>JAWPEI010000025.1:0-600000 GCA_035578085.1 Solanum pinnatisectum | reverse complement strand
TATTCCATATCTTGGGTTCTTTGGTATTTTATAATATTATTTATTAAAAGTTTATTTAATAGTTCTATATTTTCCATAGTTTGTAACCAATATGTCAGATATTCGTAGTTTATCATTAATCTGAATATAAGTCATATAATTCATTTATATTTTGAATAGTTAGTTATTGCCAATTTTGTTCTATAAGTTCCATTATCTGGTCTGGTTCTGTCATTTCTTCAATAATTAAAAGGTCATAAATTTTTCTTTTTATGTCGATATTAAGTGTTTTAAGAATATATAAAATAAGAATTGAGAGTGAAATATTGAAGTGGGAGTTGAGGGATGATGATCCCCTTCTCCTAACGTATATATATATATACAAAACATTTACATGGCTACTATTCATGAACAGTATCATGAATAGTGACTTGACTCTTACTATTTACACAGTGACTTGACCTTTACTATTTACACAGTAACCGACTCTTACTATTCACATAATTGACATTTTACTATTTATGAATAGTATTTTTTGTCTTTTACTATTCATTAATAGTATCCTGTCGGTGACTCTTAATAAAAACAAACTACTTTACTTTACTTTACAAAAGAAAACAAATAACTTTACAAAAGGGAAGATAAGATTCCTATCCTACTTTTGACTTTTTACATAAATGTCTCCGTCCTATCTTTTGTTTTGTCGGCTGTCTTCATCAGTCTGCCGGCTATTTTGTATCTTCTTTGTGATAGTTTTATTCCAGCTGTACGGTTGGGACATTGTTATCTTCTCCGTGGCATTTGGAACATATATGTTCTGAATATTTCTTCTTGATTGTTGTACAATATCTGGTTAATAATGCTGATGAAATGAAATTTTTCCTGATAGCTCTTGTCGTTGGTATATTTTCTGGTTTTAGGAGGCTTAGTATCCATTGTCGTATTTCCTCCATATCTCCTTCTCTATTTTTTCTGGAATTAACATATCTCTGGTCAAACCTATCTTTATGACCTGTATAACCGGTTTTATCTCATCGTATAGTATTTCTGCAGTGGCTGTATAGAATTTAATGAAAAATAGTGTTCCTTTAGTAATTCGTTTGTAAGTCAACAATGCTTTGTATAATTCGGGTATCTCCGATATTTCATCTCCTGTAGCTGTGTACACTGTACTATGTAGTCCGTAGTTATAACAAATTGTAACCAAATTTATATTTGTACCTGGTAGGGCAATTAGTTTGTTGTATCCTTGTAGGTGTTGGGTAATGTAATCAGTATTTGGTTCTTTTATGTTTATAGCTCTGGGTTTTTGTTTAAGTAAGTTTGGACTTTGTAAATATTTTCTGTATAGGTACGGGTGATGTGGTTATATGTATTTTTCTGTTGGGCTAGGCTATTTTTATATGTAGTGGTTTGTGGAGTAGGTACAGATTTTTGTATCTTTGGTGCTGTATATGGTTTATCAAAAAGTTTGTTCATATTTGTATTTGTATAACTTTTTTCTTCTGTAGTTTTTTCTTTCTTTGTAACTCCTGATGTACCTGCAGCTGTATTTAAACAAACATTATGGGTTTTATGGAGTTTCCCAACGTCTCCTTCTAGATCTGGAATTTTAACGTCTTCCGATCGACGTAGCTCCGCATTTTTAACGTCATGCTGCTGACTGCTAGCTTGCTCTTTTAGCTTCTGTATCTCACCATCCATACTATCCACTTTTGTACAAAGTGTAGTTAGGAGGTTGATTATTTGTTCCATTGTATTTATTTTTTTAGTATCTTTTCCTTGAGAGGTGATCTGCAATCACATTCTTGTCAGTTTTTATAATTTCAATTGTAAATGAAAAGTTTAATATATTTACTACCAGTCTTCTTATTTCTTTCGTTGTAACTGAGTCTTGTACTTTTTTGCTTATCCACCATTTTACCTGTGTATTATCTGTTCTAACAATAAATTTGTTATATACAATATATGGCTCAAAAGCTAATAAACATTTATACAAGGCAAATAATTCTTTTCTATTTATTTTCCATTTTATTTGTGGGTCTGTATATGATCCTGAATAATATCTACAGTGATGTTCTATTTTTTCATTTATATATTTATATTTTAATACTCCTCCGTAACTATGATCACTAGAGTCTGTTTCCACTACATAAGTAAATTGTTTATTTTCATCTGGAAAGTATAATTTTGGTAAATCTTTACACATGATTTTTATTTTTCTGATATGTTTTTTATCTTGTTCATCAAAGTAATATTCTATATCTTTCTTTAATTTTTTCTGTAATGGTTTTAAATTTTCTGCTAATTTTGGTATATATTCTCTTACTTGGTTAACTAATCCTAAAAATGATTGTAATTTTTTCTTAGTATCTAATAATTCTTCAGAATTGACTATTTTTTGTACAATATGTGTTTGCATTTTTATCCCATTTTTATCTATTTGTATTCCTAAGAATTCTATTTGATTTTTCATAATTTCAGCTTTCTTTTTTGATAAGCTAATTCCTGATACTTCTATAATATGTATAAATTTTTCTAATAACTTTAGATGTTCTTCTTTTGTTCTTGAATATAATAATATGTCGTCTATATATACTACACAATTTTCTAGTTGGTTAAAATATATATCCATAAAGTGTTGATATCTACCTGGTGCGTTTTTATATCCAAATGGTAAAACATTCCATTCGTAAAATCCTTGTGTACGGTAAATCTTTGTTAAATGTTTAGATTCTTCTTCTAGTTTTAGGTGGTAAAATCTGATTCTGATCAAATTTACTAAAGTAATTATATCCTTGTATTTGTCTTACTTTTAATATTTTATTAGGTATAGGGTAATTATATGTTTTAGTTTTTGCGTTTAGATTCCTATAATCAATAACCATTCTACTTTTTCCTCTTTTCTGTTCACTATGTTTATTTACTATGAATGCTGGACTATTATGTTTACTATTGCTTTCTTGTATATACTTATTTTCTAATAATTCATTTACATGCATTTTAAATTCTGATTGGTCTTCGAAATTATATCTTAATGGTTTTTGTGTTATTATACTATTTTCATCTATTAGTTTAATTTTTACTTATGTTTTGTGTTTATCCCATCCTTGTAATGGGTTTTCGTTATACAACGAGTTTAATTTATTATTTATTGCTTGTATTTTATCTACAGTGAATATTATAATTTCTATTTTATGATCATTAGTTGTTATATTTTCTAATTTTTGGGTAATTTTTTCACTTTCTTTTATCCATGGTGTATTTTTTCTGATTTTATTATTAACTCTTTTTGCTCCTATTTTGTTATTACATATGGTAGTGAACCACCAATGCGTTTTTGTTATAGTATGTGGGTATAGTTTTTCTAAAAAAGGCATTCCTAATAATATATCTTTATTTGTAAATTCATAACTATAGATCTCTTCGATTACTAATATTTTATCCCATAATTTAAGGATCTTGCGGAAATAAGAGTGAAATATCTGAAGTGGGAGTTGAGGGATTTTTGTGTTATTATACTATTTTCATCTATTAGTTCAATCTTTACTTTTGTTTTATGTTTATCCCATCCTTGTAATGAGTTTAATTTATCATTTATTGCTTGTGTTTTATCTACTGTGAATATTATAATTTCTATTTTATGATCAATAGTTTTTATATTTTCTAATTTTTGGGTAATTTTTTCACTTCCTTTTATCCATGGTGTATTTTTTCTGATTTTATTATTAACTCTTTTCGCTCCTATTACATATGGTAGTGAACCACCAATGCGTTTTTGTTATAGTATGTGGGTATAGTTTTTCTAAAAAAGGCATTCCTAATAATATATCTTTATTTGTAAATTCATAACTATAGATTTCATCTATTAATAATATTTTATCCCATATTTGTGTTTTTATATTTTTAGCTTTATGTGTTATCATGCTTCCTTCATTATTAAATCCTGTTAAGTTCTATGCAATCCAGTATAAAAGTAACTAAGAAGAATCTCCGAATGAAGGCACCGATATGTTGGTAGATTCATTTAATTGTGAAAGTTTTACTAGATTTCGATACTACCTATTAGACTAAGATATTATCCCTGGAAAATTTTGCTTGCTATTGTTAGGTCTGTAGTGATTGTGAAATCCGGTAAGGTTGTTATGAGTTTCTTCTGTTATACCTTTTGGATTGGTTGAAGGTAGTGGCACTTTAGGATTTTAGTAGGCGCTTTCCTCCCAAGGGGAGATGGTGTGCTTAGAAAGCAAGTTGTGTTGAGAATCCCGATATCCTTATCTCTCTCTCTTCTATTCCTATTCTAGCTTGATACCAAGAGTTCCTTTTTTGCCTTGTTTAATGTTTTGGGAATCATGTGCGTTTTAAGAAATTTCCATGATCTCCCTATAGTATGCATGTTTTTGAAAAAGTTCATGATTTATAAGAAAATGAGTTTTTCATGATTTATGTGTTCCTCATGTTGTTGTGCATTTAGTATGATGTTGCATATTTGACTTCATGAGACAAGTTGATGAACATGCTTAATTATGCTTTTGATGAAATTGCATATTGGCTTAATAATGTTGTGTTATGCATGCTTTTAGTTGGAGAAGGTATTTCCTCCTATGAACATGAGAAATGTTGAAGTTTTCATGCAGAATGGGTTGTTTGATGTATTTCATACTTCCTTGTGTTGCATTGATCATGTTGACATGGAGTTGAAGTTTCCTCCTTTGAGTTGTGCATTATTTTGATGTTTCATACATGATGGGCTGCTAGTCTTGAGTCTTTAATTCCCTAAGGTGTCTAGATCGTTATTCAAGGACGAATGTTCCCAAAGGGGACATAATGTAACACTTCGGAAACTAGTAGACTAAACTAGAGCTTTATGTGAGAGTTTTAGAGTTTGACATGAGGGTTAGAATTGTAAATTGACTTCCCGTCAAGGTATGACTCCGCAGGACCAACAAGATGACCTAAGATAGGACCTACGGGGCGTAGATCCATCAATCCCTCGTGGGTGAGCTTTGTAGCTCAAGCCTCCACTCAACAGGCTGCAGACCATGAACCACGCCCAATCAGGATGGGCCGTGGTCCCAGCCACGGTCAGTGAGTCAGGGTCGTGGATGGGGCCTGCAATTCTTCCCATGGTTTGACCAAGGTAAGGGCTCTTTAGGTAATTTCTATTTTAGTTAGTTTGATATGAGGTATTTTTAAATTGTTTCAATCGACCTATTTAAGTACTTTTAAGTCATTAACCAACCTTTTACACTTCATAAAATCCCAAGACCCAAATCCATATCAAACTTTACCCCAAATATTTTTCTCTCTATAACTCCATAGAAGAAGAAGAAGAAGAAGAAAATGGAGTGTAGGGTTGAAGGTGCTGTCTTTTCTACTCAATTTTGTGGAGATTCTTCGATAAAATATGGTAGCTCTTAATCTATGGGAAGACTTCACCCATAGAGTCCCTTCAAAACTAGATTTCAAAGCTTGCAATTTCCCAAAAGTTAGGATTTTACCTCAATCTCATGGATCCCTTTCAAAGTCATTTTTAAAGATTGAATTATTGTTTTTTTATGTATATATTGATGATTTTACATGGTTTTAACTTGAATCCCTCAAGAATCCATGAATCCAAAATTCTAGTTAGGGTTCTTCTCTACATTGTGGATGTTGTTGCAAGTTGATCCAATTGAGTGGATGACCTTTTGAATAGAGATTCAAAGAGTCGGAATTATTAAAAGGGTAAGAGATGAGACTCAAAGAGTTGGAATACCTCTTGATTATTAAATTATTCAGTGGAGCCAAAAGGAATCCCACTACAGTGTAGCCTCCACTACTTTCCAAAAAAGAAAAGCAGATGGCCGACAACTTTAATAAAGCAGGAATCTCTTTTCAAAAAGAAGATGCCAGACAAGATTAAAGAAGATGCTTTCTCCAACCAATAGGAAAAAAGCACCTATTCTCCAATCACCCTTCAGAAGTCTATATAAGACTCATTTCTAAAAGAAGAAGGCATCAGAAATTTCACACTAGAATTTTCTTTTAAGCCTTTGATATTTGGTTGTAATGTTTTCGCTTTTCGTTTGGATGTTTGCTTCCGTTTCCGTTGCAGTTTGAATAAAAGAAGTGAGTTCTTGTATAACTTTCTCTCTTGTTATATTTCCGCGTTTAAGTATAATTACTATTAAAATTGCTACGATCGTTTGAATGGTATCAGAGCCATGTTAGGCATATTTAGCATGTTAATAGTAATGTTAATTATAGCCATGGACGGCTAAATCTTTATGCCAAGACTGTACTTATGAAATGTTAATTAGTTACTTAGCAATTTAGCAAAGTTATCACCTTGTTATACAATATGAATTTGCAATTCTTTAACTGTAAAAATGGAGTTCATGTATGGTGATTAAGGAAAGGTGTTGAGAATGTTTCAAGTAGTTGCGATGCCGACAGGCGGTCGTTAAGCCGATGGGACAGGCGTGTAGACTGCAAGGTACTTTACTTGAAAATCTCTTGTAAAATCCATAGTCCTTAATGTAAAATCCGAATATGAATCCATAGTTACTATAGAAGAATTTGAAATCTCATGTTGTATGACTAGTTGATATCTTTACTAGAATGCTTAGTTTCTTTTTATCGTATCATTAGTATAGTCTATTGGCATTCTCTCTCTATGGATAATAGACAAAGATCTTAATCTGTTAATATATCTATTTCTAAAACAGAAAATGATTTACAAAATTGGTCTATCCCTAAAGAGCCATTTGAAAAGATTTACCAGTTAGGTAATTTTTCCATGTTTAAAAAATACAATATTAAAACTTGTGAGTCAACTATTGTTATCAATAATTCACTTGAAACTATTAAATTGTTGTTATCTGCTGATATTGATAGATATAGGAAGGAATTTAAATTTCTTCATATTGGACTTGTGCAAGTTGCTGTTAACCTCTTTTCCGTAAAGGCTTGAATATTCCTATTTGTCTACTTCTTAGAGATGATAGACTACTTAATTTTGATGATTCTCTGTTAGGAGTATTAGAAAGTAATCTAGCTTATGGACCAGTTTACTTTAACTGTTATCCTAATTTTACTGTTGATATTCATGATCCTAATATTATTGATACTTTGACACTTAATGTCAAAACTAAGAACATGAATAGTAAAATAGATACGGAGAAATTCTTTGTACTATATCGGGTATATTACAAGCTTATGAAAACCACAATAGCCCCAAAGGCTATTGCTTCTAGTGTTAAAGGAGTCACTATGCTTATGGAAGCTAACCAAGAGCATAGTACTACTTTTGTCCCTAGACTTCTTAAGTGGACTGATATTTTAGCTGATGAAGAATGGAAATTTGATTCTATTATGAATCCTTTACCCCTTCAACCTGAGACTTCGCAGTTAGATAGGGTTATCCAATTCCCTGACGGAGCTATTAACCTTAAGTTTTTAAGATCCAGTTCTTTTAGCCAAGCGTCTTCAAGTAGAAGAATGTCTTCGGCAAGACCCTCTTCTTTTCAACCCCGGGAGGAGGATGAAGATAGTAGTATTAGCCAGCCTGACCATAGAAAATTTCATGGTGTAGATTTTTCCCAGACTGTTCCTAAGGTTTACTATGAAGAGACTTTGGGAAGTCCTACAGCCAGTGATATGAAACCAGTTCATCAAAGAAAAGATTCCATAGGAGTGCTAACCTCTGATGAGGAAGACTTTGTCCCCAGTAAAAGGAAATTACACTCTTGGTGGAAAGCCCCTGAACATAAGCAAAAGGTAGATTGGTATAAAGCTACCTACACGGTGGAACAACGAACCTCTTTCAGGGATAAGTGGTTCAAAGATATGAAAAGATTCAAAACTGAAATAGAGTTTTTTAAATGGTTCGAAGCTTCTGGGCAAATTGATGATAAACAGTCATCCCTTCAGGTCCTTATCAACAAGTGGTACACCAGAGAACAGGTGGTTGAAAGTATTACTCCTCCTCTAGAAGGACTTAGCATCCCTTACAGGCATGAAATCCTTAAGGCGGCACCTTTCAAAAAACCCATAGAAAAGGAATCAGCCTTGATAACAGCTGGAGACCTTAATAAGGTTTTTGAACAAAACAATTATACCAACCAGGTCCTCCATGTGATATCCCAACAAATTGAGAAACATAAAGGGCATAATTTCAGAGGAATTAGTCAGATAGCTGATAAACCTAGCTCTTCCAAAGTTAGCCCTCAGATTGAGACTAAACCTATTTTTAAGATCCCTGAGTTCTCTAAGGAAAACTTCCCTAAACTTTCCAAAGAGTTTAGTCATTCCAATGAACTGCTAGACAGGATAAATGAACAATTGTCTAAGCTTAATATTACACAAGGTAATAAGCTTAGAACGTTGTTAGAAAGGCATCCTAACAAAAGGAATTATTATCCTAGATCTTCTTTCCCTGATGTTCAATTTGAGGAAGACGTTCTCCATCCAGCATCTGCTGCAGATGGCTCAAGTTTGACTGAATGGAACATAGATGGCATGGCAGAAGGTCAAATTTATTCTAAGCTCCAAGAAATGGGAATGAACATCACCGCATACAAAATGAAAGGTGCTGGTGATAAGGAAGCCGCTAATATGATCATTGCAGGTTTTACAGGAACCCTTAGAAACTGGTGGGACAATTATCTCACTGATCAAAATAGAGCTGATATCCTTGGTGCTACCACTACTAAAGTAGTTATTAAGACTGAGGAAGGAACTAATATCCCTTCAGAAGTGGTCTACGAAGATGCTACAGCCACTCTGCTATATAGTATAGCAAAACATTTCGTGGGAGAACCGCGTCTTTTCCAAGACAGAAGTTTAGAAATCTTGAATAATTTGTACTGCAAGAAATTGACAGATTTCAGATGGTACAAAGACATGTTTTTAAATAAGGTCATGATAAGATCTGATTGCAATAATGATTATTGGAAAGAACGCTTTATCAGCGGATTACCCACTCACTTTGCTGAAAAGGTAAGATCAAAAATAAGAGATAGATGCGAAGGAAAGATTCCGTATTCTCAACTGGCATACGGAGATCTTATCAGTATTATTAATGTTGTAGCTATGGAGCTATGTACTGATCTTAAGCTAAAAGAACAGCTTAAGAAAGATCAAAAAACTACATATGCAGAACTTGGTAGTTTTTGCCAAGATTTTGGATTTCCATTACTTAAACCTCCATCTGCTAGGAAAGCAGGAAAAAGGGAAAGAACAACTGGAAAATATAAAAGAAAATCTTCCAGGAAAGGAAGAGAACCCAGAGAAAAATCCAAAAGGAAAGGAAAGAGGCAAATCTCTAAAGAGTCTTCTTCAGAAGACACATGCTGGACATGTGGTAAAAAGGGTCACAGATCTAATAAGTGTCCCAGGAATAAGAAGAAAAAGAAGAAGATTAACCTTCTTGAAGTCGATGAAGAAATTAAGCAAAAACTCTTTTCTATCATCGAAGAAGAAGAAGCATCTGATTCAGAATATTCTTCATCCGAAGAAGAAAGTGACGATGAAGAATTTCTTAATGTAGCCCATAATTCGTAATCGAAGAAGAAGAGTCGAATGTAATTGCAATGGTGCATTTTGCCTATGTGATAGCAAGACTATCCATGTTATTTCGAGAGAATCTGAAACCCTCTTCTACTATTGAGCATATTCAAGATGAAGAGGCTAGGAGAAAATACCTCCTTGAACTGCAGAAATTGGTTATGAGGCAAAAGGAAGAGAAGCCTAAAGTAACTCCTTTTAGCATGAAACAAATCATGAACAGATTTGATTCCAAAAAGGAAGAACCCTCAGTAGAAGAACTTAGAAGAGAAATCAATTCTCTTAAAGAGGATATGAAAGGAATTAAGTCCAGACTTCATAAGATTGAGATAGAAGCTATCACTAAAAAACTTCTTAAAGAAGTCAGAAATGATGAAGGATCCTCTAAAGCTATTGCTTCAGATAATGAAGAACAAGAGGAAGATGCGGATAATGAAGCAGGTATCCATGCTATTACCAAAATTAGACCTCAGAGTTCTCATATTATGATTAAACTTGTTATTAATGATCATTTAACCCTTAACAAGATTGCTTTGTTAGATAGTGGTGCAGATCGAAATTGCATTATTGAAGGATTAATTCCTACTAAGTACCTTACCAAAGGGACTACCAAATTATACAGCGCCACAGGTGAACGTATAATTATTGATTATAAGCTATTTGATGCTCATATTTGCAATAATGGTATATGTCTTAAAAATGATTTTGTTATAACTAAAAATATTAACGAAGAAATTATTTTAGGTATACCATTTATTACTCAAATAAAACCTTATATTTCTGATTTTGATTCTATCAAAACTAAGATCTTAGGAAAAGAAATTTCATTTCCTCTCATTAAAACTCTTTCTCACGAAGAAAGTAAATTTTTACATAAACAAACTGCTTTTAGAATTAATCTAATTTCCAACCAGATTTGTTTTCTTAAAGAAGATATAAAAATTAAGAAAATTGAGCAAATTTTAAAAACCCCGGGAATGGTAACTAAGATTGCCAATTTGCAAAAGACTTTTGAAAAAGAAATTTGCTCTGAATTTCCAAATGCATTTTGGGCCAGAAAAGCCCATACTGTTGATCTCCCTTATATTGATGGATTCAATGAAAAGGCCATTTCTACGAAAGCTAGGCCCATTCAAATGAATCATGATTTAATGGAAATTTGCAAAAAGGAGATTAATACTCTTTTGGAAAATAACATTATCAGGCCCTCTAAATATCCGTGGAGTTGTTCAGCATTTTATGTAAACAACGCTGCTGAAACAGAGAGAGGCTCTCCTCGGCTAGTTATTAATTATAAGCCTTTAAACTCTGTTTTAAAGTGGATTAGATATCCGATTCCTAATAAAAGGGATCTTTTAAAGAGAACTTTTAAAGCCAATATTTATAGTAAATTTGATATGAAATCAGGATTTTGGCAAATTCAAATTTCCGAAAAGGATAAATACAAAACTGCTTTCAATGTCCCGTTTGGACAATATGAATGGAACGTTATGCCTTTTGGACTTAAGAATGCCCCTTCAGAATTTCAAAATATTATGAATTCCATCTTTAATCATATTAGTCATATTTCAATTGTTTACATTGATGATGTACTAATCTTTTCTGAGGACATTGATTCTCACTTTAAACATTTAAATATATTCTTTAAAATTGTTAAACATAATGGCCTGGTGGTTAGCGCCAAAAAGATTAATCTTTTTCAAACTAGAATAAGATTTCTTGGTCATGATTTATATCAAGGCACATATAAACCCATTTGCAGAGCCATTGAGTTTTCTGATAAATTCCCAGATGTCATCTTAGACAAAACTCAGTTACAAAGATTTTTGGGTAGTCTTAACTATGTTGCGGACTTCATCCCAAAGGTAAGACAGGTTTGTAAACCATTATATGACAGGCTTAAGAAAATACCTATTCCATGGACAAAGGAACAAACCTCCGCAGTTATTAAGATTAAAGAAATGGTTAAGAGTTTGCCTTGCTTAGGTATCCCTAATTCGGATTCTTTTATGATTGTTGAGACTGATGCTTCAGACATCGGTTATGGAGGGATTCTCAAGCAAAAGAGAACACCTGAAAGTCATGAGCAATTAGTTCGTTTTACTTCTGGAGTTTGGAATTTCGCTCAGAAAAACTATAGTACTGTTAAAAAGGAAGTTTTAGCTATTGTCCTTTGCATTACTAAGTTTCAAGATGATTTAATTAATAAGAAATTCTTGCTTAAGGTAGATTGTAAATCTGCTAAAGAAATTCTACAAAAGGATGTTAAAAATCTGTTTCCAAACAGATATTTGCTAGATGGCAAGCTTTATTGTCGAGTTTTGATTTCCAAGTTGAATATATCAAAGGGGAAGAAAACTCTCTCCCGGATTTTCTAACAAGAGAATTTTTGCAGGGAAAAACATGAGGCCGGTCATAAGGCCAGGATTTGGAACAAAAGGCCCTTTCCAAGAAAAGGGAAAAGAAACAGACAAGAAGCCTTCAGCTTCTCCTTTTGCAATCAGGCCATCACTGAACAGCCCAAATAAGTTTTCGGCTCTTGCTAGCCTACCTCCTATCAATCCTTCTCAGGTCATAAGTCCTTTTCCATCGCTACCACCTAGCGCATCATCTTCCAGTCCCTTGATTCTTAAGAAACCCTTTCTTAAAGAATCAGAACCATGTTCTTTTTCTCCATCAGGAAAACCTAGATTTTCCTCCCCCCAAACTAAAGACTCATATACAATGAAAGCTCCAGAAAGCTTTAAAGAAGCAGTCTCACCTTCATCAAACAAATCCAAAGAACGTGAAGTTTTTGACATTGTTACTTTGCAGGTTAATCCTATCCTTGCACTTGACAAGGAATTTGAAGGATACGAAGTCAAGCACTTACTAAAGCCCTGTTATACAAACAGGAATTATGTGGATACAGAGAATCCACTGAAGACTAGAAAATATTATGAGTTTATTTTGGTTGATACAGGATCCATAGAAGTGGAACATAAACTTAGCCATGATTCAGATCCGGATAGCATTGCATATTCCAAATTCACTATTAAAAGAGTTTTTTCTCCATTATTTGGATAGTCGATCATTTATACTCGATTAATCTTTCAAGAGAACATAGGCCTCAAACCTATAATTGGTATGATTATAAAAATGCATGGTTTAACTTTCTATACTTAAGGCCAACCACGCACACTGGTTTGTCAAGTATAGCCGAATTTTCAAAATCGGTTATCCCTAGATGGTTCTACGAATGGTGGAACTGTTTTGGAGGAAACCAAAAGGTTTTGCCAAAATTATTTTCAGATAAATATAATCAGTTTCAAACTGAACAAGACATCTCTACTTTGCCAGAACACATTAAATTGTGTAAATATTTCATCCAAAAACGGGTATCTTTTATTATCAGTTGGACTTTTTGATTCGGGTATTTGAGGATTAAATATCTCTCAAAGAGATACTCATCAAAGGATGGTCTCGGCTCCCAAAGAAGGCATTCAACGATTTTCTACAGCCTCTACAAGTGGCAAAAAATCATCTTCCAAAAATGATTTGAAGAAAAGGCTCCAAAAGGCCTTGTCAGACTTAGATGAGGACAAATACAATGAAGAAACAGCCTTGCAGCTGTTAGAAGAAGCCTCGTCCCAAAGTGATGATAATGGAGATATGTTAAGGCCAAAAGCTTTAGCACTATCTTATTCAGATCCTTTTTATGATTAGTTTAATAATCCAGTAGAGGATGTTAAAATCTGGAATTACTGACCTTTTGAATAGAGACTCAAAGAGTCGGAATTATTACAAGGGTAAGAGATGAGACTCAAAGAGTTGGAATATCTCTTGATTATTAAATTATTCAGTGGAGCCAAAAGGAATCCCACTACAGTGTAGCCGCCATTACTTTCCAAAAAAGAAAAGCAGATGGCCGACAACTTTAATAAAGCAGGAATCTCTTTTCAAAAAGAAGATGCCAGACAAGATTAAAGAAGATGCTTTCTCCAACCAATAGGAAAAAAGCACCTATTCTCCAATCACCCTTCAGAAGTCTATATAAGACTCATTTCTAAAAGAAGAAGGCATCAGAAATTTCACACTAGAATTTTCTTTTAAGCCTTTGATATTTGGTTGTAATGTTTTCGCTTTTCGTTTGGATGTTTGCTTCTGTTTCCATTTCCGTTGCGATCGTAGCAATTAATAGTAATTATACTTAAACGCGGAAATATAACAAGAGAGAAAGTTATAAAAGAACTCACTTCTTAAGTCCAAAAGGCATAACGTTCCATTCATATTGTCCAAACGGGACATTGAAAGCAGTTTTGTATTTATCCTTTTCGGAAATTTGAATTTGCCAAAATCCTGATTTCATATCAAATTTACTATAAATATTGGCTTTAAAAGTTCTCTTTAAAAGATCCCTTTTATTAGGAATCGGATATCTAATCCACTTTAAAACAGAGTTTAAAGGCTTATAATTAATAACTAGTCGAGGAGAGCCTCTCTCTTTTTCAGCAGCGTTGTTTACATAAAATGCTGAACAACTCCACGGATATTTAGAGGGCCTGATAATGTTATTTTCCAAAAGAGTATTAATCTCCTTTTTGCAAATTTCCATTAAATCATGATTCATTTGAATGGGCCTAGCTTTCGTAGAAATGACCTTTTCATTGAATCCATCAATATAAGGGAGATCAACAGTATGGGCTTTTCTGGCCCAAAATGCATTTGGAAATTCAGAGCAAATTTCTTTTTCAAAAGTCTTTTGCAAATTGGCAATCTTAGTTACCATTCCCGGGGTTTTTAAAATTTGCTCAATTTTCTTAATTTTTATATCTTCTTTAAGAAAACAAATCTGGTTGGAAATTAGATTAATTCTAAAAGCAGTTTGTTTATGTAAAAATTTACTTTCTTCGTGAGAAAGAGTTTTAATGAAAGGAAATGAAATTTCTTTTCCTAAGATCTTAGTTTTGATAGAATCAAAATCAGAAATATAAGGTTTTATTTGAGTAATAAATGGTATACCTAAAATAATTTCTTCGTTAATATTTTTAGTTATAACAAAATCATTTTTAAGACATATACCATTATTGCAAATATGAGCATCAAATAGCTTATAATCAATAATTATACGTTCACTTGTGGCGCTGTATAATTTGGTAGTCCCTTTGGTAAGGTACTTAGTAGGAATTAATCCTTCAATAATGCAATTTCGATCTGCACCACTATCTAACAAAGCAATCTTGTTAAGAGTTAAATGATCATTAATAACAAGTTTAATCATAATATGAGAACTCTGAGGTCTAATTTTGGTAATAGCATGGATACCTGCTTCATTATCCGCATCTTCCTCTTGTTCTTCATTATCTGAAGCAATAGCTTTAGAGGATCCTTCATCATTTCTGACTTCTTTAAGAAGTTTTTTAGTGATAGCTTCTATCTCAATCTTATGAAGTCTGGACTTAATTCATTTCATATCCTCTTTAGGGTTTAGACTTTCGATATAGGGTGAAGGATTTAGGGTTTAGGATTAGGGTTAGGGTTTAGGGTTTAGGGTATAGGGTTTAGGGTTCAGGGTTTAGGGTTTAGGGTCTAGAGTTTAGGGTCTAGACTTTAAGGTTTAGGTTTTAGGGTTTAGGGTTTAGGGTTTAGCATTTAGAGTTTAGCATTTAATGTTTAGGGTTTAGGGTTTAGTATTTTGTGTTTAGGGTTTAGAGTTGGGGATTTGGTATTTTAGCATTTGATATTTTGGGTTTAGAGTTTTGATTTAAGGTTAAGGATTTAGTGATTAGGATTTAGGGTTTAGGGTTTAAGGTTTAGGGTTCAGGGTTTAAGTTCAAGGTTTAGGTTTAGGGTTTAGGGTTTAGGGTCTAGGGTTTAGGGTTTAGAGTTTAGTGTTCTGGTTTTAGGTTTAGGGTTTAGGGTTTAGCGTTTAGACTTTAAGGTTTTGGTTTTAGGGTTTAGGGTTTAGGGCTTAGATTTTAGAGTTTAGGGTTTAATGTCTAGGGTTTAGGGTTTAGACTTTAAGGTTTAGGTTTTAGAGTTTAGCAATTAGAGTTTAGGGCTTAATGTTTAGGGTTTAGACTTTCGGGTTTAGTATTTTGTGTTTAGTGTTTGTAGTTTAGGATTTGGTATTTTAGCGTTTGAGATTTAGGGTTTAGAGTTTTGATTTATGGTTAAGGATTTAGTATTTAGGATTAGGGTTTGGGTTTAGGGTTTAGTGTTTAGGGTTTAAGGTTTAGGTTTTGGGTTTAGGATTTATGGTTTAGGGTTTAGGGTTTAGAGTTTAGGGTCTAGACTTTAAGGTTTAGGTTTTAGGGTTTAACATTTAGAGTTTAGGGTTTAATGTTTAGGGTTTAGGGTTTAGGGTTTAGGGTTTGGAGTTGTAGTTTTAAGGGTTATGGTAAAGGATTTATGGTTTAGGGTTTAGCGTTTAGGTTTTGGGTTTGAGGGTTTGGATTTTAGGGTTAATGGTTTAGGATTTATGATTTAGGATTTAGCGTTTAGGGTTTTGGATTTACGATTTAGGGTTTAAAGTTTGGATTTATGGTTTAGGGTTTACGGTTTAGGATTTAGGGTCTAGACTTTAAGGTTTAGGTTTTAGGGTTTAGGGTTTAAGGTTTAGAGTTTAGGATTTGGTATTTTAGCATTTGATGTTTAGGGTTTGGAGTTTTGATTTAGGGTTAAGGATTTTGTGCTTAGGATTAGGGTTTGGGTTTAGGGTTTAGGGTCTAGACTTTAAGGTTTAGGTTTTAGGGTTTAGGATTTAGGGTATAGCATTTAGAGTTTTGGGTTTAATGTTTAGGGTTTAGGGTTTAGGGTTTGGAGTTGTAGGTTAAAGGTTTAGTATTAAGGGTTTATTGTTTAGGGTTTAGCATTTAGGTTTTCGGTGTTATGGTTTAGAGTTTTGTGTCTATGGTTTAGGATTTTGAATTTAGAGTTTAAAGTTTGGATTTAGGGTTTGGAGTTGTAGGTTGAAGGTTTAGGGTTTAGGGTTTAAGTATTAAGTTTTAGGGTTTAGGGTTTTGGGTTTTGTTTTTAGGGTTTAGGATATAGGGTTTAGGGTTTAGGGTGTAGGGTTTAAGGTGTAGGATTAAGGGTTTAGAGTTTAGTGTTCATTGTTAAGGGTTTAGGGTTTAGGGTTTAGGTATTAGGTTTTAGGGTAGGGGTTTTTGGTAAAGTGTTTAGGATTTAGGTTTTCGAGTTGTGGGTTTAGGGTTTAGGGTTTAAGGCTTAGAGTTTGTGGTTTATGGTTTAGCATTTAGGGTTTAGGGTTTTGGGTTTAGAGTTTGGTATTTAGGGTTAAGAGTTTGTGGTTTAGGGTTTAGGCTTTAGGGTTTATCGTTTAGTGTTTAGGGTTTATGGTTTAAAGTTTAGGGTTGAGGATTTAGGGGTTCGAGTTGTTGGTTTTGGGTTTAGAGATTAGGGTAGAGGGTTTACGATTTAGGGTTTTGCGTTCAGTATTTAGTGTTTATGGTTTAGAGTTTAGGATTTAGGGTTTAGGGTTTGATGTTTAGGGTTTAGAGTTTATATTTAGAGATAAGGATTTAGGGCTTAGGATTAGTGTTAGGGTTTAACATTTAGGGTTTAGGGTTTAAGGTTTAAGGTTTAGGTGTAGGGTTTAGGGTTTAGGGTGTAGGGTTTAGGTTTAGTGTTTAGGGTGTATGGCTTAGGGTTTGTGATTTAGGGTTTAGGGTTTAGGGTGTAGGGTTTAGGTTTAGTATTTAGGGTGTACGTTTTAGGGTTTATGATTTAAGGTTTAGGATTTAGTATTTTGTGTTTAGGGTTTAGAGTTTATGATTTGGTGTTTTAGCGTTTGATGTTTAGGGTTTGAGTTTTTATATAGGGTGAAGGATTTAGGGTTTAGGATTAGGGTTAGGGTTTAGGGTTTAGGGTTTAGTGTTTAGGGTTTAGGGTTTAGGTTTAGGGTTTAGGGTTTAAGGTCTAGTGTTTAGGGTCTAGACTTTAAGGTTTAGGTTTTAGGGTTTAGGGTTTAGGGTTTAGCATTTAGAGTTTAGCGTTTAATGTTGAGGGTTTAGGGTTTAGGGTTTAGGTTTAGGGTTTAGGGTTTAGGGTCTAGTGTTTAGGGTCTAGACTTTAAGGTTTTGGTTTTAGGGTTTAGGGTTTAGGGTTTAGCATTAAGAGTTTAGCATTTAATGTTTAGGGTTTTGGGTTTAGTATTTTGTGTTTAGGGTTTAGAGTTTGGGATTAGTTATTTTAGCATTAGAGATTTTGGGTTTAGAGTTTTGATTTAGTGTTAAGGATTTAGTGTTTAGGGTTTAGGGTTTAGGGTTTAAGGTTTAGGGTTCAGGGTTTAGGTTCAGGGTTTAGGTTTAGGGTTTAGGGGTTAGGGTCTAGGGTTTAGGGTTTAGGTTTAGTGTTCAGGGTTTAGGTTTAGGGTTTAGAGTTTAGGGTCTAGACTTTAAGGTTTAGGTTTTAGGGTTTAACATCTAGAGTTTAGGGTTTAATGTTTAGGGTTTAGGGTTTAGGGTTTGGAGTTGTAGTTTGAAGGGTTATGGTAAAGGATTTATGGTTTAGGATTTAGCGTTTAGAGTTTAGGGTTAAGGCTTTCGGGTTTAGTATTTTGTATTTAGTGTTTAGAGTTTAGGATTTGGTATTTTAGCGTTTGAGGTTTAGGGTTTAGAGTTTTGATTTATGGTTAAGGATTTAGTATTTAGGATTAGGGTTTGGGTTCAGGATTTAGTGCTTAGGGTTTAAGGTTTAGGGTTTAAGGTTTAGGTTTTGGGTTTAGGATTTAGGGTTTAGGGTTTGGGGTTTAGGGTTTAGAGTTTAGGGTCTAGACTTTATGGTTGAGGTTTTAGGGTTTAACATTTAGAGTTTAGTGTTTAATGTTTAGGGTTTAGGGTTTAGGGTTTGGAGTTGTAGTTTTAAGGGTTATGGTAAAGGATTTATGGTTTAGGATTTAGCGTTTAGGTTTTGGGTTTTAGGGTTTGGATTTTAGGGTTAATGGTTTAGGATTTATGATTTAGGATTTAGGGTTTAGGGTTTTGGATTTATGATTTAGGGTTTAAAGTTTGGATTTAGGTTTTAGGGTTTACGGTTTAGGATTTAGGGTCTAGACTTTAAGGTTTAGGTTTTAGGGTTTAGGGTTTAAGGTTTAGAGTTTAGGATTTGGTATTTTAGCATTTGACGTTTAGGGTTTAGAGTTTTGATTTAGGGTTAAGGATTTTGTGCTTAGGATTAGGGTTTGGGTTTAGGGTTTAGGGTCTAGACTTTAAGGTTTAGGTTTTAGGGTTTAGGGTTTAGGGTATATCATTTACAGTTTTGGGTTTAATGTTTAGGGTTTAGGGTTTAGGGTTTGAAGTTGTAGGTTAAAGGTTTATGATTAAGGGTTTATTGTTTAGGGTTTAGCATTTAGGTTTTCGGTGTTATGGTTTAGAGTTTAGTGTTTATGGTCTAGGATTTTGATTTTAGGGTTTAGGGTTTAGGATTTGCGGGTTAGAGTTTAAAGTTTGGATTTAGGGTTTGGAGTTGTAGGTTGAAGGTTTAGGGTTTAGGGTTTAGGTTTTAAGTATTAAGTTTTAGGGTTTAGGGTTGTGGGTTTTGTTTTTAGGGTTTAGGATATAAGGTTTAGGGTTTAGGGTGTAGGGTTTAAGGTGTAGGATTAAGGGTTTAGAGTTTAGGGTTCATGGTTAAGGGTTTAGGGTTTAGGGTTTAGGTATTAGGTTTTAGGGTAGGGGTTTATGGTAAAGTGTTTAGGATTTAGGTTTTCGAGTTGTGGGTTTAGGGTTTAGGGGTTAGGGTTTAAGGCTTAGTGTTTGTGGTTTATGGTTTAGCATTTAGCGTTAGGGTTTTGGGTTTAGAGTTTGGTGTTTAGGGTTAAGAGTTTATGGTTTAGGGTTTAGGCTTTAGGGTTTATTGTTTAGTGTTTAGGGTTTATGGTTTAAAGTTTAGGGTTGAGGATGTAGGGGTTCGAGTTGTTGGTTTTGGGTTTAGAGTTTAGGGTAGAGGGTTTACGATTTAGGGTTTTGCGTTCAATATTTACTGTTTATGGTTTAGAGTTTAGGATTTAGGATTTAGGGTTTGATGTTTAGGGTTTAGAATTTATATTTAGAGTTAAGGATTTAGGGTTTAGGATTAGTGTTAGGGTTTAACATTTAGGGTTTAGGGTTTAAGGTTTAAGGTTTGGGTGTAGGGTTTAGAGTTTAGGGTGTAGGGTTTAGGTTTAGGGTTTAGGGTGTATGGTTTAGGGTTTATGATTTAGGGTTTAGGGTTTTATATTTTGTGTTTAGGGTTTAGAGTTTAGGATTTGGTGATTAGGGTTTGAGATTTAGGGTTTAGGGTCTAGGGTTTAGTGTCTAGACTTTAAGGTTTAGGTTTTAGGGTTTAGGGTTTAGGGTGTAGCATTTAGAGTTCAGCGTTTAATGTATAGGGTTTAGGGTTTAGTATTTTGTGTTTAGGGTTTAGAGTTTGGGATTTGGTATTTTAGTATTTGAGATTTTGGGTTTAGAGTTTGGATTTAAGGTTAAGGATTTAGTGTTTAGGGTTTAGGGTTTAGGGTTTAAGGTTTAGGGTTCAGGGTTTAGGTTCAGGGTTTAGGTTCAGGGTTTAGGGCTTAGGGTTTAGGGTTTAGGGTTTAGGGTTTAGTGTTCAGAGTTTAGGTTTAGGGTTTAAGGTTTAGGGTTTAGACTTTAAGGTTTTGGTTTTAGGGTTTAGGGTTTAGGGTTTAGCTTTTAGAGTTTAGGGTTTAATGTCTAGGGTTTAGGGTTTAGACTTTAAGGTTTAGGTTTTAGGGTTTAGGTTTTAGGGTTTAGCATTTAGAGTTTAGGGTTTAATGTTTAGAGTTTAGGCTTTCGGGTTTAGTATTTTCTGTTTAGTGTTTAGAGTTTAAGATTTGGTATTTTAGCGTTTGAGGTTTAGGGTTTAGAGTTTTGATTTATGGTTAAGGATTTAGTATTTAGGATTAGAGTTTAGGGTTTAGGGTTTAAGGTTTAGGTTTTGGGTTTAGGATTTAGGGTTTAGGGTTTAGGGTTTAGAGTTTAGGGTCTAGACTTTAAGGTTTAGGTTTTAGGGTTTAACATTTAGAGTTTAGGGTTTAATGTTTAGGGTTTAGGGTTTAGGGTTTAGGGTTTGGAGTTGTAGTTTTAAGGGTTATGGTAAAGGATTTATGGTTTAGGGTTTAGCGTTTAGGTTTTCGGTTGTAGGGTTTGGATTTTAGGGTTAATGGTTTAGGATTTATGACTTAGGATTTAGGGTTTAGGGTTTTGGATTTACGATTTAGGGTTTAAAGTTTGGATTTAGGGTTTGGGTTTAGTATTTAGCATTTAGGGTTTTGGATTTATGGTTTAGGGTTTAATATTTAGAGTTTAGGATTTCGGATATAGTATTTAGGGTTTAGGGTTTAGGGTGTAGGGTGTAGGATTTACGATTTAGGGTTTAGAGTTTACGGTATAGGGTTTTCAATTTAGGGTTTTGAGTTGAGGGTTAAGGCTTTTGGGTTTAGGATTTAGGGATTAGTGTTTTGGGTTTAGGGTTTATCATTTAGGGTTTTGGGTTTAAGGTTTAGGGTTTAGGGTTTAGTATTTTGTGTTTAGGGTTTAGAGTTTTGGATTAGGTATTTTAGCATTTGAAGTTTAGGGTTTAGAGTTTTGATTTAGGGTTAAGGATTTAGGGCTTAGGATTAGGGTTAGGGTTTAGGGTTTAGGGTTTAGGGTTTAGGGTTTAGGGTTTAGGGTTCACAATTTAGGGTTTAGGGTTGAGGGTTTAGTGTTTAGGGTTTAGGGTTGAGGGTCTAAACTTTAAGGTTTAGGTTTTAGGGTTTAAGATGTAGGGTTTAGCATTGATTGTTTAGGGTTTAATGTTTAGGGTTTAGGGTTTTGGGTTTGGAGTTCTAGGTTTAAGGTTTATGGTTAAGGATTTATGTGTTAGGGTTTAGCGTTTTGGTTTTGGGTGTTAGGATTTAGAGTTTAGTATTTATGGTTTAGGATTTACGATTTAGGGTTTAAAGTTTGGATTTAGGGTTTAGGGTTTAGAGTTTATGGTTCATGGTTTAGGGTTTAGGGTTTAGGGTTTAGGGTCTAGACTTTAAGCTTTAGGTTTTAGGGTTTAGGGTTTAGGGTTTAGCATTTAGAGTTTAGGGTTTAATGTTTAGGGTTTAGGGTTTAGTATTTTGTGTTTAGGGTTTAGAGTTTAGGATTTGGTATTTTGGCGTTTGAGGTTTAGGGTTTAGAGTTTTAATTTATGGTTATGGATTTAGTAGTTAGGATTAGGGTTTGGGTTTAGGGTTTAGTGTTCAGGGTTTAAGGTTTAGGGTGTAGGTTTAGCGTGAAGGATTAAGGGTTTAGAGTTTAGGATTTATGATTAAGGGTTTAGGGTTTGGGGTTTAGGTATTAGGTTTTAGGGTAGAGGTTTTGGTAAAGTGTTTAGGATTTAGGGTTTTGAGTTGTGGGTTTAGGGTTTATGGGTTAGTGTTTAAGGCTTAGAGTTTGTGGTTTAGGGTTTAGGCTTTAGGGTTTAGGGTTTATCGTTAAATGTTTAGGGTTTATGGTTTAAAGTTTAGGGTATAGGGTTTAGGGGTTCGAGTTGTTGGTTTTGGGTTTAGAGTTTAGGGTAGAGGGTTTACGGTTTAGGGTTTTGAGTTCAGTATTTAGTGTTTATGGTTTAGAGTTTAGGATTTGGGTTTTAGGGTTTGAGGTTTAGGGTTTAGAGTTTATATTTAGAGTTAAGGATTTAGGGTTTAGGATTAGTGTTTGGGTTTAACATTTAGGGTTTAGGGTTTAGGGTTTATGTATAGGGTTTAGGGTTTTGGGTGTAGGGTTTAGGTTTAGTGTTTAGGGTGTATGGTTTAGGGTTTATGTGTTTGGGTTTAGCATTTTGGTTTTGGGTGTTAGGATTTAGAGTTTAGTATTTATGGTTTAGGATTTACGATTTAGGGTTTAAAGTTTGGATTTAGGGTTTAGGGTTTAGAGTTTATGGTTCATGGTTTAGGGTTTAGGGTTTAGGGTTTAGGGTTTAGGGTTCAGGGTTTAGGTTTAGGGTTTAGGGTCTAGGGTTTAGGGTCTAGACTTTAAGGTTTAGGTTTTAGGGTTTAGGGTTGAGGGTGTAGCATTTAGAGTTCAGGGATTAGGGTTTAGTATTTTGCGTTTAGGGTTTAGAGTTTGGGATTTGGTATTTTGGCATTTGAGATTTTGGGTTTAGAGTTTTGATTTAAGGTTAAGGATTTAGTGTTTAGGGTTTAGGGTTTAGGGTTTAAGGTTTAGGGTTTAGGGTTTAGGTTCAGGGTTTAGGTTTAGGGTTTAGGGGTTAGGGTCTAGGGTTTAGGGTTTAGGGTTTAGGGTTCAGAGTTTAGGTTTAGGGTTTAAGGTTTAGGGTTTAGACTTTAAGGTTTTGGTTTTAGGGTTTAGGGTTTAGGGTTTAGCTTTTAGAGTTTAGGGTTTAATGTCTAGGGTTTAGGGTTTAGACTTTAAGGTTTAGGTTTTAGGGTTTAGGGTTTAGGGTTTAGCATTTAGAGTTTAGGGTTTAGGCTTTCGGGTTTAGTATTTTGTGTTTAGTGTTTAGAGTTTAGGATTTGGTATTTTAGCGTTTGAGGTATAGGGTTTAGAGTTTTGATTTATGGTGAAGGATTTAGTATTTAGGATTAGGGTTTGGGTTTAGAGTTTAGTGTTTAGGGTTTAAGATTTAGGTTTTGGGTTTAGGATTTAGGGTTTAGGGTTTAGGGTTTAGAGTTTAGGGTCTAGACTTTAAGGTTTAGGTTTTAGGGTTTAACATGTAGAGTTTAGGGTTTAATGTTTAGGGTTTAGGGTTTAGGGTTTAGGGTTTGGAGTTGTAGTTTTAAGGGTTATGGTAAAGGATTTATGGTTTAGGGTTTAGCGTTTAGGTTTTGGGTTTTAGGGTTTGGATTTTAGGGTTAATGGTTTAGGATCTATGACTTAGGATTTAGGGTTTAGGGTTTTGGATTTACGATTTAGGGTTTAAAGTTTGGATTTAGGGTTTAGGGTTTACGGTTTGGGATTTACGATTTAGGGTTTAAAGTTTGTATTTAGGGTTTAGGGTTTAAGATTTAGCATTTAGAGTTTTGGATTTATGGTTTAGGGTTTAATATTTAGAGTTTAGGATTTCGGATATAGTATTTAGGGTTTAGGGTTTAGGGTGTAGGGTGTAGGGTTTATGATTTAGGGTTTAGAGTTTACGGTATAGGGTTTTCGATTTAGGGTTTTGAGTTGAGGGTTAAGGCTTTAGGGTTTAGGATTTAGGGATTAAAGTTTTGGGTTTAGGGTTTATCATTTAGGGTTTTGGGTTTAAGGTTTAGGGTTTAGGGTTTAGTATTTTGTATTTAGGGTTTAGAGTTTAGGATTTGGTATTTTAGCAATTGAGGTTTAGGGTTTAGAGTTCTGATTTAGGGTTAAGGATTAAGGGTTTAGGATTAGGGTTAGCGTTTAGGGTTTAGCATTTAGGGTTTAGGGTTTATGGTTCACAGTTTAGGGTTTAGGGTTGAGGGTTTAGGGTCTAAACTTTAAGGTTTAGGTTTTAGGGTGTAAGATGTAGGGTTTAGCATTTATTGTTTAGGGTTTAATGTTTAGGGTTTAGGGTTTTGGGTTTGGAGTTCTAGATTTAAGGTTTATGGTTAAGGATTTATGTGTTAGGGTTTAGCGTTTTGGTTTTGGGTGTTAGGATTTAGAGTTTAGTATTTATGGTTTAGGATTTACGATTTAGGGTTTAAAGTTTGGATTTAGGGTTTAGGGTTTAGAGTTTATGGTTCATGGTTTAGGGTTTAGGGTTTAGGGTTTAGGGTTTAGCATTTAGAGTTTAGGGTTTAATGTTTAGGGTTTAGGGTTTAGTATTTTGTGTTTAGGGTTTAGAGTATAGGATTTGGTATTTTGGCATTTGAGGTTTAGGGTTTAGAGTTTTGATTTATGGTTATGGATTTAGTAGTTAGGATTAGGGTTTGGGTTTAGGGTTTAGGGTTCAGGGTTTAGGGTTTAGGGTTTAGGTTTTAGGGTTTAGGGTTTAGGGTTTGGAGTTGTAGGTTATAGGTTTATGGTTAAGGGTTTATTATTTAGGATTTAGCGTTTAGGTTTTGGGTGTTAGGGTTTAGAGTTTAGTGTTTATGGTTTAGGATTTTGAGTTTAGGGTTTAGGGTTTAGGATTTGCGGTTTAGAGTTTAAAGTTTGGATTTAGGGTTTGGAGTTGTAGGTTGAAGTTTTAAGGTTTAGGGTTTAGGGTTTAAGTATTAAGTTTTAGCGTTTAGGGTTTTGAGCTTTGTTTTTAGGGTTTAGGATATTGGGTTTAGGGTTTAGGGTGTAGGGTTTAGCGTGAAGGATTAAGGGTTTAGAGTTTAGGGTTTATGATTAAGGGTTTAGGGTTTGGGGTTTAGGTATTAGGTTTTAGGGTAGAGGTTTTGGTAAAGTGTTTAGGATTTAGGGGTTTGAGTTGTGTGTTTAGGGTTTATGGGTTAGTGTTTAAGGCTTAGAGTTTGTGGTTTAGGGTTTAGGGTTTAGGCTTTAGGGTTTATCGTTAAATGTTTAGGGTTTATGGTTTAAAGTTTAGGGTTTAGGGTTTAGGGGTTCGAGTTGTTGGTTTTGGGTTTAGAGTTTAGGGTAGAGGGTTTACGATTTAGGGTTTTGAGTTCAGTATTTAGTGTTTATGGTTTAGAGTTTAGGATTTGGGTTTTAGGGTTTGAGGTTTAGGGTTTAGAGTTTATATTTAGAGTTAAGGATTTAGGGTTTAGGATTAGTGTTAGGGTTTAACATTTAGGGTTTAGGGTTTAGAGTTTATGTATAGGGTTTAGGGTTTAGGGTGTTGGGTTTAGGTTTAGTGTTTAGGGTGTATGGTTTAGGGTTTATGTGTTAGGGTTTAGCATTTTGGTTTTGGGTGTTAGGATTTAGAGTTTAGTATTTATGGTTTAGGATTTACGATTTAGGGTTTAAAGTTTGGATTTAGGGTTTAGGGTTTAGAGTTTATGGTTCATGGTTTAGGGTTTAGGGTTTAGGGTCTAGACTTTAAGCTTTAGATTTTAGGGTTTAGGATTTAGGGTTTAGCATTTAGAGTTTAGGGTTTAATGTTTAGGGTTTAGGGTTTAGTATTTTGTGTTTAGGGTTTAGAGTTTAGGATTTGGTATTTTGGCGTTTGAGGTTTAGGGTTTAGAGTTTTGATTTATGGTTATGGATTTAGTAGTTAGGATTAGGGTTTGGGTTTAGGGTTTAGTGTTCAGGGTTTAAGGTTTAGGGTTTAGGTTTTAGGATTTAGGGTTTAGGGTTTGGAGTTGTAGGTTAAAGGTTTATGGTTAAGGGTTTATTATTTAGGATTTAGCGTTTAGGTTTTGGGTGTTAGGGTTTAGAGTTTAGTGTTTATGGTTTAGGATTTTGAGTTAAGGGTTTAGGGTTTAGGATTTGCGGTTTAGAGTTTAAAGTTTGGATTTAGGGTTTGGAGTTGTAGGTTGAAGTTTTAAGGTTTAAGGTTTAGGGTTTAAGTATTAAATTTTAGCGTTTAGGGTTTGGAGCTTTGTTTTTAGGGTTTAGGATATAGGGTTTAGGGTTTAGGGTGTAGGGTTTAGCGTGAAGGATTAAGTGTTTAGAGTTTAGGGTTTATGATTAAGGGTTTAGGGTTTGGGGTTAAGGTATTAGGTTTTAGGGTAGGGGTTTTGGTAAAGTGTTTAGGATTTAGGGTTTTGAGTTGTGGGTTAAGGGTTTAAGGGTTAGTGTTTAAGGCTTAGAGTTTGTGGTTTAGAGTTTAGGCTTTAGGGTTTATCGTTTAGTGTTTAGGGTTTATGGTTTAAAGTTTAGGGTTTAGGGTTTAGGGGTTCGAGTTGTTGGTTTTGGGTTTAGTGTTTAGGGTAGAGGGTTTAACATTTAGGGTTTAGGATTAGTGTTAGGGTTTAACATTTAGGGTTTAGGGTTTAAGGTTTAAGGTTTAGGTGTAGGGTTTAGGGTTTAGCGTGTAGGGTTTAGGTTTAGTGTTTAGGGTGTATGGCTTAGGGTTTATGATTTAGGGTTTAGGGTTTAGGGTGTAGGGTTTAAGTTTAGTGTTTAGGGTGTATGGTTTAGGGTTTATGATTTAAGGTTTAGGGTTTAGTATTTTGTGTTTAGGGTTTAGAGTTTATGATTTGGTGTTTTAGCGTTTGATGTTTAGGGTTTAGAGTTTCGATATAGGGTGAAGGATTTAGGATTTAGGATTAGGGTTAGGGTTTAGGATTTAGGGTTTAGGGTTTAGGGTTTAGGGTTTACGGTTTAGGGTTTAGGGTTTAGGGTTTAGGAGTGCAGACTTTAAGGTTTAGGGTTTAGGGTTTAGGGTGTAGCATTTAGAGTTATTTAATGTTTAGAGTTTAGGTTTAGTATTTTGTGTTTGAGGTTTAGAGTTTGGGATTTGGTATTTTAGCATTTGAGATTTTGGGTTTAGAGTTTGGATTTAGGGTTAAGGATTTAGTGTTTTGGGTTTAGGGTTTAGGGTTTAAGGTTTAGGGTTCAGGGTTTAGGTTCAGGGTTTAGGTTTAGGGTTTAGGGGTTAGGATCTAGGGTTTAGGGTTTAGGGTTTAGTGTTCAGAGTTTAGGTTTAGGGTTTAAGGTTTAGGGTTTAGACTTTAAGGTTTTGGTTTTAGGGTTTAGGGTTTAGGGTTTAGCTTTTAGAGTTTAGGGTTTAATGTCTAGGGTTTAGGGTTTAGACTTTAAGGTTTAGGTTTTAGGGTTTAGGATTTGGTGTTTTAGCGTTTGATGTTTAGGGTTTAGAGTTTCGATATAGGATGAAGGATTTAGGGTTTAGGATTAGGGTTAGGGTTTAGGGTTTAGGGTTTAGGGTTTAGGGTTTAGGGTTTAGGGTTCAGGGTTTAGGTTTAGGGTTAGGGTTTAGGGTCTAGGGTTTAGTGTCTAGACTTTAAGGTTTAGGTTTTAGGGTTTAGGGTTTAGGGTGTAGCATTTAGAGTTCAGCGTTTAATGTTTAGGGTTTAGGGTTTAGTATTTTGTGTTTAGGGTTTAGAGTTTGGGATTTGGTATTTTAGCATTTGAGATTTTGGGTTTAGAGTTTGGATTTAAGGTTAAGGATTTAGTGTTTAGGGTTTAGGGTTTAGGGTTTAAGGTTTAGGGTTCAGGGTTTAGGTTTAGGGTTTAGGTTCAGGGTTTAGGGGTTAGGGTCTAGGGTTTAGGGTTTAGGGTTTAGTGTTCAGAGTTTAGGTTTAGGGTTTAAGGTTTAGGGTTTAGACTTTAAGGTTTTGGTTTTAGGGTTTAGGGTTTAGGGTTTAGCTTTTAGAGTTTAGGGTTTAATGTCTAGGGTTTAGGGTTTAGACTTTAAGGTTTAGGTTTTAGGGTTTAGGATTTGGTGTTTTAGCGTTTGATGTTTAGGGTTTAGAGTTTCGATATAGGATGAAGGATTTAGGGTTTAGGATTAGGGTTAGGGTTTAGGGTTTAGGGTTTAGGGTTTAGGGTTTAGGGTTTAGGGTTCAGGGTTTAGGTTTAGGGTTAGGGTTTAGGGTCTAGGGTTTAGTGTCTAGACTTTAAGGTTTAGGTTTTAGGGTTTAGGGTTTAGGGTGTAGCATTTAGAGTTCAGCGTTTAATGTTTAGGGTTTAGGGTTTAGTATTTTGTGTTTAGGGTTTAGAGTTTGGGATTTGGTATTTTAGCATTTGAGATTTTGGGTTTAGAGTTTGGATTTAAGGTTAAGGATTTAGTGTTTAGGGTTTAGGGTTTAGGGTTTAAGGTTTAGGGTTCAGGGTTTAGGTTTAGGGTTTAGGTTCAGGGTTTAGGGGTTAGGGTCTAGGGTTTAGGGTTTAGGGTTTAGTGTTCAGAGTTTAGGTTTAGGGTTTAAGGTTTAGGGTTTAGACTTTAAGGTTTTCGTTTTAGGGTTTAGGGTTTAGGGTTTAGCTTTTAGAGTTTAGGGTTTAATGTCTAGGGTTTAGGGTTTAGACTTTAAGGTTTAGGTTTTAGGGTTTAGGGTTTAGGGTTTAGCATTTAGAGTTTAGGGTTTAATGTTTAGGGTTTAGGCTTTCGGGTTTAGTATTTTGTGTTTAGTGTTTAGAGTTTAGGATTTGGTGTTGTAGCATTTGAGGTTTAGGGCTTAGAGTTTTGATTTATGGTTAAGGATTTAGTGTTTAGGATTAGGGTTTGGGTTTCGGGTTTAGTGTTTAGGTTTTAAGGTTTAGGTTTTGGGTTTAGGATTTAGGGTTTAGGTTTAGGGTTTAGAGTTTAGGGTCTAGACTTTAAGGTTTAGGTTTTAGGGTTTAACATTTAGAGTTTAGGGTTTAATGTTTAGGGTTTAGGGTTTAGGCTTTAGGGTTTGGAGTTGTAGTTTTAAGGGTTATGGTAAAGGATTTATGGCTTCGGGTTTAGTGTTTAGTATTTGGGTTTTAGGGTTTGGATTTTAGGGTTAATGGTTTAGGATTTATGACTTAGTATTTAGGGTTTAGGGTTTTGGATTTACGATTTAGGGTTTAAAGTTTGGATTTAGGGTTTAGGGTTTACGGTTTGGGATTTACGATTTAGGGTTTAAAGTTTGGATTTAGGGTTTAGGGTTTAGGGTGTAGGGTTTAGGTTTAGTGTTTAGGGTGTATGGTTTAGGGTTTATGATTTAAGGTTTAGGGTTTAGTATTTTGTGTTTAGGGTTTAGAGTTTATCATTTGGTGTTCTAGCGTTTGATGTTTAGGGTTTAGAGTTTCGATATAGGGTGAAGGATTTAGGGTTTAGGATTAGGGTTAGGGTTTAGGGTTTAAGGTTTAGGGTTTAGGGTTTAGGGTTTAGGTTTAGGGTTTAGGGTTTAGGGTCTAGGGTTTAGGGTCTAGGGTGTAGGGTTTAGATTTAGGGTTTAAGGTTTAGGGTTTAGGGTCTAGACTTTAAGGTTTAGGTTATAGGGTTTAGGGTTTACGGTTTAGCATTTAGAGTTTAGCGTTTAATGTTTAGGGTTTAGGGTTTAGTATTTTATGTTTAGGGTTTAGAGTTTGGGATTTGGTATTTTAGCATTTGAGATTTAGGGTTTAGAGTTTTGATTTAGGGTTAAGGATTTAGTGTTTAGGATTTGGGTTTGGGTTTAGGGTTTAGTGTTTAGGGTTTATGGTTTAGGGTCTAGACTTTAAGGTTTAGGTTATAGGGTTTAGGGTTTACGGTTTAGCATTTAGAGTTTAGCGTTTAATGTTTAGGGTTTAGGGTTTAGGGATTAGGGTCTAGACTTTAAGCTTTAGGTTTTAGGGTTTAGGGTTTAGGGTTTAGCATTTAGAGTTTAGGGTTTAATGTTTAGGGTTTAGGGTTTAGTATTTTGTGTTTAGGGTTTAGAGTATAGGATTTGGTATTTTGGTGTTTGAGGTTTAGGGTTTAGAGTTTTGATTTATGGTTATGGATTTAGTAGTTAGGATTAGGGTTTGGGTTTAGGGTTTAGGGTTCAGGTTTAAGGTTTAGGGTTTAGGTTTTAGGGTTTAGGGTTTAGGGTTTGGAGTTGTAGGTTAAAGGTTTATGGTTAAGGGTTTATTATTTAGGATTTAGCGTTTAGGTTTTGGGTGTTAGGGTTTAGAGTTTAGTGTTTATGGTTTAGGATTTTCAGTTTAGGGTTTAGGGTTTAGGATTTGCGGTTTAGAGTTTAAAGTTTGGATTTAGGGTTTGGAGTTGTAGGTTGAAGTTTTAAGGTTTAGGGTTTAGGGTTTAAGTATTAAGTTTTAGCGTTTAGGGTTTTGAGCTTTGTTTTTAGGGTTTAGGATATAGGGTTTAGGGTTTAGGGTGTAGGGTTTAGCGTGAAGGATTAAGGGTTTAGAGTTTAGGGTTTATGATTAAGGGTTTAGGGTTTGGGGTTTAGGTATTAGGTTTTAGGGTAGAGGTTTTGGTAAAGTGTTTAGGATTTAGGGGTTTGAGTTGTGGGTTTAGGGTTTATGGGTTAGTGTTTAAGGCTTAGAGTTTGTGGTTTAGGGTTTAGGGTTTAGGCTTTAGGGTTTATCGTTAAATGTTTAGGGTTTATGGTTTAAAGTTTAGGGTTTAGGGTTTAGGGGTTCGAGTTGTTGGTTTTGGATTTAGAGTTTAGGGTAGAGGGTTTACGATTTAGGGTTTTGAGTTCAGTATTTAGTGTTTATGGTTTAGAGTTTAGGATTTGGGTTTTAGGGTTTTAGGTTTAGGGTTTAGAGTTTATATTTAGAGTTAAGGATTTAGGGTTTAGGATTAGTGTTAGGGTTTAACATTTAGGGTTTAGGGTTTAGGGTTTATGTATAGGGTTTAGGGTTTAGGGTGTTGGGTTTAGGTTTAGTGTTTAGGGTGTATGGTTTAGGGTTTATGTGTTAGGGTTTAGCATTTTGGTTTTGGGTGTTAGGATTTAGAGTTTAGAATTTATGGTTTAGGATTTACGATTTAGGGTTTAAAGTTTGGATTTAGGGTTTAGGGTTTAGAGTTTATGGTTCATGGTTTAGGGTTTAGGGTTTAGGGTCTAGACTTTAAGCTTTAGATTTTAGGGTTTAGGATTTAGGGTTTAGCATTTAGAGTTTAGGGTTTAATATTTAGGGTTTAGGGTTTAGTATTTTGTGTTTAGGGTTTAGAGTTTAGGATTTGGTATTTTGGCGTTTGAGGTTTAGGGTTTAGAGTTTTGATTTATGGTTATGGATTTAGTAGTTAGGATTAGGGTTTGGGTTTAGGGTTTAGTGTTCAGGGTTTAAGGTTTAGGGTTTAGGTTTTAGGATTTAGGGTTTAGGGTTTGGAGTTGTAGGTTAAAGGTTTATGGTTAAGGGTTTATTATTTAGGATTTAGCGTTTAGGTTTTGGGTGTTAGGGTTTAGAGTTTAGTGTTTATGGTTTAGGATTTTGAGTTAAGGGTTTAGGGTTTAGGATTTGCGGTTTAGAGTTTAAAGTTTGGATTTAGGGTTTGGAGTTGTAGGTTGAAGTTTTAAGGTTTAAGGTTTAGGGTTTAAGTATTAAATTTTAGCGTTTAGGGTTTGGAGCTTTGTTTTTAGGGTTTAGGATATAGGGTTTAGGGTTTAGGGTGTACGGTTTAGCGTGAAGGATTAAGTGTTTAGAGTTTAGGGTTTATGATTAAGGGTTTAGGGTTTGGGGTTAAGGTATTAGGTTTTAGGGTAGGGGTTTTGGTAAAGTGTTTAGGATTTAGGGTTTTGAGTTGTGGGTTAAGGGTTTAAGGGTTAGTGTTTAAGGCTTAGAGTTTGTGGTTTAGAGTTTAGGCTTTAGGGTTTATCGTTTAGTGTTTAGGGTTTATGGTTTAAAGTTTAGGGTTTAGGGTTTAGGGGTTCGAGTTGTTGGTTTTGGGTTTAGTGTTTAGGGTAGAGGGTTTAACATTTAGGGTTTAGGGTTTAAGTTTTAAGATTTAGGTGTAGGGTTTAGGGTTTAGCGTGTAGGGTTTAGGTTTAGTGTTTAGGGTGTATGGCTTAGGGTTTATGATTTAGGGTTTAGGGTTTAGGGTGTAGGGTTTAAGTTTAGTGTTTAGGGTGTATGGTTTAGGGTTTATGATTTAAGGTTTAGGGTTTAGTATTTTGTGTTTAGGGTTTAGAGTTTATGATTTGGTGTTTTAGCGTTTGATGTTTAGGGTTTAGAGTTTCGATATAGGGTGAAGGATTTAGGATTTAGGATTAGGGTTAGGGTTTAGGATTTAGGGTTTAGGGTTTAGGGTTTAGGGTTTACGGTTTAGGGTTTAGGGTCTAGGGTTTAGGGTCTAGACTTTAAGGTTTAGGTTTTAGGGTTTAGGGTTTAGGGTGTAGCATTTAGAGTTCAACGTTTAATGTTTAGGGTTTAGGGTTTAGTATTTTGTGTTTAGGGTTTAGAGTTTGGGATTTGGTATTTTAGCATTTGAGATTTTGGGTTTAGAGTTTGGATTTAGGGTTAAGGATTTAGTGTTTTGGGTTTAGGGTTTAGGGTTTAAGGTTTAGGGTTCAGGGTTTAGGTTCAGGGTTTAGGTTTAGGGGTTAGGGGTTAGGATCTAGGGTTTAGGGTTTAGGGTTTAGTGTTCAGAGTTTAGGTTTAGGGTTTAAGGTTTAGGGTTTAGACTTTAAGGTTTTGGTTTTAGGGTTTAGGGTTTAGGGTTTAGCTTTTAGAGTTTAGGGTTTAATGTCTAGTGTTTAGGGTTTAGACTTTAAGGTTTAGGTTTTAGGGTTTAGGATTTGGTGTTTTAGCGTTTGATGTTTAGGGTTTAGAGTTTCGATATAGGATGAAGGATTTAGGGTTTAGGATTAGGGTTAGGGTTTAGGGTTTAGGGTTTAGGGTTTAGGGTTTAGGGTTTAGGGTTCAGGGTTTAGGTTTAGGGTCTAGGGTTTAGTGTCTAGACTTTAAGGTTTAGGTTTTAGGGTTTAGGGTTTAGGGTGTAGCATTTAGAGTTCAGCATTTAATGTTTAGGGTTTAGGGTTTAATGTTTAGGGTTTAGGCTTTCGGGTTTAGTATTTTGTGTTTAGTGTTTAGAGTTTAGGATTTGGTATTTTAGCATTTGAGGTTTAGGGTTTAGAGTTTTGATTTATGGTTAAGGATTTAGTGTTTAGGATTAGGGTTTGGGTTTCGGGTTTAGTGTTTAGGTTTTAAGGTTTAGGTTTTGGGTTTAGGATTTAGGGTTTAGGGTTTAGGCTTTAGAGTTTAGGGTCTAGACTTTAAGGTTTAGGTTTTAGGGTTTAACATTTAGAGTTTAGGGTTTAATGTTTAGGGTTTGGGGTTTAGGCTTTAGGGTTTGGAGTTGTAGTTTTAAGGGTTATGGTAAAGGATTGATGGCTTCGGGTTTAGTGTTTAGTATTTGGGTTTTAGGGTTTGGATTTTAGGGTTAATGGTTTAGGATTTATGACTTAGGATTTAGGGTTTAGGGTTTTGGATTTACGATTTAGGGTTTAAAGTTTGGATTTAGGGTTTAGGGTTTACGGTTTGAGATTTACGATTTAGGGTTTAAAGTTTGGATTTAGGGTTTAGGGTTTAGGGTGTAGGGTTTAGGTTTAGTGTTTAGGGTGTATGGTTTAGGGTTTATGATTTAAGGTTTAGGGTTTAGTATTTTGTGTTTAGGGTTTAGAGTTTATCATTTGGTGTTCTAGCGTTTGATGTTTAGGGTTTAGAGTTTCGATATAGGGTGAAGGATTTAGGGTTTAGGATTAGGGTTAGGGTTTAGGGTTTAAGGTTTAGGGTTTAGGGTTTAGGGTTTAGGTTTAGGGTTTAGGGTTTAGGGTCTAGGGTTTAGGGTCTAGGGTGTAGGGTTTAGATTTAGGGTTTAAGGTTTAGGGTTTAGGGTCTAGACTTTAAGGTTTAGGTTATAGGGTTTAGGGTTTACGGTTTAGCATTTAGAGTTTAGCGTTTAATGTTTAGGGTTTAGGGTTTAGTATTTTATGTTTAGGGTTTAGAGTTTGGGATTTGGTATTTTAGCATTTGAGATTTAGGGTTTAGAGTTTTGATTTAGGGTTAAGGATTTAGTGTTTAGGATTTGGGTTTGGGTTTAGGGTTTAGTGTTTAGGGTTTATGGTTTAGGGTCTAGACTTTTACGTTTAGGTTTTAGGGTTTAGGGTTTAGGGTATAGCATTTAGAGTATTGGGTTTAATGTTTTGGGTTCAGGGTTTAGGGTTTGGAGTTGTAGGTTAAAGGTTTATGGTTAAGGGTTTATTGTTTAGGGTTTAGCCTTTAGGTTTTGGGTGTTAGGGTTTAGAGTTTAGTGTTTATGGTTTAGGATTTTGAGTTTAGGATTTAGGGTTTAGGATTTGCAAGTTAGATTTTAAAGTATGGATTTAGGGTTTGGAGTTGTAGGTTGAAGGTTTAGGGTTTAGGGTTTAGGATTAGGGTTAGGGTTTAGGGTTTAGGGTTTAGGGTTTAGGGTTTAGGGTTTAGGTTTAGGGTTTAAGGTTTAGGGTTTATGGTTTAGGGTTTAGGTTTTAGGGTCTAGACTTTAGGGTTTAGGTTTTAGAGTTTAGGGTTTGTGGTTTAGCATTTAGAGTTTAGCATTTAATGTTTAGGGTTCAGGGTTTAGTATTTTGTGTTTAGGATTTAGAGTTTGGAATATGGTATTTTAGCATTTGAGATTTATGGTTTAGAGTTTTGATTTAGTGTTATGGATTTAGTGTTTAGGATTAGGGTTTGGGTTTAGGGTTTAGGGTTTAGGGTTTAAGGTTTAGAGTTTAGGATTTCGTATTTTAGCATTTGACGTTTGGGGTTTAGAGTTTTGATTTAGGGTTAAGGATTTTGTGCTTAGTATTAGGGTTTGGGTTTAGGGTTTAAGGTTTAGGGTTTAAGGTCTAGACTTTAAGGTTTAGGTTTTAGGTTTTAGGGTTTAGGGTATTGCATTTAGAGGTTTGGGTTTAATGTTTAGGTTTTAGAGTTTAGGCTTTGGAGTTGTAGGTTAAAGGTTTATGATTAAGGGTTTATTGTTTAGGGTTTAGCATTTAGGTTTTCGGTGTTATGGTTTAGAGTTTAGTGTTTATGGTTTAGGATTTTGAGTTTAGGGTTTAGGGTTTAGGATTTGCTATTTAGAGTTTAAAGTTTGGATTTAGGGTTTGGAGCTGTAGGTTAAAGGTTTAGGGTTTAGGGTTTAAGTATTAAGTTTTAGGGTTTAGGGTTTTGGGTTTTGTTTTTATGGTTTAGGATATTGGGTTTCGGGTTTAGGGTGTAGGGTTTAAGGTGTAGGATTAAGGGTTTTGGGTTTAGGGTTTATGGTTTAGGGTTTAGGATTTAGTGTTTAGTGTTTATGGTTTAGAGTTTATGATTTGGTGTTTTAGCCTTTGATGTTTATGGTTTAGAGTTTTGATATGGGGTTAAGGATTTAGGGTTTAGGATTAGGGTTAGGGTTTAGGGTTTAGGGTTTAGGGTTTAGGGTTTAGGGTTCAGGGTTTAGGTTTAGGGTTTAAGGTTTAGGGTTTATGGTTTAGGGTTAGGGTTTAGGGTCTAGACTTTAAGGTTTAGGTTTTAGAGTTTAGGGTTAGTGGTTTAGCATTTAGAGTTTAGCATTTAATGTTTAGGGTTCAGGGTTTAGTATTTTGTGTTTAGGGTTTAGAGTTTGGAATTTGGTATGTTAGCATTTGAGATTTAGGGTTTAGAGTTTTGATTTAGGGTTATGGATTTAATGTTTAGGATTAGGGTTTGGGTTTAGGGTTTAGGGTTTAGGGTTTATGGTTTAAGGTTTAGAGTTCAGGGTTTAGGTTCAGGATTTAGCTTTAGGGTTTAGGGTTTAGGGTCTAGGGTTTAGGGTTTAGGGTTTAGGGTTCAGGGTTTAGGTTTAGGGTTTAGGGTTTAGACTTTAGGGTTTAGGGTTTAGGTTTCAGGGTTTAGGTTTAGGGTTCACCAATTAGAGTTTAGGGTTTAATGTTTAGGGTTTAGGCTTTCGGGTTTAGTATTTTGTGTTTAGTGTTTAGAGTTTAGGATTTGATATTTTACCGTTTGAGGTTTAGGGTTTAGAGTTTTGATTTATGGTTAAGGATTTAGTATTTAGGATTAGGGTTTGGGTTTAGGGTTTAGGGTTTAGGGTTTAGGGTTTAAGGTTTAAGGTTTCGATTTTGGGTTTAGGATTTAGGGTTTAGGCTTTAGGGTTTAGAGTTTAGGGTCTAGACTTTAAGGTTTCGGTTTTAGGGTTGAACATTTAGAGTTTAGGGTTTAATGTTTAGGGTTTAGGGTTTAGGATTTGGAGTTGTAGTTTTAAGGGTTATGGTAAAGGAATTATGGTTTAGGGTTTAGCGTTTAGGTTTTGGGATTTAGGGTTTGGAGTTTAGAGTTTATGGTTTAGGATTTATGATTTAGGGTTTAGGGTTTAGGGATTAGGATTTATGGTTTAGGGTTTAAAGTTTGGATTTAGGGTTTAGGGTTTAGGGTTTAGGATTTACGATTGAGGGTTTAAAGTTTGGATTTAGGGTTTATGGTTTAGGATTTAGCATTGAGAGTTTTGTATTTATATTTTAGGGTTTAATATTTAGAGTTTAGGATTGAGGATATAGTATTTAGGGTTTAGGGTTTAGGGTGTAGGGGGTAGGGTTTACGATTTAGGGTTGAGAGTTTACGGTATAGGGTTTATGATTTAGGGTTTTGAGTTGAGGGTTAAGGCTTTAGGGTTTAGGGTTTAGGGATTAGAGTTTTGGGTTTAGGGTTTATCATATAGGGTTTTGGGTTTAGTGTTTAGGGTTCAGGGTTTAGTATTTTGTATTTAGGGTTTAGAGTTTAGGAATGGTATTTTAGCATTTGAGGTTTAGGGTTTAGAGTTTTGATTTAGGGTTATGGATTTAGTGTTTAGGATTAGGGTTTGGGTTTAGGGTTTAGGGTTTAGAGTTTAAGGTTTGCGGTTCACAGTTTAGGGTTTAGGGTTTAGGGTTTAGGTTTAGGGTTTAGGGTTTAGGGTTTGGAGTTGTAGGTTTAAGGTTTATGGTTAAGGATTTATGTGTTAGGGTTTAGCGTTTAGGTTTTGGGTGTGAGGATTTGGAGTTTAGTGTTTATGGTTTAGGATTTTGGGTTTAGGATTTAGGGTTTTGAGTTGTGGGTTTAGGGTTTAGGGGTTAGTGTTTAAGGCTATGAGTTTGTGGTTTATGGTTTAGCATTTAGGGTTTAGGGTTTAGGGTTTAGAGTTTGGTGTTTAGGGTTAAGAGTTTGTGGTTTAGGGTTTAGGCTTTAGGGTTTATCGTTTAGTGTTTAGGGTTTATGGTTTAACATTTAGGGTTTTGGGTTTAGGGGTTTGAGTTGTTGCTTTTGGGTTTAGAGTTTAGGGTAGAGGGTTTACGATTTAGGGTTTTGAGTTCAGTATTTAGTGTTTATGGTTAAGTGTTTAGGATTTGGGGTTTAGGGTTTGAGGTTTAGGGTTTAGAGTTTATATTTAGAGTTAAGGATTTAGGGTTTAGGATTAGTGGTAGGGTTTAACGTTTAGGGTTTACGGTTTAGGGTTTATGTATAGGGTTTTGGGTTTAGGGTGTAAGGTTTAGGTTTAGTATTTAGGGTGTATGGTTTAGGGTTTATGATTTAAGGTTTAGGGTTTAGTATTTTGTGTTTAGGGTTTAGAGTTTATGATATGGTGTTTTAGCGTTTGATGTTTAGGGTTTAGAGTTTTGATATGGGGTTAAGGATTTAGGGTTCAGGGTTCAGGGTTTAGGGTTTACGGTTTAGGGTTCAGGGTTAGGGTTTGGGGTTTATGGTTTAGGGTTTAGGGTCTAGACTTTAAGGTTTAGGTTATAGGGTTTTCGATTTACGGTTTAGCATTTAGAGTTTAGCGTTTAATGTTTAAGGTTTAGGGTTTAGTATTTTGTGTTTAGGGTTTAGGGTTTAGGGTTTATGGTTTAGGGTCTAGACTTTTAGGTTTAGGTTTTAGGGTTTAGGGTTTTGGGTATAGCATTTAGAGTATTGGGTTTAAATGTTTGGGTTTAGGGTTCAGGGTTTGGAGTTGTAGGTTAAAGGTTTATGGTTAAGGGTTTATTGTTTAGGGTTTAGCATTTGGGTTTTGGGTGTTAGGGTTTAGAGTTTAGTGTTTGTGGTTTAGGATTTTGAATTTAGGGTTTAGGATTTGCAAGTTAGATTTTAAAGTATGGATTTAGGGTTTGGAGTTGTAGGTTGAAGGTTTAGGGTTTAGGGTTTAGGGTTCAGGGTTTAGGTTTAGGGTTTATGGTTTAGGGTTTTGGGTCTAGACTTTAAGGTTTAGGTTATAGGGTTTAGGGTTTACGGTTTAGCATTTAGAGTTTAGCGTTTAATGTTTAGGGTTTAGGGTTTAGTATTTTATGTTTAGGGTTTAGAGTTTGGGATTTGGTATTTTAGCATTTGAGATTTAGGGTTTAGAGTTTTGATTTAGGGTTAAGGATTTAGTGTTTAGGATTAGGGTTTGGGTTTAGGGTTTAAGGTTTAGGATTTATGGTTTAGGGTCTAGACTTTTACGTTTAGGTTTAAGGGTTTAGGGTTTAGGGTATAGCATTTAGAGTATTGGGTTTAATGTTTTGGGTTCAGGGTTTAGGGTTTGGAGTTGTAGGTTAAAGGTTTATGGTTAAGGGCTTATTGTTTAGGGTTTAGCCTTGAGGTTTTGGGTGTTAGGGTTTAGAGTTTAGTGTTTATGGTTTAGGATTTGGAGTTTAGGGTTTAGGGTTTAGGATTTGCAATTTAGATTTTAAAGTATGGATTTAGGATTTGGAGTTGTAGGTTGAAGGTTTAGGGTTTAGGGTTTAGGGTGTATGGTTTAGGGTTTATGATTTAGGGTTTAGGGTTTAGTATTTAGTGTTTATGGTTTAGAGTTTATGATTTGGTGTTTTAGCGTTTGATGTTTAGGGTTTAGAGTTTTGATACGGGGTTAAGGATTTATGGTTTAGGATTGGGGTTAGGGTTTAGGGTTTAGGGTTTAAGGTTTAGGGTTCAGGGTGTAGGTTTAGGATTTATGGTTTAGGATTTACGTTTAGGGTTTAAAGTTTAGATTTAGGGTTTAGGGTTTAGGGTTTAACATTTAGAGTTTAGGGTTTATGGTTTAGCATTTAGAGTTTAGCATTTAATGTTTAGGGTTCAGGGTTTAGTATTTTGTGTTTAGGGTTTAGAGTTTGGAATTTGGTATTTTAGCATTTGAGATTTATGGTTTAGAGTTTTGATTTAGGGTTATCAATTTAGTGTTTAGGATTAGGGTTTGGGTTTAGGGTTTAGGGTTTAGGGTTTAAGGTTTAGAGTTTAGGATTTCGTATTTTAGCATTTGACGTTTAGGGTTTAGAGTTTTGATTTAGGGTTAAGGATTTTATGCTTAGTATTAGGGTTTGGGTTTAGGGTTTAAGGTTTAGGGTTTAAGGTCTAGACTTTAAGGTTTAGGTTTTAGGGTTTAGGGTTTAGGGTATTGCATTTAGAGTTTTGGGTTTAATGTTTAGGTTTTAGAGTTTAGGCTTTGGAGTTGTAGGTTAAAGGTTTATGATTAAGGGTTTATTGTTTAGGGTTTAGCATTTAGGTTTTCGGTGTTATGGTTTAGAGTTTAGTGTTTATGGTTTAGGATTTTGAGTTTAGGGTTTAGGGTTTAGGATTTGCGATTTCGAGTTTAAAGTTTGGATTTAGGGTTTGGAGCTGTAGGTTAAAGGTTTAGGGTTTAGGGTTTAAGTATTAAGTTTTAAGGTTTAGGGTTTTGGGTTTTGTTTTTATGGTTTAGGATATTGGGTTTCGGGTTTAGGGTGTAGGGTTTAAGGTGTAGGATTAAGGGTTTAGGGTTTAGGGTTTATGGTTTAGGGTTTAGGGTTTAGTATTTAGTGTTTATGGTTTAGAGTTTATGATTTGGTGTTTTAGCCTTTGATGTTTAGGGTTTAGAGTTTTGATATGGGGTTAAGGATTTAGGGTTTAGGATTAGGGTTAGGGTTTAGGGTTTAGGGTTTAGGGTTTAGGGTTTAGGGTTTAGGGTTTAGGGTTTAGGGTTTAGGTTTAGGGTTTAAGGTTTAGGGTTTATGGTTTAGGGTTAGGGTTTAGGGTCTAGACTTTAAGGTTTAGGTTTTAGAGTTTAGGGTTAGTGGTTTAGCATTTAGAGTTTAGCATTTAATGATTAGAGTTCAGGGTTTAGTATTTTGTGTTTAGGGTTTAGAGTTTGGAATTTGGTATGTTAGCATTTGAGATTTAGGGTTTAGAGTTTTGATTTAGGGTTATGGATTTAATGTTTAGGATTAGGGTTTGGGTTTAGGGTTTAGGGTTTAGGGTTTATGGTTTAAGGTTTAGAGTTCAGGGTTTAGGTTCAGGGTTTAGGTTTAGGGTTTAGGGTCTAGGGTTTAGGGTTTAAGGTTTAGGGTTCAGGGTTTAGGTTTAGGGTTTAGGGTTTAGACTTTAGGGTTTAGGGTTTAGGTTTCAGGGTTTAGGTTAAGGGTTCACCATTTAGAGTTTAGGGTTTAATGTTTAGGGTTTAGGCTTTCGGGTTTTGTATTTTGTGTTTAGTGTTTAGAATTTAGGATTTGATATTTTACCGTTTGAGGTTTAGGGTTTAGAGTTTTGATTTATGGTTAAGGATTTAGTATTTAGGATTAGGGTTTGGGTTTAGGGTTTAGGGTTTAGGGTTTAGGGTTTAAGGTTTAAGGTTTCGATTTTGGGTTTAGGATTTAGGGTTTAGGCTTTAGGGTTTAGAGTTTAGGGTCTAGACTTTAAGGTTTCGGTTTTAGGGTTGAACATTTAGAGTTTAGGGTTTAATGTTTAGGGTTTAGGGTTTAGGATTTGGAGTTGTAGTTTTAAGGGTTATGGTAAAGGAATTATGGTTTAGGGTTTAGCGTTTAGGTTTTGGGATTTAGGGTTTGGAGTTTAGAGTTTATGATTTAGGATTTATGATTTAGCGTTTAGGGTTTAGGGATTAGGATTTATGGTTTAGGGTTTAAAGTTTGGATTTAGGGTTTAGGGTTTAGGGTTTAGGATTTACGATTGAGGGTTTAAAGTTTGGATTTAGGGTTTAGGGTTTAGGATTTAGCATTGAGAGTTTTGTATTTATATTTTAGGGTTTAATATTTAGAGTTTAGGATTGAGGATATAGTATTTAGGGTTTAGGGTTTAGGGTGTAGGGGGTAGGGTTTACGATTTAGGGTTTAGAGTTTACGGTATAGGGTTTATGATTTAGGGTTTTGAGTTGAGGGTTAAGGCTTTAGGGTTTAGGATTTAGGGATTAGAGTTTTGGGTTTAGGGCTTATCATATAGGGTTTTGGGTTTAGTGTTTAGGGTTCAGGGTTTAGTATTTTGTATTTAGGGTTTAGAGTTTAGGAATGGTATTTTAGCATTTGAGGTTTAGGGTTTAGAGTTTTGATTTAAGGTTAAGGATTTAGGGTTTAGGATTAGGGTTAGGGTTTAGAGTTTAGCATTTAGGGTTTAGGGTTTACGGTTCACAGTTTAGGGTTTAGGGTTTAGGGTTTAGGTTTAGGGTTTAGGGTTTAGGGTTTGGAGTTGTAGGTTTAAGGTTTATGGTTATGGATTTATGTGTTAGGGTTTAGCGTTTAGGTTTTGGGTGTTAGGATTTGGAGTTTAGTGTTTATGGTTTAGGATTTTGGGTTTAGGATTTAGGGTTTTGAGTTGTGGGTTTAGGGTTTAGGGGTTAGTGTTTAAGGCTTAGAGTTTGTGGTTTATGGTTTAGCATTTAGGGTTTAGGGTTTAGGGTTTAGAGTTTGGTGTTTAGGGTTAAGAGTTTGTGGTTTAGGGTTTAGGCTTTAGGGTTTATCGTTTAGTGTTTAGGGTTTATGGTTTAACGTTTAGGGTTTTGGGTTTAGGGGTTCGAGTTGTTGCTTTTGGGTTTAGAGTTTAGGGTAGAGGGTTTACGATTTAGGGTTTTAAGTTCTGTATTTAGTGTTTATGGTTAAGTGTTTAGGATTTGGGGTTTAGGGTTTGAGGTTTAGGGTTTAGAGTTTATATTTAGAGTTAAGGATTTAGGGTTTAGGATTAGTGTTAGGCTTTAACGTTTAGGGTTTAGGGTTTAGGGTTTACTTATAGGGTTTTGGGTTTTGGGTGTAGGGTTTAGGTTTAGTATTTAGGGTGTATGGTTTAGGGTTTATGATTTAAGGTTTAGGGTTTAGTATTTTGTGTTTAGGGTTTAGAGCTTATGATTTGGTGTTTTAGCGTTTGATGTTTAGGGTTTAGAGTTTTGATATGGGGTTAAGGATTTAGGGTTTAGGGTTTAGGGTTTAGGGTTCAGGGTTAGGGTTTAGTGTTTATGGTTTAGGGTTTAGGGTCCAGACTTTAAGGTTTAGGTTATAGGGTTTAGGGTTTACGGTTTCGCATTTAGAGTTTAGCGTTTAATGTTTAAGGTTTAGGGTTTAGTATTTTGTGTTTAGGGTTTATGGTTTAGGGTCTAGACTTTTAGGTTTAGGTTTTAGGGTTTAGGGTTTAGGGTATAGCAGTTAGAGTATTGGGTTTAAATGTTTGGGTTTAGGGTTCAGGGTTTGGAGTTGTAGGTTAAAGGTTTATGGTTAAGGGTTTATTGTTTAGGGTTTAGCATTTGGGTTTTGGGTGTTAGGGTTTAGAGTTTAGTGTTTGTGGTTTAGGATTTTGAGTTTAGGGTTTAGGGTTTAGGATTTGCAATTTAGATTTTAAAGTATGGATTTAGGGTTTGGAGTTGTAGGTTGAAGGTTTAGGGTTTAGGGTTTAGGGTGTATGGTTTAGGGTTTATGATTTAGGGTTTAGGGTTTAGTATTTAGTGTTTATGGTTTAGAGTTTATGATTTGGTGTTTTAGCGTTTGATGTTTAGGGTTTAGAGTTTTGATACGGGGTTAAGGATTTAGGGTTTAGGAGAAGGGTTTGGGTTTAGGGTTTAAGGTTTAGGGTTTAGGGTTTAGGGTTTAGGGCTGAGGGTTTAGGTTTAGGGTTTATTGTTTAGGGTTTAGGGTTTAGGGTCTAGAATTTAAGGTTTAGGTTTTAGAGTTTAGGGTTTAGTGTTTAGCATTTAGAGGTTAGCGTTTAATGTTTAGGGTTCAGGGTTTAGTATTTTGTGTTTAGGGTTTAGAGTTTGGAATTTGGTATTTTAGCATTTGAGATTTAGGGTTTAGAGTTTTGATTTAGGGTTAAGGATTTAGTTTTTAGGATTAGGGTTTGGGTTTAGGGTTTAGGGTTTAGGGTTTAGGGTTTAAGGTTTAGAGTTCAGGGTTTAGGTTCAGGGTTTAGGTTTAGGGTTTAGGGTTTAGGGTCTAGGGTTTAGGGTTTAGGGTTTAGGGTTCAGGGTTCAGGGTTTAGGTTTAGGGTTTAGGGTTTAGGGTTTAGACTTTAAGGTTTTTGTTTTACGGTTTAGGGTTTAGGGTTTAGCTTTTAGAGTTTAGGGTTTAATCTCTAGGGTTTAGGGTTTAGACTTTAAGGTTTAGGTTTTAGGATTTACCATTTAGAGTTTAGGCTTTAGGCTTTCGGGTTTAGTATTTTGTGTTTCGTGTTTCGAGTTTAGGATTTGATATTTTACCGTTTGAGGTTTAGTGTTTAGAGTTTTGATTTATGGTTAAGGATTTAGTATTTAGGATTAGTGTTTGGGTTTAGGGTTTAGGGTTTAGGGTTTAGGGTTTAAGGTTTAAGTTTTCGATTTTGGGTTTAGGCTTTAGGGTTTAGAGTTTAGCATCTAGACTTTAAGGTTTGGGTTTTAGGGTTGAACATTTAGAGTTTAGGGTTTAATGTTTAGGGTTTAGGGTTTAGGATTTGGAGTTGTAGTTTTATGGTTTATGGTAAAGGAATTATGGTTTAGGGTTTAGCGTTTAGGATTTAGGGTTTAGGCTTTAGGGTTTAGAGTTTAGCATCAAGACTTTAAGGTTTGGGTTTTAGGGTTGAACATTTAGAGTTTAGGGTTTAATGTTTAGGGTTTAGGGTTTAGGATTTGGAGTTGTAGTTTTATGGTTTATGGTAAAGGAATTATGGTTTAGGGTTTAGCGTTTAGGTTTTGGGATTTAGGGTTTGGACTTTAGGGTTTATTGTATAGGATTTATGATTTAGGGTTTAGGGTTTAGGTTTTAGGATTTATGGTTTAGGGTTTAAAGTTTGGATTTAGGGTTTAGGATTTAGGGTTGAGGGTTTAAAGTTTGGATTTAGGGTTTAGGGTTTAAGATTTAGCATTGAGAGTTTTGTATTTATATTTTAGGGTTTAATATTTAGAGTTTAGGGTTGAGGATATAGTATTTTGGGTTTAGGGTTTAGGGTGTAGGGTGTAGGGTTTACGATTTAGGGTTTAGAGTTTACGGTATAAGGTTTACGATTTAGGGTTTTGAGTTGAGGGTTAAGGCTTTAGGGATTAGGGTTGAGGGATTAGAGTTTTGGGTTTAGGGTTTATCATATAGGGTTTTGGGTTTAGTGTTTAGGGTTCAGGGTTTAGTATTTTGTATTTAGGGTTTAGAGTTTAGGATCGGTATTTTAGCATTTGAGGTTTAAGGTTTAGAGTTTTGATTTAAGGTTAAGGATTTAGGGTTTAGGATTAGGGTTAGGGTTTAGAGTTTAGCATTTAGGGTTTAGGGTTTAGGGTTTAGGGTTTAGTGTTTAGGGTTTAGGTTTAGGGTTTAGGGTTTAGGGTTTAGGGTTTAGGGTCTAAACTTTAAGGTTTAGGTTTTAGGGTTTAGGATGTAGGGTTTAGCATTTATAGTTTAGGGTTTAATGTTTAGGGTTTAGGGTTTTGGGTTTGGAGTTGTAGGTTTAAGGTTTATGGTTAAGGATTTATGTGTTAGGGTTTAGCGTTTAGGTTTTGGGTGTTAGGATTTAGAGTTTAGTGTTTATGGTTTAGGATTTTGGGTTTAGGGTTTAGGGTTTAGGATTAATGGTTTAGGGTTTAAAGTTTGGATTTAGGGTTAAGGGTTTAGAGTTTATGGTTTATGGATTAGGGTTTAGGGTTTAGGGTTTAGGGTTTTGGGTTGAGGGTTTAGGGTTTAGGGTTTAGGGTTGAGGGTTGAGGGTTTAAGGTTTAGGGTTTAGGGTTTAGGGTTTAAGGTTTAGAGTTTAGGATTTGGTATTTTAGCATTTGACGTTTAGGGTTTAGAGTTTTAATTTAGGGTTAAGGATTTTGTGCTTAGTAATAGGGTTTGGGTTTAGGGTTTAGGGTTTAGGGTTTAGGGTCTAAACTTTAAGGTTTAGGTTTTAGGGTTTAGGGTTTAGTGTATAGCATTTAGAGTTTTGGGTTTAATGTTTAGGGTTTAGGGTTTAGGGTTTGGAGTTGTCGGTTAAATATTTATGATTAAGGGTTTATTGTTTAGGGTTTAGCATTTAGGTTTTCGGTGTTATGGTTTAGAGTTTAGTGTTTATGGTTTAGGATTTTGAGTTTAGGGTTTAGGGTTTAGGGTTTAGGGTTCAGGGTTCAGGGTTTAGGGTTTAGGTTGTTTGGTTTAGGGTTTAGGGTTTAGGGTTTAGGGTTTAGGGTCTAGACTTTAAGGTTTAGGGTTTAGGGTTTAGGGTTTAAGGTTTAGAGTTTAGGATTTGGTGTTTTAGCATTTGACGTTTAGGGTTTAGAGTTTTGATTTAGGGTTAAGGATTTTGTGCTTAGTATTAGGGTTTGGGTTTAGGGTTTAAAGTTTAGGGTTTAGGGTCTAGACTTTAAGGTTTAGATTTTAGGGTTTAGGGTTTAGGGTATAGCATTTATAGTTTTGGGTTTAATGTTTAGGGTTTAGAGTTTAGGGTTTGGAGTTGTAGGTTAAAGGTTTATGATTAAGGGTTTATTGTTTAGGATTTAGCATTTAGGTTTTCGGTGTTATGGTTTAGAGTTTAGTGTTTATGGTTTAGGATTTTTAGTTTAGGGTTTAGAGTTTAGGATTTGCGGTTTAGAGTTTAAAGTTTGGATTTAGGGTTTGGAGTTGTAGGTTGAAGGTTTAGGCTTTAAGTATTGAGTTTTAGGGTTTAGGGTTTTGGGTTTAGTTTTTAGGGTTTAGGAAATAGGGTGTAGGGTTTAGGGTGTAGGATTAAGGGTTTAGTGTTTAGGGTTTATGGTTAAGGGTTTATGGTTTAGGGTTTAGGGTTTAGGGTAAGGGTTTTTGGTTTAGTGTTTAGGGTTTAGGTTTTGAGTTGTGGGTTTAGGGTTTAGGGCTTAAAGTTTGTGGTTTATGGTTTATGGTTTAGGGTTTATGGTTTAGAGTTTGGTGTTTAGGGTTAAGAGTTTGTGGTTTAGGGTTTAGGCTTTAGGGTTTATCATTTAGTGTTTAGAGTTTTTGGTTTAAAGTTGAGGGTTGAGGATTTAGGGGTTCGAGTTGTTGGTTTTGGGTTTAGAGTTTAGGGTAGAGGGTTGAAGATTTAGGGTTTTGCGTTCAGTATTTAGTGTTTATGGTTTAGAGTTTAGGATTTAGGGTTTAGGGTTTGATGTTTAGGGTTTAGAGTTTATATTTAGAGTTAAGGATTTAGGGATTAGGATTAGTGTTAGGGTTTAACATTTAGGGTTTAGGGTTTAAGGTTTAAGGTTTAGGTGTAGGGTTTAGGGTTTAGGGTGTAGGGTTTAGGTTTAGTGTTTAGGGTGTATGGTTTAGGGTTTATGATTTAGGGTTTAGGGTTTAGTATTTCGTGTTTAGGGTTTAGAGTTTGGGATTTGGTGTTTTAGCGTTTGATGTTTAGGCTTTAGAATTTCGATATAGGGTGAAGGATTTAGGGTTTAGGATTAGGTTTTGGGTTTAGGGTTTAGGGTTTAGGGTTTTGGGCTTAGGGTTTAGGTTTAGGGTTTAGGGTCTAGACTTTAAGGTTTAGGTTTTAGGGTTTACGATTTAGGGTTTAGCATTTAGAGTTTAGTGTTTAATGTTTAGGGTTTAGGGTTTAGTATTTTGTGTTTAGGGTTTATGGTTTAGTATTTGGTATTTTAGCATTTGAGATTTTGGGTGTAGAGTTTTGATTTAAGGTTAAGGATTTAGTGTTTAGGGTTTAGGGTTTAGGGTTTAAGGTTTAAGGTTCAGGGTTTAGGTTCAAGGTTTAGATTTAGGGTTTAGGGGTTAGGGTCTGGGGTTTAGGGTTTAGGGTTTAGTGTTCAGGGTTTAGGTTTAGGGTATAGCATTTAGAGTTTTGGGTTTAATGTTTAGGGTTTAGGGTTTAGGGTTTGGAGTTGTAGGTTAAAGATTTATGATTAAGGGTTTATTGTTTAGGGTTTAGCATTTAGGTTTTCGGTGTTATGGTTTGGAGTTTAGGGTTTATGGTTTAGGATTTAGGGTTTAGGGTTTAGGGTTTAAGATTTATGGTTTAGTGTTTAAAGTTTGGATTTAGGGCTTAGAGTTTAGGGTTTAACATTTAGAGTTTAGGTTTTTTGGTTTAGGTTTTAACATTTAGAGTTTAGGATGGAGGATATAGGATTTAGGGTTTAGGGTTTAGGGTTTTGGGTTTTGGGTTTAGGGTTTAGGGTTTAGGGTTTAGGGTCTAGACTTTAAGGTTTAGAGTTTAGGGTTTAATGTTTAGGGTTTAGGGTTTAGGATTTGGAGTTGTAGTTTTATGGTTTATGGTAAAGGAATTATGGTTTAGGGTTTAGCGTTTAGGATTTAGGGTTTAGGCTTTAGGGTTTAGAGTTTAGCATCTAGACTTTAAGGTTTGGGTTTTAGGGTTGAACATTTAGAATTTAGGGTTTAATGTTTAGGGTTTAGGGTTTAGGATTTGGAGTTGTAGTTTTATGGTTTATGGTAAAGGAATTATGGTTTAGGGTTTAGCGTTTAGGTTTTGGGATTTAGGGTTTGGACTTTAGGGTTTATTGTATAGGATTTATGATTTAGGGTTTAGGGTTTAGGTTTTAGGATTTATGGTTTAGGGTTTAAAGTTTGGATTTAGGGTTTAGGATTTAGGGTTGAGGGTTTAAAGTTTGGATTTAGGGTTTAGGGTTTAAGATTTAGCATTGAGACTTTTGTATTTATATTTTAGGGTTTAATATTTAGAGTTTAGGGTTGAGGATATAGTATTAAGGCTTTAGGGTTTAGGGTTTAGGGATTAGAGTTTTGGGTTTAGGGTTTATCATATAGGGTTTTGGGTTTAGTGTTTAGGGTTCAGGGTTTAGTATTTTGTATTTAGGGTTTAGAGTTTAGGATCTGGTATTATAGCATTTGAGGTTTAAGGTTTAGAGTTTTGATTTAAGGTTAAGGATTTAGGGTTTAGGATTAGGGTTAGGGTTTAGAGTTTAGCGTTTAGGGTTTAGGGTTTAGGGTTTAGGGTTTAGGGTTTAGGGTTTAGGGTTTAGGGTTTAGGGTTTAGGGTTTAGGGTTTAGGGTTTAGGGTTAGGGTTTAGGGTTTAGGGTTTAGGGTTTAGGGTCTAAACTTTAAGGTTTAGGTTTTAGGGTTTAGGATGTAGGGTTTAGCATTTATAGTTTAGGGTTTAATGTTTAGGGTTTAGGGTTTTGGGTTTGGAGTTGTAGGTTTAAGGTTTATGGTTAAGGATTTATGTGTTAGGGTTTAGCGTTTAGCTTTTGGGTGTTAGGATTTAGAGTTTAGTGTTTATGGTTTAGGATTTTGGGTTTAGGGTTTGGGGTTTAGGATTAATGGATTAGGGTTTAAAGTTTGGATTTAGGGTTAAGGGTTTAGAGTTTATGGTTCATGGTTTAGGGTTTAGGGTTTAGGGTTTAGGGTTTAGGGTTAAGGGTTTAGGGTTTAGGGTTTAGGGTCTAGACTTTAAGGTTTAGGGTTTAGGGTTTAGGGTTTAAGGTTTAGAATTTAGGATTTGGTATTTTAGCATTTGACGTTTAGGGTTTAGAGTTTTAATTTAGGGTTAAGGATTTTGTGCTTAGTAATAGGGTTTGGGTTTAGGGTTTAGGGTTTAGGGTCTAAACTTTAAGGTTTAGGTTTTAGGGTTTAGGGTTTAGTGTATAGCATTTCGAGTTTTGGGTTTAATGTTTAGGGTTTAGGGTTTAGGGTTTGGAGTTGTCGGTTAAATATTTATGATTAAGGGTTTATTGTTTAGGGTTTAGCATTTAGGTTTTCGGTGTTATGGTTTAGAGTATAGTGTTTATGGTTTAGGATTTTGAGTTTAGCGTTTAGGGTTTAGGGTTTAGGGTTCAGGGTTCAGGGTTTAGGGTTTAGGGTTTTTGGTTTTTGGTTTAGGGTTTAGGGTTTAGGGTTTAGGGTCTAGACATTAAGGTTTAGGGTTTAGGGTTTAGGGTTTAAGGTTTAGAGTTTAGGATTTGGTGTTTTAGCATTTGACGTTTAGGGTTTAGAGTTTTGATTTAGGGTTAAGGATTTTGTGCTTAGTATTAGGGTTTGGGTTTAGGGTTTAAAGTTTAGGGTTTAGGGTCTAGACTTTAAGGTTTAGGTTTTAGGGTTTAGGGTTTAGGGTATAGCCTTCAGAGTTTTGGGTTTAATGTTTAGGGTTTGGAGTTGTAGGTTAAAGGTTTATGATTAAGGGTTTATTGTTTAGGATTTAGCATTTAGGTTTTCGGTGTTATGGTTTAGAGTTTAGTGTTTATGGTTTAGGATTTTTAGTTTAGGGTTTAGAGTTTAGGATTTGCGGTTTAGAGTTTAAAGTTTGGATTTAGGGTTTGGAGTTGTAGGTTAAAGGTTTAGGGTTTAGGGTTTAAGTATTAAGTTTTAGGGTTTAGGGTTTTGGGTTTTGTTTTTAGGGTTTAGGATAATGGGTTTCGGGTTTAGGGTGTAGGGTTTAAGGTGTAGGATTAAGGGTTTAGAGTTTAGGGTTTATGGTTAAGGGTTTAGGGTTTAAGGTTTTGGTATTAGGATTTAGGGTATGGGTTTTTGGTAAAGTATTTAGGATTTAGGTTTTCGAGTTGTGGGTTTAGGGTTTAGGGGTTAGGGTTTAAGGCTTAAAGTTTGTGCTTTATGGTTTAGCGTTTAGGGTTTATGGTTTAGGGTTTAGAGTTTGGTATTTAGGGTTAAGAGTTTGTGGTTTAGGGTTTAGGCTTTAGGGTTTATCATTTAGTGTTTAGAGTTTTTGGTTTAAAGTTTAGGGTTGAGGATTTAGGGGTTCGAGTTGTTGGTTTTGGGTTTAGAGTTTAGGGTAGAGGGTTGAAGATTTAGGGTTTTGCGTTCAGTATTTAGTGTTTATGGTTTAGAGTTTAGGATTTAGGGTTTAGGGTTTGATGTTTAGGGTTTAGAGTTTATATTTAAAGTTAAGGATTTAGGGATTAGGATTAGTGTTAGGGTTTAACATTTAGGGTTTAGGGTTTAAGGTTTAAGGTTTAGGTGTAGGGTTTAGGGTTTAGGGTGTAGGGTTTAGGTTTAGTGTTTAGGGTGTATGGTTTAGGGTTTATGATTTAGGGTTTAGGGTTTAGTATTTCGTGTTTAGGGTTTAGAGTTTGGGATTTGGTGTTTTAGCGTTTGATGTTTAGGCTTTAGAATTTCGATATAGGGTGAAGGATTTAGGGTTTAGGATTAGGTTTTGGGTTTAGGGTTTAGGGTTTAGGGTTTAGGTTTAGGGTTTAGGGTCTAGACTTTAAGGTTTAGGTTTTAGGGTTTACTATTTAGGGTTTAGCATTTAGAGTTTAGTGTTTAATGTTTAGGGTTTAGGGTTTAGTATTTTGTGTTTAGGGTTTATGGTTTAGTATTTGGTATTTTAGCATTTGAGATTTTGGGTGTAGAGTTTTGATTTAAGGTTAAGGATTTAGTGTTTAGGGTTTAGGGTTTAGGGTTTAAGGTTTAGGGTTCAGGGTTTAGGTTCAAGGTTTAGATTTAGGGTTTAGGGGTTAGGGTCTGGGGTTTAGGGTTTAGGGTTTAGTGTTCAGGGTTTAGGTTTAGGGTATATCATTTAGAGTTTTGGGTTTAATGTTTAGGGTTTAGGGTTTAGGGTTTGGAGTTGTAGGTTAAAGATTTATGATTAAGGGTTTATTGTTTATGGTTTAGCATTTAGGTTTTCGGTGTTATGGTTTAGAGTTTAGTGTTTATGGTTTAGGATTTTGAGTTTAGGGTTTAGGGTTTAGGGTTTAGGGTTCAGGGTTCAGGGTTTTGGGTTTAGGGTTTTGGGTTTAGGGTTTAGGGTTTAGGGTTTAGGGTTTAGGGTCTAGACTTTAAGGTTTAGGGTTTAAGGTTTAGAGTTTAGGATTTGGTATTTTAGCATTTGACGTTTAGGGTTTAGAGTTTTGATTTAGGGTTAAGGATTTTGTGCTTAGTATTAGGGTTTGGGTTTAGGGTTTAAGGTTTAGGGTTTAGGGTCTAGACTTTAAGGTTTAGGTTTTAGGGTTTTGGGTTTAGGGTATAGCATTTAGAGTTTTGGGTTTAATGGTTAGGGTTTAGAGTTTAGGGTTTGGAGTTGTAGGTGAAAGGTTTATGATTAAGGGTTTATTGTTTAGGATTTAGCATTTAGGTTTTCGGTGTTATGGTTTAGAATTTAGTGTTTATGGTTTAGGATTTTTAGTTTAGGGTTTAGAGTTTAGGATTTGCGGTTTAGAGTTTAAAGTTTGGATTTAGGGTTTGGAGTTGTAGGTTAAAGGTTTAGGGTTTAGGGTTTAAGTATTAAGTTTTAGGGTTTAGGGTTTTGGGTTTTGTTTTTAGGGTTTAGGATAATGGGTTTGGGTTTAGGGTGTAGGAGTTTAAGGTGTAGGATTAAGGGTTTAGAGTTTAGGGTTTATGGTTAAGGGTTTAGGGTTTAAGGTTTTGGTATTAGGATTTAGGGTATGGGTTTTTGGTAAAGTATTTAGGATTTAGGTTTTCGAGTTGTGGGTTTAGGGTTTAGGGGTTAGGGTTTAAGGCTTAGAGTTTGTGGTTTATGGTTTAGCGTTTAGGGTTTATGGTTTAGGGTTTAGAGTTTGGTATTTAGGGTTAAGAGTTTGTGGTTTAGGGTTTAGGCTTTAGGGTTTATCATTTAGTGTTTAGAGTTTTTGGTTTAAAGTTTAGGGTTGAGGATTTAGGGGTTCGAGTTGTTGGTTTTGGGTTTAGAGTTTATGGTAGAGGGTTGAAGATTTAGGGTTTTGCGTTCAGTATTTAGTGTTTATGGTTTAGAGTTTAGGATTTAGGGTTTAGGGTTTGATGTTTAGGGTTTAGAGTTTATATTTAAAGTTAAGGATTTAGGGATTAGGATTAGTGTTAGGGTTTAACATTTAGGGTTTAGGGTTTAAGGTTTAAGGTTTAGGTGTAGGGTTTAGGGTTTAGGGTGTAGGGTTTAGGTTTAGTGTTTAGGGTGTATGGTTTAGGGTTTATGATTTAGGGTTTAGGTTTTAGTATTTCGTGTTTAGGGTTTAGAGTTTGGGATTTGGTGTTTTAGCGTTTGATGTTTAGGCTTTAGAATTTCGATATAGGGTGAAGGATTTAGGGTTTAGGATTAGGTTTTGGGTTTAGGGTTTAGGGTTTAGGGTTTTGGGTTTAGGGTTTAGGTTTAGGGTTTAGGGTCTAGACTTTAAGGTTTAGGTTTTAGGGTTTACTATTTAGGGTTTAGCATTTAGAGTTTAGTGTTTAATGTTTAGGGTTTAGGGTTTAGTATTTTGTGTTTAGGGTTTATGGTTTAGTATTTGGTATTTTAGCATTTGAGATTTTGGGTGTAGAGTTTTGATTTAAGGTTAAGGATTTAGTGTTTAGGGTTTAGGGTTTAGGGTTTAAGGTTTAGGGTTCAGGGTTTAGGTTCAAGGTTTAGATTTAGGGTTTAGGGGTTAGGGTCTGGGGTTTAGGGTTTAGGGTTTAGTGTTCAGGGTTTAGGTTTAGGGTATATCATTTAGAGTTTTGGGTTTAATGTTTAGGGTTTAGGGTTTAGGGTTTGGAGTTGTAGGTTAAAGATTTATGATTAAGGGTTTATTGTTTATGGTTTAGCATTTAGGTTTTCGGTGTTATGGTTTAGAGTTTAGTGTTTATGGTTTAGGATTTTGAGTTTAGGGTTTAGGGTTTAGGTTTTAGGGTTCGGGGTTCGGGTTTTGGGTTTCGGGTTTCGGGTTTCGGGTTTCTGGTTTCGGGTCTAGACTTTAAGGTTTAGGGTTTAAGGTTTAGAGTTTAGGATTTGGTATTTTAGCATTTGACGTTTAGGGTTTAGAGTTTTGATTTAGGGTTAAGGATTTTGTGCTTAGTATTAGGGTTTGGGTTTAGGGTTTAAGGTTTAGGGTTTAGGGTCTAGACTTTAAGGTTTAGGTTTTAGGGTTTTGGGTTTAGGGTATAGCATTTAGAGTTTTGGGTTTAATGGTTAGGGTTTAGAGTTTAGGGTTTGGAGTTGTAGGTGAAAGGTTTATGATTAAGGGTTTATTGTTTAGGATTTAGCATTTAGGTTTTCGGTGTTATGGTTTAGAATTTAGTGTTTATGGTTTAGGATTTTTAGTTTAGGGTTTAGAGTTTAGGATTTGCGGTTTAGAGTTTAAAGTTTGGATTTAGGGTTTGGAGTTGTAGGTTAAAGGTTTAGTGTTTAGGGTTTAAGTATTAAGTTTTAGGGTTTAGGGTTTTGGGTTTTGTTTTTAGGGTTTAGGATAATGGGTTTCGGGTTTAGGGTGTAGGGTTTAAGGTGTAGGATTAAGGGTTTAGAGTTTAGGGTTTATGGTTAAGGGTTTAGGGTTTAAGGTTTTGGTATTAGGATTTAGGGTATGGGTTTTTGGTAAAGTATTTAGGATTTAGGTTTTCGAGTTGTGGGTTTAGGGTTTAGGGGTTAGGGTTTAAGGCTTAGAGTTTGTGGTTTATGGTTTAGCGTTTAGGGTTTATGGTTTAGGGTTTAGAGTTTGGTATTTAGGGTTAAGAGTTTGTGGTTTAGGGTTTAGGCTTTAGGGTTTATCATTTAGTGTTTAGAGTTTTTGGTTTAAAGTTTAGGGTTGAGGATTTAGGGGTTCGAGTTGTTGGTTTTGGGTTTAGAGTTTATGGTAGAGGGTTGAAGATTTAGGGTTTGCGTTGATGTTAGTGTTTATGGTTTAGAGTTTAGGATTTAGGGTTTAGGGTTTGATGTTTAGGGTTTAGAGTTTATATTTAAAGTTAAGGATTTAGGGATTAGGATTAGTGTTAGGGTTTAACATTTAGGGTTTAGGGTTTAAGGTTTAAGGTTTAGGTGTAGGGTTTAGGGTTTAGGGTGTAGGGTTTAGGTTTAGTGTTTAGGGTGTATGGTTTAGGGTTTATGATTTAGGGTTTAGGTTTTAGTATTTCGTGTTTAGGGTTTAGAGTTTGGGATTTGGTGTTTTAGCGTTTGATGTTTAGGCTTTAGAATTTCGATATAGGGTGAAGGATTTAGGGTTTAGAATTAGGTTTTGGGTTTAGGGTTTAGGGTTTAGGGTTTTGGGTTTAGGGTTTAGGTTTAGGGTTTAGGGTCTAGACTTTAAGGTTTAGGTTTTAGGGTTTACTATTTAGGGTTTAGCATTTAGAGTTTAGTGTTTAATGTTTAGGGTTTAGGGTTTAGTATTTTGTGTTTAGGGTTTATGGTTTAGTATTTGGTATTTTAGCATTTGAGATTTTGGGTGTAGAGTTTTGATTTAAGGTTAAGGATTTAGTGTTTAGGGTTTAGGGTTTAGGGTTTAAGGTTTAGGGTTCAGGGTTTAGGTTCAAGGTTTAGATTTAGGGTTTAGGGGTTGGGGTCTGGGGTTTAGGGTGTAGGGTTTAGTGTTCAGGGTTTAGGTTTAGGGTATATCATTTAGAGTTTTGGGTTTAATGTTTAGGGTTTAGGGTTTAGGGTTTGGAGTTGTAGGTTAAAGATTTATGATTAAGGGTTTATTGTTTAGGGTTTAGCATTTAGGTTTCGGTGTTATGGTTTAGAGTTTAGTGTTTATGGTTTAGGATTTTGAGTTTAGGGCTTAGGCTTTAGGTTTTAGGGTTGAGGTTTTAGGGTTTAGGGTTTTGGGTTTAGGGTTTAGGGTTTAGGGTTTAGGGTTTAGGGTTTAGGGTTTAGGGTATATGGTTTAGAGTTTAGGATTTGGTATTTTAGCATTTGACGTTTAGGGTTTAGAGTTTTGATTTAGGGTTAAGGATTTTGTGCTTAGTATTAGGGTTTGGGTTTAGGGTTTAAGGTTTAGGTTTTAGGGTCTAGACTTTAAGGTTTAGGTTTTAGGGTTTAGGGTTTAGGGTATAGCATTTAGAGTTTTGGGTTTAATGGTTAGGGTTTAGAGTTTAGGGTTTGGAGTTGTAGGTGAAAGGTTTATGATTAAGGGTTTATTGTTTAGGATTTAGCATTTAGGTTTTCGGTGTTATGGTTTAGAATTTAGTGTTTATGGTTTAGGATTTTTAGTTTAGGGTTTAGAGTTTAGGATTTGCGGTTTAGAGTTTAAAGTTTGGATTTAGGGTTTGGAGTTGTAGGTTAAAGGTTTAGGGTTTAGGGTTTAAGTATTAAGTTTTAGGGTTTAGGGATTTGGGTTTTGTTTTTAGGGTTTAGGATAATGGGTTTCGGGTTTAGGGTGTAGGGTTTAAGGTGTAGGATTAAGGGTTTAGAGTTTAGGGTTTATGGTTAAGGGTTTAGGGTTTAAGGTTTTGGTATTAGGATTTAGGGTATGGGTTTTTGGTAAAGTATTTAGGATTTAGGTTTTCGAGTTGTGGGTTTAGGGTTTAGGGGTTAGGGTTTAAGGCTTAGAGTTTGTGGTTTATGGTTTAGCGTTTACGGTTTAGGGTTTGGTGTTTAGGGTTAAGAGTTTGTGGTTTAGGGTTTAGGATTTAGGGTTTATCATTTAGTGTTTAGAGTTTTTGGTTTAAAGTTTAGGGTTGAGGATTTAGGGTTGAGTTGTTGGTTTTGGGTTTAGAGTTTAGGGTAGAGGTTGAAGATTTAGGGTTTTAGGTGATTTAGTGTTTATGGTTTAGAGTTTAGGATTTAGGGTTTAGGGTTTGATATTTAGGGTTTAGAGTTTATATTTAAAGTTAAGGATCTAGGGATTAGGATTAGTGTTAGGGTTTAACATTTAGGGTTTAGGGTTTAAGGTTTAAGGTTTAGGTGTAGGGTTTAGGGTTTATGGTGTAGGGTTTAGGTTTTGTGTTTAGGGTGTATGGTTTAGGGTTTATGATTTAGGGTTTAGGGTTTAGTATTTTGTGTTTAGGGTTTAGAGTTTGGGATTTGGTGTTTTAGTGTTTGATGTTTAGGCTTTAGAATTTCGATATAGGGTGAAGGATTTAGGGTTTAGGATTAGGTTTTGGGTTTAGGGTTTAGGGTTTAGGGTTTTGGGTATAGCATTTAGAGTTTTGGGTTTAATGGTTAGGGTTTAGAGTTTAGGGTTTGGAGTTGTAGGTGAAAGGTTTATGATTAAGGGTTTATTGTTTAGGATTTAGCATTTAGGTTTTCGGTGTTATGGTTTAGAATTTAGTGTTTATGGTTTAGGATTTTTAGTTTAGGGTTTAGAGTTTAGGATTTGCGGTTTAGAGTTTAAAGTTTGGATTTAGGGTTTGGAGTTGTAGGTTAAAGGTTTAGGGTTTAGGGTTTAAGTATTAAGTTTTAGGGTTTAGGGTTTTGGGTTTTGTTTTTAGGGTTTAGGATAATGGGTTTCGGGTTTAGGGTGTAGGGTTTAAGGTGTAGGATTAAGGGTTTAGAGTTTAGGGTTTATGGTTAAGGGTTTAGGGTTTAAGGTTTTGGTATTAGGATTTAGGGTATGGGTTTTTGGTAAAGTATTTAGGATTTAGGTTTTCGAGTTGTGGGTTTAGGGTTTAGGGGTTAGGGTTTAAGGCTTAGAGTTTGTGGTTTATGGTTTAGCGTTTAGGGTTTATGGTTTAGGGTTTAGTTTGGTATTTAGGGTTAAGAGTTTGTGGTTTAGGGTTTAGGCTTTAGGGTTTATCATTTAGTGTTTAGAGTTTTTGGTTTAAAGTTTAGGGTTGAGGATTTAGGGGTTCGAGTTGTTGGTTTTGGGTTTAGAGTTTATGGTAGAGGGTTGAAGATTTAGGGTTTTGCGTTCAGTATTTAGTGTTTATGGTTTAGAGTTTAGGATTTAGGGTTTAGGGTTTGATGTTTAGGGTTTAGAGTTTATATTTAAAGTTAAGGATTTAGGGATTAGGATTAGTGTTAGGGTTTAACATTTAGGGTTTAGGGTTTAAGGTTTAAGGTTTAGGTGTAGGGTTTAGGGTTTAGGGTGTAGGGTTTAGGTTTAGTGTTTAGGGTGTATGGTTTAGGGTTTATGATTTAGGGTTTAGGTTTTAGTATTTCGTGTTTAGGGTTTAGAGTTTGGGATTTGGTGTTTTAGCGTTTGATGTTTAGGCTTTAGAATTTCGATATAGGGTGAAGGATTTAGGGTTTAGGATTAGGTTTTGGGTTTAGGGTTTAGGGTTTAGGGTTTTGGGTTTAGGGTTTAGGTTTAGGGTTTGAGGTCTAGACTTTGGGTTTAGGTTTTAGGGTTTACTATTTAGGGTTTAGCATTTAGAGTTTAGTGTTTAATGTTTAGGGTTTAGGGTTTAGTATTTTGTGTTTAGGGTTTATGGTTTAGTATTTGGTATTTTAGCATTTGAGATTTTGGGTGTAGAGTTTTGATTTAAGGTTAAGGATTTAGTGTTTAGGGTTTAGGGTTTAGGGTTTAAGGTTTAGGGTTCAGGGTTTAGGTTCAAGGTTTAGATTTAGGGTTTAGGGGTTGGGGTCTGGGGTTTAGGGTTTAGGGTTTAGTGTTCAGGGTTTAGGTTTAGGGTATAGCATTTAGAGTTTTGGGTTTAATGTTTAGGGTTTAGGGTTTAGGGTTTGGAGTTGTAGGTTAAAGATTTATGATTAAGGGTTTATTGTTTAGGGTTTAGCATTTAGGTTTTCGGTGTTATGGTTTAGAGTTTAGTGTTTATGGTTTAGGATTTTGAGTTTAGGGTTTAGGGTTTAGGGTTTAGGGTTCAGGGTTCAGGGTTTTGGGTTTAGGGTTTTGGGTTTAGGGTTTAGGGTTTAGGGTTTAGGGTTTAGGGTCTAGACTTTAAGGTTTAGGGTTTAAGGTTTAGAGTTTAGGATTTGGTATTTTAGCATTTGACGTTTAGGGTTTAGAGTTTTGATTTAGGGTTAAGGATTTTGTGCTTAGTATTAGGGTTTGGGTTTAGGGTTTAAGGTTTAGGTTTTAGGGTCTAGACTTTAAGGTTTAGGTTTTAGGGTTTAGGGTTTAGGGTATAGCATTTAGAGTTTTGGGTTTAATGGTTAGGGTTTAGAGTTTAGGGTTTGGAGTTGTAGGTGAAAGGTTTATGATTAAGGGTTTATTGTTTAGGATTTAGCATTTAGGTTTTCGGTGTTATGGTTTAGAATTTAGTGTTTATGGTTTAGGATTTTTAGTTTAGGGTTTAGAGTTTAGGATTTGCGGTTTAGAGTTTAAAGTTTGGATTTAGGGTTTGGAGTTGTAGGTTAAAGGTTTAGGGTTTAGGGTTTAAGTATTAAGTTTTAGGGTTTAGGGATTTGGGTTTTGTTTTTAGGGTTTAGGATAATGGGTTTCGGGTTTAAGGTGTAGGGTTTAAGGTGTAGGATTAAGGGTTTAGAGTTTAGGGTTTATGGTTAAGGGTTTAGGGTTTAAGGTTTTGGTATTAGGATTTAGGGTATGGGTTTTTGGTAAAGTGTTTAGGATTTAGGTTTTCGAGTTGTGGGTTTAGGGTTTAGGGGTTAGGGTTTAAGGCTTAGAGTTTGTGGTTTATGGTTTAGCGTTTACGGTTTAGGGTTTGGTGTTTAGGGTTAAGAGTTTGTGGTTTAGGGTTTAGGATTTAGGGTTTATCATTTAGTGTTTAGAGTTTTTGGTTTAAAGTTTAGGGTTGAGGATTTAGGGGTTCGAGTTGTTGGTTTTGGGTTTAGAGTTTAGGGTAGAGGGTTGAAGATTTAGGGTTTTGCGTTCAGTATTTAGTGTTTATGGTTTAGAGTTTAGGATTTAGGGTTTAGGGTTTGATGTTTAGGGTTTAGAGTTTATATTTAAAGTTAAGGATCTAGGGATTAGGATTAGTGTTAGGGTTTAACATTTAGGGTTTAGGGTTTAAGGTTTAAGGTTTAGGTGTAGGGTTTAGGGTTTATGGTGTAGGGTTTAGGTTTTGTGTTTAGGGTGTATGGTTTAGGGTTTAGGGTTTAGTATTTTGTGTTTAGGGTTTAGAGTTTGGGATTTGGTGTTTTAGTGTTTGATGTTTAGGCTTTAGAATTTCGATATAGGGTGAAGGATTTAGGGTTTAGGATTAGGTTTTGGGTTTAGGGTTTAGGGTTTAGGGTTTTGGGTTTAGGGTTTAGGTTTAGGGTTTAGGGTCTAGGGTTTAGGGTCTAGACTTTAAGGTTTAGGTTTTAGGGTTTACGGTTTAGGGTTTAGCATTTAGAGTTTAGCGTTTAATGTTTAGGGTTTAGGGTTTAGTATTTTGTGTTTAGGGTTTATAGTTTGGGATTTGGTATTTTAGCATTTGAGATTTTGGGTTTAGAGTTTTGATTTAAGGTTAAGGATTTAGTGTTTAGGGTTTAGGGTTTAGGGTTTAAGGTTTAGGGTTCAGGGTTTAGGTTCAGGGTTTAGATTTAGGGTTTAGGGGTTAGGGTCTGGGGTTTAGGGTTTAGGGTTTAGGGTTTACGGTTTAGACTTTAAGGTTTTGGTGTTAGGGTTTAGGGTTTAGGGTTTAGCTTTTAAAGTTTAGGGTTTAATGTCTAGGGTTTAGGGTTTAGGGTTTGGAGTTGTAGTTTTAAGGGTTATGGTAAAGGATTTATGGTTTAGGGTTTAGCGTTTAGGTTTTGGGTTTTAGGGTTTGGATTTTAGGGTTAATGGTTTAGGATTTATGATTTAGGATTTAGGGTTTAGGGTTTTGGATTTATGATTTAGGGTTTAAATTTGGATTTAGGGTTTAGGGTTTACGGTTTAGGATTTACGATTTAGGTTTTAAAGTTTGGATTTAGGGTTTAGGGTTTAGGATTTAGCATTCAGAGTTTTGGATTTATGGTTTAGGGTTTAATATTTAGAGTTTAGGATTTAGGATATAGTATTTAGGGTTTAGGGTTTAGGGTGTAGGGTGTAGGGTTTACGATTTAGGGTTTAGAGTTTACGGTATAGGGATTACGATTTAGGGTTTTAAGTTGAGGGTTAAGGCTTTAGGGTTTAGGATTTAGGGATTAGAGTTTTGGGTTTAGGGTTTATCATTTAGGGTTTTGGGTTTAAGGTTTAGGGTGTAGGGTTTAGTATTTTGTATTTAGGGTTTAGAGTTTAGGATTTGGTATTTTAGCATTTCAGGTTTAGGGTTTAGAGTTTTGATTTAGGGTTAAGGATTTAGGGTTTAGGATTAGGGTTAGGGTTTAGGGTTTAGCATTTAGGGTTTAGGGTTTAGGGTTCACAGTTTAGGGTTTAGGGTTGAGGGTTTAGTGTTTAGGGTTAAGGTTTAGGATTTAGGGTTTAGGGTCTAAACTTTAAGGTTTAGATTTTAGGGTTTAAGATGTATGGTTTAGCATTTATTGTTTAGGGTTTAATGTTAAGGGTTTAGGGTTTAGGGTTTTGGGTTTGGAGTTGTAGGTTTAAGGTTTATGGTTAAGGATTTATGTGTTAGGGTTTAGCGTTCTGGTTTTGGGTGTTAGGATTTAGAGTTTAGTTTTTATGGTTTAGGATTAACGATTTAGGGTTTAAAGTTTGGGTTTAGGGTTTAGGGTTTAGAGTTTATGGTTCATGGTTTAGGGTTTAGGGTTTAGGGTCTAGACTTTAAGCTTTAGGTTTTAGGTTTTAGGGTTTAGGGTTTAGCATTTAGAGTTTAGGGTTTAGGGTTTAGTATTTTGTGTTTAGGGTTTAGAGTTTAGGATTTGGTATTTTGGCGTTTGAGGTTTAGGGTTTAGAGTTTTGATTTATGGTTATGGATTTAGTAGTTAGGATTAGGGTTTGGGTTTAGGGTTTAGGGTTCGGTTTAAGGTTTAGGGTTTAGGGTTTAGGGTTAAGGGTTTAAGGTTTGGAGTTGTAGGTTAAAGGTTTATGGTTAAGGGTTTATTATTTAGGATTTAGCCTTTAGGTTTTGGGTGTTAGGGTTTAGAGTTTAGTGTTTATCTTTTAGGATTTTGAGTTTAGGGTTTAGGGTTTAGGATTTGCGGTTTAGAGTTTAAAGTTTGGATTTCGGGTTTGAAGTTGTAGGTTGAAGTTTTAGGGTTTAGGGTTTAGGGTTTAAGTATTAAGTTTTAGCATTTAGGGTTTTGGGCTTTGTTTTTAGGGTTTAGGATATAGGGTTTAGGGTTTAGGGTGTAGGGTTTAGCATGAAGGATTAAGGGTTTAGAGTTTAGGGTTTATGATTAAGGGTTTAGGGTTTAGGGTTTAGGTATTAGGTTTTAGGGTAGGGGTTTTGGTAAAGTGTTTAGGATTTAGTGTTTTGAGTTGTGGGTTTAGGGTTTAGGGGTTAGTGTTTAAGGCTTAGAGTTTGTGGTTTGTGGTTTAGCATTTTGGGTTTAGGGTTTAGGGTTTAGAGTTTGGTGTTTAGGGTTTTTTTTTTTTTTTTTTTTTTTTTTTTTTTTTTTATAAAAACGACCCTTGAGGGGGTCAGGGGCTTAGCAACACACCCAGGCCTTAGAATAAATATAAAAAACAAGAGTACAAGGAGGGGGGCATAAACCTAACCTCCAATCCTATGGTGGTTCATAAGTCTACCTTCCTACTAAGGAAAGTCAACTCATCCCCATACTATAACGGGAAACCTAGAGACTATGTACCTAGGAGAGGGGACTCCCCTCGATACAGAGCATCTGGGAAACATAAACAAGGGAGACTCTCCCCTTACAATGCTGAAAAGAAACAAGAAACTAAGTTATAACAAAAAAATTATAACTAGGTTGAGGAGGGTCTTCATCATGGTGGTTCCTTGATTCTTTTGATTTTCCTTCTCCTGAAACTTGCCATTTCCAGAATGTCTAGTTGATAGTGAGCTCGTGCTTCCTTGGGCAGTTGTTGACTGTTGCTATATATGTTGGGGCTCGTAATTTTGTGACTTTGTTTTGCTAAAGAATCAGCCACTGAGTTAGCTTCTCTGTAAGTATGTTTGCATCTGAAGTTGCTTGTCTGCCCTATAAGTGCCTTCATTTGTTGTACCTGTGTGTTAATACTCCAAGGTGGTTTAGTTTTTGCCATGATCCAGTCAACTAGTAGCTGTGAATCCACCTCCAAAAAGACATTCTTGTAGCCTAATTGGAGGAGCCAAGTCATGCCAAATATAGCAGCTCCCATTTCAGCTTGATTGTTGGTTCCTTCTCCCATTGGTGTGGAAAAGGCTAATATTATTTCTCCCCGTGGTCTCGGATGATACCTCCAGACCTAGCTTTCGAGATTGTTTAGTGCACCGCCGTCGGTGTTGAGCTTTACCCAATCTTTAGGTGGCCTTTTCCACATAACCAAGGTCACTTTAGTGTCATGAATCTGATTTTCCCACATTGCTATCAGGTCTTTACAGTTAGATGGCCATCTGATGTGATGGAATACTGTGTTCATTAGTTTGTAGTTATCCTTGTATATGGAATATTTAACTCTGCTCATATTGGACAGCTTGCCTCTATATTTGCTCGCACATCTATTTTTCCTGATTCCAACGGATGAAGATTGGTGTGGCTGTATCAACGACTATGAGCTTTATTGTTTGGTTTTGTTGACCACCATTGCATGATCGGTTGAGGCAGGAGGCGTGATGCGTGGTGATGCTGCGATTGCGAATAACTTTTCCATACATAAGTAGCAAAGTGTCCATTGTTGAAGATATGCTCTATATTATCCATTCCGGACGTTACAACAAAAACACTTTGCCGCTCATTGCCAAACTTAGTTAGTTTTTCATTAGTTGGGAGTTTACCTCTTAAGGCTCTCCACAAAAGAAAAGAAGCTTTAAAAGGAATGTTCTTATGCCAAATAAAGGAATTAAACTTAGATTTGTTCCTCTTATCTCTTATAGCATTCCAAGCGAGAGCAGTAAATTGTCCATCATTGTTGATTCGGATGGCTTGGTCGTGTGTGTCCTGCCGGTATTGAAGGTCTGTTGCAAGGATGTTGGCTAATTGGCATGGAGGCGCTGTTGTATCGGCTTATCATAATTCCATTGTCCATTCATTAAGAACTCGCAACCTTAGTATTATTGAACCTCTTGCTATCATTAGTAAATCTAGCAAGAGGTCCAACACCAAGCCAATTATCCCACCGTAAATTGCGGTACCGAGTTGATTCGCCATTGGATGTGTTCCTCGGCTTGCTTTTGTTATGCATGAGCTGCTTCCGGTAATAGACTCTCCTGTATCCCATTTCTTACTTATGGGATTAGATCTCTGACAATATTTAGCCCCGAGAAAGTCCCCAGAGTGTTTTTCTTGCTCTGAAGATCCACCACGCTTGTATTTGAAAGCCACGCAAACATCTTTTAAATTCCTCACACCTATGACTCCTTCCTCTAGAGGATAGCTTAGGTTTTTCCATGAGGACCAATGGTATTTCTTCTGTCATTCCTCCAGCCCCAAAAAAATCTGCTATCATTCCTTGTATTTGTTTGAGAACTGATAGGGGGTAATTGCAGACAGCAGGTGAATAGGCAAAGATTGTAGAACATGTCCGATTAAAATTACCCCGCCCCATAGCTAAGTATTTTAGTATGCCAACCTGTAATTCTGTTGATCACCTTGTTGATGAGATCTGAGAAATATATAATTCTAGGCCTGCCAACAAATAAAGGGCAGCCTAGATAAGTAATGACTCCTTCCTTGTGCTTAAAACCTATCACTCTTATGATTCTTTCCTTAGTACTATTGAAAGTATTAGAATGAATCATGAAATGACTTTTCTCCTTGTTCACTAATTGTCCTGAAATGTTTTCATAGGAATTCAGAGTCTGCATGATGAGTTGCAGGGTTTTCTGTCTTCCTGAGGTGAATATGATAATGTCATCTGCAAAGCTTAGATGATTAACTTGAGGGCCTCTCTTTTCCATAAAGAAACCATGGTAATCTGGGTTGTTATGCAGCCTGTTAAGGGATCTGGATAGGACCTCTGCACCTAAAATAAATAGGGCAGGGGAGAGGGGGTCTCCTTTTTTGAGCCCTCTGGTAGATTTGAAGAAACCATATCTCTTGCCATTGACTATAATAGAATACCAATTATTAGTCATAGTCCTCCAAACCATATCAATAAAGACTTCATCAAAACCCATTCTTCTTAGCACTAGACATATGTAGGACGATGAACCCTATCATATGCCTTAGCCATGTCAAGTTTAATGATAACATTGCCGCCAATGTTAGGTTTCTTGGTTTGATGAATAATCTCCTGTGCCAACATGATGTTTTCTGAAATATTCCTACTTTTACAAAACCAGTTGGTTGAGAGAAACCAAGTCCGGTAGTATAGAACCAAGTCCGGAACTCAATAGTTTGGAAATGATCTTGCTAGTGAAGTTGCCGAGGTGATAGGTCTAAATTCCTTCAACTTGTTGGGATTGTTCACTTGAGGAAGAAGAACAATACAGGAGTGGGAAAAATATTTGGGTATCACTGTCCACGAAGAATGCTTGAATGACTTCAAGAAGGTCTGTTTAATAATCACAAAGACTTCAAAAAAAATGTCCATTCATCCCATCCGGTCCAATTGCCGAGTTAGGGTTCATGGAGAAAACAACTTCTTTCAATTCCTCCAAAGTGGGCATAGAGGTTAAGCATTTGTTTTGCTCTGAGTGACCCTTCTTTGAATGCGATCCAGGCCTCCTTCATTGATAGTCTTATTATCCCTGTGAAAACCTTACGAAAGTGGTCACAAGCAGCCTTGGCAATAGTTTCCTCTCCTGTATCCATTCTCCATCCTCTCACAAAAGTTTGTGAATGAACAACCTTCTTCTTCCCCTCATTATGGAGTGGAAATATTTGGTATTGGCATCTCCTTCCTTGAACCATTGTAACGTGTTTTTGTTTTAAAATGGAATCCTCAAGTTTTAGAAACACGATATACTGCATTAAGCTCATGTAGGATAGTTCTGTTGGCCTCTATCTGTTCCTAAATAAAATTGTCTTGGCAGTTCTCACCTTTTCTTCATAGTCCCTAACTTTGTGAAGATATCACCAAGTTCCTTCTAGACCACGCACTAAGGGTGTTGGACGGCCTTTTCAGCTTTTGGTGGAATCTCCACATGCTACTTCCTTCTACATTTCTTTCCCAACAGGATTTCACAAGATCTATAAAGTTGGGTTGTTCATCCAACGGTTTAGAAATTTGAAGTACGATGTACTCCACCTCTTTAGGAATCATTTCCATCAACAAAGGACAATGATCCGATCCTACTGAAGGCAAGTGAGTGATGGTAGTGAGGCATCATTTCCACCATTTATCATTGACCAAGGCTCTATCCAACCTTTTCCAAATTCTATGATGTATTCCTCTTTATTAGACCGGGTAAATTTATGTCCATCGAAACCAAGATCCATCAATCCACAGGCTTCAATGACAAAGAATGAAATCAAGCCTTTTCCTCATATTTTAGGGAACACCTCCCACCTTCTCCTCCATAGAGGTAATAACATTGAAGTCTCCTACGAGCACCGCTTTATTATTATCCGCTACATGATGAAGCATTCTGTCCCAGAGGGTCTTCTCGAGTTGGTCCTTACACTTAGCATACACAAAAGTAATGGTGAAGTGTTCTGAATTTATTGTGAGAGAATTCACAAGTGATCTGCTGGTCATCTTCTTCAAGGACTACGGTCAATATCCTTGCTCCAAAACAACCAAATCTTTCCATTACCATTACTCACTGCTGTTCCATATTCAATTGGTGCATAAATGATTGAATCAAATTACTGTCAAAAAGGTTCTAGAATGGCCATAATAGAAAGATGATGAAGCTTCGAGAGTTTTGATCCTTTCCAAAGCTCCTTGAGTAGTAATCCCCTCACATTCCATATAATTGCACTAATCATTGAGATGATTTGGAGGTAAAAGTCTAGTGTTTGGTGCACTCTGATGTGACAGTGTTGATGTCTGATTTTTGAAATGGAATCACATGGTGAAATCCCCAGAGATAGGCCTTGTTTATGCGTGACTGTTGTATTTCATTTTCAAGGACCTGGTCATAATTGGGACCAAAGCTCGATTAACATTTCATCGGTTTCTTCTTCATCATCGCTTCTTTGAAAGATTGATTATCCCCATCCAATTCATCTTCGTAATTAATCACAGATACTCATCTATGATAGGATGTAATTGTGATTGCTTGCTCGTTCTTTGTCCAGTGGAGTCTTGGGAATAGGGTCATATCTTCGAGCTTGCAGAGGAGTGATATCCATACCTGTTGATCATCAACCATAATAAATTTATTCTGCACCTCATTTTTTTCCTGTTCCCTTGTTGTATACCTTCTGTTGCATGTTCTGCTTTCTTCGGCTGCATCCTCTTCTTTTACCGGGTTTGTTCTTGCTTTTAGGGTGCCTTCTTGCTTGCTGGTACTAGCTTTGGATCCCAAGTCTTTAGCCATAGAGCCCTTATTGTGGTTACTTCGTCATTCTAAGATTGAGATGCCGCTATAATTTGTTCTTTGAGTTTGTTTATTCTGGACTTGTCTTGTGAAACTTTAGTGGTAGCAGGGCTCTAAGGTCGAATCGTGGTCAATATCCATACCCTCATGTAGAACATGAGGCGTAATCCCCTTTGGATACCCCTTCCCGCAGTTAATGTGGTTCTCCGACATCCCCATCCATCCCTCCTTCACCTTCATCATTACAAGTAACAACCATAGAAACAATAGTGGGGTTTACAGGTGGGGAGCATTGAGTCAATACCGAATTTTTCATGTTATCCTTGCATCCTTTGTGTTTGGCCCGGTCTATTTTGTCTTGTTTTTTTCCTGTTTGTTTTGTGTTTCTGTGGTGGTGTCCTCCAGTGTTAAAAGGTCCTTCCTGTCCTCCTTTTGATCCTCCCGCATATGTAAGTTAGTAAAAGCATTTTGATTATGGTTATTAGTAATACTGATTGTTGAGTGTGTTTATTTGGTGCTCCTTGTCCGCCTGCTCTGTGGTGAGGTAGGTCTCCATATTGATTTTTGTGGTCCATCCCACCGCTGTTTGGTGTTTCTCCTTTTGTGTTTGCCATCCTTCTTCCTTTTGCCGTGTATTGTGTTCTTGATAGTTCCTTCATTGTTGTTGTGTTTATGTTTTTCTTCCTGCCTTTGCTTTAGTTTGTGTGATATCATTTCCTGCAGCAGATTGTTCCCTTTGTTTTTGTTTGCCCTGTCTGCTTTGAGCTCCTTCCTTTTCTTGAATTCTTCATCCCTTACTTTGAAATTACAGTCTTCTATCATGTGGCCTTGGTGTCTGCAATATACACAAGAAGGGGGTGTTTTCATATTCAATGGCCTCGCCATCTCCTATTGTAAGGTCTTCATCATCCAATCCTATCCAGACATGTCTTGGTCTTGCCTTTGTCGATCCACTTGACTTTCACCTTGGCCATACTAGCTCTAGTTCTTTTAATAGAGGTGTGTCTAAGTACAACACCTTTCCCACGTAATCAAGCAGAGGTGTGATGAATTCCTTTTGAAGAAATGCCATGGCAGCCAGTAGCGTAACCCATATAGGAACTATAGGAGTTTCCTCCTCGTGTCTAAAATTAGGGGTCCAGCTGTATTCTCATCGATTTACCTTCAATGGTCATTCTCTGTGTCCATACAGTGTTATAGTCCACTCATTCTCCAAATCTATAAACACATGTTTTGCATTATAGTGAGCTATATTGACCCCATTGAGTGAGTCTGCAAGATGAAGCTTTTGAATGAGTTCCACCTTAGGCATGGTTGCAATGAATTTGCCTATCAAGGTGTATTCTGATCCACAACCAATTTATTCATGAAGTCATCCATATCATAGATCACCGCAGTTGGCCCCGCTTGGTCGTGTGTCCGGGGGCTACCAGTTCTATGGGATCGCAAGTGCGGCATGAACTTGTTCGAGTCTTGCACCAAAGTTTGAACCACGATAAGGTGCCGTTCAATATTTTGATCTTGCTTGTTGTTTTGACCCTCATTAGGTCTGCTGGTAGCACCGAAATGATGTTGGGGTTTGATCTCCGGTTTTTCCGATCATTAGACTTATGTCTATCAAAATTACTAGATATCTTAGGGAATTCCTTATAGTAGTTATTGTGATCGAGTTCCTCATTGGTTGCCCTTGGATCTGCATTCCTTTTTCTTTTCCATTATCAATACCTTGCACATTATAATCCCTTTTTCTTTGTTCTGAATCATTCGAACTACTAACGTTTTGCAGATTTGAAGTAACCTGTCTATGATTATCACTACTACTCAAATTAACAGCATTGTGTTTATGATTAGAGTTAGAGTACTTACCTGCTTGTTGGACATCCTCTTTTGAGTTCGCTGCTTGTGAAGCATTAGCTGCTGCTAATTGTCCCTGCATTTGATTTGAATTGCGAGCGTTAGTGATATTTACCTCCCCACTTGACCTCTGTTGTTCCCCACTGATTGGAATGGTATCTGTTGGTCTAACTCCAAAGGAGAATTGTGTGGAACTCTCCACCTCCACCACTTCCATCGTTGTAGACCTTGTAGTATCATATTTATCATTTTGCATTTGTTTTGGCTCTTGATCATATTGTTTTGATTGTATTTCCATGTGTTGCTCATCAGTTATACATTGTTCCTGTTTTTGATCCTTTGCTCCTTGGTGCTCCTGGGACTTAGTCCCCTGTTGTTGTGCTTCAGTTCTGCAGATGAGTTCTCCAGACTCCAATGGCTGATTACTTGACGGAATTTCGTTTCGAGTTTGTTCTTGTGCAACATTAGTGTGTATGTTAGTATGATGAACCTCCTCTTCATTGGAATAGATTCCTCCATCAACGCAAAAAAAATTTCTCGTTTCTTTCACCGCCGACCACCGGAATCCTTGTCGCCGGCGATTGGACCGTCCGTTTTTCTTGAAACTTCAGTGGGATGTACCTCTTCACCAGGAGAGTAATCCCCAGTGCTCAACTCGCCCTGAAATTGATGGGAATGTGTTCGAATTTGAAGGCGCATTTCCGGCAATTTTTCGGCGATTCCTCCAGAAATCGCCTCTCCAGATCTCTCAATTGGCGAGATAGAATCATTTGATTTTTTAGTATATTGTAGGCCTTGACTAGTAGAATCATTCCCTTTAACCATCCTTACTCGATTCAAGCTATCGCGAACTGGGGGAATAATTTTCTGATTGCCTTCTATTTCTCTCCGAGAATTCGCACTGTTCATCGCTTCATTATTTCTCAAATTCGCAGAGTTGTAGGATGAATTAGAGGGCAGTTGATGGTGGGTTTTGTTCGTCTGGTCGAGGTGCTCCTGTTTAGCTTTGTCCGGTGACCGAACAGTGCCTACCGGCGGCTCACGTGCCATTCCGGTAGCTTTAGGGTTTATCGTTTAGTGTTTAGGGTTTATGGTTTAAAGTTTAGGGTTTAGGGTTTAGGGGTTCGAGTTGTTGGTTTTAGGTTTAGAGTTTAGGGTAGAGGGTTTACGATTTAGGGTTTTGAGTTCAGTATTTAGTGTTTATGGTTTAGAGTTTAGGATTTGGGGTTTAGGGTTTGAGGTTTAGGGTTTAGAGTTTATATTTAGAGTTAAGGATTTAGGGTTTAGGATTAGTGTTAGGGTTTAACATTTAGGGTTTAGGGTTTAGGGTTTATGTATAGGGTTTAAGGTTTAGGGTGTAGGGTTTAGGATTAGTGTTTAGGGTGTATGGTTTAGGGTTTATGATTTAAGGTTTAAGGCTTAGTATTTTGTGTTAAGGGTTTAGAGTTTATGATTTGGTGTTTTAGTGTTTGATGTTTAGGGTTTAGAGTTTTGATATGGGGAAGGATTTAGGGTTTAGTGTTTAGGGTTTAGGGTTCAGGGTTTAGGTTTAGGGTTTAGGGTTTATGGTTTAGGGTTTAGGGTCTAGACTTTAAGGTTTAGGTTATAGGGTTTAGGGTTTACGGTTTAGCATTTAGAGTTTAGCGTTTAATGTTTAGGGTTTAGGGTTTAGTATTTTGTTTTTAGGTTTTAGAGTTTGTGATTTGGTATTTTAGCATTTGAGATTTAGGGTTTAGAGTTTTGATTTAGGGTTAAGGATTTAGTGTTTGGGATTAGAGTTTGGGTTTAGGGTTTAGGGTTTAGGGTTTATGGTTTAGGGTCTAGACTTTTAGGTTTAGGTTTTAGGGTTAAGGGTTTAGGGTATAGCCTTTAGAGTATTGGGTTTAATGTTTTGGGTTCAGGGTTTAGGGTTTGGAGTTGTAGGTTAAAGGTTTATGGTTAAGGGTTTATTGTTTAGGGTTTAGCATTTAGGTTTTGGGTGTTAGGGTTTAGAGTTTAGTGTTTATGGTTTAGGATTTTGAGCTTAGCGTCTAGGGTTTAGGATTTGCAATTTAGATTTTAAAGTATGGATTCAGGGTTTGGAGTTGTAGGTTGAAGGTTTAGGGTTTAGGGTTTAGGGTGTATGGTTTAGGGTTTATGATTTAGGGTTTAGGGTTTAGTATTTAGTGTTCATGGTTTAGAGTTTATGATTTGGTGTTTTAGCGTTTGATGTTTAGGGTTTAGAGTTTTGATACGGGGTTAAGGATTTAGGGTTTAGGATTAGCGTTAGGGTTTAGGGTTTAGGGTTTAAGGTTTAGGGTTGAGGGTTTAGGTTTAGGGTTTATGGTTTATGGTTTAGGGTTTAGGGTCTAGACTTGAAGGTTTAGGTTTTAGAGTTTAGGGTTTAGGGTTTAGCATTTAGAGTTTAGCATTTAATGTTTAGGGTTCAGGGTTTAGTATTTTGTGTTTAGGGTTTAGAGTTTGGAATTTAGTATTTTAGCATTTGTGATTTAGGGTTTAGAGTTTTGATTTAGGGTTAAGGATTTAGTGTTTAGGATTAGGGTTTGGGTTTATGGTTTAGGGTTTAGGGTTTAGGGTTTAAGGTTTAGAGTTTAGGGTTTAGGTTCAGGGTTTAGGTTTAGGATTTAGGGTTTAGTGTCTAGGGTTTAGGGTTTAGGGTTTAGGGTTTAGGGTTTAGGGTTTAGGTTTAGAGTTTAGGGTTTAGGGTTTAGATTTTAAGGTTTTGGTTTTAGGGTTTAGGGTTTAGGGTTTAGCTTTTAGAGTTTAGGGTTTAATCTCTAGGATTTAGGGTTTAGACTTTAAGGTTTAGGTTTTAGGGTTTAGGGTTTAGGGTTTAGGGTCTAGAATTTAAGGTTTAGGTTTTAGGGTTTAACATTTAGTGTTTACGGTTTAATGTTTAGGGTTTAGGGTGTAGGATTTGGAGTTGTAGTTTTAAGGGTTATGGTAAAGGAATTACGGTTTAGGGTTTAGCGTTTAGGTTTTGGGATTTAGGGCTTGGAGTTTAGGGTTTATGGTTTAGGATTTATGATTTAGGGTTTAGGGTTTAGGGTTTAGGATTTAGGGTTTAGGGTTTAAAGTTTGATTCAGGGTTTAGGGTTTAGGGTTTAGGATTTACGATTGAGGGTTTAAAGTTTGGATTTAGGGTTTAGGGTTTAGGATTTAGCATTGAGAGTTTTGTATTTATATTTTAGGGTTTAATATTTAGAGTTTAGGATTGAGGATATAGTATTTAGGGTTTAGGGTTTAGGGTGTAGGGTGTAGGGTGTAGGGTTTGGAGATGTAGGTTGAAGGTTTAGGGTTTAGGGTTTAGGGTGTATGGTTTAGGATTTATGATTTAGGGTTTAGGGTATAGTATTTAGTGTTTATGGTTTAGAGTTTATGATTTGGTGTTTTAGCGTTTGATGTTTAGGGTTTAGAGTTTTGATACGGGGTTAAGGATTTAGGGTTTAGGAGTAGGGTTTGGGTTTAGGGTTTAGGGTTTAGGGTTTAGGGTTTAGGGCTGAGGGTTTAGGTTTAGGGTTTATGGTTTAGGGTTTTGGGTTTAGGGTCTAGACTTTAAGGTTTAGGTTTTAGAGTTTAGGGTTTAGGGTTTAGCATTTAGAGTTTAGCGTTTAATGTTTAGGGTTCAGGGTTTAGTATTTTGTGTTTAGGGTTTAGAGTTTGGAATTTGGTATTTTAGCATTTGAGATTTAGGGTTTAGAGTTTTGATTGAGGGTTAAGGATTTAGTGTTTAGGATTTGGGTTTGGGTTTAGGGTTTAGGGTTTAGGGTTTAGGTTTTAAGGTTTAGAGTTCAGGGTTTAGGTTCAGGGTTTAGGTTTAGGGTTTAGGGTTTAGGGTCTAGGGTTTAGGGTTTAGGGTTTAGGTTTAGGGTTTAGGGTTTAGGGTTTAGGGTTTTGGTTTTAGGGTTTAGGGTTTAGGGTTTAGCTTTTAGAGTTTAGGGTTTAATCTCTAGGGTTTTTCTTTTTTTTTTTTTTTTTTTTTTTTATTTGAACGACCCTTGAGGGGGTCAGGGGCTTAGCAACACCCCCAGGCCTTAGCATATATAAAGAAAAGACAAGTACAAGGAGGAGGGCATAAACCTTACCTCCCAAAAAGTGTAGTTAGAATTGGTAGCCGACTAGTCAATGCTAGTTGGTTCTCCAACTCTTCTCCAAAGAAGAAAGAGACCTATTGTCTAAGCACCTATGTGAGAGGACTCCTCTCGATACAAAGAGTCTAGGAAAGCATAAATGAGGGAGACTCTCCCTTTACAATTAAGAAAGAAGAACTCTATCCTAACCAGGGGAATCATCTAAGAAAAATGATGACAGGGGAATCATCAGAAAAAGACCTGAAGGAGTTCAAGCACCTTCGTAGGCTCTCTTTGTTGAGGGTCTTTCAAGGTGGCTCCTTATTTCTCTTCAATTTTCTTCTTTTGAAGCTTGCCATGCCTGCTAAATCCTGGTGGAAGTAAGCTGCTGCTAGTTTGGGAAGCTGCTGAATCTTGAAGTAGATTTGAGGATTTGAGATCTGGTGGCTGTGCTTAGAGAGTGAGTCTGCTACAAAGTTAGCCTCTCTGAAGGTGTGTATACATTTGAAGTACTTGAAGTGAGTAGCCAATTGGTGAAGCTTCTGCAGTTGTGTTGAGATGGCCCAGGGGACTGCTGCTTTATTACTAAACCAGTCTGCTAGTAGTTGAGAATCAACTTCTAGGATTACATTCTTGTATTTTAGCTTCACACACCAAGTTAGGCCAAAGTTAGCAGCCTCTATTTCAGCCTGATTGTTAGCTCCCTGCCCCAAAGGAACTGAAAAGGCTAAAATGAATTCTCGATCGATTCCCGAGAATTCCTCCACTCCTATCCTTCGGATTGTTTAAAGCACTCCCATCTGTGTTGATTTTGACCCAAATGTCCGGAGGCTTAATCCATCGAATTGTCGTCACCCTTGTCTCATGAGTACATTTTTCTAAGAGTGTACATATTTTATTCCATCCTGCAGGCCAGAAATATAGGGGAACTTAGTCTGCAGCACTTAAAGCTGCCAAGAATCACCAAGTGTTTAACTCTTGCCTGTTGGACTGCTTGCCCCATACTTAACAAAGACACATGTTTTTCCACAAGTTCCAACAAATAAAGATTGGTATCACTTGAAGGGTCACCGGTGTGCTTCATTGTTGTAAGTGCGTTCCACCATCTCATGATCATGTTTCTAAGAGGAGGTAATCGGTTTGGATGCCTAAGGAATTGGCAAAATATTTCGCACTGCTTGGCAAAATTTCTAGAATTGAAAATATGTTCTATAGTATCCAATCGAGAGTAGCAAAGATAGCGACCACAGTTCAATTCCAAATCTCATAAGCTTTTCATTGGTCGAGCTTGCCTCGATTGCTCTCGAGAATAAGAAAGAGCATTTGAAAGGGATTTGATTCTCGCGGTGTAGGTATTGATTTTGTTTTTTCCTTTTTTCTCTAATGTTGTTCCAAGTCAAGTGATAGAGAACAGTGCCATCGTATTGAGACTCCACACCGCTGATCAGCCGGTTCACAGAATCGAGCCGAGTAGAAAGAATATTGTGTACTTGATTATGAGGTGCCGCTGGATGACCTTATCCTGTTCCATCGCCCATCCTCAATGAAATCAAACTTTATCATTGTTGAATCTACATTTACGCAGTGTAATTAGCCAGGACCTACTCCAAGCCAATTATCCCACCAAAAGGAGCAAGAACCATTCCTTATTTTCCATTGGATGTGTTTCTCCGCAATAATTTTGTTCTTCATCATGAGCTTCGGGCTTGGGATTCACCAAGATCCCACTTTTTGCTTATGGGGTTAGATCTTTGGCAATACTTTGCCTTGAGAAAATCCCCCCATAAGGTTTGTTTTGATCTGAAAGTCCACCACTGTTTGAACTGGAAAGCTTGACACACATCCCTCATAAGCCTAACACCAATTCCTCCTTCATCATAGGGGAAACTTAAGTTCCTCCATGAAGACCAATGGTATTTTTTCTTGTCATTTCTCCATCCCCAAAAAAAATCAGCCAAGATGCTCTAAATTTGCTTAAGGATAGTAGAGGGTGGGGAGATGGCTGAAACGATATGAATAGGCAGAGCTTGAAGGACATGTTTGATCAGGGTTGCCTTGCCCCCATAACTCAAAGATCTTAGAGTTCCAAACGGTGATTACGCTGACAATCTTATTGATGAGCTCAGAGAAGTAGATGTTCTTATATCTTCCACAGCCTATAGGGCATCCAAGGTAGGTAATGTGGGCTTCTTTCTTATGAAAACACGTACTCTTTTAATTCTCACACATGTAGTTCAAAGCATTGGAGTGTAGCATGAAGTGACTTTTGGCCTTGTTGATCACCGGCGAAACTCTTTCATAAGTAGCCAAAGTATGCATAATGGACTTAAGAGAATGCTTCCTTCCAGGTGAAAATGATAATATCATCGCCAAAGCTTAGATGGTTGATTTGAGGTCCCTTCCTTTCCATATAGAAGCCATGGTATAAGGGGTTATGATGGAGGTTGTTCGGGGATCTTGACAAAGATCTCAAAGACCTAAATAGGGCTGGGGATAGGGGTCTCCTTGTTTAAGTCCTCTAGTGGAATGAAAGAAGCCATGCCTCTTACCATTAATAATGATAGAGTACCATTGTTGGCCATAATTCTCCAAAACATATCAATGACCACCTCCTCAAAACCCATCTTTACGAGGATAATACAAATGTAGGACCAAGATACTCTATCATAAGCTTTTGCCATATCAAGCTTGATCACTACATTGCTTCCAATGTTAGGTTTTACGATCCGTGGATGATCTCTGGGTTAACATAATATTCTCGCTATGCTTCTACTTTTAATAAAGCCCGATTGATTAGGGAAATAAGGCTAGGTAGAATAGGAGCTAACTGAGGCAGAAGCTTGGAAATAATCTTATTAGTAAAATTACTCAGTGATGGGTCCGAACTCGAGAGTTTATTAGGATGCTTCACTTTAGGGATAAGGACCAGGCAAGCATGAGAGAAGAACTTGGGTATAGTTTGTCCATGAAAAGGCATGAATAATACTAACAGATCCTTACTAATAATGTTCCAAAGATTTACGGAAAAAATGGCCATTCATTCCATCCGGTCCTGCATTTGAGTTGGGGTTCATGGAGTAGACCACCTCTTTAAGTTCTTCCATAGTAGGCGATCTTTCATTCATCATTATGTTCCTGTTTGACCAAATGGGAATGCACCTCATAGGGACCTCATCAATGAGCTTTTCTTATCCCGTGAATATATTTTGGAAATGATCACATGCAGCGTGCAATGTGTTCATCCCCTGTACCCACTCATCATCCTCGGTGAGGATTTTGTGAATAAACGACCTCCTCCTTCTTCCCTAAATTAGTGCATGGAAATATTTATAATTGCCATCTCCTTCTTTAAACCATTGTAGTTGAGTCTTTTGTTTGAGGATAGAATCTTCAAGCTTCATAAACTGATGTATTCACATTGATTCCATGAAATCTTGCTCTATATACTCCTCTGTGTTGTTGTGAATGAGATTTTCTTACGCAACTCTAACTCTTTCTTCAAACTCCCGACCTTAGCAAAAATATCACCAAACTTTTCTTTGGACCGGACAATCGAGGGTAGCCGCAAGTCTCTTCATTTTCGATGAAAGGTCCACATGGGATTACCTTCAATCTGCCTGTTCCAAAGACTCGCCATTCTGATCTCTTCAAAGGAAGGTTGATCATCCAGCAGATTAAGGAATCAAATATTTAATATGAGTGTTCGCTCTAGTATTCATCTCCATAAGAAGTGGGCGGATCGTAACCCACCAAGGGAGATGAGTAATAGTAGTCTGTGGCATATTTTGCAACCATTTATCATTGACCATAGCCTTGTCCAACCTTTTCCAAATTAAATTAATACCTCTTTGGTTTGACCAGGTAAATCTAGTCCATTGAACCCTAAGTCCATGAGTCCACAGCTTCAATAATACCAATGAAGTCCATGCTTTTCCTCATGTTATAGGTGTTACCTCCCGCTTTTCATCTCAGACGATAATAACATTAAAATCCCCAACAAAGGCACCATGGAGTGGCATTTCTAGTATCAAGAAATGGAGTAGTACGTCCCATAGAGGTTTCTGAGATATTCCTTACATTTGGCATACACAAAGGTCTTGATGTAGGTTTCAGAACTTCAGATGATTGGTTTCACAAGTGATCTGCTGGTCATCAGTTTCTAACACCTTACAAGTAATATCATTGGTCCAAAAAAGCCAAATTTTTCCATTGGGGTTACCAGCTGCATCATCCATGGCAAGCATACTTTTAAACATATTTATATGAGCACTATCTGAGAAGGGTTCCAGGATGGCAATCATAGACACATAGTGAATGTTTTTGAGGTTTTTGAGTCTTTCAATAACACCTTGGGTATTGATACCTCTAGCATTCCATATGATTGTACTAATCATTGAGAAGATTTAGAGGCAAACAGTCTTGTATTTGGTCTTCCTGCAGTGGTAGGAATGGTTGTTGAAGGTTTTTTGAGGGGAAGTCTATCAAGATGTACACCTCTGGGAGAGAGTCCCTGATTGTTGGTAACTTGAAGCACTTCCTTTTCAAGATCCTGATCTTTGTTGGGGCTAAAAGCATTGATCGCCAGCTGATGTGCATCTTTATCATCCTCCTGGTCATTTTCAGGTGCCTTGTCTTCCTCTATTTCATCTTCAGAGATCTCCACTTCATACTCATCTCTTATGGATACCTTTGTCTGATTAGGGGGTTTTCCAGGAGTAGGAGTATTGTACTGAGCCTTAAGTGGAATTACATCCATAATTTGCTCCACCATGATGAATTTTTTACAAGAGTTTTCCTCCTCAAGACTATCCATCTGCTTCGTTTGCTGGATTTGCTCACCGCTCTCTTGATTGCTTCCTCTTTTTCTTGCTAGGTTTGTTCTTACTTTTGGGAGTATCTACTGCATCGGAGCTTGCTTTGTTTCCCATTTCTTTAGCCATAGAACCATGGAGTTCTCTTTGCCCTTCCTGTTAGTGTTACTCTGATTAGTCTTCTCTCTAACTTGAATAACCTGTTCTTGTTGGTGGTGGCCAGCCTTGTTTGTGGTCGCAGGGGCTTGAAGGTCATTCCTATGGTCAGCCATTTGGTTCTCATGCATAACATGAGACAATTCCCTCCCTTTAGGTTCCCCTTCCTGCAGGTTAGTAGTTTCCTCCTGTGCATCCATCCTCCCTCCAACAACACCACCACCAGAAGAAACAACATGGGGGCTTACAGGGTTAGGGGTCACATAATCACTAATATGCTTATCAGCATCAACAATTCAGGAGGGGGATAGGAATCGATCACCGATTCCTCGCATACGCTATGTGAGTTTTAGCATTTATACCTGAGTTTTGCAAAGGTTGTGAATCCTTGGATTTGTTTGTCTGCTGTACCTGCTTCTGTTGTACTTGCACTTGAGAATCATGTTTCTTACCTTGTTCTTGATTTTGCTGCTGGTTTTTATTCTTTCTCCTTGTTTGAATTTGCCATTGTTCCTCTTTGAGTATAGCATCCTCCTCAGTTGGTCCTTTCCTTTGGTTTGCCTGTCCGAGTGTATTTTTCCTTGCCTTGCCTTGTTGAACATTGTCTTTAGGTGTCTGATTTATCAGCTTCTCTTGCCCTTTCTTGTTTGCCTCCAATTCCTTTTTTTCTTTTAGTTTCCTCATCCCTTCCTTTCACAGGACATTCTCATTTGCCATTTACCAAGAGTTGGATCCTTTTCAGAAAAGCCCATCCACACATGCTGTGGTCTATCCTTGGTGATATCAATTTGGACTCTCACTTTTGCTACACTTCCCCTGGTTTTCTGCATAGTAGCAGAGTCCAGGTTTAGAGCTTTACCAATGGGGGACAGCAAGGGGCTAAGGATATCCATATAATAGCAGTGCCAAGGAAGCTCGAGCGGTGTGACCAGGATTGGTACAATAGGAGTTTCCTCCGCAGGTTTGAAAGTAGGGGTCCAAACTTGTAGTTTCATAGAATGGCTAGCAATGAACATCTTCTGCTTAGTCCACACAGAAATATGATCTGCCTCATTGTCTAAATCTATATAAATGTGCCTTGAGTTAAAGTGAGCAATTTTAACTCCATTGAGTGAGTTTGGGCAATGAAGCTCTTCCTAATGATCTCCATTTTAGGCATGGCATTGGTAAATTTGCCTACCAATGTGAATTTACATCTACTGCATCTTTTGCATAAAATCCTCTTCATGGAAGGTAATGGAGGTATCCTTGTCTGGTAGTGATGATAGGAGAAATAATGTCCAAGGGAGTTTCATTTTTAATTTGGTTGGCTCTAAGTCTAGTCGCAAGGATTGGGTCACCAGAGGAGGAGAGGATCAGTGATATGTTGGCTAGTAGCAGGGGTTTATTTTGGTTCTGTTTAGGACTGCTCGATCATTCTTTGTCGCCAGTCTATACACATCAAAGTTAGAGGAAATTTTGACAGGAGGAGGGATTTGGCTAACCACATTCAAGGTCGAATGACTAGTTTTCTCAACTTGTTCCTTGGCCTCATTCACACCAGCCTGCACAATAGATATACCCTTCTCACATTCGTTTTGACTATTATGGGAGTTATGGGAATTATGGGAATTATTACCAAGAGTGTTCGTGTGATCATGGGCATTTAGAGAGGTGTGAGTGTATTTACCTGTGTTCTCCTTGTTGTTGTTTCGATGGGTTGTGTTTTCCTTATTGTTGATCGTCTCCTTCACCCTCCAGGTTGCACCATTACTTTTACCATGTTGTTCCTCCCTTGAAGTACCCTCTAGGTCCTTAGGATACGTATGTTGTATTGGCTGGTGATTCCCGAGCCTCTTCTGCAAAGATGGTTCCACTGGTCTCTTGTATGATCTCATTGGTACTTTGCTCATGCTGTTCCTGTTGCATTGATTCCCTCCTCATCTTTGGGTTTTGCTCATTATCGTCATTGTTTAGCTGGTTCATTTCGTTCATCGTCTTACGTTTTTCCAGTTGCTCTCCTTCATTACGATCGTCCTCCTTTGCTGTTACTTGGTCCTGTAAATCAGAGAACAAGCAAACGTTAGTTCTTTGCTGATTTATAGAGTTTGTTACCTTAGGAGGCTCGTCCTCATCACAGGGAATTGTTTGCTGTAACATTTCATTGCCATTGTTGACCGGAGCTCCGGTGACTTTGCCGGATTGTATGTCGCCGGAGATTTCACCATCCAAATTGTTTGAGATTGCTTCAGGGTGTACTCCTTGGCCTGGGGAAGATTCCCCAGTGGTCAAAACATCATTCATTTCCCCGGAAGTTGTTCGAAATTGCGTGCGCACTTCAGGCGATTTTGAGGCGATTTCCCCAAAAATCGTCTTCTTGGATCTCTCAATTTGTAAGACAGAATCATTTGATTTTTGGATTGTAGATAGATCCTTAGAAGTAGATTCATTATTTCCAGTTGAATTAACTCGAATCCTTCCAGATTGCTCAAGGGATATAATTTTCCGAGCCTAGTCCAATTCTTCTTTAGAAATCGCGACGTGCATCGCCTCAATTCATCGCAATTTCAAAGAATTGTCTGATGATTCTGGTGAAGCGCCCTGCTGGGGTTTATCAATGGACGAATTCCGCGTCGAATGGTCTAGGTCCGTGGATGAGTCGCTTTCCGGCGCTGTGGCCATTCCGGTGAACTGTTGTGTCTCTTTTAATTGGGAGCGAATTTTAGAGAGCTGTTTTTTAGAGAGAGAAAATTTTTGAGAAAATAAGAGGCGATATCTCTAAGGTTTAGGGTTTAGACTTTAAGGTTTAGGTTTTAGGGTTTAGGGTGTAGGGTTTAGCATTTAGAGTTTAGGGTTTAATGTTTAGGGTTTAGGCTTTCGGGTTTAGTATTTTGTGTTTAGTGTTTAGTGTTTAGGATTTGATATTTTACCGTTTTAGGTTTAGGGTTTAGAATTTTGATTTGTGGTTAAGGATTTAGTATTTAGGATTAGGGTTTGGGTTTAGGGTTTAGGGTTTAAGGTTTAAGGTTTCAGTTTGGGTTTAGGATTTAGGGTTTAGGCTTTAGGGTTTAGAGTTTAGGGTCTAGGCTTTAAGGTTTGCGTTTTAGGGTTGAACATTTAGAGTTTAGGGTTTAATGTTTAGGGTTTAGGGTTTAGGATTTGGAGTTGTAGTTTTAAGGGTTATGGTAAAGGATTTATGGTTTAGGGTTTAGCATTTAGGTTTTGGGATTTAGGGTTTATGGTTTAGGATTTATGATTTAGGGTTTAGGGTTTAGGGTTTAGGATTTATGGTTTAGGGTTTAAAGTTTGGATTTAGGGTTTAGGGTTTAGGGTTTAGGATTTACGATTGAGGGTTTAAAGTTTGGATATAGGGTTTAGGGTTTAGGGTTTAGCATTGAGAGTTTCGTATTTATATTTTAGGGTTTAATATTTAGAGTTTAGGATTGAGGATATAGTTTTTAGGGTTTAGGGTTTAGGGTGTAGGGTGTAGGGTTTACGATTTAGGGTTTAGAGTTTACGGTATAGGCTTTATGATTTAGGGTTTTAAGTTGAGCGTTAAGGCTTTAGGGTTTAGGGTTTAGGGATTAGAGTTTTGGGTTTAGGGTTTATCATATATGGTTTTGGGTTTAGTGTTTAGGGTTTAGGGTTTAGTATTTTGTATTTAGGGTTTAGAGTTTAGGATTTGGTATTTTAACATTTGAGGTTTAGGGTTTAGAGTTTTGATTCAAGGTTAAGGATTTAGGGTTTAGGATTAGGATTAGGGTTTAGCATTTAGCATTTAGGGTTTAGGGTTTAGGGTTTAGTGTTTAGGTGTTTAGGTTTAGGGTTTAGGGTTTAGGGTTTAGGGTTTAGGGTTTAGGATTTAGGATCTAAGTTTTAGGTTTTAGGGTTTAGGATGTAGGGTTTAGCATTTATAGTTTAGGGTTTAATGTTTAGGGTTTAGGGTTTTGGGTTTGGAGTTGTAGGTTTAAGGTTTATGGTTAAGGATTTATGTGTTAGGCTTTAGTGTTTAGGTTTTGGGTGTTAGGATTTAGAGTTTAGTGTTTATGGTTTAGGATTTTGGGTTTAGGGTTTGGGGTTTAGGATTTACGATTTAGGGTTTAAAGTTTGGATTTAGGGTTTAGGGTTTAGAGTTTATGGTTCATGGTTTAGGGTTTAGGGTTTAGGGTTTATGGTTTAGGGTCTAGACTTTAAGGTTTAGGTTTTAGGGTTTAGGGTTTAAGGTTTAGAGTTTAGGATTTGGTATTTTAGCATTTGACGTTTTGGGTTTAGAGTTTTGATTTGGGGTTAAGGATTTTGTGCTTAGGATTAGGGTTTGGGTTTAGGGTTTTTGGTTTAGGGTTTAGGGTCTAGACTTTAAGGTTTAGGTTTTAGGGTTTAGGGTTTAGGGTATAGCATTTAGAGTTTTGGGTTTAATGTTTATGGTTTAGGGTTTAGGGTTTGGAGTTGTAGGTTAAAGTTTTATGATTAAGGGTTTATTGTTTAGGGTTTAGCATTTAGGTTTTCGGTGTTATGGTTTAGAGTTTAGTGTTTATTGTTTAGGATTTTGAGTTTAGGGTTTTGGGTTTAGGATTTGCGGGTTAGAGTTTAAAGTTTGGATTTAGGGTTTGGAGTTTTAGGTTGAAGGTTTAGGGTTTAGGGTTTTGGGTTTTTTTTTAGGGTTTAGGATATAGGGTTTAGGGTTTTGGGTGTAGGGTGTAGGATTAAGGGTTTAGAGTTTAGGGTTTATGGTTAAGGGTTTAGGGTTTAGCATTTAGGTGTTACGTTTTAGGGTAGGGGTTTTTGGTAATGTGTTTAGGATTTAGGTTTTCGAGTTGTGGGTTTAGGGTTTAAGGCTTAGAGTTTGTGGTTTATGGTTTAGCATTTAGGGGTTAGGGTTTTGGTTTTAGAGTTTGGTGTTTAGGGTTAAGAGTTTGTGGTTTAGGGTTTAGGCTTTAGGGTTTATCGTTTAGTGTTTAGGGTTTATGGTTAAAAGTTTAGGGTTGATGATTTAGGGGTTCGAATTGTTGGTTTTGGGTTTAGAGTTTAGGTTAGAGGGTTTACGATTTAGGGTTTTGCGTTCAGTATTTAGTGTTTATGGTTTAGAGTTTAGGATTTAGGGTTTAGGGTTTGATGTTTAGGGTTTAGAGTTTATATTTAGAGTTAAGGATTTAGGGTTTAGGATTAGTGTTAGGGTTTAACATTTAGGGTTTAGGGTTTAAGGTTTAAGGTTTATGTGTAGGGTTAAGGGTTTAGGGTGTAGGGTTTAGGTTTAGTGTTTAGGGTGTATGGTTTAGGTTTTATGATTTAGGGTTTACGGTTTAGTATTTTGTGTTTAGGGTTTAGAGTTTAGGATTTGGTGTTTTAGCGTTTGATGTTTAGGGTTGAGTGTTTTGATATAGGGTGAAGGATTTAGGGTTTAGGATTAGGGTTAGGGTTTAGGGTTTAGGGTTTAGGGTTTAGGGTTTAGGTTTGAGCTTTAGGGTTTAGGGTCTAGGGTTTAGGGTCTAGACTTTAAGGTTTATGTTTTAGTGTTTAGGGTTTAGGGTTTAGCATTTAGAGTTTAGCGTTTAATGTTTAGGGTTTAGGGTTTAGTATTTTGTGTTTAGGGTTTAGAGTTTGGGATTTGGTATTTTAGTATTTGAAATTTTGGGTTTAGAGTTTTGATTTAAGGTTAAGGATTTAGTATTTAGGGTTTAGGGTTTAAGGTTTAGGGTTCAGGGTTTAGGTTCAGGGTTTAGGGTTAGGGTTTAGGAGTTAGGGTCTAGGGTTTAGGGTTTAGGGTTTAGTGTTTAGGGTTTAGGGTTTAGGGTTTAGGGTTTAGGGTCTAGGGTTTAGGGTTTAGGGTTTAGGGTTTAGGTTTAGGGTTTAGGGTTTAGGGTTTAGACTTTAAGGTTTTGGTTTTAGGGTTTAGGGTTTAGGGTTTAGCTTTTAGAGTTTAGGGTTTAATGTCTAGCGTTTAGAGTTTAGACTTTAAGGTTTAGGGTTTAGGGTTTAGCATTTAGAGTTTAGTGTTAATGTTTAGGGTTTAGGCTTTCAGGTTTAGTATTTTGTGTTTAGTGTTTAGAGTTTAGGATTTGGTATTTAAGCGTTTGAGGTTTAGGGTTTAGAGTTTTGATTTATGGTTAAGGATTTAGTATTTAGGATTAGGATTTGGGTTTAGGGTTTAGTGTTTAGGGTTTAAGGTTTAGGGTTTAAGGTTTAGGTTTTGGGTTTAGGATTTAGGGTTTAGGGTTTAGGGTTTAGGGTTTAGAGTGTAGGGTCTAGACTTTAAGGTTTAGGTTTTAGGGTTTAGGATGTAGGGTTTAGGGTTTAGACTTTAAGGTTTAGGTTTTAGGGTTTAGGGTTTAGCATTTAGAGTTTGGGGTTTAATGTTTAGGGTTTAGGCTTTCGGGTTTAGTATTTTGTGTTTAGTGTTTAGAGTTTAGGATTTGATATTTTACCGTTTGAGGTTTAGGGTTTAGAGTTTTGATTTATGTTTAAGGATTTCGTATTTAGGATTAGGGTTTGGGTTTAGGGTTTAGGGTTTAGGGTTTAGGGTTTAGGGTTTAGGGTCTAGGGTTTAGGGTTTAGGGTTTTAGGTTTAGGTTTAGGGTTTAGGGTTTAGGGTTTAGACTTTAAGGTTTTGGTTTTAGGGTTTAGGGTTTAGAGTTTAGCTTTTAGAGTTTAGGGTTTAATCTCTAGGGTTTAGGGTTTAGACTTTAAGGTTTAGGTTTTAGGTTTTAGGGTTTAGGGTTTAGCATTTAGAGTTTAGGGTTTAATGTTTAGGGTTTAGGCTTTCGGGTTTAGTATTTTGTGTTTAGTGTTTAGAGTTTTGGATTTGATATTTTACCGTTTGAGGTTTAGGGTTTAGAGTTTTTATTTATGGTTAAGGATTTAGTATTTAGGATTAGGGTTTGGGTTTAGGTTTTAGGGTTTAGGGTTTAGGGTTTAAGGTTTAAGGTTTTGGTTTTGGGTTTTGGATTTAGGGTTTAGGCTTTAGGGTTTAGAATTTAGGGTCTAGACTTTAAGGTTTGGGTTTTAGGGTTGAACATTTAGAGTTTAGGGTTTAATGTTTAGGGTTTAGGGTTTAGGATTTGGAGTTGTAGTGTTAAGGGTTATGGTAAATGATTTATGGTTTTGGGTTTACCATTTAGGTTTTGGGATTTAGGGTTTGGAGTTTAGGGTTTATGGTTTAGGATTTATGATTTAGGGTTTAGGGTTTAGGGTTTAGGATTTATGGTTTAGGGTTTAAAGTTTGGATTTAGGGTTTAGGGCTTAGGGTTTGGGATTTATAATTTAGGATTTAAAGTTTGGATTCAGGGTTTAGGGTTTTGGATTTAGCATTGAGTGTTTTGTATTTATATTTTAGGGTTTAATATTTTGAGTTTAGGATTGAGGATATAGTATTTAGGGTTTAGGGTTTAGGGTGTAGGGTGTAGGGTTTACGATTTAGGGTTTAGAGTTTACAGTATAGGGTTTATGATTTAGGGTTTTGAGTTGAGGGTTAAGGCTTTAGGGTTTAGGGTTTAGGGATTAGAGTTTTGGGTTTAGGGTTTATCATATAGGGTTTTGGGTTTAATGTTTAGGGTTCAGGGTTTAGTATTTTGTATTTAGGGTTTAGAGTTTAGGATTTGGTATTTTAGCATTTGAGGTTTAGGGTTTAGAGTTTTGATTTAAGGTTAAGGATTTAGGGTTTAGGATTAGGGTTAGGGTTTAGAGTTTAGCATTTAGGGTTTAGGGTTTAGGGTTCACAGTTTAGGGTTTAGAGTTTAGGGTTTAGTGTTTATGGTTTAGGTTTAGGGTTTAGGGTTTAGGGTTTAAGGTTTAGGTTTTAGGGTTTAGGATGTAGGGTTTAGCAGTTATAGTTTAGGGTTTAATGTTTAGGGTTTAGGGTTTTGGGTTTGGAGTTGTAGGTTTAAGATTTATGGTTAAGGATTTATGGGTTAGGCTTTAGCGTTTAGGTTTTGGGTGTTAGGATTTAGAGTTTAGTGTTTATGGTTTAGGATTTTGGGTTTAGGGTTTTGGGTTTAGGATTTACGGTTTAGGGTTTGAAGTTTGGATTTAGGGTTGAGGGTTTAGAGTTTATGGTTCATGGTTTAGGGTTTAGGGTTTGGGGTTTAGGGTGTAGGGTTTGGGGTCTAGACTTTAAGGTTTAGGTTTTAGGGTTTAGGGTTTAGGGTTTAGCATTTAGAGTTTAGGTTTTAATGTTTAGGGTTTAAGGTTTTGTATTTTGTGTTTAGGGTTTAGAGTTTAGGATTTGGTATTTTGGCGTTTGAGGTTTAGGGTTTAGAGTTTTGATTTATGGTTAAGATTTAATATTTAGGATTAGGGTTTGGGTTTAGGGTTTAGGGTTTAGGGTTTAAGGTTTAGGGTTTAGGGTTTAGGGTTTAGGATTTAGGGTTTTGAGTTGTAGGTTAAAGGTTTATGGTTTAGGGTTTATTGTTTAGGATTTAGCATTTAGGTTTCGGGTGTTAGGGTTTAGAGTTTAGTGTTTATGGTTTAGGATTTTGAGTTTAGGGTTTAGGGTTTGGAGTTGTAGGTTAAAGGTTTATGATTAAGGGTTTATTGTTTAGGGTTTAGCATTTAGGTTTTCGGTGTTATGGTTTAGAGTTTAGTGTTTATTGTTTAGGATTTTGAGTTTAGGGTTTTGGGTTTAGGATTTGCGGGTTAGAGTTTAAAGTTTGGATTTAGGGTTTGGAGTTTTAGGTTGAAGGTTTAGGGTTTAGGGTTTAGGGTTTAAGTATTAAGTTTTAGGGTTTAGGGTTTTGGGTTTTTTTTTAGGGTTTAGGATATAGGGTTTAGGGTTTTGGGTGTAGGGTGTAGGATTAAGGGTTTAGAGTTTAGGGTTTATGGTTAAGGGTTTAGGGTTTAGCATTTAGGTATTACGTTTTAGGGTAGGGGTTTTTGGTAATGTGTTTAGGATTTAGGTTTTCGAGTTGTGGGTTTAGGGTTTAAGGCTTAGAGTTTGTGGTTTATGGTTTAGCATTTAGGGTTTAGGGTTTTGGTTTTAGAGTTTGGTGTTTAGGGTTAAGAGTTTGTGGTTTAGGGTTTAGGCTTTAGGGTTTATCGTTTAGTGTTTAGGGTTTATGGTTAAAAGTTTAGGGTTGATGATTTAGGGGTTCGAATTGTTGGTTTTGGGTTTAGAGTTTAGGTTAGAGGGTTTACGATTTAGGGTTTTGTTCAGATTTAGTGTTTATGGTTTAGAGTTTAGGATTTAGGTTTAGGTTTGATGTTTAGGTTTAGAGTTTATATTTAGAGTTAAGGATTTAGGTTTAGGATTAGTGTTAGGGTTTAACATTTAGGTTTAGGGTTTAAGGTTTAAGGTTTATGTAGGGTTAAGGGTTTAGGTGTAGGGTTTAGGTTTAGTGTTTAGGGTGTATGGTTTAGGTTTTATGATTTAGGTTTACGTTTAGTATTTTGTGTTTAGGGTTTAGAGTTTAGGATTTGGTGTTTTAGCGTTTGATGTTTAGGGTTGAGTGTTTTGATATAGGGTGAAGGATTTAGGTTTAGGATTAGGGTTAGGGTTTAGGTTTAGGTTTTAGGTTTAGGTTTAGGTTTGAGCTTTAGGGTTTAGGGTCTAGGGTTTAGGGTCTAGACTTTAAGGTTTATGTTTTAGTGTTTAGGTTTAGGTTTAGCATTTAGAGTTTAGCGTTTAATGTTTAGGGTTTAGGGTTTAGTATTTTGTGTTTAGGGTTTAGAGTTTGGGATTTGGTATTTTAGTATTTGAAATTTTGGGTTTAGAGTTTTGATTTAAGGTTAAGGATTTAGTATTTAGGGTTTAGGGTTTAAGGTTTAGGGTTCAGGTTTAGGTTCGTGTTTAGTGTTGGGTCTGTGGTTTAGGTTTAGGTGGTTTAGTGTTTAGGGTTTAGGTTTAGGGTTTAGGTTTAGGGTTTAGGATCTAGGGTTTAGGGTCTAGGGTTTAGGGTTTAGGTTTAGGGTTTAGGGTTTAGGGTTTAGACTTTAAGGTTTTGGTTTTAGGGTTTAGGGTTTAGGGTTTAGCTTTTAGAGTTTAGGGTTTAATGTCTAGCGTTTAGGGTTTAGACTTTAAGGTTTAGGGTTTAGGGTTTAGCATTTAGAGTTTAGTGTTAATGTTTAGGGTTTAGGCTTTCAGGTTTAGTATTTTGTGTTTAGTGTTTAGAGTTTAGGATTTGGTATTTTAGCGTTTGAGGTTTAGGGTTTAGAGTTTTGATTTATGGTTAAGGATTTAGTATTTAGGATTAGGATTTGGGTTTAGGGTTTAGGGTTTAGGGTTTAGGGTTTAGGGTCTAGACTTTAGGGTTTAGGTTTTAGGTTTTAGGTTTTAGGGTTTAGGGTGTAGGGTTTAGGATTGGGGTTTATGGTTTAGGGTTTAGGGTTTAGGGTCTTGACTTTAAGGTTTAGGTTTTAGGGTTTAGGGTTTAGGGTTTAGCATTTAGAGTTTACGGTTTAATGTTTAGGGTTTAGGCTTTCGGGTTTAGTAATTTGTGTTTAGTGTTTTGAGTTTAGGATTTGGTATTTTACCGTTTGAGGTTTAGGGTTTAGAGTTTTGATTTATGGTTAAGGATTTAGTATTTAGGATTAGGGTTTGGGTTTAGGGTTTAGGGTCTAGGGTTTAAGGTTTAGTTTTTAAGGTTTAGGATTTAGGGATTAAGGTTTAGGGTTTAGAGTTTAAGGTTTATATTTTAGGGTTTAAGTTTTAGGATTTAGGGTTTAGGGTTTAGGGTCTAGAATTTAAGGTTTAGGTTTTAGGGTTTAACATTTAGTGTTTACGGTTTAATGTTTAGGGTTTAGGGTTTAGGGTTTAGAGTTGTAGTTTTCAGTGTTATGGTTAAGGATTTATGGTTTAGGGTTTAGCGTTTAGGTTTTGGGATTTAGGGTTTGGAGTTTAGGGTTTATGGTTTAGGATTTATGATTTAGGGTTTAGGTTTTAGGGTTTAGTGTTTAGAGTTTATATTTAGAGTTAAGGATTTAGAGTTTAGGATTATTGTTAGGGTTTAACATTTAGGGTTTAGGGTTTAAGGTTTAGGGTTTAGGGTTTAGGTATAGGGTTTAGGGTTTAAGGTGTAGGGTTTAGGTTTAGTGTTTTGGGTGAATGGTTTAGTGTTTATGATTTAGGGTTGAGGGTTTATTATTTTGTGTTTAGGGTTTAGAGTTTATGGTTTGGTGTTTTAGCGTTTGATGTTTAGGGTTTTGAGTTTTGATATATGGTTAAGGATTTAGGGTTTAGGATTAGGGTTAGAGTTTAGGGTTTTGGATTTAGGGTTTAGGGTTTAGGGTTTAGGGTTCAAGATTAGGGCTTAGGGTTTATGGTTTAGAGTTTAGGATTTAGGGTCTAGACTTTAGGGTTTAGGTTTTAGGTTTTAGGTTTTAGGGTTTAGGGTTTAGGGTTTAGGATTGGGGTTTAGGGTTTAGGGTTTAGGGTTTAGGATTTAGGGTCTAGACTTTAAGGTTTAGGTTTTAGGGTTTAGGGTTTAGGGTTTTTTTTTTTTTTTTTTTTTTTTTTTTTTTTATTTGAACGACCCTTGGAGGGGTCAGGGGCTTAGCATCACCCCCAGGCCTTATCATATGTATAAAAAGTAAACATACATAGAGGGGGACATAAACCTTACCTCCACTTCATGGTGGTTCAAGAATTGGTAGCCTACTATAATTAGTAGGTTCTCCAATACTTCCCCAAACAAAAACAAGAACCTATCACCTACGCACCTATGTGAGAGGACTCCTCTCAGTACAAAGATTCTAGGAAAACTTAAATGAGGGAGACTCTCCCTTTACAATTCAAGAAATAAATTCTATCCTAGCAAACAGGAGAATCATAGAAGGAAGATGGTTATAACCATCAGAGAAGACTTCAAGGATTTCAGGCTCCTTTCTGTGACTTCTCTCTCTCAGAGAGTATCATGGTGGTTCCTTAATTCTCTTCTTCTTTCTTCTTCGAAGCTTGCCATACCGCCTCGGTCCTGCTGGAGATAAGTCTGTCATTTTGGGTAGTCACGACTCTTGAAATAAATTTGGAGGCCGGTAATCTTGTGACTATGTTTGGCAAGAGAATCTACAACAAAGTTGGCCTCCCGAGGATATGAACACATCCGAATTGGTTGAATGTAGTGACTATTTGTCAAGCTCAACTGGGAATCGAATCGCCAAGGAGTCGCCGCAATGTTTTTCAACCGTTGATCAAGTAGCGTGGAATCAACTTCAAGGATCACATTGTTGTGTTTCAGTTGAGCACACCATGTTAGGCCTAAAATAGCCGCTTCCACCTCGGCTTGGTTGTTTGTTCCAGCCCAAAAGGGGCAAAAAGGCAAAGATAATCTCTCCTTTATGATTTGATGATACCCTCCTCCTATGTGCTGGTTGCCCAAGGTGCTCCCATCGATTAAGTTTCACCCAAGTGTCGAGAGGTTTAATCCATTGACTGAAGTGATCTTGGTATCATGAGTGCAGCTCTCAATATGAATACACAACCTTTTCCATTCCAAAGGCCAAGTGATGTAGGGAAATGCAGTATGCAGTAGCTTGAATGTGTCAAGGATCACCAAATATTTAACCCTTGCTATGTTGGATTGTTTGCCTCCATATTTGTTGGCACATCTGTTCTTCCACAAATTCCAAAGAAATAAAGGTAGGAATGGCTTGTAGGATCAGCTTGTGTGCTTCATTGTTGTAAGCATTACTCCACCACCTCATAATCATACTTCTAAGTGGTAGATAATCTGTTTGAATACCCATGGCAACAACAAAATACTTCCACACATTTCGCCAAGTTCTCGAATTGAAAATGTGTTCAATGGTATCAACTCGGAGAGTGACAACAAGAATAGCTTGTCGGGTGCAATTCCTAACCTTGCCAATTTTTCATTGGTAGGTAATTTGCTCTAATTGCTCTCCACAAAGAAAAAGGAACATTTAAAAGGATGTTCCTATGCCAAGTGTAGGTGTTGAATTTGGTTTTCCCCGGTATCTCTAATAATATTCCACGGTAAGACACAGAAAGGTACCATTGGTATTGGGGTCCATATCGCTCGATCGATTGTCCATGCTGTAGATGAATCTGAGTAGAAAGAATTTTATGTACTGTGTATGAGGAGCTAATCGAGTGACCTTTCTCCTGCTCCACCGACTCAGCCTTCTATATAATCTGCAACCTTATCATTATTGAATCATTGTGAATGGTAAATCGAGCCAAAGGTCCTATTCCCAACCAGTTATCCCACCAAAAGGAGCAAGAACCATCCCCGATTTTCCACCAATATAGTTCTCCACGGTGATTTTGTTTTTCATCATCAACCTCCATGCTTGGGATTCCCTGTATCCCACTTTTGCTAATTGGATTAGATCTTTGGCGATTTGGCTTTAAGGAAATCACCCCACAATGTTTGCTTGGATCTAAATGTCCACCATCGCTTGAATTGAAATGCCCGACAAACATCTTTCAAAAGTTTAACTCAATTCCTCTTCCACATATGGAAAACTTAAGTTTCTCCATGACGACCAATGATATTTTTTCTTGTCCTTCCTCCATCCCCAGAAGAAATCAGCCATGATGTGTTGTATTTGCTTAAGAACAGTAGAAGGAGGAGAAATGGAAGATAGAAGGTGGATAGGGATTGATTGTAACACATGTTTGATCAAAGTAACTTTGCCTCCATAGCTTAGCATCTTGGATTGCCAGCCTGTGATTTTATTAACCATCTTGTTGATAAGCTCTGAGAAATAGATAATCTTAGGCCTTCCAATAAATATGGGCATCCTGTACATCGAGGAGCCTCTTTCTCGTGGAAGCTGTATCTTTTAACCCTTTCACAGGTAGTCCCGAAAGCATTAGAATGAAGCAAGAAGTGACTTTTAGCCTTGTTGATCACCGACCAAGTTCCTTCATATATACTCAGTCTCCATAATAAGTTTGAGAGATCGCTTCTTCCCGAAGTGAATATAATAATATCATCAAGCTAAGATGATTAATTTGTGGTCCTCTGCTTTCCATATGGAAGTTGTGATATAAAGGATTCTCACGCAACCTGCTCAAAGATCTGGATAACATCTCAAAGACCTAAAATAAATAGTGCCGAGATAAAGGATCACCTTGCTTTAATCCTCTAGTAGATCGAAAGAAACCATGTCTCTTTCCATTAATAATAATGGAATACCAATTGTTAGCCATAATTCTCCACACCATATCAATGACAACCTCATCAAAACCCATCTTCCCGAGAACTGCATAAGTGTAGGACCAGAAACCTGTCATAGGCTTTTGTCATGTCAAGTTTAATCACCACATTACTTCCTATGACAGGCTTCTTTATCGATGGATGATTTCTGAGCCAACATGATATTTTCAGTTATACTTCTCCCTTTACAAACCCCGATTGATTAGGAAATCGGGTTTGGTAGGATAGAGCCAACTGAGACATAGAATCTTAGATATGATCTTGTTAGTGAAATTGCTAAGGTGATAGGCCTAAATTCGAAAGCTTATTAGGATGCTTCACTTTAGGAGAAGAACAAGACATGCATGAGAAATATATTTAGGAATCATCGACCATGAAGAAGGAATGAATAAGCGCCACAGTCATTCTCGATAACATCCCATTTACGGAAAAAGCAACCATTCATACCATCAGTCCGGTGAATAAGGATTCATAGAAAACTACCTCTTTAAGTTCATCCATAGTAGGAAGGCTCTCATTCTCATTATGCTCCTTCATGACCATCCTAGGAATGCAATCCGAGGAGTCTCATCAATATACTTATCCTCTCCAGTGAATATGTTCTGGTAATACTCAGCAACTGTGCAATTTGATTATCCCCTTGAATCCACTCATCATTGTCCACGAGGATTTTGTGAATAAACGACTTCCTCCTTCTTCCTCTTACCAAAGCATGAAAATATTTAGAGTTTCCATCCCCTTCCTTAAACCACTGCAATGAGTCTTTTGTTTAAGAATAAGTCTTCTAGTTTCATGAATTTAATGTATTCAGACATTGGCAGTGGAGTTCTGCTCTCTGTTCTTGATATTGTTATGAATAAGATTCTCTTACGCTTTCGACTCTTTCCTCAAACTCTTTAACCTTAGCATAAATATCCCCAAATTGCGCCTTGACCATGTATCGAGGGTAGAGGCCGTCTCTTCATCTTCCGGTGAAAATCCACATAGGTTTTCCTTCTATTGATCTGTTCCACATTTAGCAATCGTGGTTCGCAAATGTAGGCCGATCACCAACAATTTAAGAATCAAGTATTTAATGTGGTCTTGAGGTCTGGCCTAGATTTCCATGAGGAGTGGGCAATGATCAGATCCTACAGAAGGAAGATGGGTGATGCTAGTGTGAGGCATGTCTTGCAACCATCTATCATTGACCATTGCTCTGTCCAGCCTTTTCCAAATTCTGAATTGGATCCCCCTTTGATTAGACCAGGTGAACTTAGGGCCATTAAATCCCAAGTCCAATAATCCACAAGCTTCAATAATACCAATAAACTCCAGACTTTTCTTCATGTTGTAGGGAATACCACCTAGCTTTTCCTCTGTATCTGTAATAACATTATAATCTCCCACAGTGCACCAGGGAATATCATTTCTAGTGTCAGCAAGATGCAAAAGTCTGTCCCAAAGTGGCTTCCTAAGATAGTCTTTGCACTTGGCATATACAAAGGTCATGAAATAGTTGCCAGGAGCTTCAATATGGTTGATCTCACAAGTCATCTGTTCTTCATCAGTTTCCAGCACATTACAGGTAGCATCATTGTTCCAAAACAGCCAAATTTTTCCATTGATGTTGCTGGCAGCATGATCCATGGCTAGCATACTTTTAAACCTGTCAATCTGAACAGTATCTGAGAATGGCTCAAGGATAGCTATCATGGATAATTGATGAATAATTTTGAGATTTTTGAGTCTTTCAACAACACCTTGGGTGTTGATTCCTCTAACATTCCATATGATTGTACTAATCATTGGGATGATTTAGAACTGAATAGCCTAGTGTTTGGTCTTCCTGCAGTCACAGGAATGGTTGTTGATGCTTTCTTGAGAGGCAGTCTTTCCTGGGGTCTACCTCTAGGAGAGAGTCCTTGGTTGTTGGTAATCTGTTGTATCTCTTTGTCCAGTTCTGGGTCTTTGTTGGGGCTGAAAGCTCTGATCAAAGCTTCACTGGTTTCCTCATCTTCATCTTCATCTTGTTCTATAAGAGTCTCTTCTTCCATTTCATCCTCTGAGTTCTGCACCTCATACTCATCCCTTAGACTAATTCTGGAGTGATCTGGGGGTTTTGCAGGAATCTGTTTGCTGTACTTAGCTTTAAGAGGGATCACATCCATAATTTGTTCCACCATAATAAATTGGTTACAGGGATTAAGTTCTTCTGCTTCATCTGTTTCTGGTTGATTGTCCTTCTGATCCTTTACCTGTTGATCTTGTTCAGCTTGTTTCCTCTTAGCAGCTTCTCTCTTTTTCTTGCTGGGTTTATTCTTACTTTTGGGAGTCTGAGCCTGTTTACTAGTACTAACTTTATTACCCATATCTTTTGCCATAGATCCTCTGGTTTGCCTCTGCTCCACTTCCTTTCTGTGAGCCTGTTGTTCTTCTGCATTAGTATTTTGGTGAACATTCTTTTGTTGATGCTGCATGTCTTCTGTAGTGGTAGCAGGGGTTTGAGGGCTCCTCCTAAGGTCATCCATTTGGTTCTCATGCAGAACATGAGACAAATCCCTCCCCTTAGGTTCCCCTTCCTGCATGTTAGTAGTTTTCTCCCTCTCAACCATCCTCCCTCCAACAGCTTCATTCACACTAATAACAGGGGCCACAGGGGAAGGGGCAGGATGTGCATCATCCTTAACAATAACAGGGGATGGGGTTGGGAATGTCTGATCACCAGACACCTCATTAATAATTACAGGAGTATTAGCATTCATACCGCTTCCGCCCCGTCTGTTGATCCTGAGTTGTTATGTTCTGCTGTACATGTACTTGCTGCTCCTGTGAATTGTGGTTCTTATCCTGATTCTGGTAGTGTTGGTTGTTTTTCTTTTTCTTTCTGGTCTGAGTTTGCCATTGCTCCTCCTTGTATGTTGTATCATCAGCTGCTGGTTCCTTTGCTTTTATTTGTCTGTTTGATTGAGCTTTTTCTTTCCCTTCCTCCCTCTGTTGGTTATGTTTTGGCATTTGGTCCAGTTGCTTCTCCTGTCCTTTCCTGTTAGTTTCCATTTCTTTTCTCCTTTTGATTTCCTCATCCCTTTCCTTCCCTGGACATTCCTCAAAGGAATGCCCTTGGTGCTTGCAGTATAAACAGTAAGAAGGAACATCTTCAAATTCAATAAGTTGCCATTTACCTAAAGTATGGTCCTTCTCAGAGAAACCCATCCATACATGTTGAGGTCTTGCTTTAGTGAGATCTATTTGGACCCTCACTTTAGCAACACTTCCCCTAGTCTTTTGCATAGTGGCAGAGTCCAAGTAAAGAGCTTTACCAATTGGGGACAATAAGGGTGTAAGAATGTCCATATAATAACAATGCCATGGCAGTTCAGGCAGTGTAACCCAAACTGGTACTATAGGGGTTTCTTCAGCAGGTTTAAAAGTGGGAGTCCATACCTGTAGTTTCATTGAATGGCCAGCAATAAACATTCTCTGCTTTGTCCAAACTGAAATATGATCAGCTTCATTATCCAAGTCAATATAAATATGTCTTGAATTGAAGTGTGCAATTTTGACTCCTCCTGTAAGCTGTGTTTGTGCAACAAAACTTTTCCTGATGACTTCCATTTTGGGCATTGCATTGATGAACTTGCCAACCAGAGTGTACTTACACCTCCCCGGCATTTTGTGCATAAAATCCTCTTCATGGAAGGTTATAGAGGGATATCCCTGTCTAGTAGTGATTATAGGGGTGGTAATGTCCAAGGGATTAGCATTCTTACTTTGGTTAGCTCTAAGTCTTGAGGCTAACGATTGGGTAACAGTGGGGGGAGCAGGATCAGGAATTTGGTGACTGGCATTTCTTAGGGGGAAGGTGTTGCCAGGGGGTCTGTTCTGAGTATGTTTAGGACTGGTTTGGGAAGTTCTTTGCTGGTTAGGTCGATATGTATCAAAGTTAGAAGAAACTTTGATAGGGGGAGGTATTTTAGAGTCTACATTGAGAATGTTTTGATTGGTCTTCCTACTCTGATCTTCTATCGTAATATCACCAGCCTGCACTACAGATTGACCTTTCTCATGCTCATTTTGACTTTTATGGGAATTGTTATCAACACGGTTATTTTGATCATAATTGATTGGAGTAGTTTTATCTGACTGACCTGTTCTCTCCTTGCTGTTGAAGTTTATGCGTGTCTCTCCTTCCTCCTTGTTGTGATGCGTTATGTTCTCCGTGAAGTTTGTTTTGTCCTTCACTCTCCATATTGTCTTTTCCTCCTTACCATAGTGTTTCTCCTTTGATGTCTCTACTGATACCTTCTGCTGTGTGTGCTGCGCTGCTCTATTTTGTTGAACTGCTATGCCTTGATCCCCCTGCACTTTTTCTTGCTTCTCTGCCTCTGTGACCACATTTGTAATGCCATTCTTGATCAGTTCTTCATGTTCGTATTGCACTAATTCCTCCCTTTGAATTTGTATGTGTTCTTTTCCGTGATTATGTGCTTGATTACCCATGTTGTTCCTCCTCATCGAATCCCTTTCCTCTTCTTTGTTCTGAACATCAGCCTTTGTGGTATGTTGGTCCTGCAAATTTGAAGGTAACTCAACGTTAATTCTTTGCTGATTAGGAGGTTCTGTTACCTTAGGAAGATCATTCTCATCACAAAGAGACTCTTGGTGAAGCATTTTGTCTCCATTATCGACCGGAGCTCCGGTGACTTTATCGAAGTTTATGCCGCCGGAGATTTCGCCGTCAAATTTGCTTGAAATTATGTCAATCTGTACTCCATGGCTTGGGGAAGATTCCCCAGTAGTCGCGACTTCATTCATCTTCTCCGACGACCCTCGAAATTGAAGGCGCACATCGTGCGATTTGGAGGCGATTTCTCCAGAAATCGTCTTCTTAGAACTCTCAATTTGTGAGATAGAAACGTGTGATTTTTGAGTTGTATGTAGATCTTTTGTTGTAGATTCAGGTTTTCCACTTGAATTAACTCGAATCATTCCCGCTTGATCAAGAGACATGATTTTCCGAGCCCAGTCCAACTCCTCTTCCGAAATCGCGACATGGATCGCCTCAATGCGTCGCAATTTTGAAGAATTGGCGGATGATTCTGGAAAAGCGCCCAGTTGGGGTTTGTAGATGCTTGAGTTCCGCGTCGAATGGGCCTGGTCCGGCGGCTTGAGCTCCTTTCCCGGCGGCTCTGTGGCCACTCCGACGGCAGCAGTCCTTAGTTTCTATGAGAGCGGATTTTTAGAGAGATATTTTTAGAGTGAGAAAAAATTTTAGAAAATGAGTGGCGATGGGTTTAGGGTTTAGCATTTAATGTTTAGGGTTTAGGGTTTAGTATTTAGGATTACGGTTTGGGTTTAGGGTTTAGGGTTTAGGGTTTAAAGTTTAGGGTTCAGGGTTTATGTTTAGGGTTTAGGTTTAGGGTTTAGGGTCTAGGGTCTAGGGTTTAGGGTTTACGGTTTATGGTTCAGGGTTTAGGTTTAGGGTTTAGGGTTTAGCATCTAGGGTTTAGGGTTTAGGGTTTAAGGTTTAGGTTTAGGGTTTAGGGTTTAGACTTTAAGGTTTTGGTTTTAGGGTTTAGGGTTTAGGGTTTAGCTTTTAGAGTTTAGGGTTTAATGTCTAGGGTTTAGGGTTTAAACTTTACGGTTTAGGTTTTAGGGTTTAGGGTTTAGGGTTTAGGGTTTAGCATTTAGAGTTTAGGGTTTAATGTTTAGGGTTTAGGCTTTCGGGTTTAGTAATTTGTGTTTAGTGTTTTGAGTTTAGGATTTGGTTTTTTACCGTTTGAGGTTTAGGGTTTAGAGTTTTGATTTATGGTTAAGGATTTAGTATTTAGGATTAGGGTTTGGGTTTAGGGTTTAGGGTCTAGGGTTTAAGGTTTAGGGTTTAAGGTTTAGTCTTTGGGTTTAGGATTTAGGGATTAAGGTTTAGGGTTTAGAGTTTAAGGTTTAGGTTTTAGGGTTTAAGGTTTAGGGTTTAGGGTTTAGGGTTTAGGATTTAGAATTTAAGGTTTAGGTTTTAGGGTTTAACATTTAGTGTTTACAATTTAATGTTTAGGGTTTAGGGTTTAGGGTTTGGAGTTGTAGTTTTAAGGGTTATGGTTAAGGATTTATGGTTTAGGGTTTAGCGTTTAGGTTTTGGGATTTAGGGTTTGGAGTTTAGGGTTTATGGTTTAGGATTTATGATTTAGGGTTTAGGTTTTAGGGTTTAGTGTTTAGAGTTTATATTTAGAGTTATGGATTTAGGGTTTAGGATTATTGTTTGGGTTTAACATTTAGGTTTTAGGGTTTAACATTTAGTGTTTACGGTTTAATGTTTAGGGTTTAGGGTTTAGGGTTTGGAGTTGTAGTTTTAAGGGTTATGGTTAAGGATTTATGGTTTAGGGTTTAGCGTTTAGGTTTTGGGATTTAGGGTTTGGAGTTTAGGGTTTATGGTTTAGGATTTATGATTTAGGGTTTAGGTTTTAGGGTTTAGTGTTTAGAGTTTATATTTAGAGTTATGGATTTAGGGTTTAGGATTATTGTTAGGGTTTAACATTTAGGGTTTAGGGTTTAACATTTAGGGTTTAGGGTTTAAGGTTTAGGGTTTAGGGTTTAGTTATAGGGTTTAGGGTTTAAGGTGTAGGGTTTAGGTTTAGTGTTTTGGGTGTAGGGTTTAGGGTTTAGGATTTAGGGTTTAGGGTTTAGGGTTTAGGGTTTAGGGTTTGGGGTCTAGGGTTTAGGGTTTAGGGTTTAGGGTTCAGGGTTTAGGTTAGGGTTTAGGGTTTAGGGTTTAGACTTTAAGGTTTTGGTTTTAGGGTTTAGGGTTTAGGGTTTAGCTTTTAGAGTTTAGGGTTTAATGTCTAGGGTTAAGGGTTTAGACTTTACGGTTTAGGTTTTATGGTTTAGGGTTTAGGGTTTAGGGTTTAGCATTTAGAGTTTACGGTTTAATGTTTAGGGTTTAGGCTTTCGGGTTTAGTAATTTGTGTTTAGTGTTTTGAGTTTAGGATTTGGTATTTTACCGTTTGAGGTTTAGGGTTTAGAGTTTTGATTTATGGTTAAGGATTTAGTATTTAGGATTAGGGTTTGGGTTTAGGGTTTAGGGTCTAGGGTTTAAGGTTTAGTGTTTAATGTTTTGGATATAGGGATTAAGGTTTAGGGTTTAGAGTTTAAGGTTTAGGTTTTGGGTTTAGGATTTAGGGATTAAGGTTTAGGGTTTAGAGTTTAAGGTTTATATTTTAGGGTTTAAGGTTTAGGATATAGGTTTTAGGGTTTAGGGTCTAGAATTTAAGGTTTAGGTTTTAGGGTTTAACATTTAGTGTTTACGGTTTAATGTTTAGGGTTTAGGGTTTAGGGTTTAGAGTTGTAGTTTTAAGTGTTATGGTTAAGGATTTATGGTTTAGGGTTTAGCGTTTAGGTTTTGGGATTTAGGGTTTGGAGTTTAGGGTTTATGGTGTAGGATTTATTATTTAGGGTTTAGGTTTTAGGGTTTAGTGTTTAGAGTTTATATTTAGAGTTAAGGATTTAGGGTTTAGGATTATTGTTAGGGTTTAACATTTAGGGTTTAGGGTTTAAGGTTTAGGGTTTAGGGTTTAGGTATAGGGTTTAGGGTTTAAGGTGTAGGGTTTAGGTTTAGTGTTTTGGGTGAATGGTTTAGGGTTTATGATTTAGGGTTTAGGGTTTAGTATTTTGTTTTTAGGGTTTAGAGTTTATGGTTTGGTGTTTTAGCGTTTTGAGTTTTGATATGTGGTTAAGGATTTAGGGTTTAGGATTAGGGTTAGGGTTTAGGGTTTAGGATTTAGGGTTTAGGGTTTACGGTTCAGGGTTCAGGGTTAGGGCTTAGGGTTTATGGTTTAGAGTTTAGGGTTTAGGGTCTAGACTTTAGGGTTTATGTTTTAGGTTTTAGGGTTTAGGGTTTAGGATTGGGGTTTATGGTTTACGGTTTAGGGTTTAGGGTCTAGACTTTAAGATTTAGGTTTTAGGTTTTAGGGTTTAGGGTTTAGCATTTAGAGTTTAGCATTTAATGTTTAGGTTTAGGGTTTAGTATTTTGTGTTTAGGGTTTAGAGTTTGGGATTTGGTATCTTAGCATTTGAGATTTAGGGTTTAGAGTTTTGATTTAGGGTTAAGGATTTAGTATTTAGGATTAGGGTTTGGGTTTAGGGTTTAGGGTTTAGGGTTTAAGGTTTAGGGTTCATGGTTTATGCTTAGGGTTTAGGTTGAGGGTTTAGGCTCTAGGGTCTAGGGTTTAGGGTTTAGGGTTTATGGTTCAGGGTTTGGGTTTAGGCTTTAGGGTTTAGGGTCTAGGGTTTAGTGTTTAGGATTTAGGTTTAGGGTTTAGGGTTTAAGGTTTAGGTTTTAGGGTTTAAGGTTTAGGGTTTAGGGTTTAGGGTTTAGGATTTAGAATTTAAGGTTTAATGTCTAGAGTTGAGGGTTTAGACTTTACGGTTTAGGTTTTAGGGTTAAGGGTTTAGGGTTTAGGGTTTAGCATTTAGAGTTTAGGGTTTAATGTTTAGGGTTTAGGCTTTCGGGTTTAGTAATTTGTGTTTAGTGTTTTGAGTTGAGGATTTGGTTTTTTACCGTTTGAGGTTTAGGGTTTAGAGTTTTGATTTATGGTTAAGGATTTAGTATTTAGGATTAGGGTTTGGGTTTAGGGTTTAGCGTCTAGAGTTTAAGGTTTAGGGTTTAAGGTTTAGGTTTTGGGTTTAGGATTTAGGGATTAAGGTTTAGGGTTTAGAGTTTAAGGTTTAGGTTTTAGGGTTTAGGGTTTAGGGTTTAGGGTTTAGGGTTTAGAATTTAAGGTTTAGGTTTTAGGGTTTAACATTTAGTGTTTACGGTTTAATGTTTAGGGTTTATGGTTTAGGGTTTGGAGTTGTAGTTTTAAGGGTTATGGTTAAGGATTTATGGTTTAGGGTTTAGCGTTTAGGTTTTAGGATTTAGGGTTTAGAGTTTAGGGTTTATGGCTTAGGATTTATGATTTAGGGTTTAGGTTTTAGTGTTTAGTGTTTAGAGTTTATATTTAGAGTTATGGATTTAGGGTTTAGGATTATTTTTAGGGTTTAACATTTAGGGTTTAGGTTTTAAGGTTTAGGGTTTAGGGTTTAGGGTTTAAGGTGTAGGGTTTAGGTTTAGTGTTTTGGGTATAGGTTTAGGGTTTAGGGTTTAGGGTTTAGGGTTTAGGGTTTAGGGTTTAGGGTTTAGGGTTTAGGGTTTAGGGTTCAGGGTTTAGGGTTTAGGGTTTAGGGTTTAGGGTTTAGGGTTCAGGGTTTAGGGTTTAGGGTTTAGGGTTTAGACTTTAAGGTTTTGGTTTTAGGGTTTAGGGTTTAGGGTTTAGCTTTTTGAGTTTAGGGTTTAATGTCTAGGGTTAAGGGTTTATACTTTACGGTTTAGGGTTTAGAGTTTTGATTTATGGTTAAGGATTTAGTATTTAGGATTAGGGTTTGGGTTTAGGGTTTAGGGTCTAGGGTTTAAGGTTTAGTGTTTAAGGTTTAGGATTTAGGGATTAAGGTTTAGGGTTTAGAGTTTAAGGTTTATATTTTAGGGTTTAATGTTTAGGATTGAGGGTTTAGGGTTTAGGGTCTAGAATTTAAGGTTTAGGTTTTAGGGTTTAACATTTAGTGTTTACGGTTTAATGTTTAGGGTTTAGGGTTTAGGGTTTAGGGTTTAGAGTTGTAGTTTTAAGTGTTATGGTTAAGGATTTATGGTTTAGGGTTTAGCGTTTAGTTTTGGGATTTAGGGTTTGGAGTTTAGGGTTTATGGTTTAGGATTTATTATTTAGGGTTTAGGTTTTAGGGTTTAGTGTTTAGAGTTTATATTTAGAGTTAAGGATTTAGGGTTTAGGATTATTGTTAGGGTTTAACATTTAGGGTTTAGGGTTTAAGGGTTTAGGTACTTTACTTGAAAATCTCTTGTAAAATCCATAGTCCTTAATGTAAAATCCTAGTATGAATCCATAGTTACTATAGAAGAATTTGAAATCTCATGTTGTATGACTAGTTGATATCTTTACTAGAATGCTTAGTTTCTTTTTATCGTATCATTAGTATAGTCTAATGGCATTCTCTCTCTATGGATAATAAACAAAGATATCTTTAATTAGTGCATTAATATATCTATTTCTAAAACAGAAAATGATTTACAAAATTGGTCTATCCCTAAAGAGCCATTTGAAAAGATTTACCAGTTAGGTAATTTTTCCATGTTTAAAAAATATAATATTAAAACTTGTGAGTCAACTATTGCTATCAATAATTCGCTTGAAACTATTAAATTATTGTTATCTGCTGATATTGATAGATATAGGAAGGAATTTAAATTTCTTCATATTGGACTTGTGCAAGTTGCTGTTAAACCTCTTTTCCGTAAAGGCTTGAATATCCCTATTTGTCTGCTTCTTAGAGATGATAGACTACTTAATTTTGATGATTCTCTGTTAGGAGTATTAGAAAGTAATCTAGCTTATGGACCAGTTTACTTTAACTGTTATCCTAATTTTACTGTAGATATTCATGATCCTAATATTATTGATACTTTGACACTTAATGTCAAAACTAAGAACATGAATAGTAAAATAGATACCAGAGAAATTGCTGTAATATATCGGGTATATTACAAGCTTATGAAAACCACAATAGCCCCAAAGGCTATTGCTTCTAGTGTTAAAGGAGTCACTATGCTTATGGAAGCTAACCAAGAGCATAGTACTACTTTTGTCCCTAGACTTCTTAAGTGGACTGATATTTTAGCTGATGAAGAATGGAAATTTGATTCTATTACGAATCATTTACCCCTTCAACCTCAGACTTCGCAGTTAGATAGGGTTATCCAATTCCCTGACGGATCTATTAACCTTAAGTTTTTAAGATCCAGTTCTTTTAGCCAGGCGTCTTCAAGTAGAAGAATGTCTTCGGCAAGACCCTCTTCTTTTCAACCCCGGGAGGAGGATGAAAATAGTAGTATTAGCCAGCCTGACCATAGAAAATTTCATGGAGTAGATTTCTCCCAGACCGTTCCTAAGGTTTACTATGAAGAAGAGACTCTGGGAAGTCCTACTGCTAGTGATATGAAACCTGTTCATCAAAGAAAAGATTCCGTCGGAGTACTTACTTCTGATGAGGAAGACTTTGTCCCTAGTAAAAAGAAATTGCATTCTTGGTGGAAAGCTCCTGAACATATGCAAAAGGTAAAATGGTATAAAGCTACCTACACGGTGGAACAACGAACCTCTTTCAGGGATAAGTGGTTCAAAGATATGAAAAGATTCAAAACCGAAATAGAGTTTTTTAAATGGTTCGAAGCTTCTGGGCAAATTGATGATAAACAGTCATCCCTTCAAGTCCTCATCAACAAATGGTACACCAAAGAACAGGTGGTTGAAAGTATTACTCCTCCTTTAGAAGGACTTAGCATCCCTTACAGGAAAGAAATCCTTAAGGCGGCACCTTTCAAAAAACCCATTGAGAAGGAATCTGCCTTGATAACAGCTGGAGACCTTAATAAGGTTTTTGAACAAAACAATTATACCAACCAGGTTCTCCATGTGATATCCCAACAAATTGAGGAACATAAAGGGGATAATTTCAAAGGAATCAGTCATATAGCGGATAAATCTAGCTCTTCCAAAGTTAGCCCTCAGATTGACACTAAACCTATTTTTAAGATTCCTGAGTTCTCAAAAGAAAACTTCCCTAAACTTTCCAAAGAGTTTAGTCATTCCAATGAACTGCTTGACAGGATAAATGAGCAATTGTCTAAGCTTAATATTACACAAGGCAATAAGCTTAGAACTTTATTAGAAAGGCACCCTAACAAAAGGAATTATTATCCTAGATCTTCTTTCCCTGATGTTCAATTTGAGGAAGATGTTCTCCATCCAGCATCTGCTGCAGATGGCTCAAGCTTGACTGAATGGAACATAGATGGTATGGCCGAAGGTCAAATTTATTCTAAGCTCCAAGAAATGGGAATGAACATCACAGCATATAAAATGAAAGGTGCTGGTGATAAGGAAGCTGCTAACATGATCATTGCAGGTTTTACAGGAACCCTTAGAAACTGGTGGGACAATTATCTCACTGATCAAAATAGAGCTGATATCCTTGGTGCTATCACTACTAAAGTAGTAATTAAGACTGAGGAAGGAACTAATATCTCTTCAGAAGTGGTCTACGAAGATGCTACAGCCACTCTGCTCTATAGTATAGCTAAACATTTTGTGGGAGAACCGCGTCTTTTCCAGGATAGAAGTCTAGAAATCTTGAATAATTTGTACTGCAAAAAATTGACAGATTTCAGATGGTACAAAGACATGTTTTTGAACAAGGTCATGATAAGGTCTGATTGCAATAATGATTATTGGAAAGAACGCTTTATCAGCGGATTACCCACTCATTTCGCTGAAAAGGTTAGATCAAAAATAAGAGATAGATGCGAAGGAAAGATTCCGTATTCTCAACTGGCATACGGAGATCTTATCAGTATTATTAATGTTGTAGCTATGGAGCTATGTACTGACCTTAAGTTAAAGGAAAAACTTAAGAAAGATCAAAAAACTACATATACAGAACTTGGTAGTTTTTGCCAAGATTTTGGATTTCCATTACTTAAACCTCCATATGCTAGGAAAGCAGGAAAAAGAGAAAGAACAACTGGAAAATATAAAAGAAAATCTTCCAGGAAAGGAAGAGAACCCCGAGAAAAATCCAAAAGGAAAGGAAAGAGGCAGACCTCTAAAGAATCTTCTTCAGAAGACACATGCTGGACATGTGGTAAAAAGGGTCACAGATCTAATAAGTGTCCCAGAAATAAGAAGAAAAAGAAGAAGATTAACCTTCTTGAAGTTGATGAAGAAATTAAGCAAAAACTCTTTTCTATCATCGAAGAAGAGGAAGCATCTGATTCAGAATATTCTTCATCTGAAGAAGAAAGTGACGATGAAGAATTTCTTAATGTTGCCCATAATTCAGAATCTGAAGAAGAAGAATCAGAATGCAATTGCAATGGTGCATTTTGCCTATGTGATAGCAAGACTATCCATGTTATCTCTGAAAAGACAGCTGAAACCCTCTTCTCTACTATTGAGCATATTCAAGATGAAGAGGCTAGGAGAAAATACCTCCTTGAACTGCAGAAATTGGTTACTAGGCAAAAGGAAGAAAAGCCTAAAGTAACTCCTTTTAGCATGAAACAAATCATGAACAGATTTGATTCCAAAAAGGAAGAACCTTCAGTAGAAGAACTTCGAAGAGAAATCAATTCTCTTAAAGAAGATATGAAGGGAATTAAGTCCAGACTTCATAAGATTGAGATCGAAGCTATCACTGAAAAACTTCTCAAAGAAGTTAGAAAGGATGAAGGATCCTCTAAAGCCGCTATTGCTTTGGATAATGAAGAACATGAGGAAGATGCGGATAGCGAAGCAGGTATCCATGCTATTACCAAAATTAGACCTCAGAGTTCTCATATTATGATTAAACTTGTTATTAATGATCATTTAACTCTTAACAAGATTGCTTTGTTAGATAGTGGTGCAGATCGAAATTGCATTATTGAAGGATTAATTCCTACTAAGTACCTTACCAAAGGGACTACCAAATTATACAGCGCCACAGGTGAACGTATAATTATTGATTATAAGTTATTTGATGCTCATATTTGCAATAATGGTATATGCCTTAAAAATGATTTTGTTATAACTAAAAATATTAACGAAGAAATTATATTAGGTATACCATTTATTACTCAAATAAAACCTTATATTTCTGATTTTGATTCTATCAAAACTAAGATCTTAGGAAAAGAAATTTCATTTCCTTTTATTAAAACTCTTTCTCACGAAGAAAGTAAATTTTTACATAAACAAACTGCTTTTAGAATTAATCTAATTTCCAATCAGATTTGTTTTCTTAAAGAAGATATAAAAATTAAGAAAATTGAGCAAATTCTAAAAACCCCGGGAATGGTAACTAAGATTGCCAATTTGCAAAAAACTTTTGAAAAAGAAATTTGCTCTGAATTTCCAAATGCATTTTGGGTCAGAAAAGCCCATACTGTTGATCTCCCTTATATTGATGGATTCAATGAAAAGGCCATTTCTACGAAAGCTAGGCCCATTCAAATGAATCATGATTTAATGGAAATTTGCAAAAAGGAGATTAATACTCTTTTGGAAAACAATATTATCAGGCCCTCTAAGTCCCCGTGGAGTTGTTCAGCCTTTTATGTTAACAACGCTGCTGAGAAGGAGAGAGGCTCTCCTCGACTAGTTATTAATTATAAACCTTTAAATTCAGTTTTAAAGTGGATTAGATATCCGATTCCTAATAAAAGGGATCTTTTAAAGAGAACTTTTAAAGCTAATATTTATAGTAAATTTGATATGAAATCAGGTTTTTGGCAAATCTGATTTCGAAAAGGATAAATACAAAGCGCTTTCAATGTCCCGTTTAGACAATATGAATGGAACGTTATGCCTTTTGGGCTTAAGAATGCCCCTTCAGAATTTCAAAATATTATGAATTCCATCTTTAATCATATTAGTCATATTTCAATTGTTTACATTGATGATGTACTAATCTTTTCTGAGGACATTGATTCTCACTTTAAACATTTAAATATATTCTTTAAAATTGTTAAACATAATGGTGCAGTGGTTAGCGCCAAAAAGATTAAACTTTTCCAAACTAAAATTAGATTTCTTGGTCATGATTTATATCAAGGCACATATAAACCCATTTGCAGAGCCATTGAGTTTTCTGATAAATTCCCAGATGTCATCTTAGAAAAAACTCAGTTACAAAGATTTTTGGGTAGTCTTAACTATGTTGCGGACTTCATCCCAAAGGTAAGACAGGTTTGTAAACCATTATATGATAGGCTTAAGAAGACACCTGTTCCATGGACAAAAGAACAAACCTCCGCAGTTATTAAGATTAAAGAAATGGTTAAGAGTTTGCCTTGCTTAGGTATCCCTAATCCGGATTCTTTTATGATTGTGGAGACTGATGCTTCAGACATCGGTTATGGCGGGATTCTCAAGCAAAAGAGAACACCTGAAAGTCATGAGCAATTAGTTCGTTTTACTTCCGGAGTTTGGAATTCCGCTCAGAAAAACTATAGTACTGTTAAAAAGGAAGTTTTAGCTATTGTCCTTTGCATTACTAAGTTTCAAGATGATTTAATTAATAAGGAATTCTTGCTTAAGGTAGATTGTAAATCTGCTAAAGAAATTCTACAAAAGGATGTTAAAAATCTTGTTTCCAAACAGATATTTGCTAGATGGCAAGCTTTATTGTCGAGTTTTGATTTCCAAGTTGAATATATCAAAGGGGAAGAAAACTCTCTCCCGGATTTTCTAACAAGAGAATTTTTGCAGGGAAAAGCATGAGGCCGGTCATAAGGCCAGGATTTGGAACAAAAGGCCCTTTCCAAGAAAAGGGAAAAGAAACAGACAAGAAGCCTTCAGCTTCTCCTTTTGCAATCAGGCCATCACTGAACAGCCCAAATAAGTTTTCGGCTCTTGCTAGCCTACCTCCTATCCATCCTTCTCAGGTCATAAGTCCTTTTCCATCGCTACCACCTAGCGCATCATCTTCCAGTCCCTTGATTCTTAAGAAACCCTTTCTTAAAGAATCAGAACCATGTTCATTTTCTCCATCAGGAAAACCTAGATTTTCCTCCCCCCAAACTAAAGACTCATATACAATGAAAGCTCCAGAAAGCTTTAAAGAAGCAGTCTCACCATCATCAAACAAATCCAAAGAACGTGAAGTTTTTGACATTGTTACTTTGCAGGTTAATCCTATCCTTGCACTTGACAAGGAATATGAAGGATACGAAGTCAAGCACTTACTAAAGCCCTGTTATACAAACAGGAATTATGTGGATACGGAGAATCCACTAAAGACTAGAAAATATTATGAGTTTATTTTGGTTGATACAGGATCCATAGAAGTGGAACATAAACTTAGCCATGATTCAGATCCGGATAGCATTGCATATTCCAAATTCACTATTAAAAGAGTTTTTTCTCCATTCGACTGGATAGTCGATCATTTACATACTCCAGTTAATCTTTCAAGAGAACATAGGCCTCAAACCTATAATTGGTATGATTATAAAAATGCATGGTTTAACTTTCTATACTTAAGGCCAACCACGCACACCTGGTTTGTCAAGTATAGCCCCGAATTTTCAAAATCAGTTATCCCTAGATGGTTCTACGAGTGGTGGAACTGTTTTGGAGGAAACCAAAAGGTTTTGCCAAAATTATTTTCAGATAAATATAATCAGTTTCAAACTGAACAAGACATCTGTACTTTGCCAGAACACATTAAATTGTGCAAAATTTCATCCAAAAACGGGTATCTTTTATTATCAGTTGGACTTTTGATTCGGTATTTGACAGATTAAATATCTCTCAAAAGAGATACTCATCAAAGGATGGTCTCCAGCTCCCAAAGAAGTTGTTCAACGATCTTCTACAGCCTCTACAAGTGACAAAAGATCATCTTCCAAAAATGATTTGAAGAAAAGGCTTCAAAAGGCCTTGTCAGACTTAGATGAGGACAAATCCAATGAAGAAACAACCTTGCAGCTATTAGAAGAAGCCTCGTCCCAAAGTGATGATAATGGAGATATGTTAAGGCCAAAAGCTTTAGCACTATCTTATTCAGATCCCTTTTATGATTAGTTTAATAATCCAGTAGAGGATGTCAAAATCCGGAATTACTGACCCTTTGAATAGAGACTCAAAGAGTCGTAATTATTAAAAGGGTAAGAGATGAGACTCAAAGAGTTGGAATATCTCTTGATTATTAAATTATTCAGTGGAGCCAAAAGGAATCCCACTACAGTGTAGCCGCCACTACTTTCCAAAAAAGAAAAGCAGATGGCCGACAACTTTAATAAAGCAGGAATCTCTTTTCAAAAAGAAGATGCCAGACAAGATTAAAGAAGATGCTTTCTCCAACCAATAAGAGAAAAGCACATATTCTCCAATCACCCTCCAGAAGTCTATATAAGACTCATTTGTAAAAGAAGAAGGCATCAGAAATTCCACACTAGATTTTCTTTTAGCCTTTGGTATTTGGTTGTAATGTTTTCTCTTTTCGCTTGGATGTTTGCTTCCTTTTCCGTTGCAGTTTGAATAAAAGAAGTGAGTTCTTGTATAACTTTCTCTCTTGTTTATATTTTATTTAAGAGTTATTACTGTTAAATGCCACGATCTTTTTGAATGGTATCAAAGCTATCACTGAAAAACTTCTCAAAGAGTTTAGGGTTTAATGTCTAGGGTTAAGGGTTTAGACTTTATGGTTTAGGTTTTAGGGTTTAGGGTTTAGGGTTTAGGGTTTAGTATTTAGAGTTTACGGTTTTATGTTTAGGGTTTAGGCTTTCGGGTTTAGTAATTTGTGTATAGTGTTTTGAGTTTAGGATTTGGTATTTTACCGTTGGAGGTTTAGGGTTTAGAGTTTTGATTTATGGTTAAGGATTTAGTATTTAGGATTAGGGTTTGGGTTTAGGGTTTAGGGTCTAGGGTTTAAGGTTTAGTGTTTAAGGTTTAGGATTTAGGGATTAAGGTTTAGTGTTTAGAGTTTAAGGTTTATATTTTAGGGTTTTAGGTTTAGGATTTAGGGTTTAGGGTTTAGGGTCTAGAATTTAAGGTTTAGGTTTTAGGGTTTAACATTTAGTGTTTACGGTTTAATGTTTAGGGTTTAGAGTTGTAGTTTTAAGTGTTATGGTTAAGGATTTATGGTTTAGGGTTTAGCGTTTAGGTTTTGGGATTTAGGGTTTATGGTTTAGGATTTATTATTTAGGGTTTAAGTTTTAGGGTTTAGTGTTTAGAGTTTATATTTAGAGTTAAGGATTTAGGGTTTAGGATTATTGTTAGGGTTTAACATTTAGGGTTTAGGGTTTAAGGTTTAGGGTTTAGGGTTTAGGTATAGGGTTTAGGGTTTAAGGTGTAGGGTTTAGGTTTAGTGTTTTGGGTGAATGGTTTAGGGTTCATGATTTAGGGTTTAGGGTTTAGTATTTTGTGTTTAGGGTTTAAAGTTTATGGTTTGGTGTTTTAGCATTTGATGTTTAGGGTTTTGAGTTTTGATATGTGGTTAAGGATTTAGGGTTTAGGATTAGGGTTAGGATTTAGGGTTTAGGATTTAGTGTTTAGGGTTTAGGGTTTAGGGTTCAGGGTTAGGGCTTAGGGTTTATGGTTTAGAGTTTAGGGTTTAGGGTCTAGACTTTAGGATTTCGGTTTTAGGTTTTAGGGTTTAGGGTTTAGGGTTTAGGGTTTAGGATTGGGGTTTATGGTTTAGGGTTTAGGGTTTAGGGTCTAGACTTTAAGGTTTATGTTTTAGGGTTTAGGGTTTAGGGTTTAGCATTTAGAGTTTAGCATTTAATGTTTAGGGTTTAGGGTTTAGTATTTTGTGTTTAGGGTTTAGAGTTTTTATTTATGGTTAAGGATTTAGTATTTAGGATTAGGGTTTGGGTTTAGGGTTTAGGGTCTAGGGTTTAAGGTTTAGTGTTTAAGGTTTAGGATTTAGGGATTAAGGTTTAGGGTTTACAGTTTAAGGTTTATATTTTAGGGTTTAAGGTTTAGGATTTAGGGTTTAGGGTTTAGGGTCTAGAATTTAAGGTTTAGGTTTTAGGGTTTAACATTTAGTGTTTACGGTTTAATGTTTAGGGTTTAGGGTTTAGGGTTTAGAGTTGTAGTTTTAAGTGTTATGGTTAAGGATTTATGGTTTAGGGTTTAGCGTTTAGGTTTTGGGATTTAGGGTTTGGAGTTTAGGGTTTATGGTTTAGGATTTAGGGTTTAGGGTTTAGGTTTTAGAGTTGTAGTTTTAAGTGTTTAGGTTTTAGGGTTTAGTGTTTAGAGTTTATATTTAGAGTTAAGGATTTAGGGTTTAGGATTATTGTTAGGGTTTAACATTTAGGGTTTAGGGATTAGGTATAGGGTTTAGGGTTTAAGGTGTAGGGTTTAGGTTTAGTGTTTTGGGTGAATGGTTTAGGGTTTATGATTTAGGGTTTAGGGTTTAGTATTTTGTGTTTAGAGTTTAGAGTTTATGGTTTGGTGTTTTAGCGTTTGATGTTTAGGGTTTTGAGTTTTGATATGTGGTTAAGGATTTAGGGTTTAGGATTAGGCTTAGGGTTTAGGGTTTAGGATTTAGGGTTTAGGGTTTAGGGTTCAGGGTTCAGGGTTAGGGCTTAGAGTTTATGGTTTAGAGTTTAGGGTTTAGGGTCTAGACTTTAGCGTTTAGGTTTTAGGTTTTAGGTTTTAGGGTTTAGGGTTTAGGGTTTCGGATTGGGGTTTATGGTTTAGGGTTTAGGGTTTAGGGTCTAGACTTTAAGGTTTAGGTTTTAGGGTTTAGGGTTTAGGGTTTAGCATTTAGAGTTTAGCATTTAATGTTTAGGGTTTAGGGTTTAGTATTTTGTGTTTAGGGTTTAGAGTTTGGGATTTGGTATCTTAGCATTTGAGTTTTAGGGTTTAGAGTTTTGATTTAGGGTTAAGGATTTAGTATTTAGGATTAGGGTTTGGGTTTAGGGTTTAGGGTTTAGGGTTTAAGGTTTAGGGTTCAGGGTTTATGTTTAGGGTTTAGGTTTAGGGTTTAGGGTCTAGGGTCTAGGGTTTAGGGTTTACGGTTTATGGTTTAGGGTTTAGGTTTAGGGTTTAGGGTTTAGGTTTTAGGGTCTAGGGTTTAGGGTTTAGGGTTTAGGGTTTTGGTTTAGGGTTTAGGGTTTAGGGTTTAGACTTTAAGGTTTTGGTTTTAGGGTTTAGGGTTTAGGGTTTAGCTTTTAGAGTTTAGGGTTTAATGTCTAGGGTTTAGGGTTTAGACTTTACGGTTTAGGTTTTAGGGTTTAGGGTTTAGCATTTAGAGTTTAGGGTTTAATGTTTAGGGTTTAGGCTTTCGGGTTTAGTAATTCATGTTTAGTGTTTTGAGTTTAGGATTTGGTTTTTTACCGTTTGAGGTTTAGGGTTTAGAGTTTTGATTTATGGTTAAGGATTTAGTATTTAGGATTAGGGTTTGGGTTTAGGGTTTAGGGTCTAGGGTTTAAGGTTTAGGGTTTAAGGTTTAGGTTTTGGGTTTAGGATTTAGGAATTAAGGTTTAGGGTTTAGAGTTTAAGGTTTAGGTTTTAGGGTTTAAGGTTTAGAGTTTAGGGTTTAGGGTTTAGGGTTTAGAATTTAAGGTTTTGGTTTTAGGGTTTAACATTTAGTGTTTACGATTTAATGTTTAAGGTTTAGGGTTTAGGGTTTGGAGTTGTAGTTTTAAGGGTTATGGTTAAGGATTTATGGTTTAGGGTTTAGCGTTTAGGATTTGGGATTTAGGGTTTGGAGTTTAGGGTTTATGGTTTAGGATTTATGATTTAGGGTTTAGATTTTAGGGTTTAGTGGTTAGAGTTTATATTTAGAGTTATGGATTTAGGGTTTAGGAATATTGTTAGGGTTTAACATTTAGGGTTTAGGGTTTAAGGTTTAGGGATTAGGGTTTAGGTATAGGGTTTAGGGTTTAAGGTGTAGGGTTTAGGTTTAGTGTTTTGGGTGTAGGGTTTAGGGTTTATGATTTAGGGTTTAGGGTTTAGGGTTTAGGGTTTAGGGTTTAGGGTTCGGGGTCTAGGGTTTAGGGTTTAGGGTTCAGGGTTTAGGTTTAGGGTTTAGGGTTTAGGGTTTAGACTTTAAGGTTTTGGTTTTAGGGTTTAGGGTTTAGGGTTTAGCTTTTAGAGTTTAGGGTTTAATGTCTAGGGTTAAGGGTTTAGACTTTACGGTTTAGGTTTTAGGGTTTAGGGTTTAGCATTTAGAGTTTACGGTTTAATGTTTAGGGTTTAGGCTTTCGGGTTTAGTAATTTGTGTTTAGTGTTTTGAGTTTAGGATTTGGTATTTTACCATTTGAGGTTTAGGGTTTAGAGTTTTGATTTATGGTTAAGGATTTAGTATTTAGGATTAGGGTTTGGGTTTAGGGTTTAGGTCTAGGGTTTATGGTTTAGTGTTTAAGGTTTAGGATTTAGGGATTAAGGTTTAGGGTTTAGAGTTTAAGGTTTATATTTTAGGGTTTAAGGTTTAGGATTTAGGGTTTAGGGTTTAGGGTCTAGAATTTAAGGTTTAGGTTTTAGGGTTTAACATTTAGTGTTTACGGTTTAATGTTTAGGGTTTAGTGTTTAGGGTTTAGAGTTGTAGTTTTAAGTGTTATGGTTAAGGATTTATGGTTTAGGGTTTAGCGTTTAGGTTTTGGGATTTAGGGTTTGGAGTTTAGGGTTTTTGGTTTAGGATTTATGATTTAGGGTTTAGGTTTTAGGGTTTAGTGTTTAGAGTTTATATTTAGAGTTAAGGATTTAGGGTTTAGGATTATTGTTAGGGTTTAACATTTAGGGTTTAGTGTTTAAGGTTTAGGGTTTAGGGTTTAGGTATAGGGTTTAGGGTTTAGGGTGTAGGGTTTTGGTTTAGTGCTTTGGGTGAATGGTTTAGGGTTTATGATTTAGGATTAGGGTTTAGTATTTTGTGTTTAGGGTTTAGAGTTTATGGTTTGGTGTTTTAGCGTTTGATGTTTAGGGTTTTGAGTTTTGATATGTGGTTAAGGATTTAGGGCTTAGGATTAGGGTTAGGGTTTAGGGTTTTGGATTTAGGGTTTAGGATTTAGGGTTCAGGGTTCAGGGTTAGGGCTTAGGGTTTATGGTTTAGAGTTTAGGGTTTAGGGTCTAGACTTTAGGGTTTATGTTTTAGGTTTTAGGGTTTAGGGTTTAGGGTTTAGGGTTTAGGATTGGGGTTTATGGTTTAGGGTTCAGGGTTTAGGGTCTAGACTTTAAGGTTTAGGTTTTAGGGTTTAGGGTTTAGGGTTTAGCATTTAGAGTTTAGCATTTAATGTTTAGGGTTTAGGGTTTAGTATTTTGTGTTTAGGGTTTAGAGTTTGGGATTTGGTATCTTAGCATTTGATATTTAGGGTTTAGAGTTTTGATTTAGGGTTAAGGATTTAGTATTTAGGATTAGGGTTTGGGTTTAGGGTTTAGGGTTTAGGGTTTAAGGTTTAGGGTTCAGGGTTTATGTTTAGGGTTTAGGTTTAGGGTTTAGGGTCTAGGGTCTGGGGTTTAGGGTTTACAGTTTATGGTTCAGCGTTTAGGTTTAGGGTTTAGGGTTTAGGGTTTAGGGTTTAGGGTTTGGGGTCTAGGGTTTAGGGTTTAGGGTTCAGGGTTTAGGTTTAGGGTTTAGGGTCTAGGGTTTAGACTTTAAGGTTTTGGTTTTAGGGTTTAGGGTTTAGGGTTTAGCTTTTAGAGTTTAGGGTTTAATGTCTAGGGTTAATGGTTTAGACTTTACGGTTTAGGTTTTAGGTTTTAGGGTTTAGGGTTTAGGGTTTAGCATTTAGAGTTTACGGTTTAATGTTTAGGGTTTAGGCTTTCGAGTTTAGTAATTTGTGTTTAGTGTTTTGAGTTTAGGATTTGGTATTTTACCGTTTGAGGTTTAGGGTTTAGAGTTTTGATTTATGGTTAAGGATTTAGTATTTAGGATTAGGGTTTGGGTTTAGGGTTTAGGGTCTAGGGTTTAAGGTTTAGGGTTTAAGGTTTAGGTTTTGGGTTTAGGATTTAGGGATTAAGGTATAGGGTTTAGAGTTTAAGGTTTAGGTTTTAGGGTTTAAGTTTAGAGTTTAGGGTTTAGGGTTTAGGGTTTAGAATTTAAGGTTTAGGTTTTAGGGTTTAACATTTAGTGTTTACGGTTTAATGTTTAGGGTTTAGGGTTTAGGGTTTGGAGTTGTAGTTTTAAGGGTTATGGTTAAGGATTTATGGTTTAGGGTTTAGCGTTTAGGTTTTCGGATTTAGGGTTTGGAGTTTAGGGTTTATGGTTTAGGATTTATGATTTAGGGTTTAGGTTTTAGGGTTTAGTGTTTAGAGTTTATATTTAGAGTTATGGATTTAGGGTTTAGGATTATTGTTAGGGTTTAACATTTAGGGTTTAGGGTTTAAGGTTTAGGGTTTAGGGTTTAGGTATAGGGTTTAGGGTTTAAGGTGTAGGGTTTAGGTTTAGTGTTTTGGGTGTAGGGTTTAGGGTTTATGATTTAGGGTTTAGGGTTTAGAGTTTAGGGTTTAGGGTTTAGGTTCTAGGGTTTAGGGTTGAGGGTTTAGGGTTTAGGTTTAGGGTTTAGGGTTTAGGTATAGGGTTTAGGGTTTAAGGTGTAGGGTTTAGGTTTAGTGTTTTGGGTGAATGGTTTAGGGTTTATGATTTAGGGTTTAGGGTTTAGTATTTTGTGTTTAGGGTTTATAGTTTATGGTTTGGTGTTTTAGCGTTTGATGTTTAGGGTTTTGAGTTTTGATATGTGGTTAAGGATTTAGGGTTTAGGATTAGGGTTAGGGTTTAGGGTTTAGGATTTAGGGTTTAGGGTTTAGGGTTCAGGGTTCAGGGTTAGGGCTTAGGGTTTATGGTTTAGAGTTTAGTGTTTAGGGTCTAGACTTTAGGGTTTAGGTTTTAGGTTTTAGGGTTTAGGGTTTAGCCTCTAGAGTTTAGCATTTAATGTTTAGGGTTTAGGGTTTAGTATTTTGTGCTTAGGGTTTAGAGTTTGGGATTTGGTCTTTTAGCATTTGAGATTTAGGCATTCGAGTTTTGATTTAGGGTTAAGGATTTAGTGTTTAGGATTAGGGTTTGGGTTTAGGGTTTAGGGTTTATGGTTTAAGGTTTAGTGTTCGAGATTTATGTTTAGAGTTTAGGGTTTAGGGTGTAGGTTGTAGGGTGTACGATTTAGGATTTAGAATTTACGGTATTGGGTTCTCGATTTAGGGTTTTGAGTTGAGGGTTAAGTCTTTAGGGTTTAGGATTTGAAGTTTAGGGTTTAGGGATTAGAATTTTGGGTTTAGGGTTTATCATTTAGGGTTTTGGGTTTAGGGTTTAGGGTTCAGGGTTTAGTATTTTGTGTTCCGGGTTTAGAGTTCAGGATTTGGTATTTTAGCGTTTGAGGTTTAGGGTTTAGAGTTTTGATTTAGGGTTAAGGATTTAGGGTTTAGGATTAGGGTTAGGGTTTAGGGTTTAGGATTAGGGTTAGGGTTTAGGGTTTAGGATTAGGGTTAGGGTTTAGGGTCTAGACTTTAAGGATTAGGTTTTAGGGTTTAGGGTTTAGGGTTTAGCATTCAGAGTTTAGGGTTTAATATTTAGGGTTTAGGGTTTAGTACTTTGTGTTTAGGGTTTAGAGTTTAGGATTTGGTATTTTAGCGTTTGAGGTTTAGGGTTTAGAGTTTTGATTTATGGTTAAGGATTTAGTATTTAGGATTAGGGTTTGGGTTTAGGGTTTAGGGTTTAGGGTTTTTTTTTTTTTTTTTATTTGAACGACCCTTGGAGGGGTCACGGGCTTAGCAACACCCCTAGGCCTTAGCATATATAAAGAAAAACAGGTACAAGGAGGGGGACGTAAACCTTACCTCCTAATGGGTGGAGCTAGAATTGGTAGCCTACTAGGCAAAGCTAGTTGGTTCTCCAACTCTTCTCCATCAAAAGGAAAAGGACCCATCTTCTAAGTACCTATGTGAGAGGACTCCTTTCGATACAAAGATTCTAGGAAAGCATAAATGAGGGAGACTCTCCCCTTACAATTAAGAAAGACACTAAAATCTATCCTAACAAAGGGAAAGTCAAAGGAATTGATGGCAGGGGAATCATCAGTGAAAGACCTGAAGGAGTTCTGGCTCCTTCCTAGATCCTCAATAGTAGTTAATAATCAAGGTGGTTCCTTAATTCTTTTCAGTTTCCTTCTTCTGAAGCTTGCCATCCCTGGTAGGTCCTGTTGAACGAAAGCTGCTGCCAGTTTGGGGAGCTGTGTGATGTTGAAATATACCTGTGGGTTGGAAATTTGGTGGCTATGCTTGGATAGAGAGTCTGCTACAAAGTTTGCCTCTCTAACAGTATGAATGCATCTGAAATGAGTGAATTGCGTGGCAAGTTGATGGAGCTTCTGCATTTGGGATGATATGGTCCAAGGTGTTGCTGTTTTGTTCCTGAACCAGTCCACAAGAAGTTGAGAGTCGACTTCAAGGATTAAATTGTCGTATTTTAACTGCGCGCGCAGTCGGACCAAAGTTGGCGGCTCTACTTGACATGGTTATTTGTTCCTTGTCCTAATGGGTGAGAATGCAAAGATAATATCTCCTTGTTATTTCGAGAATACCCCGGCTCCCATGCTTCTGGGTTATTCATAGCACTCCCATCTGTGTTGAGCTTGACCCGGTATGCAGGGGTTTATACCATCAAGGAGTGATCTTTATCTCATGGATGCATTTCTCAACGAGTGTACATAACTTGTTCCATCCCAATGGCCAGGGAATGTAAGGGATCACTGTCTGCAACAATTTGAAACTGTCTAAATTTGGGGGTTTGCGGAAGTTGAGAGTAAAATATATGAAGTGGGAGATGAGGGATGATGATCCCCTTCTCCTATCGTATATATATATACAAAACATTTACATGGTTACTATTCATGAACAGTATCATGAATAGTGACTTGACTCTTACTATTTACACAGTGACTTGACCTTTACTATTTACACAGTAACCGACTCTTACTATTTACATAATTGACATTTTACTATTTATGAATAGTATTTTTGTTTTTTACTATTCATGAATAGTATCCTGCCGGTGACTCTTAATAAAAACAAACTACTTTACTTTACTTTACAAAAGAAAACAAATAACTTTACAAAAGGGAAGATAAGATTCCTATCCTACTTTTGACTTTTTACATAAATGTCTCCGTCCTATCTTTTGTTTTGTCGGCTGGCTTCATCAGTCTGCTGGCTATTTTGTATCTTCTTTGTGATAGTTTTATTCCAGCTGTACGGTTGGGACATTGTTATCTTCTCCATGACATTTGGAACATATATGTTCTGAATATTTGCTGCTGATTGTTGTACAATATCTGGTTAATAATGCTGGCGAAATAAAGTTCTTTCTGATAGCTCTTGTTGTTGGTATATTTTCTGGTTTAAGGAGGCTTAGTATCCATTGTCGTATTTCCTCCATATCTCCTTATCTAGTTTCTCGACAGTTGGAATATATCATCGTATTATCTCGGCTATAGTAACTCCATATTGTATTGTTGTTTAGGTAATTATTTGCTAACTCCGTTAATATTGTAGCTATTCCTATAACTCTTTTGTTGGCATAAAAGTCAGGAATATCTACAATAGGTATCTCATCTTGTTTCTCTATTTTTTCTGGAATTAACATATCTCTGGTCAAACCTATCTTTATGACCTGTATAACTGGTTTTATCTCATCGTATAGTATTTCTGCAGTAGCTGTATAAAATTTAATGAAAAATAGTGTTCCTTTAGTAATTCTCTTGTAAGTTAAGAATGCTTTGTATAATTCGGGTATCTTCGATATTTCATCTCCTGTAGCTGTGTACACTGTACTAAGTAGTCCGTAGTTATAACAAGTTGTAACCAAATTTATATTTGTACCTGGTAGGGCAATTAGTTTGTTGTATCCTTGTAGGTGTTGGGTAATGTAATCAGTATTTGGCTCTTTTATATTTGTGGCTCTGGGGTTTTTGTTTAAGTAAGTTTGGACTTTGTAAATATTTTCTGTATAGGTGCGGGTGATGTGGTTATATGTATTTTTCTGTTGGGCTAGGCTATTTTTATATGTAGTGGTTTGTGGAGTAGGTACAGATTTTTGTATTTTTGGTGCTATGTATGGTTTATCAAATAGCTTGTTCATATTTGTATTGATATAGCTTTTTTCTTCCTTTGTAGATCCTGATGTACCTGCAGCTGTATTTACACAAACGTTATGGGTTTTATGGAGTTTCCCAACGTCTCCTTCTAGGTCTGGAATTTTATCGTCTTCCGATCGACGTAGCTCCGCATATTTAATGTCATGCTGCTGACTGCTAGCTTGCTTTTTTAACTCCTGTATCTCACCATCCATACTATCCACTTTCTTACAAAGTGTAGTTAGGAGGTTGAGTATTTGATCCATTGTATTTGTTTTTTCAGTATCTTTGTCTTGAGAGGTGATCTGCAATCACATTCTTGTCAGTTTTTATAATTTCAATTGTAAATGAAAAGTTTAATATATTTACTACCAGTCTTCTTATTTCTTTTGTTGTAACTGAGTCTTGTACCTTTTTGGTTATCCACCGTTTTACCTGTGTATTATCTGTTCTAACAATAAATTTGTTATATACAATATATGGCTCAAAAGCTAATAAACATTTATATAAGGCAAATAATTCTTTTCTATTTATTTCCCATTTTATTTGTGGGTCTGTATATGATCCGGAATAATATCTACAGTGATGTTCTATTTTTTCATTTATATAATTATATTTTAATACTCCTCCGTAACTATGTTTATTTACTATGAATGCTGGACTATTATGTTTGCTATTGCTTTCTTGTATATACTTATTTTTTAATAATTCATTTATATGCATTTTAAATTGTGATTATATCTTAATGGTTTTTGTGTTATTATACTATTTTAATTTATTAATTCAATTTTGACTTTTGTTTTGTGTTTATCCCATCCTTGTAATGGGTTTTCGTTATACAATGAGTTTAATTTATCATTTATTACTTGTATTTTATCTACAGTGAATATTATAATTTCTATTTTATGATCATTAGTTGTTATATTTTCTAATTTTTGGGTAATTTTTTCACTTCCTTTTATCCATGGTGTATTTTTTCTGATTTTATTATTAACTCTTTTCGCTCCTATTTTGTTATTACATATGGTAGTGAACCACCAATGCGTTTTTGTTATAGTATGTGGATATAGTTTTTCTAAAAAAGGCATTCCTAATAATATATCTTTATTTGTAAATTCATAACTATAGATTTCATCTATTAATAATATTTTATCCCATATTTGTGTTTTTATATTTTTAGCTTTATGTGTTATCATGCTTCCTTCATTATTAAATCCTGTTACTATTAATGGTGTTTTTAATTTTTCCCATTTACTATCTGGTAGACAATTATGTTTACACATATTATGTCTATCATAGGTGTGTAATATCTATTATAGTATCCTTCTATAATTATTTTTGCTAAAATGTATATTTTTGTCATTTTAGTTTATCATATAATTGTTCTTTTAATAAGTACCTTCTTGTTTTCATAAGTTATTGTTAATTGTTTATCATCTATATTATATGGTTTAACTGTTTCTAGCCATTTTATTCCTAACGTAATATTATTATTTCCTTGATGTATTTTAAATTTAATTCTTATTGGTATTCCTCCAATAATTAGTTCTTGTTCAGTAGTTTCTTCTATATTTACCAAAGCTCTAGGTAATTCTGTGTTTATATTTTCTCCTGTATTTATAGTTATTAAATATTTTCTTTGGTCTAATATTCCTGTGATATAATATTGATATGGTTGTATTTCATCTTTCTTTTGTTCTAATAATTTAGGTATTAAGTCGCAATCTAATCTTCTAGATGTACTAGTTCTTGATGATGAAGGTGTATCGTAACTTAATCTTTTAGATGTACTTAATCTTTCTTTTACTATCGCTAAATCTTCTTCAATATCTATTTCTTTATAACTGTAATCATTATTATCTATTACTGAAATTATTTTATCAAATGGATTTTCTATTTTGATTTTTTGAATCTTATTTTTTGCTGTTATTTTATGTTTTGTAGTTAATACATATAAATTTTTACATCTTGCTGTAAATATCTTACTTCCTGGTGCTAATTCTATGCCTGACATTTTCCAATATAGTACTAGTGATTTATCTATGTTCTTGTCTTCTATTGCTACTGAATAGTTTGTACTTATAATAAATTTAAATTTTTGATATATTAAATTTCCTCTAACTGCACTTATTATACTTTTTTCTATAGGTTGAATTATTCTATCATCTGCTAAATATAATTCTATAGGTGTATCTATTCCTTCTCTAAAACATGCTTTTATCAATATTTCTATTGCTCCTAACATATTTTATTGGATTTTTTGATTTTAAATCTTGGATTTCTTTATTAATTATTTTTTTATTTATGATAGGTATTTTAGCTTTTCCTTAAATATATTTACAATCTATTACATGTTCTTTTTGGCTTACTACATAATATTCACCGTGTTGTAATTTGAATAAGTTTTTAAATCTAGGTACTTCTAATATTTTATCTATGCTTAAGTCTAATTCTTTTCCTTTTATTTGTTCAAACATATTATTGTCAAATATTATTTTTTGTTCTGTATATTCATTATCTTTATATTCTTCTTTACTTATTATTTTTATATCATTTTCAGTCATAATCAGAAAATGACTCTATTTCTTCTTCTAATTCAATATCTGTGAATTCGTATATACTATCTTCATTTTCTAATTCATAATCTAAATAATCTATCTGTTTATATTTATCAATTTCTATTATTACCTCTGTTATTTGTTTTTTCTTTAAATCTTTTGGTAATTTACAGTCTCTAGCTAAATGTCCTAGTTTTCCACAATTATAACATTTACATTCTGTTATATTTTTCTTAATTCTATGTGGTCTTTTTTGTTTATAATTTTTTATATAATATCTTTTTCTTGGAATTTTGTCTTTATATTTTGTTTTAAAGCGTTTATACTTCTTTATCCTTTTCTTTTTATATGGATTTTTACATCCAAATTGAGGTGCTAACTTGCTTGTACAATATGCTAGGTTTTTTACTAATATTTTTTCTAGTTTTAATTCTTCTTTATGTTTTTCACATAGTTTCATAAACCATTGTTGTAAGAATTTTATTCTAGCTCCTAGTGTATCTACTATATTTGATTCTTCCCAATCTTTTATTATTTTTGAACTAAATGGTTCTGGTAATTTTGTGTAATATAATTTTCTTATTTCTTTATTTGTATATATTCCTTTATAGTAATATTCTCTAAATGTACATGTATATTCATCTATGTAACTCATTTTACATATTGCCAATTTATTCATTAAATTTCTGTTTATTATTTTATCTTTCTGTTGTTCTTCTATTTCTGTTGTCATACTTCCAAATTCATTTCTAATTGATATTTCATATTTATTTAATATGTCTATTGCTGATGTTGCTATGTCATTATTAAGTTTCGTATTATTTCTTAGTGTTTCTAAGCTTGTTAGTGTTAAATTCTGTAACCATATTTTTACTGTTCCTATAAGTGTTCTTTCTATATATCCTGGGGCATCCATTATTGATATCTTGTTATCTATTAATTGTTTTGATATATAACCTATCCATAATTGAATTGTTTTATTTGTATCTGCTACACAGTCTAAATCTAAGAAATTATTTTGATCTGTAGTTTGTCTAGGTATCCAATTTTTATTTAATCTTTTATCCCATAAAGATAAAGCTTTGTCTCTATTTTCTTTTTCGTAAGTATAATATGTTGGAGTTGTATCTATTCTTGTTTTAGGATTTGAAGTACTAGGTTTTTCATCTAAATTTCCTACATTTATTTCTATATTTTTTATCTTTTTCTATAAGTTCAGTATATGTTTCTGAATATGATTCATAATTATTTTCTGAAATATTATCATTTTCTTCTTCATTTATTTCATTTATTCTTAACTCTTCTATTTTTAATTCAGGTAATTCTTCTGTTTCTTCTAACATTCTTTTCATTCTTTCTATTTCTTGGTTTAACTTTAATTCTTCAGTTCTTTTCTTATATTCTTCTCTTGCTTTTAATTTTTCTTCATATAGTTGTTTAAGTCTTTCTAATTCTTTTTGTAATTCTTGAATTCTAGTATCTTTTACTTCTTCTATTTGTTTAATTTCTTTTTTAGCTTGTTCTCTAATTTTTTCAATTTCTTTTTTCCTATCGATTTCTTCATTTTCTTTATTTAATCTTACCATAGTTGTTAGACTATCTTCTAATTTTGCTGATTCTTTATCTGGCATTAGGTATAATTGGGTTCCTATTTTTTTATATCTTCTTTCTAAGTTTGAATGTATTATTTTTATTTCTAATCCATCTTGACTTTTATATATTTTTTCTTCTACAGCATATTCTTCTTTATTCATTATTAGTTATGTTGATATTTATATTCTAAGTGTTATAATTGTAGATCTAATAAGAATATCGTTTTTCTTTGTGCTTTTATAGATTTTTGGCATACTCCTGCCCATATATTTTCTTCTAATCTATTTTGTCTAAATCTTAATTCTCGTTTTATTTCATTAATTTTTTCTAATAATTGTTCTCTATATGTTTCATCCATTATAAAAACATTTTTTCATAATATTCTTGTTTCTTTATTATGAGATTTTGTATTTCTTTTATATTTTCTGAAATATATTCTAAGTACTCCATATCTTGGGTTCTTTGGTACATTTTAATATTATTCATTAAAAGTTTATTTAGTAGTTCTAAATCTTCTATAGTTTGTAGCCAATATGTTAGATGTTTGTAGTTCATCATTAATCTGAATATAAGTCATATAATTCATCTATATTTTGAATAGTTAGTTCTTGCCAATTTTGTTCTATATGTTCCATTATCTGGTCTAATTCTGTCATTTCTTCAATAATTAAAAGGTCATAAATTTTTCTTTTTATGTCTATATTAAGTGTTTTAAGAGCATATAAAATAAGTATTTTATAATTATAATCTTCATTTAGTAAGTATGTATTCATCATTTTTATGATTTCTAAACAAGTTTATTCCTTCTAACCTTCTTGTTTGTTATTATCAATTATCAGATTATATTAAGGTTATCCTAAATAAATTCTTTTGGTCACTACTATGATTTTCAAATTTCAATCGATACTCCTAATAGCTTTCAACAAGTTCGTACTTCCTCAAACGGGTTCTCTTTTGCCTAAGCTGGTTTCCGGTTTGGATGGCATAGTCTGGGCTTACCTATTCTCAGCCTACCTTCGTTCATAGCAAACTACTTCGAATCTATTTAGTATAACAATACTATAACATGATAATAATCAAATAATAATCAAGAGATTATCAGGAATAAATAAGTTTAGTTGTTCATATTGAAATATGAAACTACCTTAGTTTGTAGATTTTCTGGAACTGAGTCCTTCATAGTTTCCTGGTTGTTATTAGATTTCTCCATTTATATTTTTTCTTATCTAGCTCTGATACCAATTTGGGGGTTTGCGGAAGTTGAGAGTAAAATATATGAAGTGGGAGATGAGGGATGATGATCCCCTTCTCCTATCGTATATATATATACAAAACATTTACATGGTTACTATTCATGAACAGTAGACGAACCGGGATAACGTCCGATCTTGTTTCTGGATTGAGTAGAAAGGGGATATATGAAGTTCGTTCTCTTCCTCTGTGCATCTCTGTGATGGGTAAATCTCCATAAAAAAGGGACAACTTTCGTGTAGTTTGTGATTGGATGTAATCATAAGATTTTCTCTAGAATAAATCTTTCTCTTAATAGATCTCTTCTTGTTCCTCAATCTTCCGAGAATACGGCGTTGTATTATTGTAAGTTCTCTGTTCCAAACATTTCCTGAAAGTAGACGACAAGTTTTAAATCTTAATGCAGGCAAGTACATTCAAACTTAGAAAGAAGATATAAAAAAATAGGAACCCAATTATACCTAATGCCAGATAAAGAATCAGCAAAATTAGAAGACAGTCTAACAACTATGGTAAGATTAATTAGAGAAAATGACGAAATCGATAGGAAAAAAGAAATTGAAAAAATTAGAGAACAAGCTAAAAAAGAAATTAAACAAATAGAAGAAGTAAAAGATACTAGAATTCAAGAATTACAAAAAGAATTAGAAAGACTTAAACAACTATATGAAGAAAAATTAAAAGCAAGAGAAGAATACAAGAAAAGAACTGAAGAATTAAAGTTAAACCAAGAAATAGAAAGAATGAAAACAATGTTAGAAGAAACAGAAGAATTACCTGAATTAAAAATAGAAGAGTTAAGAATAAATGAAATAAATGAAGAAGAAAATGATAATATTTCAGAAAATAATTATGAATCATATTCAGAAACATATACTGAATTTATAGAAAAAGATAAAAATATAGAAATAAATGTAGGAAATTTAGATGAAAAACCTAGTACTTCAAATCCTAAAACAAGAATGGATACAACTCCAACATATTATACTTACGAAAAAGAAAATAGAGACAAAGCTTTATCTTTATGGGATAAAAGATTAAATAAAAATTGGATACCTAGACAAACTACAGATCAAAATAATTTCTTAGATTTAGACTGTGTAGCAGATACAAATAAAACAATTCAATTATGGATAGGTTATATATCAAAACAATTAATAGATAACAAGATATCAATAATGGATGCCCCAGGATATATAGAAAGAACACTTATAGGAACAGTAAAAATATGGTTACAGAATTTAACACTAAAAGTAAAGTAGTTTGTTTTTATTAAGAGTCACCGGCAGGATACTATTCATGAATAGTAAAAAACAAAAATATTATTCATAAATAGTAAAATGTCAATTATGTAAATAGTAAGAGTCGGTTACTGTGTAAATAGTAAAGGTCAAGTCACTGTGTAAATAGTAAGAGTCAAGTCACTATTCATGATACTGTTCATGAATAGTAACCATGTAAATGTTTTGTATATATATATACGTTAGGAGAAGGGGATCATCATCCCTCATCTCCCACTTCATAAAAAATTCTCTGAACTTCCGCAACCCCCCCATATTGGCTTGAAGAATAAGTTGATGTGCTTCATTATTATGAGTACTACTCCACCACCTCATGATCATGCTTCGAAGGGGCAGATAGTTTGTTTGCATTCCTAAAGAGTTGGCAAAATATTTCCAGACATTCTTTGCAAAGCTGCCAGTGTTGAAGATGTGTTCAATGGTATCACCCGAGAGAGTGGCAACGATGTTGATCTCTGGTCCAATTCCAAAGCTTGATAGTTTTTCATTGGTAGGAAGTTTCCCCCTGATTGCCCTCCATAGTAAGAAAGAGCACTTGAAGGGGATGTGCCTCTGCCAAGTGTAAATGTTTATTTGTGATTTCTCCCTTTTTTCTCTGATGCTATTCCATGCTGAAGTAATGGAAAACAGACCATTGTTGTTGAGATTCCACACTGCTTGATCAGGTTGGCCTTGCTGTAGCTGGATCTGTGTAGACAGAATGTTGTGGACCTGGCTATGAGGGGCAAATTGGATCACCTTCCCCATGTTCCACTGACCATCTTCCATAAAATCTGCTACCTTCTCATTGTTGAACCTGTTGCTTTCAGTGGTATAGTAGGCCAATGGACCTACTCCTAACCAGTTATCCCACCAAAAGGAACAATCACCACTATTAATTTTCCACTGGATGTGTTTCTCTCCGTCCTGTTCCTCATCATCAGTCTCCAATTTTGGGATTCACCAGTATCCCATTTTTTGCTTATAGGATTAGATCTTTGACAATACTTGGATCTAAGGAAGTCTCCCCATAAAGTTTGCTTAGATCTGAAAGTCCACCATTGTTTGAATTGAAAGGCTTGGCACACATCCTTCATAAGTCTGACACCAATTCCCCCTTCCTCATAGGGAAAACTTAAATTTTTTCAAGAGGACCAGTGGTATTTTTCTTGTCATTCCTCCATCCCGAGAAAAAGTCACCAAGATGCCTTGGATTTGCTTAAGGATAGTTGAGGTGGGAAGTAGCGATAATATATGAATAGGCATAGATCGGAGAACATGTTTGATCAAGGTTGCCTTGCCCCATAACTCGTAATTTTAGATTGCCATCCGGTGATCTTGTTCACTATTTTGTTGATGAGATCCGAGAAGTGTATAATCTTACGCCTTCCAAAGAGTTATAGGCAGCCAAGGTAAGTGATGGGAGCCTCTTTCTTATGGAAACGATTAACTTTCCGATCCTCACACCGGTAGTTTTGAAGGAATTTGAGTGCAACATAAAGTGGCTTTTACCTTTGTTGATGAGTGACAGAAACCCTTTCATAAGTAGCAAGGGTATGCATAATAAGCTTCAAAGAGTGTTTCCTCCCAGATGTGAAAATAATAACATCATCAGCAAAGCTGAGATGGTTGATTTGAGGGCCCCTTTTTTCCATGTAGAAACCATGGTATAGAGGATTCTGCTGTAAGTTATTTAAAGATTCGATAAAGATCTCAAAGACCTAAAATAAATAGGGCTGGAGATAGGGGGTCTCCTGTTTAAGGCCTCTAGTAGAATGAAAAAAGCCATGCCTCTTGCCATTAATGATGATAGAGTACCAGTTGTTAGCCATAATTCTCCAAACCATGTCTATGAAAAATTCATCAAACCCCATCTTTCTAAGAACTATGCAAATGTAAGACCAAGAGACCCTATCATATGCCTTTGCCATATCAAGCTTGATTACAACATTGCTACCAATGTTAGGCTTTCTTATCTGATGAATAATTTCTTGAGCTAACATAATGTTCTCAGATATGCTCCTACCTTTTACAAAGCCTGACCGGTTGGGAGACACAAGGCTAGGAAGAATAGGGGCTAATCTGAGACACAGGAGTTTAGAAATAACCTTGTTAGTAAAGTTACTCAGGCTGATAGGTCTGAACTCAGATAATCTGTTAGGATGCTTTACTTTAGGAAGGAGAACCAGACAAGCATGTGAGAAATATTTGGGAAGTCTCGCCATTTGAAGAAAGCATGAGTGATTGCTAACAAATCTGTCTGATAATATTCCAGCATTTACGGAAAAAATCCATTCATACCATCAGGCCCTGCAGCTGAGTGGAGATTCATGGAAAAGACCACCTCCTTAAGCTCCTCCATGGTTGGCATTTCCTTCAGCTTGTCATTATGCTCCTGCATAACCATCCTTGGGATACAATTCATAGGGATTTCATCAATAAGTTTTTCCTCACCTGTGAAGATGTTCTGAAAGTGTTCACAGGCTGCCTGTGCAATCAGGTCATCACCCTGTACCCATTCATCCTTATCAGAGAGAATCTTGTGAATGAATAGCCTCCTCCTTCTGCCCCTGATCAATGCATGAAAATATTTGGAGTTGCTGTCCCCTTCTTTAAACCATTGTAATTGAGTCTTTTGTTTGAGGATAGAATCTTCAAGCTTCATAAATCTGATGTATTCAGCATTGATCGAGCTAAACAGCAAAAACTTACCCACAATAGTCCCAAACATAATCAAAGTAAACCAGCTGGGAACAACTTTTCTAATGTCCAAATTCCGGATCCGGCACCTCCCACAGTCACTCAGTCTTTAGCTACCAGACTTCGAGCCAACCAAATCAAAAATGCTACTCCAATGGATATAGTCCCTCCCATCATATCCACTAGACAAGGTTATCCCTCCATTACTTTTCATGAGATTGATTTCATGCAGGGTTTAGGGTTTGGGGTTTAGGGTTTAAGGTTTAGGGTCTAGACTTTAAGGTTTAGGTTTTAGGGTTTAACATTTAGAGTTTAGGGTTTAATGTTTATGGTTTAGGGTTTAGGGTTTGGAGTTGTAGTTTTAAGGGTTATGGTTAAGGATTTATGGTTTAGGGTTTAGCGTTGAGGTTTTGGGATTTAGGGTTTTTTTTTTTTTTTTTTTTTTTTTTTTAAATTGAACGACCCTTGAGGGGGTCAGGGGCTTAGCAACACCCCCAGGCCTTAGCATATATAAAGAAAAGACAAGTACAAGGAGGGGGGCATAAACCTTACCTCCCAAAAGGTGGAGTTAGAATTGGTAGCCGACTAGTCAATGCTAGTTGGTTCTCCAACTCTTCTCCAAAGAAGAAAGAGACCTATTGTCTAAGCACCTATGTGAGAGGACTCCTCTCGATACAAAGAGTCTAGGAAAGCATAAATGAGGGAGACTCTCCCTTTACAATTAAGAAAGAAGAACTCTATCCTAACCAGGGGAATCATCTAAGAAAAATGATGACAGGGGAATCATCAGAAAAAGACTTGAAGGAGTTCAAGCACCTTCGTAGGCTCTCTTTGTTAAGGGTCTTTCAAGGTGGCTCCTTAATTCTCTTCAATTTTCTTCTTCTGAAGCTTGCCATGCCTGCTAAATCCTGGTGGAAGTAAGTCTTTGCTAGTTTGGGAAGTCTTGAATCTTGAAGTAGATTTGAGGATTTGAGATCCGGTGTGCTTAGAGAGTGAGTCCGCTACAAAGTTAGCCTCTCAAGGTGTGTATACATTTGAAGTACTTTAAGTGAGTAGCCAATTGGTGAAGCTTCTGCATTGTCTTGAGATGGCCCAGGGATCGCCGCTTTACTAAACTACCGCTAGTAGTTGAGAATCAACTTCCGTGATTACATTCTTGTATTTTAGCCGCACACACCAAGTTAGGCCAAAGTTAGCGACCTCTATTTCACTGATTGTTAGTTCCTCGCCCCAAAGGAATCGAAAGGCTAAAATGAATTCTCGATCGATTCTCGAGAATTCTCCACTCCTATCCTTCTGGATTGTTTAAAGCACTCCCATCCGTGTTGATTTTGACCCGGTATGCGGAGGCTTAATCCACTAAATTGTCGTCACCCTTGTCTCATGAGTACATTTTTCTAAGAGTGTACATATTTTATTCCATCCCGCAGGCCAGGAAATATAGGGAACTTAGTCCGCAGCCTTAAAGTCACAAGAATCACCAAGTGTTTAACTCTTGCCATGTTGGACTGCTTGCCCCATACTTAATAGCACACTGTTTTTCCACAAGTTCCAACAAATAAAGATTGGTATCACTTGAACGATCACCGTGTGCTTCATTGTTGTAAGTGCGTTCCACCATCTCATGATCATGTTTCTAAGAGGGAGGTAATCGGTTTGGATGCCTAAGGAATTGGCAAAATATTTCCGCACTGTTTGGCAAAATTTCCGAATTGAAAATATGTTCTATAGTATCCAATCCTCGAGAGTAGCGAAGATAGCACCCACAGTTCAATTCCAAATCTCATAAGCTTTTCATTGGTCGAGCTTGCCTAATTGCTCTCCACAATAAGAAAGAAAGAGCATTTGAAAGGGATTTGATTACGCCAGTGTAGGTATTGATTTTGTTTTTTCCTTTTTCTCTAATGTTGTTCCAAGTCAAGTGATAGAGAACAGTGCCATCGTATTGAGACTCCACACCGCCTCGATCAGCCGGTTCTCACAGAATCGAGCCGAGTAGAAAGAATATTGTGTACTTGATTATGAGGTGCTGCTGGATGACCTTATCCTGCTCCACCGTCCATCCTCAATGAAATCGAAACTTTATCATTGTTGAATCATTTACTTACAGCAGTTGTAATTAGCCAGGGGACCTACTCCAAGCCAATTATCCCACCAAAAGGAGCAAGAACCATTCCTTATTTTCCATTGGATGTGTTTCTCCGCAATAATTTTGTTCTTCATCATGAGCTTCGGGCTTAGGATTCACCAAGATCCCACTTTTTGCTTATGGGGTTAGATCTTTGGCAATACTTTGCCTTGAGAAAATCCCGATAAGGTTTGTTTTGATCTGAAAGTCCACCACCGCTTGAACTGGAAAGCTTGACACACATCCTCATAAGCCTAACACCAATTCCTCCTTCACCATAGGAAACTTAAGTTCCTCCATGAAGACCAATGGTATTTTTCTTGTCATTTCTCCATCCCCGTAAAAAAATCACCAAGATGCTCTGAATTTGCTTAAGGATAGTAGAGGGTGGGGAGATGGGTGAAAGGATATGAATAGGCAGAGCTTGAAGGACATGTTTGATCGGGGTTGCCTTGCCCCATAACTCAAAGATCTTAGAGTTCCCGGTGATTCTTGACAATCTTATTGATGAGCTCAGAAGTAGATGTTCTTATATCTTCCAAAGCCTATAGGCATCCAAGGTAGGTAATAGGGGCTTCTTTCTTATGAAAACTCAGACTCTTTTTAATTCATCACAGGTAGTTCTGAAAGCATTGGAGTGTAGCATGAAGTGACTTTTGGCCTTGTTGATCACCGCGAAACTCTTTCATAAGTAGCCAAAGTATGCATAATGAGCTTAAGAGAATGCTTCCTTCCGAGGTGAAAATGATAATATCATCAGAAAGCTTAGATGGTTGATTTGAGGTCCCTTCCTTTCCATATAGAAGCCATGGTATAAGGGGTTATGATGGAGGTTGTTCAGGATCTTGGCGGATCTCAAAGACCTAAAATAAATAGAAATTTGGGGATAGGGTCTCCTTGTTTAAGTCCTCTAGTGGAATGAAAGAAGCCATGCCTCTTACCATTAATAATGATAGAGTACCAGTTGTTGGCCATAATTCTCCAAAACATATCAATGACCACCTCCTCAAAACCCATCTTTCTGAGGATAATACAAATGTAGGACCAAGATACTCTATCATAAGCTTTTGCCATATCAAGCTTGATCACTACATTGCTTCCAATGTTAGGTTTTCTGATCTGGTGGATGATCTCTTGGGTTAACATAATATTCTCAGTTATGCTTCTGCCTTTAACAAAGCCTGATTGATTAGGGGAAATAAGGCTAGGTAGAATAGGAGCTAATCTGAGGCAGAGAAGCTTGGAAATAATCTTATTAGTGAAATTACTCAGGCTGATGGGTCTGAACTCTGAGAGTTTATTAGGATGCTTCACTTTGGGGATAAGGACCAAGCAAGCATGAGAGAAGAACTTGGGTATAGTTTGTCCACTGAAAAAGGCTTGAATAACGACAATGGATCTCATCGATAATGTTCCAAAGATTTACGAAAAATGGCCATTCATTCCATCTAGTCCTGCGGTGAGTTGGGGTTCATGAGTAGACCACCTCTTTAAGTTCTTCCATAGTAGGCGATCTTTCATTCGTCATTAAGTTCTGTTTGACGATGGGAATGCACCTCATAGGGACCTCATCAATGAGCTTTTCTTCTCCTGTGAATTTATTTTGGAAATGATCACATGCACTTGTGCAATGTGTTCATCCTCTGCACTCCACTCATCATCCTCGGTGAGGATTTTGTGAATAAATGACCTCCTCCTTCTTCCCCGATTAGTGCATGGAAATATTTATAATTGCCATCTCCTTCTTTAAACCATTGTAGTTGAGTCTTTTGTTTGAGGATAGAATCTTCAAGCTTCATAAATCGATGTATTCAGATTGATTCCATGAAATCTTGCTCTATGCTCCTCGTGTTGTTGTGAATGAGATTTTCTTCTGCAACTCTAACTCTTTCTTCAAACTCCCGACCTTAGCAAAAATATCACCAAACTTTTCTTTGGACCGACAACGAGGGTAGTTGCAAGTCTCTTCATTTTCGATGAAAGGTCCATGGGATTACCTTCAATCTGCCTGTTCCAAAGACTTTCGATTCTGATCTCTTCAAAGGAAGGTTGATCGATCCAATGATTAAGGAATCAAATATTTAATATGAGTGTCTGCGTAGTATTCATCTCCATAAGAAGTGGGCATGATCGAACCCACGAAGGGAGATGATTAATAGTAATCTGGCATATTTTGCAACCATTTATCATTGACCATAGCCCTATCCAACCTTTTCCAAATTCTTAAATTAATACCTCTTTGGTTTGACTAGGTAAATCTAGGTCCATCAACCCCAAGTCCATGAGTCCACAGCTTCAATAATACCAATGAAGTCCATGCTTTTCTTCATGTTATAGGTGTTACTCCCGCTTTTCATCCAGACATTAATAACATTAAAATCCCCAACAATTGCACCATGGAGTGGCATTTCTAGCATCAAAGAAAATGGAGTAGTCTGTCCCATAGAGGTTTCTGAGATATTCCTTACATTTGGCATACACAAAGGTCTTGATGTAGGTTCGGGAACTTCAGATGGTTGATTTCACAAGTGATCTGCTGGTCATCAGTTTCTAACACCTTACAAGTAATATCATTGGTCTAAAAAAGCCAAATTTTTCCATTGGGGTTACCAGCTGCATCATCCATGGCAAGCATACTTTTAAACATATTTATATGAGCACTATCTGAGAAGGGTTCCAGGATGGCAATCATAGACACATCGTGAATGTTTTTGAGGTTTTTGAGTCTTTTAATAACACCTTGGGTATTGATACCTCTAGCATTCCATATGATTGTACTAATCATTGAGAAGATTTAGAGGCAAACAGTCTTGTATTTGGTCTTCCTGCAGTGGTAGGAATGGTTGTTGAAGGTTTTTTGAGGGGAAGTCTATCAAGATGTACACCTGCAGAGAGAGTCACGATTGTTGGTAACTCAAGCACTTCCTTTCAAGATCCCGATCTTTGTTGGGGCTAAAAGCATTGATCAGATTGATGTGCATCTTTATCATCCTCCTGGTCATTTTCAGGTGCCTTGTCTTCCTCTATTTCATCTTCAGAGATCTCCACTTCATACTCATCTCTTATGGATACCTTTGTCTGATTAGGGGGTTTTCCAGGAGTAGGAGTATTGTACTGAGCCTTAAGTGGAATTACATCCATAATTTGCTCCACCATGATGAATTTTTTACAAGAGTTTTCCTCCTCAAGACTATCCATCTGCTTCTGTTCTTGCTGGATTTGCTCAGCCTGCTTCCTCTTGATTGCTTCCCTCTTTTTCTTGCTAGGTTTGTTCTTACTTTTGGGAGTATCTACATTTCATCGGAGCTTGCTTTGTTTCCCATTTCTTTAGCCATAGAACCATGGAGTTGCTGCTGTCCTTCCCTGTTAGTGTTACTCTGTTGATTAGTCTTCTCTCTAACTTGAATAACCTGTTCTTGTTGGTGGTGGCCAGCCTTGTTTGTGGTCGCAGGGGCTTGAAGGTCATTCCTATGGTCAGCCATTTGGTTCTCATGCATAACATGAGACAATTCCCTCCCTTTAGGTTCCCCTTCCTGCAGGTTAGTAGTTTCCTCGTGGCATCCATCCTCCCTCCAACAACACCACCACCAGAAGAAACAACATGGGGGCTTACAGGGTTAGGGGTCACATAATCACTAATATGCTTATCAGCATCAACAATTACAGGAGGGGGATAGGACTCGATCACTGATTCCTCGCATACGATTCTGGAGATTTAGCATTTATACCTGAGTTTTGCAAAGGTTGTGAATCCTTGGATTTGTTTGTCTGCTGTACCTACTTCTGTTGTACTTGCACTTGAGAATCATGTTTCTTACCTTGTTCTTGATTTTGCTGCTGGTTTTTATTCTTTCTCCTTGTTTGAATTTGCCATTGTTCCTCTTTGAGTATAGCATCCTCCTCAGTTGGTCCTTTCCCTTTGGTTTGTCTGTCTGAGTGTATTTTTTCCTTGCCTTGCTGCTGTTGAACATTGTCTTTAGGTGTCTGATTTATCAGCTTCTCTTGCCCTTTCTTGTTTGCCTCCAATTCCTTTTTTCTTTTAGTTTCCTCATCCCTTCCTTTCACAGGACATTCTCATTTGCCATTTACAAAGAGTTGGATCCTTTTCAGAAAAGCCCATCCACACATGCTGTGGTCTGTCCTTGGTGATATCAATTTGGACTCTCACTTTTGCTACACTTCCCCTGGTTTTTTGCATAGTAGCAGAGTCCAGTATAGAGCTTTACCAATGGGGACAGCAAGGGCCAAGGATATCCATATAATAGCAGCCAAGGAAGCTCAGCAATGTGACCAGATTGGTACAATAGGAGTTTCCTCATGAGTTTGAAAGTAGGGGTCCAAACTTGTAGTTTCATAGAATGGCCAGCAATGAACATCTTACGCTTAGTCCACACAGTAAATATGATCCGCCTCGTTGTCTAAATCTATATAAATGTGCCTTGAGTTAAAGTGAGCAATTTTAACTCCACCGATGGTGAGTTTGGGCAATGAAGCTCTTCCTAATGATCTCCATTTTAGGCATGGCATTGGTAAATTTGCCTACCAATGTGAATTTACATCTACTGCATCTTTTGCATAAAATCCTCTTCATGGAAGGTAATGGAGGTATCCTTGCAGTAGTGATGATAGGAGAAATAATGTCCAAGGGAGTTTCATTTTTAATTTGGTTGGCTCTAAGTCTAGTCGCAAGGGATTGGGTCACTGTAGGAGGAGAGGGATCAGGGATATGTTGGCTAGTAGCAGGGGGTTTATTTTGGTTCTGTTTAGGACTGCTCGATCATTCTTTCTTTGGCAGTCTATACACATCAAAGTTAGAGGAAATTTTGACAGGAGGAGGGATTTGGCTAACCACATTCAAGGTCGAATGACTAGTTTTCTCAACTTGTTCCTTGGCCTCATTCACACCAGCCTGCACAATAGATATACCCTTCTCACATTCGTTTTGACTATTATGGGAGTTATGGGAATTATGGGAATTATTACCAAGAGTGTTAGTGTGATCATGGGCATTTAGAGAGGTGTGAGTGTATTTACCTGTGTTCTCCTTGCTGTTGTTTCGATGGGTTGTGTTTTCCTTATTGTTGATCGTCTCCTTCACCCTCTAGGTTGCACCATTACTTTTACCATGTTGTTCCTCCCTTGAAGTACCCTCTAGGTCCTTAGGATACGTATGTTGTGTTGGTTGGTGATTCCCCTGAGTTCTCTTCTGCAGCATGGTTCCACTGGTCTCTTGTATGATCTCATTGGTACTTTGCTCATGCTGTTCCTGTTGCATTGATTCCCTCCTCGTCTTTGGGTTTTGCTCATTATCGTCATTGTTTAGCTGGTTCATTTCGTTCGTCGTCTTACATTTTTCCAGTTGCTCTCCTTCATTACGATCGTCCTCCTTTGCTTTTACTTGGTCCTGTAAATCAGAGAACAAGCAAACGTTAGTTCTTTGCTGATTTATAGAGTTTGTTACCTTAGGAGGCTCGTCCTCATCACAGGGAATTGTTTGCTGTAACATTTCATTGCCATTGTTGACCGAACTCGGTGACTTTGCCGGATTGTATGTCACGAGATTTCACCATCCAAATTGTTTGAGATTGCTTGGTGTACTCCTTGGCCCGGGAAGATTCCCGATGGTCAAAACATCATTCATTTCCCGAAGTTGTTCAAATTAAATGCGCACTTCGTGTGATTTTGAGGCGATTTCAAAATCGTCTTCTTGGATCTCTCAATTTGTAAGACGTAATCATTTGATTTTTGGATTGTAGATAGATCCTTAGAAGTAGATTCATTATTTCGATTGAATTAACTCAAATCCTTCCAGTTGCTCTAGGGATATAATTTTCCGAGCCCACCCAATTCTTCTTCGTAAATCGCGGCGCATCGCCTCAATTCGTCGCAATTTCAAGAATTGTCCGATGATTCAGTGAAGCGCCTGTTGGTTTATCAATGGATGAATTCCGCGTCGAATGGTCTAGGTCCGTGGACGGAGTCGCTTCCAATGTGGGCTATTCCGTGACTAACGTGTCTCTTTTAATTGGGAGCGAATTTTAGAGAGCTGTTTTTTAGAGAGAGAAAAAATTTGAGAAAATGAGAGGCGATGGGTTTAGGGTTTTGGATTTAGGGTTTGGAGTTTAGGGTTTATGGTTTAGGATTTATGATTTAGGGCTTAGGGTTTATGGTTTAGGATTTATGATTTAGGGCTTAGGGCTTAGGGTTTAGGATTTATGGTTTAGGGTTTAAAGTTTGGATTTAGGGTTTAGAGTTAAGGTTTTGGGATTTACGATTTAGGGTTTAATGTTTGGATTTAGGGTTTAGGGTTTAGGATTTAGCATTTAGAGTTTTGGATTTATCATTTATGGTTTAATATTTAGAGTTTAGGATTTAGGATATAGTATTTAGGGTTTAGGGTTTAGGGTTTAGGTTGTAGGGTGTACGATTTAGGATTTAGAATTTACGGTATTGGGTTTACGATTTAGGGTTTTCAGTTGAGGGTTAAGGCGTTAGGGTTTAGGATTTGAAATTTAGGGTTTAGGGATTAGAGTTTTGGGTTTAGGGTTTATCATTTAGGGTTTAGGGTTTAGGATTTAGTATTTTGTGTTTAGGGTTTAGAGTTCAGGATTTGGTATTTTAGCGTTTGAGGTTTAGGATTTAGAGCTTTGATTTAGGGTTAAGGATTTAGGCTTTAGGATTAGGGTTAGGGTTTAGGGTTTGGCATTTAGTGTTTAGGGTTTAGGGTTCACGGTTTAGGGTTTAGGGTTTAGGGGTTAGGGTTTAGGGTTTAGGTTTAGGGTTTAGGGTTTAGGGTTTAGGGTTTAGGGTCTAGACTTTAAGGTTTAGGTTTTAGGGTGTAGGGTGTCGGGTTTGGCATTTAGAATTTAGGGTTTAATGTTTAGGGTTTGGGGTTTTTGGTTTGGAGTTGTTGGTTTAAGGTTTATGGTTAAGGATTTATGGGTTAGGGTTTAGCGTTTACGTTTTAGGTGTTAGGGTTTAGAGTTTAGTGTTTATGGTTTAGGATTTTGGGTTTGGAGTTTAGGGTTTAGGATATACGGTTTAGGGTTTAAAGTTTGGATTTAGGGTTTAGGGTTTAGAGTTTATGGTTCATGGTTTAGGGTTTAAAGTTTGTAGTTTAGGGTTGTGGGTTGTGGGTTGTGGGTTTGGTATTTTGTGTTTATGGTTTAGAGTTTAGGATTTGGGGTTTAGGGTTTGAGGTTTAGGGTTTAGAGTTACTGATTTTGGGTTTAGGATTAGTGTTAGGGTTTAAGATTTAGGGTTTAGGGTTTAGGGTTTAGGCGTAGGGTTTATGGTGTAGGGTGTAGGGTTTAAGGTTTATGATTTAGGGTTTAGGGTTTAGGCGTTAGGTTATAAGGTTTAGGGTTTTTGGTTTAGTGTTTAGGGTTTACGGTTTTATGTTGTATGTTTAGGGTTAAGGGGTTAGGGTTTAGGATTTAGAGTTTATGTTTTATGGTTTAGGGTTTAGGGTTGAGGGTTTAGGTTTAGGGTTTATGGTTTAGGGTTTAGGGTTTAGGGTCTAGACTTTAAGGTTTAGGTTTTAGAGTTTAGGGTTTAGGGTTTAGCATTTATAGTTTAGCGTTTAATGTTTAGAGTTCAGCGTTTATTATTTTGTGTTTAGGGTTTAGAGTTTGGAATTTGGTATTTTAGCATTTGAGATTTAGGGTTTAGAGTTTTGATTTAGGGTTAAGGATTTAGTGTTTAGGATTAGGGTTTGGGTTTAGGGTTTAGGGTTTAGGGTTTAGGGTTTAAGGTTTAGAGTTCAGGGTTTAGGTTCAGGGTTTAGGGTTTAGGGTCTAGGGTTTAGGGTTTAGGGTTTAGGGTTCAGGGTTTAGGTTTAGGGTTTAGGGTTTAGATTTTAAGGTTTTGGTTTTAGGGTTTAGGGTTTAGGGTTTAGCTTTTAGAGTTTAGGGTTTAATCTCTAGGGTTTAGGGTTTAGACTTTAAGGTTTAGGTTTTAGGGTTTAGCATTTAGAGTTTAGGGTTTTATATTTTGGGTTTAGGCTTTCGGGTTTAGTATTTTGTGTTTAGTGTTTAGAGTTTAGGATTTGATATTTTACCGTTTGAGGTTTAGGGTTAAGAGTTTTGATTTATGGTTAAGGATTTAGTATTTAGGATTAGGGTTTGGGTTTAGGTTTTAGAGTTTAGGGTTTAGGGTTAAAGGTTTAAGGTTTCGGATTTGGGTTTAGGATTTAGGGTTTAGGCTTTTGGGTTTAGAGTTTAGGTTCTAGCCTTTAAGGTTTTGGTTTTAGGGTTGAACCTTTAGAGTTTAGGGTTTAATGTTTAGGGTTTAGGGTTTAGGATTTGGAGTTGTAGTTTTAAGGGTTACGGTAAAGGAATTATGGTTTAGGGTTTAACGTTTAGGTTTTGGGATTTAGGGCTTGGAGTTTAGGGTTTATGTTTTAGGATTTATGATTTAAGGTTTAGGGTTTAGGGTTTAGGGTTTAGGATATATGGTTTAGGGTTTAAAGTTTGATTTAGGGTTTAGGTTTTAGGGTTTAGGATTTACGATTGAGGGTTTAAAGTTCGGATTTAGGGTTTAGGGTTTAGGATTTAGCATTGAGAGTTTTGTATTTATATTTTAGGGTTTAATATTTAGAGTTTAGGATTGAGGATATAGTATTTAGGGTTTAGGGTTTAGGGTGTAGGGTGTAGAGTTTACGATTTAGGGTTTAGAGTTTACGGTATAGGGTATATGATTTAGGGTTTTGAGTTGAGGGTTAAGGCTTTAGGGTTTAGGGTTTAGGGATTAGAGTTTTGGGTTTAGGGTTTATAATATAGGGTTTTTTGTTTAGTGTTTAGGGTTCTGGGTTTAGAGTTTAGGATTTGGTATTTTAGCTTTTGAGGTTTAGGGTTTAGAGTTTTGATTTAAGGTTAAGGATTTAGGGTTTAGGATTAGGGTTAGGGTTTAGAGTTTAGCGTTTAGGGTTTAGGGTTTAGGGTTCACAGTTTTGGGTTTAGGGTTTAGGGTTTAGTGTTTAGGGTTTAGGTTTAGGGTTTAGGGTTTAGGGTTTAGGCTCTAAACTTTAAGGTTTAGGTTTTAGGGTTTAGGATGTAGGGTTTAGCATTTATAGTTTAGGGTTTAATATTTAGGGTTTAGGGTTTTGGGTTTGGAGTTGTAGGTTTAAGGTTTATGTTTAAGGATTTATGTGTTAGGGTTTAGCGTTTAGGTGTTGGGTGTAAGGATTTAGAGTTTAGTGTTTATGGTTAACGATTTTAGGTTTAGAGTTTGGGGTTTATGATTTACGGTTTAGGGTTTAAAGTTTGGATTTAGGGTTTAGGGTTTAGAGTTTATGGTTCGTGGTTTAGGGTTTAGGGTTTAGGGTTTAGGGTTTAGGGTATAGGGTTTAGGGTCTAGACTTTAAGGTTTAGGGTTTAGGGTTTAGGGTTTAAGGGTTAGAGTTTAGGATTTGGTATTTTAGCATTTGACGTTTAGGGTTTAAAGTTTTGATTTAGGGTTAAGGATTTTGTGCTTAGTATTAGGGTTTGGGTTTAGGGTTTAGGTTTTAGGGTTTAGGGTCTGGACTTTAAGGTTTTGGATTTAGGGTTTAGGGTTTAGGGTACAGCATTTAGAGTTTTGGGTTTAATGTTTAGGGTTTAGGGTTTAGGGTTTGGAGTTGTAGGTTAAAGGTTTATGATTAATGGTTTATTGTTTAGGGTTTAGCATTTAGGTTTCCGGTGTTATGGTTTAGAGTTTAGTGTTTATGGTTTAGGATTTTGAGTTTAGGGTTTAGGGTTTAGGATTTAGGTTTTCGGTGTTATGGTTTAGAGTTTAGAGTTTATGGTTTAGGATTTTGAGTTTAGGGTTTAGGGTTTAGGATTTGCGGGTTAGAGTTTAAAGTTTGGATTTAGGGTTTGGAGTTGTAGGTTGAAGGTTTAGGGTTTAGGGTTTAAGTATTAAGTTTTAGGGTTTTTAGGGTTTTGGGTTTTGTTTTTAGGGTTTAGGATATTGGGTTTAGGGTTTAGTGTGTAGGGTTTAATGTGTAGGATTAAGAGTTTAGAGTTTAGGGTTTATGGTTAAGGGTTTAGGGTTTAGGGTTTAGGTATTAGGTTTTAGGGTAGGGGTTTTTGGTAAAGTGTTTAGGATTTAGGTTTTTGAGTTGAGCGTTAAGGCTTTAGGGTTTAGGGTTGAGGGATTAGAGTTTTGGGTTTAGGGTTTATCATATATGGTTTTGGGTTTAGTGTTTAGTGTTCAGGGTTTAGTATTTTGTATTTAGGGTTTAGAGTTTAGGATTTGGGATTTTAACATTTGAGGTTTAAGGTTTAGAGTTTTGATTTAAGGTGAAGGATTTAGGGTTTAGGATTAGGATTAGGGTTTAGCGTTTAGCATTTAGGGTTTAGGGTTTAGGGTTTAGTGTTTAGGGTTTAGGTTTAGGGTTTAGGGTTTAGGGTTTAGGGTTTAGGGTCTAAACTTTAAGGTTTAGGTTTTAGGGTTTAGGATGTAGGGTTTAGCATTTATAGTTTAGGGTTTAATGTTTAGGGTTTCGGGTTTTGGGTTTGGAGTTGTAGGTTTAAGGTTTATGGTTAAGGATTTATGTGTTAGGGTTTAGTGTTTAGGTTTTGGGTGTTTGGATTCAGCGTTTAGTGTTTATGGTTTAGGATTTTGGGTTTAGGGTTTGGGGTTTGGGATATACGATTTAGGGTTTAAAGTTTGGATTTATGGTTTAGGGTTTAGAGTTTATGGTTCATGGTTTAGGGTTTAGGGTTTAGGGTTTAGGGTTTAGGGTCTAGACTTTAAGGTTTAGGTTTAAGGGTTTAGGGTTTAAGGTTTAGAGTTTAGGATTTGGTATTTTAGCATTTGACGTTTAGGGTCTAGAGTTTTGATTTAGGGTTAAGGATTTTGTGCTTAGGATTAGGGTTTGGGTTTATGGTTTAGGGTTTAGGGTTTAGGGTCTAGACTTTAAGGTTTAGGTTTTAGGGTTTAGGGTTTAGGGTATAGCATTTAGAGTTTTGGGTTTAATGTTTATGGTTTAGGGTTTATGGTTTGGAGTTGTAGGTTAAAGGTTTATGACTAAGGGTTTATTGTTTAGGGTTTAGCATTTAGGTTTTCGGTGTTATGGTTTATTGTTTAGTGTTTATGGTTTATGATTTTGAGTTTAGGGTTTTGGGTTTAGGATTTGCGGGTTAGAGTTTAAAGTTTGGATTTAGGGTTTGGAGTTGTAGGTTGAAGGTTTAGGGTTTAGGGTTTAGGGTTTAAGTATTAAGTTTTAGGGTTTAGTATTTTGGGTTTTGTGTTTAGGGTTTAGGATATAGGTTTTAGGGTTTAGGGTGTGGGGTTTAGGGTGTAGGATTAAGGGTTTAGAGTTAGGGTTTATGGTTAAGGGTTTATGGTTTAGGGTTTAGGTATTAGGTTTTAGGGCAGGGGTTTTTGGTAAAGTATTTAGGGTTTAGGTTTTCGAGTTGAGGATTTAGGGTTTAGGGTTTAGGGTTTAGGGCTTAGAGTTTGTGGTTTATGGTTTAGGGTTTAGGGTTTAGGGTTTAAGGTTTAGAGTTTGGTGTTTAGGGTTAAGAGTTTGTGGTTTAGGCTTTAGGCTTTAGGGTTTATCGTTTAGTGTTTTGGGTTTATGGTTTAAAGTTTAGGGTTTAGGGTTTAGGGGTTCGAGTTGTTGGTTTTGGGTTTAGAGTTTAGGGTAGAGGGTTTACGATTTAGGGTTTTGCGTTCAGTATTTAGTGTTTATGGTTTAGAGTTTAGGATTTAGGGTTTAGGGTTTGATGTTTAGGGTTTAGACTTTATATTTAGAGTTAAGGATTTAGGGTTTAGGATTAGTGTTAGGGTTTAACATTTAGGGTTTAGGGTTTAAGGTTTAAGGTTTAGGTGTAGGGTTTAGGGTTTAGGGTGTAGGGTTTAGGTTTGGCGTTTAGGGTGTATGGTTTAGGTTTTATGATTTAGGGTTTACGGTTTAGTATTTTTTTGTTTAGGGTTTAAAGTTTAGGATTTGGTGTTTTAGCATTTGATGTTTAGGGTTTAGACTTTTGGTATAGGGTGAAGGATTTAGGGTTTAGGATTTTGAGTTTAGGGTTTAGGGTTTAGGATTTCCGATTTAGAGTTTAAAGTTTGGATTTAGGGTTTGGAGTTGTAGGTTGAAGGTTTACGGTTTAGGGTTTAGGGTTTAAGGTTTAAGATTTCGGTTTTGGGTTTAGGATTTAGGGTTTAGGCTTTAGGGTTTAGAGTTTAGGGTCTAGACTTTAAGGTTTGGGTTTTAGGGTTGAACATTTAGAGTTTAGGGTTTAATGTTTAGGGTTTACGGTTTAGGATTTGGAGTTGTAGTTTTAAGGGTTATGGTAAAGGATTTATGGTTTAGGGTTTAGCATTTAGGTTTTGGGATTTAGGGTTTGGTGTTTTGATTTATGGTTAAGATTTAATATTTAGGATTAGGGTTTGGGTTTAGCGTTTAGGGTTTAGGGTTTAAGGTTTAGGGTTTAAGGTTTAGGGTTTAGGGTTTAGGGTTTAGGGTTTAAGGTTTAGGGTTTAGGGTTTAGGGTTTAGGGTTTAGGGTTTAGGGTTTAGGGTTTATTGTTTAGGATTTCGCATTTAGGTTTTGGGTGTTAGGGTTTAGAGTTTAGTGTTTATGGTTTAGGATTTTGAGTTTAGGGTTTAGGGTTTAGGATTTCCGATTTAGAGTTTAAAGTTTGGATTTAGGTTTTGGAGTTGTAGGTTGAAGGTTTACGATTTAGGGTTTAGGGTTGAAGTATTAAGTTTTAGGATTTAGGGTTCTGGGTTTTGTTTTTAGGGTTTAGGATATAGGGTTTAGGGTTTAGGGTATAGGGTTTAGGGTGAAGGATTAAGGGTTTAGAGTTTAGGGTTTAGGGTTTTGGTATTAGGTTTTAGGGTAGGGGTTTTTGGTAAAGTGTTTAGGATTTAGGTTTTCGAGTTGTGGGTTTAGGGTTTTGGGTTTAGGTATAGGGTTTAGGGTTTAGGGTGTAGAGTTTAGGTTTAGTGTTTAGGGTGTATGGTTTAGGGTTTATGATTTAGAGTTGAGGGTTTAGTATTTTGTGTTTAGGGTTTAGAGTTTATGATTTGGTGTTTTAGCATTTGATGTTTAGGGTTTAGAGTTTTGATATAGGGTTAAGGATTTAAGGTTTAGGAGTAGGGTTAGGGTTTAGGGTTTAGGGTTTAAGGTTTAGGGATTAGGGTTTAGGGTTTAGGGTTCAAGTTTAGGGTTTACGATTTAGGGTATAGGGTTTAGGGTCTAGACTTTAAGGTTTAGGTTTTAGGGTTTAGGGTTTAGGGTTTAGCATTTAGAATTTAGCGTTTAATGTTTAGGGTTTAGGGTTTAGTATTTTGTGTTTAGGGTTTAGAGTTTGGGATTTGGTAATTTAACATTTGAGATTTAGGGTTAAGAGTTTTGATTTAGGGTTAAGGATTTAGTGTTTTGGATTTGGGTTTGGGTTTAGGGTTTAGGGTTTAAGGTTTAGGGTTCAAGGTTTAGGTTCAGGGTTTAGGTTTAGTGTTTAGGGTTTGGGGTGTAGGGTCTAGGATTTAGGGTTTAGGGTTCAGGGTTTAGGTTTAGGGTTTAGGGTATAGGGTTTAGACTTTAAGGTTTTGGTTTTATGGTTTAGGGTTTAGGGTTTAAGTTGTAGAGTTTTGGGTTTAATGTCTAGGTTTTAGGGTTTAGAGTTTAAGGTTTAGGTTTTAGGGTTTAGCATTTATAATTTAGGGTTTAAAGTTTAGGGTTTAGGGTTTTGGGTTTAGCATTTAGAGTTAGCGTTTAATGTTTAGGGTTCAGGGTTTATTGTTTTGTGTTTAGGGTTTAGAGTTTGGAATTTGGTATTTTAGAATTTGAGATTTAAGGTTTAGAGTTTTGATTTAGGGTTAAGGATTTAGTGTTTAGGATTAGGGTTTGGGTTTAGGGTTTAGGGTTTAGGGTTTAGGGTTTAGGGTTTAAGGTTTAGGGTGTAGGGTGTAGGGCTCAGGGTTTAGGTTTAGGGTTTAGGGTCTAGGGTCTAGGGTTTAGGGTTTAGGGTTCGGGGTTTAGGTTTAGGGTTTAGGGTTTAGGGTTTAGACTTTAAGGTTTTGGTTTTAGGGTTTAGGGTTTAGGGTTTAGCTTTTAGAGTTTAGGGTTTAATCTCTAGGGTTTAGGGTTTAGACTTTAAGGTTTAGGTTTTAGGGTTTAGGGTTTAGGGTTTAGCATTTAGAGTTTGGGGTTTAATGTTTAGGGTTTAGGTTAAGGGTTTAGGTTTAGGGTTTAGGGGTTAGGGTCTAGGGTTTAGGGTTTAGTGTTCAGGGTTTAGGTTTAGGGTTTAGGGTTTAGGGTTTAGACTTTAAGGTTTTAGTTTTATGGTTTAGGGTTTAGGGTTTAGCTTTTAGAGTTTAGGGTTTAATGTCAAGGGTTTAGGGTTTAGACTTTAAGGTTTAGGTTTTATGGTTTACGGTTTAGGGTTTAGCATTTAGAGTTTAGGGTTTAATGTTTAGGGTTTAGGCTTTCGGGTTTAGTATTTTGTGTTTAGTGTTTAGAGTTTAGGATTTGGTATTTTAGCGTTTGAGGTTTAGGGTTTAGAGTTTTGATTTATGGTTAAGGATTTAGTATTTAGGATTAGGGTTTGGGTTTAGGGTTTAGGGTTTAAGGTTTAGGTTTTGGGTTTAGGATTTAGGGTTTAGGGTTTAGGGTTTAGAGTTTAGGGTCTAGACTTTAATGTTTAGGTTTTAGGGTTTAACATTTGGAGTTTAGGGTTTAATGTTTAGGGTTTAGGGTTTAGGCTTTAGGGTTTGGAGTTGTAGTTTTAAGGGTTATGGTAAAGGATTTATGGTTTAGGGTTTAGCGTTTAGGTTTTGGGTTTTAGGGTTTGGATTTTAGGGTTAATGGTTTAGGATTTAGGGTTTAGGGTTTTGCATTTACAATTTAGGGTTTAAAGTTTGGATTTAGGGTTTAGGGTTTACGGTTTAGGATTTAGGGTCTAGACTTTAAGGTTTAGGGTTTAGGGTTTAGGGTTTAAGGTTTAGAGTTTAGAATTTGGTATTTTAGCATTTGACGTTTAGGGTTTAGAGTTTTGATTTAGGGTTAAGGATTTTGTGCTTAGTATTAGGGTTTCGGTTTAGGGTTTAGGGTCTAGACTTTAAGGTTTAGGTTTTAGGGTTTAGGGTTTAGGGTATAGCATTTAGAGTTTTGGGTTTAATGTTTAGGGTTTAGGGTTTAGGGTTTGGAGTTGTAGGTTAAAGGTTTAGTATTAAGTGTTTATTGTTTAGGGTTTAGCATTTAGGTTTTCGGTGTTATGGTTTAGTGTTTAGTGTTTATGGTTTAGGATTTTGAGTTTAGGGTTTAGGGTTTAGGATTTGCGAGTTAGAGTTTAAAGTTTGGATTTAGGGCTTGGAGTTGTAGGTTGAAGGTTTATTGTTTAGGGTTTAGGGTTTAAGTATTAAGTTTTAGGGTTTAGGGTTTTGGGTTTTGTTTTTAGGGTTTAGAATACAGGGTTTAGGGTTTAGGGTGTAGGGTTTAAGGTGTAGGATTAAGGGTTTAGAGTTTAGGGTTTATGGTTAAGGGTTTAGGGTTTAGGGTTTTGGTATTAGGTTTTAGGGTAGGGTTTTTTGGTAAAGTGATTAGGATTTTAGTTTTTGATTTGTGGGTTTAGGGTTTAGGGGTTAGGGTTTAAGGCTTAGAGTTTGTGGTTTATGGTTTGGCGTTTAGGGTTTAGGGTTTTGGGTTTAGAGTTTGGTGTTTAGGGTTAAGAGTTTGTGGTTTAGGGTTTAGGCTTTAGGGTTTATCGTTTAGTGTTTAGGGTTTATGGTTTAAAGTTTAGGGCTGAGGATTTAGGGGTTCGAGTTGTTGGTTTTGGGTTTAGAGTTTAGGGTAGATGGTTTACGATTTAGGGTTTTGTGTTCAGTATTTAGTGTTTATGGTTTAGAGTTTAGGATTTAGGGTTTAGGGTTTAATGTTTAGGGTTTAGAGTTTATATTTAGAGTTAAGGATTTAGGGTTTAGGATTAGTGTTAGGGTTTAACATTTAGGGTTTAGGGTTTAAGGTTTAAGGTTTAGGTGTAGGGTTTAGGGTTTAGGGTGTAGGGTTTAGGGTGTAGGGTTTAGGTTTAGTGTTTAGGGTGTGTGGTTTAGGGTTTATGATTTAGGGTTTAGGGTTTAGTATTTTGTGTTTAGGGTTTAGAGTTTAGGATTTGGTGTTTTAGCGTTTGATGTTTAGGGTTTAGAGTTTCGATATAAGGTGAAGGATTTAGGGTTTAGGATTAGGGTTAGGGTTTAGGGTTTGGGGTTTAGGGTTTAGGGTTCAGGGTTTAGGTTTAGGGTTTAGGGTTTAGGGTCTAGGGTTTAAGGTTTAGGTTTTAGGGTTTAGGTTTTTGGGTTTAGCATTTAGAGTTTAGCGTTTAATGTTTAGGTTTTAGGGTTTAGTATTTTGTGTTTAGGGTTTAGAGTTTGGGATTTGGTATTTTAGCATTTGAGATTTTGAGTTTAGAGTTTTGATTTGAGGTTAAGGAGTTAGTGTTTATGGTTTAGGGTTTAGGGTTTAAGGATTAGGGTTCAGGGTTTAGGTTCAGGGTTTAGGGTTTAGGGGTTAGGGTCTAGGGTTTAGGGTTGAGGGTTTAGTGTTTAGGGTTTAGGTTTAGGGTTTAGGGTTTAGGGTTTAGACTTTAAGGTTTTGGTTTTAGGGTTTAGGGTTTACGGTTTAGCTTTTAGAGTTTAGTGTTTAATGTCTGGGTTTAGGGTTTAGACTTTAAGGTTTAGGTTTTAGGGTTTAGGGTTTAGGGTTTAGCATTTAGAGTTTAGGGTTTAATGTTTAGGGTTTAGGCTTTCGGGTTTAGTATTTTGTGTTTAGTGTTTAGAGTTTTGGATTTGGTATTTTAGCGTTTGAGGTTTAGGGTTTGGAGTTTTGATTTATGGTTAAGGATTTAGTATTTAGGATTAGTGTTTGGGTTTAGGGTTTAGTGTTTAGGGTTTAAGGTTTAGGGTTTAAGGTTTAGGTTTTGGGTTTAGGATTTAGGGTTTAGGATTTAGGGTTTAGAGTTTAGGGTCTAGACTTTAAGGTTTTGGTTTTAGGGTTTAACATTTAGAGTTTAGGGTTTAATGTTTAGGGTTTAGGGTTTAGGGTTTGGAGTTGTAGTTTTAAGGGTCATGGTAAAGGATTTATGGCTTAGGGTTTAGCGTTTAGGTTTTGGGTTTTAGGGTTTGGATTTTAGGGTTAATGGTTTAGGATTTTTGATTTAGGATTTAGGGTTTAGGGTTTTGGATTTATGATTTAGGATTTAAAGTTTGGATTTAGGGTTTAGGGTTTAAGGTTTAGGATTTACGATTTAGGTTTTAAAGTTTGGATTTAGGGTTTAGGGTTTAGGATTTAGCATTTAGAGTTTTGGATTTATGGTTTAGGTTTTAATATTTAGAGTTTAGGATTTAGGATATAGTATTTAGGGTTTAGGGTTTAGGGTGTAGGGTGTAGGGTTTACGATTTAGGGTTTAGAGTTTACGGTATAGGGTTTACAATTTAGGGTTTTGAGTAGAGGGTTAAGGCTTTAGGGTTTAGGATTTAGGGATTAGAGTTTTGGGTTTAGGGTTTATCTTTTAGGGTTTTGGGTTTAAGGTTTAGGGTTTAGGGTTTAGTATTTTGTATTTAGGGTTTAGAGTTTAGGATTTGGTATTTTAGCATTTGAGGTTTAGGGTTTAGAGTTTTGATTTAGGGTTAAGGATTTAGGGTTTAGGATTAGGGTTAGGGTTTAAGGTTTAGCATTTAGGGTTTAGGGTTTAGGTTTTAGAGTTTTGATTTAGGGTTAAGGATTTAGTGTTTAGGATTAGGGTTAGGGTTTGGGGTTTAGCATTTAGGGTTTAGGGTTTGGGGTTCACAGTTTAGGGTTTAGGATTGAGGGTTTAGTGTTTAGGGTTTAGGTTTAGGGTTTAGGGTTTAGGGTTTAAACTTTAAGGTTTAGGTTTTAGCGTTCAAGATGTAGGGTTTAGCATTTATTGTTTAGGGTTTAATGTTTAGGGTTTAGGGTTTTGGGTTTGGAGTTGTAGGTTTAAGGTTTATGGTTAAGGATTTATGTGTTAGGGTTTAGCGTTTTGGTTTTGGGTGTTAGGATTTAGAGTTTAGTATTTTTGGTTTAGGATTTACGATTTAGGGTTTAACGTTTGGATTTAGGGTTTAGGGTTTAGAGTTTATGGTTCATGGTTTAGGGTTTAGGATTTAGGGTCTAGACTTTAAGCTTTAGGTTTTAGGGTTTATGGTTTAGGGTTTAGCATTTAGAGTTTAGGGTTTAATGTTTAGGGTTTAGGGTTTAGTATTTTGAGTTTAGAGTTTAGGATTTGGTATTTTGGCATTTGAGGTTTAGGGTTTAGAGTTTTGATTTATGGTTATGGATTTAGTAGTTAGGATTAGGTTTTGGGTTTAGGGTTTAGGGTTCAGGGTTTAAGGTTTAGGGTTGAGGGTTTAGGGTTTAGGGTTTAGCGTTTGGAGTTGTAGGTTAAAGGTTTATGGGTAAGGGTTTATTATTTAGGATTTTGCGTTTAGGTTTTGGGTGTTATGGTTTATAGTTTAGTGTTTAAGGTTTAGGATTTTGAGTTTAGGGTTTAGGGTTTAGGATTTGCGGTTTAGAGTTTAAAGTTTGGATTTAGGGTTTGGAGTTATTGGTTGAAGTTTTAGGGTTTAAGTATTAAGTTTTAGCGTTTAGTGTTTTGGGCTTTGTTTTTAGGGTTTAGGATATAGGGTTTAGAGTTTCTATTTAGAGTTAAGGATTTAGGGTTTAGGATTAGTGTTAGACTTTAAGGTTTAGGGTTTAGGGTTTAGTATTTTGTGTTTAGGGTTTAGAGTTTAGGATTTGGTATTTTAGCATTTGAGGTTTAGGGTTTAGAGTTTTGATTTTTGGTTATGAATTTAGTATTTAGGATTAGGGTGTGGGTTTAGGGTTTTTAAGGTTTAGGCTTTAGGGTTTAGGGTTTAGGGTTTAAAGTTGTAGGTTAAAGGTTTATGGTTAAGGGTTTATTGTTTAGGGTTTAGCGTTTAGGTTTTGCATGTTAGGGTTTAGAGTTTAGTGTTTATGGTTTAAGATTTTGGGTTTAGGGTTTACGGTTTAGGATTTGCGATTTAGAGTTTAAAGTTTGGATTTAGGGTTTGGAGTTGTAGGTTGAAGGTTTAGGGTTTAGGGTTTAGGGTTTAAGTATTATGCTTTAGCATTTAGGGTTTTGGGCTTTGTTTTTAGGGTTTAGGATATAGGGTTTAGGGTTTAGGGTTTAGGGTTTAGCATGAAGGATTAAGGATTTAGAATTTAGGGTTTATGATTAAGGGTTTAGGGTTTGGGGTTTAGGTGTTAGGTTTTAGGGTAGGTGTTTTGGCAAAGTGTTTAGGATTTAGGGTTTTGAGTTGTGGGTTTAGGGTTTAGGGGTTAGTGTTTAAGGCTTAGAGTTTGTGGTTTATGGTTTAGCATTTAGGGTTTAGGTTTTAGGGTTTAGAGTTTGGTGTTTAGGGTTAAGAGTTTGTGGTTTAGGGTTTAGGCTTTAGTGTTTAGGGTTTATGGTTTAAAGTTTAGGGTTTTGGGTTTAGGGGTTGGAGTTGTTGGTTTTGGGTTTAGAGTTTAGGGTAGAGGGTTTACGATTTAGGGTTTTCAGTTCAGTATTTATTGTTTATGGTTTAGAGTATAGGATTTGGGGTTTAGGGTTTGAGGTTTAGGGTTTAGAGTTTATATTTAGAGTTAAGGATATAGGGTTTAGGATTAGTGATAGGGTTTAACATTTAGGGTTTAGGGTTTAGGGTTATGTATAGGGTTTAGGGTTTAGGGTGTAGGGTTTAGGTTTAGTGTTTAGGGTGTATGGTTTAGGGTTTATGATTTAAGGTTTAGGGTTTAGTATTTTGTGTTTATGGTTTAGAGTTTATGATTTGTTGTTTTAGTGTTTGATGTTTAGGGTTTAGAGTTTTGATATGGGGTTAAGGATTTAGGGTTTAGGGTTTAGGGTTCAGGGTTTAGGTTTAGGGTTTATGGTTTAAGGTTTAGGGTCTAGACTTTAAGGTTTAGGTTATAGGATTTAGGGTTTACGATTTAGCATTTAGAGTTTAGCGTTTAATGTTTAGGGTTAAGGGTTTAGTATTTTGTGTTTAGGGTTTAGAGTTTGGGATTTGGTATTTTAGCATTTGAGATTTAGGGTTTAGAGTTTTGATTTAGGGTTAAGGATTTAGTGGTTAGGATTAGGGTTTGGGTTTAGGGTTTTGGGTTTAGGGTTTATGGTTTAGGGTCTAGACTTTTAGGTTTAGGTTTTAGGTTTTAGGGTTTAGGGTATAGCATTTAGAGTATTGGGTTTAATGTTTTGGGTTCAGGGCTTAGGGTTTGGAGTTTTAGGTTAAAGGTTTATGGTTAAGGGTTTATTGTTTAGGGTTTAGCATTTAGGTTTTGTGTGTTAGGGTTTAGAGTTTAGTGTTTATGGTTTAGGATTTTGTGTTTAGGGTTTAGGGTTTACGATTTGCAATTTAGATTTTAAAGTATCGATTTAGGGTTTGGAGTTGTAGGTTGAAGGTTTAGGGTTTAGGATTTGGGGAGTATGGTTTAGGGTTTATGATTTAGGGTTTAGGGTTTAGTGTTTATGGTTTAGAGTTTATGATTTGGTGTTTTAGCGTTTGATGTTTAGGGTTTAGAGTTTTGATACGGGGTTAAGGATTTAGGGTTTAGGATTAGGGTTAGGGTTTAGGGTTTAGGGTTTAGCGTTTAGGGTTTAGGGTTTAGGGTTCAGGGTTTAGGTTTAGGGTTTAGGGTTTAGGGTTTAGGGTTTAGGGTCTAGACTTTAAGGTTTAGGTTTTAGAGTTTAGGGTTTAGGGTTTACCATTCAGAGTTTAGCGTTTAATGTTTAGGGTTCAGGGTTTAGTATTTTGTGTTTAGGGTTTATAGTTTGGAATTTGGTATTTTAGCATTTGAGATTTAGGGTTTAGAGTTTTGATTTAGGGTTAAGGATTTAGTGTTTAGGATTAGGGTTTGGGTTTAGGGTTTAGGGTTTAAGGTTTAGGTTTTGGGTTTAGGATTTAGTGTTTAGGGTTTAAGGTTTAGAGTTTAGGGTCTAGACTTTAATGTTTAGGTTTTAGGGTTTAACATTTAGAGTTTAGGGTTTAATGTTTAGGGTTTAGGGTTTAGGCTTTCGGGTTTAGTATTTTGTGTTTAGTGTTTAGAGTTTAGGATTTGGTATTTTAGCGTTTGAGGTTTAGGGTTTAGAGTTTTGATTTATGGTTAAGGATTTAGTAATTAGGATTAGGGTTTGGGTTTAGGGTTTAGGGTTTAAGGTTTAGGTTTTGGGTTTAGGATTTAGGGTTTAGGGTTTAGGGTTTAGGGTTTAGGGTCTAGACTTTAATGTTTAGGTTTTAGGGTTTAACATTTAGAGTTTAGGGTTTAATGTTTAGGGTTTAGGGTTTAGGGTTTGGAGTTGTAGTTTTAAGGGTTATGGTAAAGGATTTATGGTTTAGGGTTTAGCGTTTAGGTTTTGGGTTTTAGGGTTTGGATTTTAGGGTTAATGGTTTAGGATTTATGATTTAGGATTTAGGGTTTAGGGTTTTGCATTTACAATTTAGGGTTTAAAGTTTGGATTTAGGGTTTAGGGTTTACGGTTTAGAATTTAGGGTCTACACTTTAAGGTTTAGGTTTTAGGGTTTAGGGTTTAAGGTTTAGAGTTTAGAATTTGGTATTTTAGCATTTGACGTTTAGGGTTTAGAGTTTTGATTTAGGGTTAAGGATTTTGTGCTTAGTATTAGGGTTTGGGTTTAGGGTTTAGGGTCTAGACTTTAAGGTTTAGGTTTTAGGGTTTAGGGTTTAGGGTATAGCATTTAGAGTTTTGGGTTTAATGTTTAGGGTTTAGGGTTTAGGGTTTGGAGTTGTAGGTTAAAGGTTTAGTATTAAGTGTTTATTGTTTAGGGTTTAGCATTTAGGTTTTCGGTGTTATGGTTTAGTGTTTAGTGTTTATGGTTTAGGATTTTGAGTTTAGGGTTTAGGGTTTAGGATTTGCGGGTTAGAGTTTAAAGTTTGGATTTAGGGCTTGGAGTTGTAGGTTGAAGGTTTAGTGTTTAGGGTTTAGGGTTTAAGTATTAAGTTTTAGGGTTTAGGGTTTTGGGTTTTGTTTTTAGGGTTTAGAATATAGGGTTTAGGGTTTAGGGTGTAGGGTTTAAGGTGTAGGATTAAGGGTTTAGAGTTTAGGGTTTATGGTTAAGGGTTTAGGGTTTAGGGTTTTGGTATTAGGTTTTAGGGTAGGGTTTTTTGGTAAAGTGATTAGGATTTTAGTTTTTGATTTGTGGGTTTAGGGTTTAGGGGTTAGGGTTTAAGGCTTAGAGTTTTTGGTTTATGGTTTGGCGTTTAGGGTTTAGGGTTTTGGGTTTAGAGTTTGGTGTTTAGGGTTAAGAGTTTGTGGTTTAGGGTTTAGGCTTTAGGGTTTATCGTTTAGTGTTTAGGGTTTATGGTTTAAAGTTTAGGGTTGAGGATTTAGGGGTTCGAGTTGTTGGTTTTGGGTTTAGAGTTTAGGGTACATGGTTTACAATTTAGGGTTTTGTGTTCAGTATTTAGTGTTTATGGTTTAGAGTTTAGGATTTAGGGTTTAGGGTTTAATGTTTAGGGTTTAGAGTTTATATTTAGAGTTAAGGATTTAGGGTTTAGGATTAGTGTTAGGGTGTGTGGTTTAGGGTTTATGATTTAGGGTTTAGGGTTTAGTATTTTGTGTTTAGGGTTTAGAGTTGAGGATTTGGTGTTTTAGCGTTTGATGTTTAGGGTTTAGAGTTTCGATATAAGGTGAAGGATTTAGGGTTTAGGATTAGGGTTAGGGTTTAGGGTTTGGGGTTTAGGGTTTAGGGTTCAGGGTTTAGGTTTAGGGTTTAGGGTTTAGGGTCTAGGGTTTAAGGTTTAGGTTTTAGGGTTTAGGTTTTAGGGTTTAGCATTTAGAGTTTAGCGTTTAATGTTTAGGTTTTAGGGTTTAGTATTTTGTGTTTAGGGTTTAGAGTTTGGGATTTGGTATTTTAGCATTTGAGATTTTGAGTTTAGAGTTTTGATTTGAGGTTAAGGAGTTAGTGTTTATGGTTTAGGGTTTAGGGTTTAAGGATTAGGGTTCAGGGTTTAGGTTAAGGGTTTAGGTTTAGGGTTTAGGGTTTAGGGGTTAGGGTCTAGGGTTTAGGGTTGAGGGTTTAGTGTTTAGGGTTTAGGGTTTAGGGTTTAAGGTTTTGGTTTTAGGGTTTAGGGTTTACGGTTTAGCTTTTAGAGTTTAGTGTTTAATGTCTGGGTTTAGGGTTTAGACTTTAAGGTTTAGGTTTTAGGGTTTAGTGTTTAGGGTTTAGCATTTAGAGTTTAGGGTTTAATGTTTAGGGTTTAGGCTTTCGGGTTTAGCATTTTGTGTTTAGTGTTTAGAGTTTTGGATTTGGTATTTTAGCGTTTGAGGTTTAGGGTTTGGAGTTTTGATTTATGGTTAAGGATTTAGTATTTAGGATTAGTGTTTGGGTTTAGGGTTTAGTGTTTAGGGTTTAAGGTTTAGGGTTTAAGGTTTAGGTTTTGGGTTTAGGATTTAGGGTTTAGGGTTTAGGGTTTAGAGTTTAGGGTCTAGACTTTAAGGTTTTGGTTTTAGGGTTTAACATTTAGAGTTTAGGGTTTAATGTTTAGGGTTTAGGGTTTAGGGTTTGGAGTTGTAGTTTTAAGGGTCATGGTAAAGGATTTATGGCTTAGGGTTTAGCGTTTAGGTTTTGGGTTTTAGGGTTTGGATTTTAGGGTTAATGGTTTAGGATTTTTGATTTAGGATTTAGGGTTTAGGGTTTTGGATTTATGATTTAGGATTTAAAGTTTGGATTTAGGGTTTAGGGTTTAAGGTTTAGGATTTACGATTTAGGGTTTAAAGTTTGGATTTAGGGTTTAGGGTTTATGATTTAGCATTTAGAGTTTTGGATTTATGGTTTAGGTTTTAATATTTAGAGTTTAGGATTTAGGATATAGTATTTAGGGTTTAGGGTTTAGGGTGTAGGGTGTAGGGTTTATGATTTAGGGTTTAGAGTTTACAGTATAGGGTTTACAATTTAGGGTTTTGAGTAGAGGGTTAAGGCTTTAGGGTTTAGGATTTAGGGATTAGAGTTTTGGGTTTAGGGTTTATCTTTTAGGGTTTTTTTTTTTTTTTTTTTTTTTTTTTTTTTTATTTGAACGACCCTTGAGTGGGTCAGGGGCTTAGCAACACCCCCAGGCCTTAGCATAAATAGAAACAAGAACAAGTACAAGGAGGGGGACATAAACCTAACCTCCAGTCCTAAGATCGTTCCGGAGTCAACTAACTCAGAAGGAAAGTCGACTCCTCCCCGTACTAAAAGATGTAAACCTAATACTAAGTACCTAAGGAGAGGACTCCTCTCGATACAATTATACTAGGAAAACTTAAATAAGGGAGACTCTCCCCTTACAAGGAAGAGACAATAAATGAAACTATTCAAAAGAACTATAGCTCCGGCTATAGTTAAGGTGAATTCTAAGCGAGATTCACGGAGGTTCCTTGATTCTCTTTGTCTTCCTTCTCCGAAGTTGGTCACCTCTTGCATATCTAATTGGTGATATGCCTTTGTCTCCTTAGGTAGTTGTTGGCTGTTGAAATATACTTGAGGGCTAGTAATTTTATGTCTATGTTTCGATAATGAATCGAAGACAGTTGGCTTCTCGGTATATGTGATTACATTTGAACTGTTTAATCTGTCCAATTAGGCTTTGAAGCTTCTGAGTTGATTGTCGATGCTCCAAGGATGTTGTGCTCTGCTCATTATCCACGCAACTAATAATTGTGAGTCAATCTCTAAGATAATATTTTTGTAGCCCATTTCAAATGACTAGGGCCCAAACCGAGTGCCTCTACTTCGCTTGAATCTGGTTCCATCTCCCAAAGGAGTGGCAAATGCTATCACCATTCTCCTGTGGTCTCTCAAAATACCTCCCGCTCCTATCTTTCTGGGTTCTCCATGCACCGCCATCCGTGTTGATCTTTACCCACAATCGGAGGCTTTTTCCACTGACGAGGATCACTTTCGCATCATGCCCGCATCTTTCCCCATTAAGATCAACTCTGTCCAATTCGATGGCCATTTGACGTAGGGAAATACTGTGTTTAGGAGCTTATATGATCCTTATAGATAGCATATTTGACTCGCTTACATTCGAGATTTTACCCCATATTTGCTAGCACACCTATTCTTCCATAGGTTCCAAAGAAATGAAGATTGGTATAGCCTGCAATAACAGTTTGTGAGCATCATTGTTGAATTTTGCTGACCACCATTGGTGATTAGTTGAAGCGGTGAGGTATGGTCTGTAGTAATCCCATTCTGCCGCAAAACTCCTCCAAACATAAGCAAGAAATCGTCCTTTGTTGAAGATGTGCTCTATGTTGTCCATGCCGGCTGTTACAACAAAAACAACGAATCGCTCTTTGCCAAAAATAGTTAGTTTGTCATTAGTTGGTAACTTACCTCGCAATGCTCTCCATAAAAGAAAGGATGATTTAAAAGGAATACTCCTATGCCACATTAGAGTATTGAATTTAGATTTCTCCTTTTCTCGATGACATTCCAAGTGAAGAACAAGTAAATTTTCCATCATTAGTAAGGGTCCAAATAGCTGATCGATTTGCCATCATCGATATGAACCATTTGCTAAAATGTTCGCAAGTCGCGCTAGGAGCTTGTTGAGTCGGATTCTATAGTTCCATTGCCCATTTATCCAAAAATCTGCAACTTTTTGTTGTTGAGCTGTGGATCGTGTCTAGAGAACACAGGCAAGGGGGCCAACTCCCAACCATTATCCCACCGGAAGAGAAGTTCAGTGTTGATTTTCCACTGTATATTCTCTTCCACCTTCAATTTGTTATTCATGAGGTGTTTCCAAGCGGTGATTCACTGTATCCCATTTCTTGCTAATGGGGTTGGATATCCGTGATATTTTGCTTTGAAAATCTCCCAGAGTTTGCTTAGATCGAAAACCCACCATTGCTTATATTGGAAAGCTTTGCGACATCTGCGATTCCTAACTCCTATTCCACCTTCTTCAATTGGGAAGCTTAAATTCTTCCATGAGGACCAGTGATATTTTTCTTCTCATTTCTCCATCCCGGAAGAAATCTGCAATGATGCTTTGTATCCGCTTGAGAACCGTAGAGGTGGGGGAGTGACTGCAGATAGAAGATGAATAGGCAGAGATTGTAGTACATGCTTGATCAAAATTGCTTTACCTCCATAGCTTAGTATCTTTACCGCCACTGTAATTCTGTGAAGAATCTTGTTAATGAGATCAGAGAAATATATGACTCGGATCCGCCAAAGAAATAAAGGGCAACCTGTAGGTAGTAATCCCTTCTTTCTCGTTTATAACTGTTACCTTTTTTATTCTATCTCTAGTACTAGTGAAAGTACTGGAGTGAATAATGAAATGGCTTTTGTCCTTATTTACTTTGGCTGATGTTCCCTCATACACATTCAAGGTTTGCATGACCAGTTGTAAGGTCTTTTGTCTCCCAGAAGTGAAGAGTATAATATCATCTGCAAAACTCAAATGGTTTACCTGTGGGCCTTTTCTTTCCATGAAAAAACCATGATAATCAGGATGATTATGAAGTCTGTTGAGAGATCTGGATAGTACTTCTGCACCTAAAATAAATAGTGCAGGGGAAAGGGGATCACCTTATTTGAGTCCTTTTGATGATTTGAAGAAACCATACCTCTTACCATTGATAATAATAGAGTACCAATTGTTAGCCATAATCCTCCAGACCATGTCTATAAAGCATTCACTGAACCCTATTTTCCTCAATACTAGACATGTATAAGACCATTGTACCCTATCATAAGCTTTAGCCATATCTAGCTTGATAATCACATTGCTACCTATGTTAGGCTTTTTAATCTGATGAATCATTTCTTGTGCCAACATGATATTTTCAGAGATACTCCTACCTTTCACAAAACCAGATTGATTAGGGGAGATCAATTCAGGTAGGATGGGGCCCAATCTACTACTTAAGAGTTTAGAAATGATCTTGCTAATGAAGTTGCTTAGACTAATAGGTCTGAATTCCTTCAATTTAGTAGGGTTGCTCACTTTAGGCAATAGCACAATGCAAGAGTGGGAAAAATACTTAGGTATCATTTGTCCACAAAAGAAGGCTTGGATTACCTCAAATAGATCATGTTTAATGATATGCCAGATTCGATAGAAATTACCATTCATCCCATCCGACGGTACTTGAATTTGGATTCATTGAAAAGACAACATCTTTCAATTCCTCCAATGTAGGCATGGCGATGAGCCTCTCATTTTGTGTGGTTGACTCTCCCGTATGCACCCAAAGCCTCCTCATTGATAATCCTGTTCTCCTGTAAATAAATTAAAGTAATCACAAGCGGTATTGCTATGGCATTGTCTCCTGTATGCACTCTCCTTCATCATTCAAAAGTTTGTGGATGAATAACCTTCTTCTTCTCCTCTTATCGTGAATGAAAGTATTTGGTATTGGCATCCCCTTCTTTGAACCATTGTAGTTGTGCCTTTTGCTTCAATATAGAATCCTCTAGCTTGAAACCCGATATACTCAAAGATTAAGCTCTGCGATTCTGCAAATTACTATCGGTTTGGTCTGGATAAGTTTTTCTTCAGACTTGCACCTTATGTTCATAGTCCTTCACTTTGTTAAATACATCTCCAAATTCTTCTCTGACCATGAACTAAGAGTGTTAGATAACCTCTTCAATTTCGTGGAATTTCCACATGTCGTTGCCTTCTACATTCCTTTCCCAACGGTCCTAACAATATCAAGAAAGTTAGATTGATCACCGTAAATTAAGAAATTTAAAATACCCGATGTAGTCATTCTCTATTGCTTTCATTTCCATCAAGATGGGCAATGATCGACCTCTGTAAGGTAGATGAGTGATGGTGGTGCGAGGCATCTTCTCTAACCACTCATCATTAGCCATAACTCTGTCGGCCTTTTTCCGGATCCTGTGTTGAATACCTCTTTGATTGGTCCAGTGAATTTTTGTCCATGAAGCCTAAGTCAATGAGTCCACATGCCTCTATAACAAAGAATGAACCTGTGCTTTTCTTCATATTGTAAGGGACCCCTCCAAGCTTTTCTTCAATAGAAGTAATCACATTGTAGTCTCCTACAGAGCACCAAGGTTTGTTGTTTCCACTTGCTTGGTGTAACAATCTGTCCCACAGGGGCCTTCTAAGATATTCCTTGCATTTTGCATACACAAAGGTGATAAAGAATTGCTCCTGTATCTCAGCATGTCTAATGCTGCAAGTAACCTGCTGCTCATCCTCCTCTAGTACTGCACAATCAATATCTTTGTTCCAAAAAATCCAAATTTTGCCATTGCAATTGCTGATAGCTTGATCCATTGCCAGTTGAATTCTATAGTTTTGGACCTGATTCTTATCTGAAAAAGGTTCCAAAATAGTAATGATAGATGGTTGATGAAGCTTCCTGAGCATTTTAATTCTTTCCATCACCCCTTGGGTGTTAACCCCTCTCACATTCCAAGTAATTGTACTAATCATTGGGATGATTTTGAGGTAAACAATCTTGTATTTGGTCCACTGCAGTGATGTTCTTCATTCTGACTCTTGAAGTGAAATTTCTCATGTTGAAACCCTCTTGGGGACAAGCCCTGCTTGTTAGCTACCTGCTGGATTTCTTGTTCAAAATTGTGGTCATAATTAGAAGTAAAGGCTTTGATTAGAAGTTCACTAGTATCCTCCTCATCCTCTGGACCCTTCAGAGATTGGTTGTCTTCATCCATGTCATCTTCTGAGTTTTCCACAGCATACTCATCAATAATAGGAATGGAGTTCATATGGCAAGTGCCCTGTCCTGTGTCTGGAGGATTCTCGGGGGGGGTCATATATTGAGCCTGCAGTGGAGTAATATCCATACCCTGCTGATCATCAACCATGATAAATTCCTTGCAAGCTTCTTCATTGTGTTTCTGTTGTTCCTCTTTCTCTTTCACTTGCTGTAAGTTCTGCCTTTTCTTAGCTGCCTCCCTTTTCTTTTTGCTGGGCTTATTTTTGCTTTTAGGTGTGATGTCCTGCTGACTAGTACCTGCCTTAGATCCCATATCCTTTGCCATAGCACCCCTTTGTTGATTATCCTCTGCATTTTGTTCAGCATCCTGTTTGTTGTTGCTGTTATCCTTACCTGTTTGCTTCTGCATGCCTGTCTTATCATAATGTTGAGTTGGTGTCTTTCTGGCTTTATGCTGAGGGGTTTCAGTGGTAGCAGTAGTTCTATATTTAGGGTCAAGGTCCATATCAGTCTCCTCAAGTATTTCCTGATGCAACTCCCCTTTTTTGGATATTCCTTCCTGCAAGTTAATATCATTACCTGTCTGCTTATTGCTGTCCTTGTTACCTGTTTGTTTGATCTGGTTGGTTTGTTCTGGCTCCTTTTCCTGTCTGTTTTGTGTTTCATTTGCTGATGCCTTCCCCTTGTTGGGAGGCTCTCCCCTGTCCACATTGTGTTGTCCCTGTATGCATAGATTATTAAAATAGTTCTGTTGAGGGTTGTTAGTTATACCTGTTTGTGGAGTGATACTTTGATGCTGATCCTTTGACTGCCTGTTCTGTGGTGAGGTGGGTCTCCATATAGTCTTTTGAGCTTTTTCCTCTTGCTGTTTGTTGTTTCTTCTTTTCTCATTTGCCATATCTCCTCCTATTCTTTGTGTGTTGTATTTTGTTGTCCCTTTCCTTGTTCTGCTTGGGATGTTTCTTCTCCTGTTCTTTCTGTTGGTCCGATTATTGTCTTTTCCTTTGTCAGGCCTGCCTTTTTGTTTAGTATTCCTCTCACTTCTGCCTTTCTTTTCTGTATTCCTCATCCCTCAATTTGAAATTGCATTCTTCCACCATGTGCCCTTGATGCTTGCAATATACACGATGGAGGTATATTCTCATATTCAATGGGTTGCCATCTTCCAATTGTGAGGTCTTCATCATTCAATCCTATCCATACATGTCTAGGTCTAGCCTTAGTCAAGTCTATTTGGACTTTAACCTTAGCCATGCTGGCCCTGGTTCTTTTATGGAGGTCAGATCAAGGTACAGAACTTTGCCAACAGAAGCAAGTAAAGGTGAGATGAACTCTTTCTTAAAACAGTGCCATGGTAATCCTGGCAACAGCACCCATATAGGAACAATGGGAGTCTCTTCCTCAGGTTTAAAATTAGGTGTCCAAGCCTGTATTCTCATCAATTTACCCTCGATGGTCATTCTGTGTGTCGGACCGTATTGTAATCCAATTCATTTTCCAGATCTATAAACACATGCTTAGCATTGTAATGAGCTATATTAACTCCTCCATTAAGCTGAGTTTGCATGATGAAACTCTTTCTAATTAGTTCCACCTTCGGCATGGTGGAACTGAATTTACCTATTAAGGTATATTTGCAATCAACCGCCAGCTTATTCATGAAATCATCCATGTCGTAAATCACAAAGAGTTGGCCTTGTTTGGTTGTATGTCTCGGAGGAACCAGTTCGATGGTCTGAGTCTGTGCAGAGTGTATTTGTCTGAGTCTTGCTGCCAAGGTTTGCACAACAGTGTAAGGAGCAGGTTCTATGTTTTGCTCCTGTTTATTGTTTTGATTCTCCTTAGCCATCGTACCGTGAGTTCCGAGCATGGCTAGTCATTGGCTATTCAAGGTGGCGGCGATGTTTCTCAAAGTTACTAGAGATTTTAGGAAGTCATTATAGTACTTATTGAGCTCAATACTTCCCATTTGTAGCCCGCCTGCACTCTTGTATATCATGTTCCTTTTCACCTTGATCATGGCATTTCGGATTTGTGGATCTTTGCTCCTTAGCTTTGACCAGTTTATGGCTATCTTTATCATTCATATTATCAGCATTCAGATTAGGATTATAAAGAGAGTACTTACCTGCTCCGTTGTCATCTTCATTAACCTTCCTGTTTTGTGAGATGTTGGTTGCTGCTGTGTAGCCCTGTGATTGAACACAATTATGGGAGTTAGTACAAATGGTTTCTATACCTGATCTCTGCTGCTTCCCGCTGTATATCATTGCTTTTGATGGCCTAATTCCAAACGAGAATTGCGATCCATTCTCCACTTCAACCACTTCCAAATTTTTGTTCTCCTGATGATCATTTTGATCCTGTTTCGTTCCATGTGTCTCTTTTCCTGCTTGAATTTCCTTATTTTGTTCCAAGTTCATTTTCTGGCCTTGCTGTTGATTTATTGAACCTTGGTGAACCTGGGAATTAACCTCTTGGTCCTCGACATCATCTCGAAGCTTATCTTTATCACTTTGCACATTTCGAATGCCTGTAATTCGATCAGGCCTTGCCGGAATTTCCTTGTGTATTTGCTCCTTATCGAAAACATTGGTAATGTTAATAGAATGATCCTTTGATGTAGTAGGACGAGTTCCTTCCTTAGTTCCTTCCTCCATTTCCAGTTCCTCAGTCGTCTGCCCACCGGAGTTCTTGCCGCCGGCGATTGGGCCGGCCATTTTGCTTGAGCTTGCACTGAGTTGTACCTCTTCACTAGGCGAGCAACCCCCAGTGTTCCACTCGCCATGTAATTGGTGGGAACCTGTTCGAATCTGAAGGCGGCGATCGGGCGATTCTTCGGCGATTTGTTCTTCAGTTGCGACTTCAGATCTCTCAATTGACAAGATGAAATCATCTACTTTTTTAATATGTTGTAGGCATTGAGACGTAGAATCATTCCCTGTAATCAATTTTCCTCGATTCAGTCCATCGCGATCTAGGGAAATGATTTCTTGAACGCCATCTAATTCTCCCTCCGAGTTCGCATTGTTCATCGCTACCTTATTTCTCAAATTCGTGGAGATATATGATGAATTAGATGGTGGGTGGGTGGGTTCGTTCTGTCCGAGCGCCGCTCTGTTGAGCAGTGGAGTGGCGGTGCCTACCGGCGGCTCACGCGCCATTCCGGCAGCTGCTGGGAAACTAGCCGTTAGGCTAGAGTTGGAGAGTGTTCTTTTTAGTGAGAAGCGTTAGAGAGAGAAAATATTAGGAAAATGGGGAAGCGATCAAAGGGTTTTGGGTTTAAGGTTTAGGGTTTAGGGTTTAGTATTTTGTATTTAGGGTTTAGAGTTTAGGATTTGGTATTTTAGCATTTGAGGTTTAGGGTTTAGAGTTTTGATTTAGGGTTAAGGATTTAGGGTTTAGGATTAGGGTTAGGGTTTAGGGTTTAGCATTTAGGGTTTAGGGTTTAGGTTTTAGAGTTTTGATTTAGGGTTAAGGATTTAGGGTTTAGGATTAAGGTTAAGGTTTGGGGTTTAGCATTTAGGGATTAGGGTTTGGGGTTCACAGTTTAGGGTTTAGGGTTGAGGGTTTAGTGTTTAGGGTTTAGGTTTAGGGTTTAGGGTTTAGGGTTTAAACTTTAAGGTTTAGGTTTTAGCGTTCAAGATGTAGGGTTTAGCATTTATTGTTTAGGGTTTAATGTTTAGGGTTTAGGGTTTTGGGTTTGGAGTTGTAGGTTTAAGGTTTATGGTTAAGGATTTATGTGTTAGGGTTTAGCGTTTTGGTTTTGGGTGTTAGGATTTAGAGTTTAGTATTTATGGTTTAGGATTTACGATTTAGGGTTTAACGTTTGGATTTAGGGTTTAGGGTTTAGAGTTTATGGTTCATGGTTTAGGGTTTAGGATTTAGGGTCTAGACTTTAAGCTTTAGGTTTTAGGGTTTATGGTTTAGGGTTTAGCATTTAGAGTTTAGGGTTTAATGTTTAGGGTTTAGGGTTTAGTATTTTGTGTTTAGAGTTTAGGATTTGGTATTTTGGCATTTGAGGTTTAGGGTTTAGAGTTTTGATTTATGGTTATGGATTTAGTATTTAGGATTAGGTTTTGGGTTTAGGGTTTAGGGTTCAGGGTTTAAAGTTTAGGGTTGAGGGTTTAGGGTTTAGGGTTTAGGGTTTAGGGTTTAGCGTTTGGAGTTGTAGGTTAAAGGTTTATGGTTAAGGGCTTATTATTTAGGATTTTGCGTTTAGGTTTTGGGTGTTAAGGTTTAGAGTTTAGTGTTTAAGGTTTAGGATTTTGAGTTTAGGGTTTAGGGTTTAGGATTTGCGGTTTAGAGTTTAAAGTTTGGATTTAGGGTTTGGAGTTATAGGTTGAAGTTTTAGGGTTTAAGTATTAAGTTTTAGCGTTTAGTGTTTTGGGCTTTGTTTTTAGGGTTTAGGATATAGGGTTTAGAGTTTCTATTTAGAGTTAAGGATTTAGGGTTTAGGATTAGTGTTAGACTTTAAGGTTTAGGGTTTAGGGTTTAGTATTTTGTGTTTAGGGTTTAGAGTTTAGGATTTGGTATTTTAGCATTTGAGGTTTAGGGTTTAGAGTTTTGATTTTTGGTTATGAATTTAGTATTTAGGATTAGGGTGTGGGTTTAGGGTTTTTAAGGTTTAGGCTTTAGGGTTTAGGGTTTAGGGTTTAAAGTTGTAGGTTAATGGTTTATGGTTAAGGGTTTATTGTTTAGGGTTTAGCGTTTAGGTTTTGGGTGTTAGGGTTTAAAGTTTAGTGTTTATGGTTTAGGACTTTGAGTTTAGGGTTTAGGGTTTAGGATTTGCTGTTTAGAGTTTAAAGTTTGGATTTAGGGTTTGGAGTTGTAGGTTAAAGTTTTAGGGTTTAGGGTTTAGGGTTTAAGTATTATGCTTTAGCATTTAGGGTTTTGGGCTTTGTTTTTAGGGTTTAGGATATAGGGTTTAGGGTTTAGGGTGTAGGTTTTAGCATGAAGGATTAAGGGTTTAGAGTTTAGGGTTTATGATTAAGGGTTTAGGGTTTGGGGTTTAGGTGTTAGGTTTTAGGGTAGGGGTTTCGGCAAAGTGTTTAGGATTTAGGGTTTTGAGTTGTGGGTTTAGGGTTTAGGGGTTAGTGTTTAAGGCTTAGAGTTTGTGGTTTATGGTTTAGCATTTAGGGTTTAGGTTTTAGGGTTTAGAGTTTGGTGTTTAGGGTTAAGAGTTTGTGGTTTAGGGTTTAGGCTTTAGTGTTTAGGGTTTATGGTTTAAAGTTTAGGGTTTTGGGTTTAGGGGTTGGAGTTGTTGGTTTTGGGTTTAGAGTTTAGGGTAGAGGGTTTACGATTTAGGGTTTTGAGTTTAGTATTTAGTGTTTATGGTTTAGAGTATAGGATTTGGGGTTTAGGGTTTGAGGTTTAGGGTTTAGAGTTTATATTTAGAGTTAAGGATATAGGGTTTAGGATTAGTGATAGGGTTTAACATTTAGGGTTTAGGGTTTAGGGTTATGTATAGGGTTTAGGGTTTAGGGTGTAGGGTTTAGGTTTAGTGTTTAGGGTGTATGGTTTAGGGTTTATGATTTAAGGTTTAGGGTTTAGTATTTTGTGTTTATGGTTTAGAGTTTAGGGTTTATGGTTTAAGGTTTAGGGTTTAGGGTTTAGGGTTTTGAGTTGTAGGTTAAAGGTTTATGATTAAGGGTTTATTGTTTAGGGTTTAGCATTTAGGTTTTCGGTGTTCTGGTTTAGAGTTTAGTGTTTATGGTTTAGGATTTTGAGTTTAGGGTTTTGGGTTTAGGATTTGCGGGTTAGAGTTTAAAGTTTGGATTTAGGGTTTGGAGTTGTAGGTTGAAGGTTTAGGGTTTAAGTATTAAGTTTTAGGGCTTAGGGTTTTGGGTTTTGTTTTTAGGGTTTAGGATATAGGGTTTAGGGTTTAGGGTGTAGGGTTTAAGGTGTAGGATTAAGGGTTTAGAGTTTAGGGTTTATGGTTAAGGGTTTAGGGTTTAGGGTTTAGGTATTAGGTTTTAGGGTAGGGGTTTTTGGTAAAGTGTTTAGGATTTAGGTTTTCGAGTTGTGGGTTAGGTGTATCTATTCCTTCTCTAAAACATGCTTTTATCAATATTTCTGTTGCTCCTAAATGTACATATTTTATTGGATTTTTTGATTTTAAATCTTGGATTTCTTTATTAATTATTTTCTTATTTATGATAGGTATTTTAGCTTTACCTTTAATATATTTACAATCTATTACATGTTCTTTTTGGCTTACTACATAATATTCATCGTGTTGTAATTTAAATAAGTTTTTTTAATCTAGGTACTTCTAGTATTTTATCTATGCTTAAGTCTAATTCTTTTCCTTTTATTTGTTCAAACATATTATTGTCAAATATTATTTTTTGTTCTGTATATTCATTATCTTGATATTCTTCTTTACTTATTATTTTTATGTCATTTTCAGTCATAATAATCAGAAAATGGCTCTATCTCTTCTTCTAATTCGATGTCTGTTATTTCGTATATGCTATCTTCATTTTCTAATTCATAATCCAAATATTCTATCTGTTTATATTTGTCTTTTTCTATTATTACCTCTGTTATTTGTTTTTTCTTTAAATCTTTTGGCAATTTACAGTTTCTAGCTAAATGTCCTAGTTTTCCACAATTATAACATTTACATTCTGTTATATTTTTCTTAACTCTATGTGGTCTTTTTTGTTTATAATCTTTTATATAATATCTTTTTCTTGGAATTTTGTCTTTATATCTTGTTTTAAAGCGTTTATACTTTTTTATCATTTTCTTTTATATGGATTTTTACATCCAAATTGGGGTGCTAATTTACTTGTACAATATACTAAGTTTTTTACTAATATTTTTTCTAGTTTTAATTCTTCTTTATGTTTTTCACATAGTTTCATAAACCATTGTTGCAAGAATTTTATTCTAGCTCCTAGTGTATCTACTGTATTTGATTCTTCCCAATCTTTTATTATTTTTGAACTAAATGGTTCAGTAATTTTGTGTAATATAATTTTCTTATTTCTTTACTTTCATCATTTGTATATATTCCTTTATAGTAATATTCTCTAAATGCACATGTATATTCATCTATGTAACTCATTTTACATATTGCTAATTTATTCATTAAATTTACATTTACTATTTTATCTTTCTGTTGTTCTTCTATTTCATTGTCATACTTCCAAATTCATTTCTAATTGATATTTCATATTTATTTAATATGTCTATTGCTGATGTTGCTATTTCATTATTAAGTTTCGTATTATTTCTTAGTGTTTCTAAGCTTATTGGTGTTAAATTTTGTAACCATATTTTTCTGTTCCTATAAGTGTTCTTTCTATATATCTGGGGCATCCATTATTGATATCTTGTTATCTATTAATTGTTTTGATATATAACCTATCCATAATTGAATTGTTTTATTTGTATCTCACATACAGTCTAAATCTAAGAAATTATTTTGATCGTAGTTTGTCTAGGTATCCAATTTTTATTCAATCTTTTATCCCATAAGGCTTTATCTCTATTTTCTTTTCGTAAGTATAATATGTTGGAGTTGTATCCATTCGTGTTTTAGGATTTGAAGTACTAGGTTTTTCATCTAAATTTCCTACATTTATTTCTATATTTTTATCTTTTTTATAAGATCGATATGTTTCAATATGATTCATAATTATTTTCTGAAATATTATCATTTTCTTCTTCATTTATTTCATTTATTTCATCTATTTTTAATTCAGGTAATTCTTCTGTTTCTTCTAACATTGTTTTCATTCTTTCTATTTCTTGGTGTAACTTTAATTCTTCATTTCTTTTCTTGTACTCTTCTTTTGCTTTTAATTTTTCTTCGGATAGATGTTTAAGTCTTTCTAATTCTTTTGTAATTCTTGAATTCTAGTATCTTTTACTTCTTCTACTTGTTTAATTTCTTTTTTAGCTTGTTCTCTAATTTTTTCGATTTCTTTTTTCCTATCTATTTCGTCATTTTCTTTTTTTAATCGTACCATTGTTGTTAGACTATCTTCTAATTTTGCTGATTCTTTATCTGGCATTAGGTACAATTGGGTTCCTATTTTTTTATATCTTCTTTCTAAGTTTGAATGTATTATTTTTATTTCTAATCCATCTTGACTTTTATATATTTTTTCTTCTACAGCATATTCTTCTTTATTCATTATAAGTTATGTTGATATTTATATTCTAAGTGTTGTAATTGTAGATCTAGTAAGAATATCGTTTTTCTTTGTGCTTTTATAGATTTTTGGCATACTCCTGCCCATATATTTTCTTCTAATCTATTTTGTCTAAATCGTAATTCTTGTTTTATTTCATTAATTTTTTCTAATAATTGTTCTCTATAAGTTTCATCCATTATAAAAACATTTTTTCATAATATTCATTTTGTATTTCTTTTATATTTTCTAAAGTATATTCTAAGTATTCCATATCTTGGGTTCTTTGGTATTTTATAATATTATTTATTAGAAGTTTATTTAGTAGTTCTAAATCTCCTATAGTTTGTAGCCAATATGTTAGATATTCGTAGTTTATCATTAATCTGAATATAAATCATATAATTCATACATGCTTTGGATAGTTAGTTCCTGCCAATTTTTTTCTATGAGTTCCATTATTCTGTCTATTTCTGTTATTTCTTCAATGAGTAAAAGATCATAAATTTTTCGTTTTATGTCAATATTAAGTGTTTTAAGGATATATAAAATAAGTATTTTATAATTATAATCTCCATTTAATAAGTATGTATTCATCATTTTCATGATTTCTAAACAATTTTTATTCCTTCTAACCTTCTTGTTTGTTATTATCAATTATCAAATTATATTAAAGTTATCCTAAATAAATTCTTTTGGTCACTACTATGATTTTCAGCTTCAATCGATTTACCTAATACGCCTTCAACAAGTTCGTACTTCCCCTCAAACGGCTTCTCTTTTGCCTAACTGGGTTTCCGGTTTCGGATGGCATAGTCTGGGCTTACCTATTCTCAGCCTACCTTCGTTCATAGCAAACTACTTCGAATCTATTTAGTATAACAATACTATAACATGATAATAATCAAATAATAATCAAGAGATTATCAGGAATAATAAAGTTTAGTTGTTCATATTGAAATATGAAAATACCTGAGTTTGTAGATTTTCTGGAACTGAGTCCTTCATAGTTTCCTGGGTATTAATAGATTTCTCCATTTATATTTTTTCTTATCTAGCTCTGATACCAATTTGGGGGGTTGCGGAAGTTGAGAGTAGAAATGTGGAAATGGGAGATAAGGGATGATTTTCCCTTTCTCCTTCATCTTATTTATAGGCAAAGTTTACATGACCTTTACTATTCATGAAAGTGACTTGACCTTTACTATTCGTGAACAGTGACTGACTCTTACTATTCACATAATTGACATTTCACTATTGATGAATAGTGTCCTGTCAGTGACTCCAAATAAAAACAAACTACTTTACTTTTACTTTACAAAAGAGAACAAAAAACTTTACAAAAGATAAGATTCCTATCCTACTTTACATATATCTTGCTTCGTCATATCTTTTTGTTTTGTCGGCTGTCTTCATCAGGCTGCCGGATATTTTGTATCTTTTTGTGATAGATTATTCTAGCTGTACGGTTGGGACATTGTTATCTTCTCCGTGACATTTGGAACATATGTGTTCTGAATATTTGCTGCTGATTGTTGTACAATATCCGTTAATAATCTTTGGAGAAATAAAATTTTTCCTTATAGCTCTTGTAGTTGGTATATTTTCTGGCTTTAGGAGGCTTAGTATCCATTGTCGAATTTCCTCCATATCTCCTTCTCTAGTTTCTCGACAATTAGAATATATCATCGTATTATCTCGGCTAGAGTAGCTCCATATTGTATTGTTGTTTAGATAATTGTTTGCTAGCTCTGTTAATATCGTAGCTATTCCAATGACTCTTTTGTTAGCATAAAAATCAGGAAGATCCACAATAGGTATCTCATCTTGTTTTTCTATTTTCTCTGGTATTAACATGTCTCTAGTTAAACCAATCTTTATTACCTGTATAACTGGTTTTATCTCGTCATATAGTATCTCTGCAGTGGCTGTATAAAATTTGATAAAGAACAACGTTCCTTTGGTAATTCGTTTGTATGTTAAGAAAGCTTTGTATAATTCGGGTATCTTTGAGATTTCATCTCCTGTAGCTGTGTATACGGTGCTAAGTAGTCCGTAGTTATAACAACTTGTAACCAAATTTATATTTGTACCTGGTAGGGCAATTAGTTTGTTGTATCCTTGTAAGTGTTGGGTAATGTAATCAGTATTTGGTTCTTTTATGTTTATAGCTCTGGGGTTTCTGTTTAAGTAAGTTTGGACTTTGTAAATATTTTCTGTATAGGTACGGGTGATGTGGTTATATGTATTTTTCTGTTGGTTTAGGCTGTTTTTGTACGTAGTCGTTTGTGGAGTAGGTACAGATTTTTGTATTTTTGGTGCTGTATATGGTTTATCAAAAAGTTTGTTCATATTTGTATTTGTATAACTTTTTTCTTCTTCTGTAGCTTTTTCTTTCTTTGTAACTCCTGATGTACCTGCAGCTGTATTTGAACAAACATTATGGGTTTTATGGAGTTTCCCAACGTCTCCTTCTAGTTCTGGAATTTTAACGTCTTCCGATCGACGTAGCTCCGCATTTTTAACGTCATGTCTTTGATCGCTAGCTTACTTTTTTAGCTTCTGTATCTCACCATCCATACTATCCACTTTTTTACAAAGTGTAGTTAGGAGGTTGAGTATTTGATCCATAGTATTTGTTTTTTCAGTATCTTTGTCTTGAGAGGTGATCTGCAATCACATTCTTGTCAGTTTTTATAATTTCAATTGTAAATGAAAAATTTAATATATTTACTACCAGTCTTCTTATTTCTTTTGTCGTAACTGAGTCTTGTACTTTTTTGGTTATCCACCATTTTACCTGTGTATTATCTGTTCTAACAATAAATTTGTTATATACAATATATGGTTCAAAAGCTAATAAACATTTATATAAGGCAAATAATTCTTTTCTATTTATTTCCCATTTTATTTGTGGGTCTGTATATGATCCTGAATAATATCTACAGTGATGTTCTATTTTTTCATTTATATATTTATATTTTAATACTCCTCCGTAACTATGATCACTAGAGTCTGTTTCCACTATATAAGTAAATTGTTTATTTTCATCTGGAAAATATAATTTTGGTAACTCTTTACACATGATTTTTATTTTTCTGATATGTTTTTTATCTTGTTCATCAAAGTAATATTCTATATCTTTCTTTAATTTTTTCTTGTTCTTCTTTTGTTCTTGAATATAATAATATGTCGTCTATATATACTACACAATTTTCTAGTTGGTTAAAATATATATCCATAAAGTGTTGATATCTACCTGGTGCGTTTTTATATCCAAATGGTAAAACATTCCATTCGTAAAATCCTTGTGGTACGGTAAATGCTGTTAAATGTTTAGATTCTTCTTCTAGTTTTAGGTGGTAAAAACCTGATTTACAATCAAATTTACTAAAGTAATTATATCCTTGTATTTGTCGTACTTTTAATATTTTATTAGGTATAGGGTAATTATATGTTTTAGTTTTTGCGTTTAAATTCCTATAATCAATAACCATTCTACTTTTTCCTCTTTTTTGTTCACTGTTTATTTACTATGAATGTTGGACTATTATGTTTGCTATTGCTTTCTTGCATATACTTATTTTCTAATAATTCATTTATATGCATTTTAAATTCTGATTGGTCTTCAAAATTATATCTTAATGGTTTTTGTGTTATTATACTATTTTCATTTATTAGTTCAATTTTTACTTTTGTTTTGTGTTTATCCCATCCTTGTAATGGGTTTTCGTTATATAATGAGTTTAATTTATCATTTATTGCTTGTACTTTATCTACTGTGAATATTATAATTTCTATTTTATGATCATTAGTTGTTATATTTTCTAACTTTTGGGTAATTTTTTCACTTCCTTTTATCCATGGTGTATTTTTTCTAATTTTATTATTAACTCTTTTTGCTCCTATTTTGTGATTACATATGGTAGTGAACCACCAATGAGTTTTTGTTATAGTATGTGGATATAGTTTTTCTAAAAAAGGCATTCCTAATAATATATCTTTATTTGTAAATTCATAACTATAGATTTCATCTATTAATAATATTTTATCCCATATTTGTGTTTTTATATTTTTAGCTTTATGTGTTATCATGCTTCCTTCATTATTAAATCACATTATTAATGGTGTCTTTAATTTTTCCCATTTACTATCCGTAGACAATTATGTTTACACATATTTGTTTCTCGCTCCGTGTCTATCATAGGTGTATAATATCTATTATAATATCCTTCTATAATTATTTTTGCTAAAATATATATTTTTGTCATTTAAAGATTTAGTTTATCATATAATTGTTCGTTTAATAATTACTTTCTTGTTTTCATAAGTTATTGTTAGTTGTTTATCATCTATATTATATGGTTTAATCAAGTTTCTAGCCATTTTATCCCTAAAGTAATATTATTATTTCCTTGATGTATTTTAAATTTAATTTTTATTGGTATTCCTCCAATAATTAGTTCTTGTTCAGTAGTTTCTTCTATATTTACCAAAGCTCTAGGTAATTCTGTATTTATATTTTCTCCTGTAATTATTTCATGTTCTTTGACTAGTTCTCTTATAATTTGGTTTTCTATTTGTCCTGTATTTATGGTTATTAAATATTTTCTTTGGTCTAATATTCCTGTGATATAATATTGATATGGTTGTATTTCATTTTTGTTTTGTTCTAATAAGTCGTAATCTAATCTTCTAGATGTACTAGTTCTTGATGATGAAGGTGTATCGTAGCTTAATCTTTTAGTTGTACTTAATCTTTCTTTTACTATCTCTAAATCTTCTTCAATATCTATTTATTTATAACTGTAATCATTATTATCTATTACTGTAATTATTTTATCAAATGGATTTTCTATTTTGATTTTTTGAATCTTATTTTTTGCTGTTATTTTATGTTTTGTAGTTAATACATATAAATTTTTACATCTTGCTGCAAATATTTTACTTCCTGGTGCTAATTCTATGCCTGACATTTTCCAATATAGTACTAGTGATTTATCTATGTTTTTGTCTTCTATTGCTACTGAATAATTTGCACTTATAATAAATTTAAATTTTTGATATATTAAATTTCCTCTAATTGCGCTTATAATACTTTTTTCTATGGGTTGAATTATTCTATCATCTGCTAAATATAATTCTATAGGTGTATCTATTCCTTCTCTAAAACATGCTTTTATCAATATTTCTGTTGCTCCTAAATGTACATATTTTATTGGATTTTTTGATTTTAAATCTTGGATTTCTTTATTAATTATTTTCTTATTTATGATAGGTATTTTAGCTTTACCTTTAATATATTTACAATCTATTACATGTTCTTTTTGGCTTACTACATAATATTCATCGTGTTGTAATTTAAATAAGTTTTTTTAATCTAGGTACTTCTAGTATTTTATCTATGCTTAAGTCTAATTCTTTTCCTTTTATTTGTTCAAACATATTACTGTCAAATATTAATTTTTGTTCTGTATATTCATTATCTTGATATTCTTCTTTACTTATTATTTTTATGTCATTTTCAGTCATAATAATCAGAAAATGACTCTATCTCTTCTTCTAATTCGATGTCTGTTATTTCGTATATGCTATCTTCATTTTCTAATTCATAATCCAAATATTCTATCTGTTTATATTTGTCTTTTTCTATTATTACCTCTGTTATTTGTTTTTTCTTTAAATCTTTTGGCAATTTACAGTTTCTAGCTAAATGTCCTAGTTTTCCACAATTATAACATTTACATTCTGTTATATTTTTCTTAACTCTATGTGGTCTTTTTTGTTTATAATCTTTTATATAATATCTTTTTCTTGGAATTTTGTCTTTATATCTTGTTTTAAAGCGTTTATACTTTTTTATCCTTTTCTTTTTATATGGATTTTTACATCCAAATTGGGGTGCTAATTTACTTGTACAATATACTAAGTTTCACTTCTTCTTCTTCCGCACTTATTTTTCATTATTCCTCAATTATTAAACTTTTATTTAACATTTTAATTACTTTTTAACTAGTTTCTAATCTGCAAATTAGTTCGTTGATCCTTCAAATTAAGCAACAACACCTAACTCTTTTACTTTGTTAGTTAGTTTGTTCTGAGTCCAAATCTTTTTGTACTTGTCTCATCTTAGTTTCTTGATAACCTTCTTCATTCATGTCCATTAGCTATTTTTGGGGTCATCATTCTTCAAGAGTCAAAAGAATCCACTCCATCACAAAGAATAGGTTACCTTGAGTTGGTTGGCAAAGCTAGTTCACTAACAATTTTGAGACGATGCCATAGATGAGCGATGTGAATAATTTTTCTATTGACGTTTTTGTTTAGATTTATCGGTCCGAGGGAGGAATCATTATCATTTCACTATCGAGATTCATGTTCTATGAGCACACATGAGTTGTTTGCTTCAATACAAGGAAATATTGAAAAGGTTATTCAATTAGTCACTGAGATGACACCCGATGAATTAGAAAGACTATTGAAGGGCACTACTCGTCGTGATGAAGAACTTAAGGAGTTGCACAACTAAGGTGAAGAAACTTCATGTTATGAACTAAAAGGTTACAATTCTTATTCTTGCACTTCCTTAAGCTTGGAAATTCATTGTGTGGCTAGTAGCAAATTGAGTATAAGTGATAGCTTGGTTTCATGTGAGCTTAATGATTCTCTGCTACATAGTGATAATGTATTTGTTGATAGTGTTTAGAGTTTAGGATTTAGGGATAAAAAAAATTTCTAAGTGTCCAAATTCAATTCTAAGGGTTTAGGAATGTTTTTGGTTTAAAATTTTTTCGCTATGTCCAAATTCATTTGTTCTTCTTCTAAACTCATTTTTCGTCCATTCCTTAAGGTTTAGAGTTTGGGGTTTAGGGTTTAGGGTGTGGGGTGTGGGGTTAACTGTATTGGGTTTAGGGTTTAGGGTTTAGAGTTTCGGGTTTAGGGTTTGGGGTTAGGGTTTAGGGTTTAGGGTTTAGAGTTTTTTTTTTTTTTTTTTTTTTTTCTTTGAACGACCCTTGAGGGGGTCAGGGGCTTAGCAACACCCCCAGGCCTTAGCATATATAAAGAAAAGACAAGTACAAGGAGGGGGGCATAAACCTTACCTCCCAAAGGTGGAGTTAGAATTGGTAGCCGACTAGTCAATGCTAGTTGGTTCTCCAACTCTTCTCCAAAGAAGAAAGAGACCTATTGTCTAAGCACCTATGTGAGAGGACTCCTCTCGATACAAAGAGTCTAGGAAAGCATAAATGAGGGAGACTCTCCCTTTACAATTAAGAAAGAAGAACTCTATCCTAACCAGGGGAATCATCTAAGAGAAATGATGACAGGGGAATCTTCAGAAAAAGACCTGAAGGAGTTCAAGCACCTTCGTAGGCTCTCTTTGTTAAGTGTCTTTCAAGGTGGCTCCTTAATTCTCTTCAATTTTCTTCTTCTGAAGCTTGCCATGCCTGCTAAATCCTGGTGGAAGTAAGCTGCTGCTAGTTTGGGAAGTCTTTGAATCTTGAAGTAGATTTGAGGATTTGGGATCCGTGGTCGTGCTTAGAGAGTGAGTCCGCTACAAAGTTAGCCTCTCAAGGTGTGTATACATTTGAAGTACTTGAAGTGAGTAGCCAATTGATGAAGCTTCGCAAGTGTCCGAGATGGCCTGTGGGATCGCCGCTTTGTTACTAAACCACCGCTAGTAGTTGAGAATCAACTTCCGTGATGACATTCTTGTATTTTAGCCGCACACACCAAGTTAGCCAAAGTTAGCACCTCTATTTCAGCCTGATTGTTAGTTCCTCGCTGAAAGGAACTGAAGGCTAAGATGAATTCTCCACCGTTCCCGAGAATTCCTCCAGCCTCCTATCCTTCCCGGATTGTTTAAAGCACTCCCATCCGTGTTGATTTTGACCCACTGTCCGGAGGCTTAATCCATCGAATTGTCGTCACCCTAGTCTCATGAGTACAATTTTCTAAGAGTGTACATATTTTACTCCATCCCAAAGGGCCAGGAAATATAGGGAACTTAGTCTGCAATACCTTAAAGTCACAAGAATCACCAAGTGTTTAACTCTTGCCATGTTGGACTGCTTGCCCTCATACTTAACAAAGACACTGCTTTTTCCACAAGTTCCAACAAATAAAGATTGGTATCACTTGAAGGATCAACCGTGTGCTTCATTGTTGTAAGTGCGCCCACCATCTCATGATCATGTTTCTAAGAGGAGGTAATCGCTTGATGCCTAAGGAATTGGCAAAATATTTCCACTGCTTGGCAAAATTTCGAATTGAAAATATGTTCTATAGTATCCAATCCTCGAGAGTAGCGCAGAGTGACCATCCGTTCAATTCCAAATCTCACAAGCTTTTCATTGGTCGGGAGCTTGCCTCGATTGCTCTCCACAATAAGAAAGAGCATTTGAAAGGGATCCGATTCTCGCAGTGTAGGTATTGATTTTGGTTTTTTCCTTTTTTCTAATGTTGTTCCAAGTGAAGTGATAGAGAACAAAGCATCGTATTGAGACTCCACCGCTCGATCAGCCGTGGTTCTCACAGAATCGGAGTTGAGTAGAAAGAATATTGTGTACTTGATTATGAGGTGCGCTGGATGACCTTATCCCTGCTCCATCGCTCCATCCTCAATAAAATCGAGACTTTATCATTGTTGAATCTGTTTACAGCAGTTGTAATTAGCCGAGGACCTACTCCAAGCCAATTATCCCACCAAAAGGAGCAAGAACCATTCCTTATTTTCCATTGGATGTGTTTCTCCGCATAATTTTTTCTTCATCATGAGCTTCGTGCTTGGGATTCACCAAGATCCCACTTTTTGCTTATGGGGTTAGATCTTTGGCAATACTTTGCCTTGAGAAAATCCCCATAAGGTTTGTTTTGATCTGAAAGTCCACCATCGCTTGAACTGGAAAGCTTGACACACATCCTCATAAGCCTAACACCAATTCCTCCTTCATCATAGGGAAACTTAAGTTCCTCCATGAAGACCAATGGTATTTTTCTTGTCATTTCTCCATCCCTAAAAATCACCAAGATGCTCTGAATTTGCTTAAGGATAGTAGAGGGTGGGAGATGGTGAAAGGATATGAATAGGCGAGAGCTTGAAGGACATGTTTGATCGGGTTGCCTTGCCCCATAACTCAAAGATCTTAGAGTTCCGGCCGGTGATTCTGTTGACAATCTTATTGATGAGCTCGAGAAGTAGATGTTCTTATATCTTCCAAAGCCTATAGGGCATCCAAGGTAGGTAATAGGGGCTTCTTTCTTATGAAAACTGTACTCTTTTAATTACATCACGGTAGTTCTGAAAGCATTGGAGTGTAGCATGAAGTGACTTTTGGCCTTGTTGATCACCGCCGTAAACTCTTTCATAAGTAGCCAAAGTATGCATAATGAGCTTAAGAGAATGCTTCCTTCCAGAGGTGAAAATGATAATATCATCAGCAAAGCTTAGATGGTTGATTTGAGGTCCCTTCCTTTCCATATAGAAGCCATGGTATAAGGGGTTATGATGGAGTTTGTTCAGGGATCTTGACGGATCTCAAAGACCTAAAATAAATAGGGTCAGATAGGGTCTCCTTGTTTAAGTCCTCTAGTGGAATGAAAGAAGCCATGCCTCTTACCATTAATAATGATAGAGTACCAATTGTTGGCCATAATTCTCCAAAACATATCAATGACCACCTCCTCAAAACCCATCTTTCTGAGTATAATACAAATGTAGGACCAAGATACTCTATCATAAGCTTTTGCCATATCAAGCTTGATCTCTACATTGCTTCCAATGTTAGGTTTTACGATCGGTGGATGATCTCTTGGGTTAACATAATATTCTCAGAATGCTTCGCTTTAACAAAGCCCGATTGATTAGGGAAATAAGGCTAGGTAGAATAGGAGCTAACTGAGGCAGAGAAGCTTGGAAATAATCTTATTAGTGAAATTACTCAGTGATGGGTCCGAACTCGAGAGTTTATTAGGATGCTTCACTTTGGGGATAAGGACCAGGCAAGCATGAGAGAAGAACTTGGGTATAGTTTGTCCACTAAAAAGGCACGAATAACAATGCAGATCCTTGCGATAATGTTCCAAAGATTTACGAAAAAATGGCCATTCATTCCATCTGGTCCTGCAGCTGAATTGGGGTTCATGGAATAGACCACCTCTTTAAGTTCTTCCATAGTAGGCAGATCCTTCATTCTGTCATTATGTTCCTGTTTGACCATTCTGGGAATGCACCTCATAGGGACCTCATCAATAAGCTTTTCTTCTCCTGTGAATATATTTTGGAAATGATCACATGCACTGCAATGTGTTCATCCTCAGACCATTCATCATCCTCAGTGAGGATTTTGTGAATAAACAGCCTCCTCCTTCTTCCCCTGATAAGTGCATGAAAATATTTAGAATTGCCATCTCCTTCTTTAAACCATTGTAGTTGAGTCTTTTGTTTGAGGATAGAATCTTCAAGCTTCATAAATCTGATGTATTCAGCATTGATTCCTTGAAGTACTGCTCTATGCTCCTCTGTGTTGTTGTGAATGAGATTTTCTTCTCGCAACTCTAACTCTTTCTTCAAACTCCACGACCTTAGCAAAAATATCACCAAACTTTTCTTTGGACCGGATAATCGAGGGTAGCTGCAAGTCTCTTCATTTTACGATGAAAGGTCCACATGGGATTACCTTCAATCTGCCTGCTCCAAAGACTCGCCATGATCTCTTCAAAGGAAGGTTGATCACCCAAAGATTAAGGAATCAAATATTTAATATGAGTGTCTCTTTGTAGTATTCATCTCCATAAGAAGTGGGCGGTGATCGAACCCACCGAAGGAGATGAGTAATAGTAGTTTGTGGCATCTTTTGCAACCATTTATCATTGACCATAGCCCTGTCCAACCTTTTCCAAATTCTGAAGTTAATACCTCTTTGGTTTGACCAGGTAAATCTAGGTCCATTGAACCCCAAGTCCATGAGTCCACAGGCTTCAATAATACCAATGAAGTCCATGCTTTTCCTCATGTTATAGGTGTTACCTCCCAGTTTTTCATCTGTATCGATAATAACATTAAAATCCCCAACAAAGGCACCATGGAGTGGCATTTCTATTATCAAGAAAATGGAGTAGTCTGTCCCATAGAGGTTTCTGAGATATTCCTTACATTTGGCATACACAAAGGTCTTGATGTAGGTTTCAGAACTTCAGATGATTGATTTCACAAGTGATCTGCTGGTCATCGCTTTCTAACACCTTACAAGTAATATCATTGGTCCAAAAAGCGATTTTTCCATTGGGGTTACAATTTGCATCATCCATGGCAAGCATACTTTTAAACATATTTATATGAGCACTATCCGAGAAGGGTTCCAGGATGGCAATCATAGACACATAGTGAATGTTTTTGAGGTTTTGAGTCTTTCAATAACACTGGGTATTGATACCTCTAGCATTCCATATGATTGTACTAATCATTGAGAAGATTTAGAGGTAAATGATCTTGTGTTTGGTCTTCTGCATGGCGGGGAATGGTTGTTGAAGGTTTTTGAGGAAGTCTATCAAGATGTACACCTGGGAGAGAGTCACGATTGTTGGTAACTCAAGTACTTCCTTTTCAAGATCCCGATTTTTGTTGGGGCTAAAAGCATTGATCGCCAGCTGATGTGTATCTTCATCATCCTCCTGGTCATTTTCAGGTGCCTTGTCTTCCTCTATTTCATCTTCAGAGATCTCCACTTCATACTCATCTCTTATGGATACCTTTGTCTGATCAGGGGGTTTTCCAGGAGTAGGAGTATTGTACTGAGCCTTAAGTGGAATTACATCCATAATTTGCTCCACCATGATGAATTCTTTACAAGAGTTTTCCTCCTCAAGACTATCCATCTGCTTCTGTTCTTGCTGGATTTGCTCAGCCTGCTTCCTCTTGATTGTTTCCCTCTTTTTCTTGCTAGGTTTGTTCTTACTTTTGGGAGTATCTACCTGTTTACTGGAGCTTGCTTTGTTTCCCATTTCTTTAGCCATAGAACCATGGAGTTGCTGTTGTCCTTCCCTGCTAGTGTTACTCTGTTGATTAGTCTTCTCTCTAACTTGAAGAGCCTGTTCTTGTTGGTGGTGGCCAGCCTTGTTTGTGGTAGCAGGGGCTTGAAGGTCATTCCTATGGTCAGCCATTTGGTTCTCATGCATAACATGAGACAATTCCCTCCCTTTAGGTTCCCCTTCCTGCAGGTTAGTAGTTTCCTCCTGTGTATCCATCCTCCCTCCAACAACACCACCACCAGAAGAAACAACATGGGGGCTTACAGGGGTAGGGGTCACATAATCACTAAAATGCTTATCAGCATCAACAATTACAGGGGAGGGGGGAATAGGAATCTGATCACCAGATTCCTCAGACACAGTTACAAGAGTTTTAGCATTTATACCTGAGTTTTGCAAAGGTTGTGAATCCTTGGATTTGTTTGTCTGCTGTGCCTGCTTATGTTGTACCTGCACTTGTGAATCATGTTTCTTACCTAGTTCTTGCTTTTGCTGCTGGTTTTTATTCTTTCTCCTTGTTTGAATTTGCCATTGTTCCTCTTTGAGTATATCATCCTCCTCAGTTGGTCCTTTCCCTTTGTTTTGCCTATCTGAGTGTATTTTTTCCTTGCCTTGCTGCTGTTGAACATTGTCTTTAGGTGTCTGATTTATCAGCTTCTCTTGCCCTTTCTTGTTTGCCTCCAATTCCTTTTTTCTTTTAGTTTCCTCATCCCTTCCTTTCACAGGACATTCTCCTAGTATATGCCCTTGGTGTTTGCAATATAAACAATAGGAAGGAACATCTTCGAATTCTATAATTTGCCATTTACCAAGAGTTGGATCCTTTTCAGAAAAGCCCATCCACACATGCTGTGGTCTGTCCTTGGTGATATCAATTTGGACTCTCACTTTTGCTACACTTCCCCTGGTTTTCTGCATAGTAGCAGAGTCCAGGTATAGAGCTTTACCAATGGGGGACAGCAAGGGGGTAAGGATATCCATATAATAGCAGTGCCAAGGAAGCTGTGCAGGTGACCTGATTGGTACAATAGGCGTTTCCTCCGCAGGTTTGAAAGTAGGGGTCCAAACTTGTAGTTTCATAGAATGGCCAGCAATGAACATCTTCTGCTTAGTCCACACAGAAATATGATCTGCCTCATTGTCTAAGTCTATATAAATGTGCCTTGAGTTAAAGTGGGCAATTTTAACTCCACCAGTGAGCTGAGTTTGGGCAATGAAGCTCTTTCTAATGATCTCCATTTTAGGCATGGCATTGGTAAATTTGCCTACCAATGTGAATTTACATCTACCAGGCATCTTTTGCATAAAATCCTCTTCATGGAAGGTAATGGAGGGGTATCCTTGTCTGGTAGTGATGATAGGAGAAATAATGTCCAAGGGAGTTTCATTTTTAATTTGGTTGGCTCTAAGTCTAGTCGCAAGAGATTGGGTCACTGTAGGAGGAGAGGATCGTGGATATCTTGGTGTAGCAGGGTTTTATTTTGGTTCTGTTTAGGACTGCTCGATCATTCTTTTTGGCAGGTCTATACACATCAAAGTTAGAGGAAATTTTGACAGGAGGAGGGATTTGGCTAACCACATTCAAGGTCGAATGACTAGTTTTCTCCGCTTGTCCCTTGGCCTCATTCACGCCAGCCTGCACTATAGATATACCCTTCTCACATTCGTTTTGACTATTATGGGAATTATGGGGATTATGGGAATTATTACCAAGAGTGTTAGTGTGATCATGGGCATTTAGAGAGGTGTGAGTGTATTTACCTGTGTTCTCCTTGCTGTTGTTTCGATGGGTTGTGTTTTCCTTATTGTTGATCGTCTCCTTTACCCTCCAGGTTGCACCATTACTTTTACCATGTTGTTCCTCCCTTGAAGTACCCTCTAGGTCCTTAGGATACGTATGTTGTGTTGGCTGGTGCTTCCCCTGAGCTCTCTTCGCAAAGATGGTTCCACCGGGTCTCTTGTATGATCTCATTGGTACTTTGCTGCTCTCGCTGTGCATTGATTCCCTCCTCGTCTTTGGGTTTTGCTCATTATCGTCATTGTTTAGTTGGTTCATTTCGTTCGTCGTCTTACATTTTTCCAGTTGCTCTCCTTCATTACAATCGTCCTCCTTTGCTGTTACTTGGTCCTGTAAATCAGAGAACAAGCAAACGTTAATTCTTTGCTGATTTATAGAGTTTGTTACCTCAGGAGGCTCGTCTTCATCACAGGGACTTGTTTGCTGTAACATTTTATTGCCATTGTTGACCGGAGCTCCGGTGACTTTGCCGGATTGTATGTCGCCGGAGATTTCACCATCCAAATTGTTTGAGATTGCTTCAGGGTGTACTCCTTGGCCTGGGGAAGATTCCCCAGTGGTCAAAACCTCATTCATTTCCCCGGAAGTTGTTCGAAATTGTATGCGCACTTCAGGCGATTTTGAGGCGATTTCCCCAAAAATTGTCTTCTTGGATCTCTCAATTTGTAAGACTGAATCATCTGATTTTTGGATTGTAGATAGATCCTTAGACGTAGATTCATTATTTCCAGTTGCATTAACTCGAATCCTTCCAGATTCCTCTAGGGATATAATTTTCCGAGCCCAGTCCAATTCTTCTTCAGAAATCGCGACGTGCATCGCCTCAATTCGTCGCAATTTCGAAGAATTGTCTGATGATTCTGGTGAAGCGCCCTGTTGGGGTTTATCAATGGACGAATTCCGCGTCGAATGGTCTTGGTCCGGCGGACGGAGTCGCTTTCCCGCGACAACAGGCTATTCCGTGAATCGTGTTTCTTTTAATTGGGAGCAAATTTTAGAGAGCTGTTTTTTAGAGAGAGAAAAAATTGAGAAAAATGAGAGGCGATCTTCGGGGTTTAGAGTTTAGGGTTTAGGGTTTAGGGTTTAGGGTTTAGGACATCGGGTTTAGGGCATAGGGTTTAGGGATTAAAATTTTTTCTAAGTGTCCGAATTCATTTCTTCTTCTGAACTCTTTTATTTCAGCTTCAAATTTGGCTAAGTATGTGAATTGTTCTGGCCTAAAAAATTTTCTCTGTGTCCAAATTCATTTCTTCTTCTAAACTCATTTTTCGTCCATTCCTTAACTATCTTATAACTAATTAATATCATGAATTACTTGTTAACTAGTTTTAATCATCAAATTATCCAATCAAAGTCTTACAAGAGATGAACTTCTTTGAAGCTTAAATTTTTTTGAAGTGTCCAAATTTACTTCTTCTTCTTCCATGCTTATTTTTCTTTATTCCTCAACTATTTAACTTTTAATTAACATCTTTAATTACTTTTTAACTAGTTTTAATATTCAAATCAGTTCATTGATCTTTCAAATTAAATAACAACTCGTAATTCATCTATTTTTGTTACTTAGTTTTATTTGAGTCCGAATCTTTTTGTACTTCTTTCATCTTAGTTTATTTGATAACGTTCTTGATTCATGTCCATTAGCTTTTTGTTCGGTCATCCTTCTTCAAGAGTCAAAAGAATCCACTCCATCACAAAGAATAGGTGACCTTTAGTTGGTTGGCAAAGCTAGTTCACTATCAATTTTGTGGCTAGTAGCCAATTGAGTATACGTGATAGCTTGGTTTCATGTGAGCTTAACGATTTTCTGCCACATAGTAGTAATGTATTTGGTGAGAGTGTTTATTAACAATTTTATCCTATTGATGACCGAGTAGATTCTTCTTGTATAATTAATTTGTATCCACCTAGTGTTGACTCTTTTGCCTTGTGCTCAAAGAAATTATCATGTAGTTCTTTTCCATGTTTTTGTAATGTACATATTGAGAATGAGGATACAATAGTTAAGGGTTGAGGGTTTAGGGTTTATTGTTAGAGTTCCATGTTTAGGGTTTAGGGTTTAGAGTTTAGGGTTTAGGGTTTAGGATTTAGGGTTTAGGGTTTAGCATTTAAGGCTAATGCTCCATTGAGGATTATTCTTGTTCATAATCCAGTCCACCACCAGTTGTGAGTCCACTTCCAATATGATTTTTTTGTATCCTAGTTCCAATGACCAGGTCATACCAAAGATAGCTGATTCCAATTCAGCTTGATTATTAGTTCCTTCTCCCAAGGGAGTTGCAAAAGCTAATAGCATTTTCTATGCATGATCTCTTAAGATACCACCAGCTTCTATTCTGCCTGGGTTTCTCATAGCACTACCATCTGTATTGAGCTTTAACCATTGTTCTGGAGGCCTTTTCCACATAACAAGAGTCACATTGGTACCATGGATACATTTTCCCCCCATTTGGATTAGTTCCTTCCAGTTTGAAGGCCATTTGATTTGAGGGAAAACAGTGGTCATGAGCTTGTAGTTGTCCTTGTAGATTGCATACTTGACTCTACTCATATTGGATTGTTTGCCTCCATATTTGCTAGCACACCTGTTCTTCCAAAGGTTCTAACAAATGAGTATTCGTGTAGCCCAAGCAAGAACTGTGTGCTTCATTGTTGTATTTAGTGACCACCATTGCATGATTAGTTGATGCAGAGAGGTCCGATTCAAGTGATTCCAGAGTTTCAGCAAAGTTTTTCACACATATGTAGCAAATTGCCCTGTTGAAGGTGTGTTCTATGGTATCCATGCCCGGATCATTACAACAAAACAATTTGATGGCTCATTGCCAAAGCTGGTTAGTTTTTCGTTAGTAGGAAGTTTTCCTCTTAAAGCTCTTCACAAAAGAAAGGAAGATTTAAAAGGAATACTTTTGTGCCAGATGAAGGAATTGAAATTGGTTTTAGTCCTATTTTCTCTGATAGAATTCCATGCAGAAGAAAAACTATACTTTCCATCATTGCTAAGTTTCCAAATGGCCCGGTCCGGTAGGTCTCGTTGGATGTGAATATCGTGGCGAATGTTGGTCACCTAGCAGCAAGAGCTTGTTGCATCAAGATGTTCCAGTTCCATTGACCATTAACCCAAAATTCGAAATCGTGGTGTTGTTGAACCTATTACTATCATTAGAGAATCTAGCAAGAGGTTCAATACCAAGCCAATTGTCCCACCAAAAGGAATAGGTGCCAGAGTTGATCCTCATTGAATGTTCTCTTCAACTTTGTGTTTGTTGTGAATTAGATGCTTCCAGTGTTCGAGACTCTCTGTATCCCATTTCTTGCTGATAGATTAGAATTACAGATTTGGCCTTTAAATAATCCCCTGCAGGGTCTGCTTTTGATCTAAAAGTCCACCATCGCTTGTATTGGAAGGTTCTGCAAACATCTTGAAGATTTCTCACACCTATGCCTCCTTCATCAACTGGAAAACTTAACCTTTTCAATGAAGACCAATGGTACTTTTTCTTTTCATTCCTCCAACCCCAGAAAAAAATCAGCCATGATGCTTTGGATTGGCTTGAGCAAAGAGTGAGGAGTGACAGCAGAAAGGAGATAGATAGGTAAGGATTGTAATACATGCTTGATCAACATAGCTCTATCTCCATAGCTCAAAATTTTGGTTTGCCAACCTGTAATTCTATTGAACACTTTGAAAATCAGTTCAGACCCTAATCCCTAATCCCTAAACCCTAAACCCTAACCCTAAATTCCAAACCATAAACCCTAAACCCAAAATCCAAAACCCTAAACCCTAAACCCTAACCCAAAACCGTAAACCCTAAATTCTAAACCTTAAACCCTAAACACTAAACCCAAAACCCTTAAACCAATACCCTTAACCCCACACCCAAACTCAAAACCCTAAACCCTAAATTCCAAACCATAAACCCTACACCTTAAACTCTAAACCCAAAATCCTAAAACCAAAACCCTAATCCCTAATCCCAAACCCTAAACACTAAACATGAAACCCTAAACACTATACCCTAAATTCAAAACCCTAAACCCCAAACCTTAAACCCTAAACCCTTAACCCAAAACCCTAAACCTTAATCCCTAAACCCTAAACCCCAAACCCTAAAACCTAAACACTAAAACTTAAACCCTAAATACTAAACCCAGAATGGTAAACCCTTAACCTTAAACCTTAAACCAAAACCATATACACTAACCCTAACCCTAAATTCTAAACCCTAAACCCTAAACCCGAAACCCTAAACACTAAGCCCAAAACCCTAAATCATATATCCTAAACCCTAAACCTAAAACCTTAAACCCTTAACCCTAAACCCCAAACCCTAAACCTGAAACCCTAAATGTTAAACCATAGACCCTAATCCCTAAACCCAAAACCCAATACCCTAAACTCTAAACTCTTAAACTCTAAACACTAAACCCTTAACCCAATACTTTTAACCACTAACCCAAACCCCAAACCCTAAACCCTATACTCCAAACCGTACACCCTACACGCTAAACCCTGAATCCAAAATCCTGAACCCTAAACCCTAAACCCTAACTCTAAACCCTAGACCCTAAAACCTAAACCCTAAACTTTAAACCCTAAACCCTTAATACAGTACACGCTAAACTCTAAACCCTAAACCCTAGACCCAAAATCCTAAACCCTTAACACTTTACCCAAAACCCTAAAGCAAAACCCTAAACCCTAAAACCTAAACCCTAAACAGTAAGACCTAATTGCTAAGCCCTAAACCTTAAACCCCAATCCTTAAACAACAAACCCTAAAACCTAAACCCTAAACCCTAAACGCTAAACACCAAACCTTAAACTCTAACCCTAAACCCTAAACCCTAAACCCTAAACCTTAAATCCTAAGTCTTAAACCCAAAACCCTAAAACATAAAACCTAAACCCTAAACTCTTAACCATAAAACCTAAAGTATAATCTTGGAACCCTAAACTCGAAACCCGAAACCTCAAACCCAAAACCGTCAACCCCAAACCCAAAATCCTAAACGCTAAACCCTAAAACCTAAAGCCTAAACCCTAAACCCCAAACCCCAAATCCCAAACCCCAAACCCTAACCATGAAACCTAAACCCTAAACCCTAAACACCAAAACCTAAACCCTAAACGTGAAACCTTAGACCCTAAACCATAAATCCTAAACCATAAATCCTAAACTTTAAACCCTAAACCCAATTCCCATCACACCAAACCCAAACCCCAAACCCTAAATTCCAAACCATAAACCCTACACACTAAATCGTAAATTCGAAACATTTAACCCTAATCCTTAAACCCTAAACACTATACACTAAAACCCAAACCTTAAAACCCTAAAACCCTAAACCCTAAACAGTAAGCCCCAAACCCCAAACCCTATACCCCAAACCCCAAACACCAAACCCTAAACCATAAATAACAAACACTAAACCCAAAACCATAAATACCAAACCCTAAACCCTTAACCCTTAACCCTTAACCCAAAACCCTTAAACCTAAACAATAAACCATAAACTCTAACCCCTAAAACCTAAAGTCTAAGCTTGGAACCAAAAACCCTAAACCCAAAACTCAAAACTAGAAAACCTAACCCCTAACCCCTAAACTCTAAACCCTAATTAACCTAAACCCTAAACCCTAAACACTAAGCCCTAAAGCCATTACCCTATACCTTAAACCCAAAACCTCTACCCAAAACCTTAAACCATATACCCTAAACCCTAAACCCTAAACCCTAACCCTAATTCTTACAACCTAAACCCTAAACCCCAAATGATAAACCCTAAAACCTAAACCATAAACCCTAAACACTAAATCCTAAACCCTTAACCCTAAACCCTAAATCCTAAACCATAAACCCTAAACTCAAAAACCTAAACACTAAACCCTAAACCCTAAACCCCAAACACTAAGCCTTAAACCCTAAATCCTAAAACCTAAACACCAAACCCTAAACCCTAAACCCCGAACCATAAACCATAAACCCCAAACCCCAAATCCTAAATACCAAACCCTAAACCCTAAAACCTAAAACCTAACCCAAAACCCTAAACTCTAAATCCTAAACCCTAAAGTCTAAGCTTAGAACCCTAAACCCTCAATCATAAACTCAAAACCCGAAACCCTTTACCCTAACACTTATCTCCTAACCCCTAAACCCTAAAACATAAATCTGAAACCCTAAACCCTAAACTCAAATCTCTAAATCCTAAGCCCTAAACCCTAAACCCTAAACACTAAGCCCTAGACCTGAAACCCAATACCCTAAAGCCAAAACCCTAAACCCCAAACCCCAAACCCAATACGCTAACCCTAAACCCTAAACTGCATACCGTAAATCCTAAACCCTAAACCCTAAACATTAAACCCTAGACCCTAATTCCTATACCCTAAACCCTAAACTCTAAACACTAAACTTTAAACTCTAAAATCTAAATCCTTAACCCAATACCCTTAACCCCAAACCCTAAACTCTATACTCCAAACCGTAAACCCTACACCCTATACCCTAACCCCAATATCCTAAATCCTAATCCCTAAACCCTAAACCTAAACCCTAAATGCTAAACCCTAAACCTAAACCCCAAACCCTATACCCTAAAACCTATACCATAAACCCTAAGCCCCAAATCCTAAACCCATAACCCTAAACCCTAAACCCTAAACCCTAAACTCTAAACACTAAGCCCTAAATCGTAAACCCCAAACACTAAACCCTAAACCCTGAACCCTAAATACCAAACCCTAAACCCTAAGCCCTTCATCCCAATGATTAGTACAATCATATGGAATGTTAGAGGAATCAACACCCAAGGTGTTGTGGAAAGACTCAAAAATCTCAAACTTATTCATCATCTGTCCATGATTGCTATCCTGGAACCCTTCTCAGATACAATTCAGATTGACAGGTTTAAAAGTATGCTTGCCATGGATCATGCTGCTAGCAACATCAATGGAAAAATCTGGTTATTCTGGAACAATGATATTATCTGTAAAGTGTTGGAAACTGATTAACAGCAGATGACTTGTGAAATCAACCACATTGAAGCTCATGGCAACTATATCAAGACCTTTGTATATGCCAAGTGCAAAGAATATCTCAGGAAGCCATTGTGGGATAGACTTCTTCATTTTGCTGACACTAGAGATGCTACTCCCTGGTGCACAGTGGGAGACTACAATGTGATAACAGATACAGAGGAAAAACTAGGTGGTATTCCCTATAACATGAAGAAAAGTCTAGAGTTTATTGGTGTCATTGAGGCTTGTGGACTCTTGGACTTGGGATTTAATGGTCCTAGGTTCACCTGGTCTAACCAAAGGGGGATAAACTTCAGAATCTGGAAAAGGCTGGATAGAGCTATGGTTAATGATAGATGGTTGCAAGACATGCCCCACACTAGCATCACCCATCTTCCTTCTGTAGGATCTGATCACTGCCCACTTCTCATGGAAATCCAAGCCGACCTCAAGACCACATTAAATATTTCAAATTCTTAAACTTGGGTTGACCAAACCTTCATTTGCGTAAAGCTTGCTAAGTCTTTGGGACAGACTGAGAAGGAAATCCTATGTGGATTTTCCATCGAAGATGAAGAGATCGGCCTCTACCCTCGATACATGGTCAAGACCGCAATTTGGGGACATTTATGCCAAGGTTAAAGATTTTGAGGAAAGAGTCGGGTGGCAGAGGAGAATCTTATTCATAATAATACGTAAGAGCAGAGTCGAGCTTCACTGCAAATGCAGAATACATTAAATTCATGAAAGTGGAAGACTTATCCTTAAACAAAAGACTCAAATTTGCAATGGTTTAAGGAAGGGGATGGAAATTCGAAATACTTTCATGCTTTGGTTAGAGGAAGAAGAAGGAGATTGTTTATTCACAAAATTCTCAAGGACAATGATGAGTGGATTCAAGGGGATGAACAGGTTGCAGTCGCTGTGAATATTACCGAACATCTTCACCGGAGAGGATGAGTTTATTGATGAGACCCTCCGGATCGCATTCCTAGGATGGTCATGAAGGAACATAATGACAGAATGAAAACCTTTCCTACTATGGAGGAGCTTAAAGAGGTGGTTTTCAATGGATCCTAATTCACCGGCAGGGCGGATGGAATGAATGGTTGTTTTTTCCGTAAGTGTTGGAGTGTTATCAAGAATGACCTACCGCGCTTATTCACTCCTTTTTCAATGGTCATATGATTCCAAAATATATCTCTCATGCATGTCTTGTTCTTCTTCCAAAAGTGAAGCACCCTAATAAACTTTACGAATTTCGACCAATCACTTAGTAACTTCACCAACAACATTATTTCTAAGCTTCTATGTCTCAGATTGGCTCTATCCTACCAAACCCGATCTCTCCTAATCAATCAGTTTTGTAAAAGGGAGGAGTATAATGAAAACATTATCTCGCCCAGAAATTATCCATCGATGAAGCGACTGTCATAGGAAGTAATGTTGTGATTAAACTTGACATGACAAAAGCCTATGATAGGGTTTCTTGGTCCTACACTTGCCTGGTTCTCAGGAGGATGGGATTTGATGAGTTTTTCATTGATATGGTATGGAGAATCATGGCCAACAATTGGTACTCCATTATTATTAATGGAAAGAGACATGGTTTCTTTCATTCCACTAGAGGACTCAAGCAAGGTGATCCTTTATCACCGGCCCTATTTATTTTAGGTCTTTGAGATGTTATCCAGATCACCGAACAGATCGCAGCAGAATCCTTTATATCACAATTTCCATATGGAAAGCAGGGTCTCAAATTAATCATCTTAGCTTCGCAGATGATATTATTATATTCATACGGAAGAAGGCATTTCTCAAGCTCATTATGGATACTCCGAGTATTTATGAAGGAACTTCGGTCACCGATCAACAAAGCTAAGAGTCACTTCTTGCTTCATTCTAATGCCTTGAAATACCAGTGAAAGAGTTAAAAATGCAATCGCTTCCACCGTAAAAGAGGCTCCTCTCATGTACCTGGGATGTCCCATTTTTATTGGAAGGTCTAAGATTATCTATTTCTCTGATCTTATCAACAAGATAGTTAACAAAATCACAGGATGGCAATCCAAGATGCTTAGTTATGGAGGCAAGGTTACTTTGATCAAGCATGTATTGCAATCGATCCCTATCCACCTTCTATCTTCAATCTCTCCTCCCTCCACTGTTATTAAGCAAATACAGCACATCATGGCTGATTTCTTTTGGGGATGGAGGAAGGATAAGAAAAAATATCATTGGTCGTCATGGAGAAACTTAAGCTTTCCATATGAGGAAGGAGGAATTGGGGTTAAACTCATGAAAGATGTTTGTCAGGCATTCCAATTCAAGCAATGGTGGACATTTAGATCCAAACAAACCCTATGGGGTGATTTTCTTAAAGCCAAGTATTGCCAGAGATCTAATCCAATTAGCAAGAAGTGGGATCTTTGGTGAATGCCAAGCATGGAGGTTGATGATGAAGAACAAAATCACTGTGGAAAGACATATCCAGTGGAAAATCAGAAATGGTTCTAGCTCCTTTTGGTGGGATAATTGGTTAGGAGTAGGCCCCTTGGCTCACTTCACAGGTAATATCAATAGGTTTAATAATGACAAGGTTGCTGATTTTATAGAGGAAGGCGGTGGAACAGAGAAAAGTGATGCGATTAGCCCTCAAAGTCGGTACAAAACATTCTTTCTACCCAGATTCAATCGCACCGCGCATCGACCGCAATTTGGACACTTAATACCAATGGTTCCTTCTCTGTATCCTCTGCGTGGAATAACATTCGAGAAACCAGAGAGAAAACCAAATTCAACACTCACACTTGGCATAAGAATATCCCTTTTAAATGCTCCTTCTTGCTATGGAGGGCAATCTGATACAAACTGCCTACTAATAAGATTCTGGCAAGCTTTGGGATAGAACTGAAGGTTGTTATTGTTGTCATTCCCGGGAATTGATTCCATTGAGCATATTTTCATTTCGGGAATTTTGCCAGAATGTTTGGAGATATTTTGCATCGCACTAAGGATCCAAATGACTATTTGCCTCTCGAAGCATGGTCATGAGGTGGTGGAATACTAATTATAACAATGAAGCACACAAGCTTGTTCTTCAATCTATCCCCATATTTATATGTTGGAACTTATGGAAGAATAGGTGTAACAAGAAGTATGGAGGAAAGCCATCCAACATCGCAAGGGTTAAATACCTTGTGGTCTTGGACACCTTCAAGTACCTTAATCGCTTTCCTTTACATTACTTGGCCATTGGAGTGGAAAAGGCTATGCACCTACATTGAGACTTGCAACCATGATACCAAGGTCACTATGGTGAAGTGGATTAGACCCTCGATGTGCGGGTTAAGCTTAAACATCGATGGGAGTGCTCGACAACCCCGCAAGATAGGAGTTGGAGGAATACTCAGGGACCAAAATGGGAACACTATCTGCTTTTGGCACTTTGGGACAAGGAACAAACAATCAGCAGAGGTGGAAGGCTATATTTGGCCTAACTTGGTGTGCTCGACTAAATTACAACAATGTGATTGTTGAAGTTGATTCACAACTACTTGTAGAATGGTGAAGAACAACATCGCAGCTCCGCGGATCGGTGCCCGCTGCGTAAAACTTCAATGCACAATCAATCGCTTTAACTAGTTCAAATGTATGCATACTCTTAGGAGGCAAACTTTGTAGCAGACTCTCTTGCGAAATATAGTCACAAAATTACCAAATTTACGGATATACTTCGCAACCAGCCTTCCCAAGTTAACGGCACTTATCTCCAGCAGATCGAAGGCATGGCAAGTTTCAGACGAAGGAAAATGAAAAGGATAAAGGAACCACCATGATTCATTCAATACACAAGAAGAAATTGAAAGGAGCGAACTCCTTCAAGTTTTCTTGGGCGATCTCCAATCATCCACCTTCTGTTGGACCTCCCTTGGCTAGGATAGAACTGTTAGTTTTTGAATTGTAAGGGGAGAGTCTCCCTCATTTATGCTTTCCTAGAATCTTTGTATCGAGAGGAGTCCTCTCACATAGGTGCGTAGATGATAGGTTCCGTTTTTGTTTGGCAAAGAGTTGGAGAACCTGCTATTAAATAGTAGGCTACTAATTCTTTCACCACCTTGAAGCGGAGGTAAGGTTTATGTCCCCCTCTATGTATCCTTTTTTTCTATATATGCTAAGGCCTGGGGGTGTTGCTAAGCCCCTGACCCCTCCAAGGGTCGTTAAAATAATAATAAAAAAAAAACCCTAAGCCCTTAACCCAATCGCTATCTCATTTCCTAAATTTTTTCTCTCTCTAAAAATTCTCTCTAAAAAATACGCTGTCAAGAAGCGGAAGAGACAACAGTCTATCGGAATGGACATAGAGCCGACGGGAATGCATGTTTGACCACCAGACCAGTCCCAATCAATGCGCAATTCCAAGATTAACAAACCCCAACAGGGCGCTTCATCATATTCATCAGACAACTCTTCGAAATTGCAAAGAATTGAAGAGATCCATGTCGCGATTTTGAAAGAAGAGTTGGAATGGGCTCGAAAAATTATGTCCCTTGAGCAATCTAGAATGATTCGTGTTAATTCGACAGGAAATCATGAATCTACATCTAAAGATCTATCTACAGTCCAAAAATCAAACGATTCTAACTTACAATTTTAGAGATCCACGAAGGCGAATTCTGGAGAAATCACTGCAAAATCGCCTGAGTGCCTTCAGTTTTGACCATCTCCGGATGAGAGGAATGAAGTTTCAATCACTGGGGAATCTTCCCCAGGTCAGGAGTACATCCTACAGCAATTTCAAACCATTTAGACGGGGAAATCTCCGGCGACATAGAATCTGGCAAAGTCACCGGAGCTTCGATCAACAATGGCAAAGAACTGATACACCAAATGATTCTTTGTGATGAGGACAGCCTTCCTAAGGCAACAGACTCCCTAATTTAACAACAAATTAATGTTTGCTCGTCTTCTAATTTGCAGGACACAGAAAAGGAAGATGATCATAACAAAGGAGAGGGGCTGGAATCAATTAGAATGATATGTATGTTGAATCAAGAAAACAACCATGATAAAGAGCCAACTCCAAAGCAAAGGATGGAATCAGTGCAACAAGAATAAGAAAAGTTGATCACAAAGGTGACTACTAATGCAAATGTACGAAGGAAAATGCATGGGGATCAAGATACAACACCACAGCAAAGTCAAGCAGCACAACATACGAATGCTGAGGAACGAACAGGCGTTTCAAAAGAGAAACAACATGCCAAAGAGGAGAAGGCCACCTGGAAGGTGAAGGACAAGATAAACAGCAAAGGGAATACAATGCATCAAAGCAAAGAGGATGAAGTGAAACAACCTAACAACAACAAGAAGGAGGGGGCAGGTAAGTTCGTTAACTTTGCTCCAAATAGTTATGCTCTTAAGAATCTACTTTGTATTAATCTTCACAGTAGCCAAAATGAGCATGAGAAAGGTAATTCGATTATGCAGGCTGGTGTGAATGAGGTCTATGAACAAACTGCGAAAATCACTCATAACGGCCATAATATGGAACCAAAAATCCCACCTCCCATCAAAGTTTCTTCTAACTTTGACATCTACCGACCTAACCAGCAAAGAACTAACCAAAACAGTCCCAAACAAAACCATAATAAACCCCCTGTTAACAACTCCTCTATAAGAAATACCAATCATCAAATTCCCGATCCTCCCCTCATCGTGACCCAATCCCTATCTACTAGATCGAGAGCCAACCAAATTAAAAATGCTACTCCCATGGACATAACCTCCCCTTTCATTACCACTAGACAAGGATATCCTTCCATAACATTCCATGAAGAGGACTTCATGCATAAGATGCCTGGAAGATGTAAGTACACTCTAGTTGGGAAATTTACCAATGCCATGCCTAAAATGGAGGTTATTAGGAAATGCTTCATTGCTTAAACTCAACTCACTGGTGGAGTTAGAATTGCCCATTTAATTCAAAGCACATTATATTGACTTGGATAATGAAGCAGATCACGTTTCAGTGTGGACAAAGCAGAGGATGTACATTGCTGGCCATTCAATGAAATTACATGTGTGGACTCCTACTTTTAAACCTGCTGAGGAAACCCCTATAGTGCCAATCTGGATCACACTACCTGTGTGAGGGTTCAAATTAATATCACCAAATAAAGACCTCAACATGTGTGGATGGGTTTTTCTGAGAAGAGTCCTACTCTAGGTAAATGGCAAATTATAGAATTTGAGGATGTTCCTCCCTACTGTCTATTTTGTAAACACCAAGGACATATTCTTGGGGAATGTTCTGTGAAGGAAAGGGATGAAGAAATTAAAAAAAAAGGAAGGAAATGGAAACCAGCAAGAAAGGCCAAGAGAAACAGATGGATCAAACTTCTAAGGGTAATCAACAGAATGAAAAAGGCAAAGAAAAAATACAATCAAACAGGAAAACCAATGCAAAAGGACCAGCTGAAAATGATACAACACAAAAGGAGGAACAATGACAAATTCAAACTAGGAGGAAAAATAAAAACCTCCAACAAAATTAGGACCAACGAAAGAACCAAAATTCTCAAGTGCAGGTGCAGGTACAACAGGCAAAACTATCCCAGAATAAATAGTCACTGCAGAGAACAAGTATAAATTCTAAAGCTCCTGTGATTGAAATTGAGGAATCTAGTGATCAAATTCTAACACCCCATCCCCTGTTATTGTTGATGATGATGAACATCATTTTAATTATGAGATCCCAGCCCCTGTTTTCGCCCATTTTATGATTGCTGCTGATGAAGCTGTTGGAGGGAGGATGGAGTTGAAGGAGAAAACTACTAACTTGTAGGAAGGGGAATCTAGAGGGAGGGAATTGTCTCATGTTCTGCATGAGAACCAAATGACCTTAAGAATGACCTTCAAACCCCTGCTACCACTATAAGTGTTGTTCAACAACACCAAAAACAGGTACACCAAACCACAAAGGAAGGAAGTCAACAGGTTCACAAAAATAGAGAGGAGGATAATCAACTCAAAGGTTCTATGGCAAAGGATATGGGAAACAAAGCAAGCTCTAGTAAACAGGCAGAGACTCCTAAAAGCAAGAACAAACCTAGCAAGAAAAAGAGAGGCTATCAAGAGAAAGCGGTGAACAACATCATCAAGAACAGAACCAAAATGACAGTCATCATGAGGACTAAATCCTTGTAAAAATTCATCATGGTGGAGCAAATTCTGGATGTGATCCCCTTAAAGCTTCGATGCAGCCCTACTCCTGGAAAACCCCCTGATCAGATCAAGATAACCGTAAGAGATGAATATGAGGTGGAAAACTCAAAAGATGAAATAGAGGAAGATAATCCACTTGGAAATGTTCAAGATGAAGATGATGAGACCAATGAACTTTTGATCAAAGCCTTTAGCCCCAATAATGACACAGAGCTAGACAAGGAGCTGCAACAGATTACCAACAACCAAGGACTCTCTCCCAGAGGCATACATCTGGAAAGACTCCCTCTCAGAAAATCTTCATCACCCATTCCTGTAACTGCAGGAAGACCAAACACTAGACTTTTTACCTCTAAATAATCTCAATGATTAGTACAATCATATGGAATGCTCGAGGAATCAATACCCAAGGTGCTATAGAAAGACTCAAAAATCTCAATAACATTCATCATGTGTCTATGATAGCTATTTTGGAACCTTTTTTCAGACAATGCCCATATAAACATGTTTAAAAGTATACTTGCCATGGATCATGTTGTTAGTAACATCAATGGAAAAATTTGGTTGTTTTGGATCAATGATATTACTTGTAATGTGCTAGAAACTAATGAACAACAGATTACTTGTGAGATCAACCACACAGAAGCTCCTGGAATTTACATCAAGACCTTTGTGTATGCCAAATGCAAAGATTATCTTAGAAAACCCCTTTGGGACAGACTACTTCATTTTGCTTATGCTAGAGATTCCACTCTCTAATTCACTGTTGGTGATTTTAATGTTATAAAAAATACAGATGAAAAACTAGGTGGCATTGCTTATAACATGAAGAAAAGCCTTGAATTTATTGGTGTCATTGAAGCTTGTGGACTCATGGACTTGGGGTTTAATGGACCTAGATTTACTTGGTCTAACCAAAGGAATATCAATTTCAGAATCTGGAAAAGGTTGGATAGAGCTGAGGGATGATTTTCCCTTTCTCCTTCATCTTATTTATAGGCAAAGTTTACATGACCTTTACTATTCATGAACAGTGACTTGACCTTTACTATTCGTGAACAGTGACTGACTCTTACTATTCACATAATTGACATTTCACTATTGATGAATAGTGTCCTGTCAGTGACTCTAAATAAAAACAAACTACTTTACTTTTACTTTACAAAAGAGAACAAAAAACTTTACAAAAGATAAGATTCCTATCCTACTTTACATATATCTTGCTTCGTCATATCTTTTTGTTTTGTCGGCTGTCTTCATCAGGCTGCCGGATATTTTGTATCTTTTTGTGATAGATTATTCCAGCTGTACGGTTGGGACATTGTTATCTTCTCCGTGACATTTGGAACATATGTGTTCTGAGTATTTGCTGCTGATTATTGTACAATATCTGGTTAATAATGCTGGAGAAATAAAATTTTTCCTTATAGCTCTTGTAGTTGGTATATTTTCTGGCTTTAGGAGGCTTAGTATCCATTGTCGAATTTCCTCCATATCTCCTTCTCTAGTTTCTCGACAATTAGAATATATCATCGTATTATCTCGGCTAGAGTAGCTCCATATTGTATTGTTGTTTAGATAATTGTTTGCTAGCTCTGTTAATATCGTAGCTATTCCAATGACTCTTTTGTTAGCATAAAAGTCAGGAATATCCACAATAGGTATCTCATCTTGTTTTTCTATTTTCTCTGGTATTAACATGTCTCTAGTTAAACCAATCTTTATTACAATATAAGCTGGTTTTATCTCGTCATATAGTATCTCTGCAGTGGCTGTATAAAATTTGATAAAGAACAACATTCCTTTGGTAATTCGTTTGTATGTTAAGAAAGCTTTGTATAATTCGGGTATCTTTGAGATTTCATCTCCTGTAGCTGTGTATACGGTGCTAAGTAGTCCGTAGTTATAACAAGTTGTAACCAAATTTATATTTGTACCTGGTAGGGCAATTAGTTTGTTGTATCCTTGTAAGTGTTGGGTAATGTAATCAGTATTTGGTTCTTTTATGTTTATAGCTCTGGGGTTTCTGTTTAAGTAAGTTTGGACTTTGTAAATATTTTCTGTATAGGTACGGGTGATGTGGTTATATGTATTTTTCTGTTGGTTTAGGCTGTTTTTGTACGTAGTCGTTTGTGGAGTAGGTACAGATTTTAGAGTTTGTGGTTTAGGGTTTAGGCTTTAGGGTTTATCGTTTAGTGTTTAGGGTTTATGGTTTAAAGTTTAGGGTTGAGGATTTAGGGGTTCGAGATGTTGGTTTTGGGTTTAGAGTTTAGGGTAGAGGGTTTACGATTTAGGGTTTTGCGTTCAGTATTTAGTGTTTATGGTTTAGAGTTTAGGATTTAGGGTTTAGGGATTGATGTTTAGGGTTTAGAGTTTATATTTAGAGTTAAGGATTTAGTGTTTAGGATTAGTGTTAGGGTTTAACATTTAGGGTTTAGGGTTTAAGGTTTAAGGTTTAGGTGTAGGGTTTAGGGTTTAGGGTGTAGGGTTTAGGTTTAGTGTTTAGGGTGTATGGTTTAGGTTTTATGATTTAAGGTTTACGGTTTAGTATTTTGTGTTTAGGGTTTAGAGTTTAGGATTTGGTGTTTTAGCATTTGATGTTTAGGGTTTAGAGTTTCAATATAGGGTGAAGGATTCAGGGTTTAGGATTAGGGTTAGGGTTTAGGGTTTAGGGTTTAGGGTTTAGGGTTTAGGTTTAGGGTTTAAGGTTTAGGGTCTAGGGTTTAGGGTTTAGGGTGTAGGGTTTAGGTTTAGTGTTTAGGGTGTATGGTTTAGGTTTTATGATTTAAGGTTTACGGTTTAGTATTTTGTGTTTAGGGTTTAGAGTTTAGGATTTGGTGTTTTAGCATTTGATGTTTAGGGTTTAGAGTTTCAATATAGGGTGAAGGATTCAGGGTTTAGGATTAGGGTTAGGGTTTAGGGTTTAGGTTTAGGGTTTAGGGTTTAGGGTCTAGGGTTTAGGGTTTAGGGTTTAGACTTTAAGGTTTTGGTTTTAGGGTTTAGGGTTTAGGGTTTAGCTTTTAGAGTTTAGGGTTTAATGTCTAGGGTTTAGGGTTTAGACTTTAAGGTTTAGGTTTTAGGGTTTAGGGTTTAGGATTTACAATTTAGAGTTTAGGGTTTAATGTTTAGGGTTTAGGCTTTCGGGTTTAGTATTTTGTGTTTAGTGTTTAGAGTTTAGGATTTGGTATTTTAGCGTTTGAGGTTTAGGCTTTAGAGTTTTGATTTATGGTTAAGGATTTAGTATTTAGGATTAGGGTTTGGGTTTAGGGTTTAGTGTTTAGGGTTTAAGGTTTAGGGTTTAAGGTTTAGGTTTTGGGTTTAGGATTTAGGGTATAGGGTTTAGGGTTTAGGGTTTAGAGTTTAGGGTCTAGACTTTAAGGTTTAGGTTTTAGGGTTTAACATTTAGAGTTTAGGGTTTAATGTTTATGGTTTAGGGTTTAGGGTTTGGAGTTGTAGTTTTAAGGGTTATGGTAAAGGATTTATGGTTTAGGGTTTAGCGTTTAGGTTTTGGGTTTTAGGGTTTGGATTTTAGGGTTAATGGTTTAGGATTTATAATTTAGGATTTAGGGTTCAGGGTTTTGGATTTACGATTTAGGATTTAAAGTTTGGGTTTAGGGTTTTGGGTTTACGGTTTCGAATTTACGATTCAGGGTTTAAAGTTTAGATTTAGGGTTTAGGGTTTAGGGTTTAACATTTAGAGTTTAGGATTTCTGGTTTAGGGTTTTATATTTAGAGTTTAGGATTTAGGATATAGTATTTAGGGTTTAGGGCTGAGGGTGTAGGGTATAGGGTTTATGATTTAGGGTTTAGAGTTTAATGTATAGGGTTTACGATTTAGGGTTTTGAGTTTAGGGTTAAGGCTTTAGGGATTAGGATTTAGGGATTAGAGTTTTCGGTTTAGGGTTTATCATTTAGGGTTTTGGGTTTAAGGTTTAGCGTTTAGGGTTTAGTATTTTGTATTTAGGGTTTAGAGTTTAGGATTTGGTATTTTAGCATTTGAGGTTTAGGGTTCAGAGTTTTGATTTAGGGTTTAGGATTTAGGGTTTAGGATTAGGGTTAGGGTTTAGGGTTTAGCATTTAGGGTTTAGGGTTTAGGGTTCACAGTTTAGGGTTTAGGGTTGAGGGTTTAGTGTTTATGGTCTAAACTTTAAGGTTTAGGTTTTAGGGTTTAAGATGTAGGGTTTAGCATTTATTGTTTAGGGTTTAATGTTTAGGGTTTAGGGTTTTGGGTTTGGAGTTATAGGTTTAAGGTTTATGGTTAAAGATTTATGTGTTAGAGTTTAGCGTTTTGGTTTTGGGTGTTAGGATTTAGAGTTTAGTATTTATGGTTTAGGATTTTGGGTTTAGGGTTTGGGGTTTAGGATTGACGATTTAGGGTTTAAAGTTTGGATTTAGGGTTTAGGGTTTAGAGTTTATGGTTCATGGTTTAGGATTTAGGGTCTAGACTTTAAGCTTAAGGTTTTAGAGTTTAGGGTTTAGGGTTTAGCATTAAGAGTTTAGGGTTTAATGTTTAGGGTTTAGGGTTTAGTATTTTGTTTTTAGGGTTTAGAGTTTAGGATTTGGTATTTTGGCGTTTGCGGTTTAGGGTTTAGAGTTTTGATTTATGGTTATGGATTTAGTAGTTAGGATTAGGGTTTGGGTTTAGGGTTTAGGGTTCAAGGTTTAAGGTTTAGGGTTTAGGGTTTAGGGTTTAGGGTCCAAGGTTTAAGGTTTAGGGTTTAGGGTTTAGGGTTTGGAGTTGTAGGTTAAAGGTTTATGGTTAAGGGTTTATTATTTAGGATTTAGCGTTTAGGTTTTGGGTGTTAGGGTTTAGAGTTTAGTGTTTATGGTTTAGTATTTTGAGTTTAGGGTTTAGGGTTTAGGATTTGTGGGTTAGAGTTTAAAGTTTGGATTTAGGGTTTGGAGTTGTAGGTATTAGGTTTTAGGGTAGGGGTTTTGGTAAAGTGTTTAGGATTTAGGGTTTTGAGTTGTGGGATTAGGGTTTAGGGGTTAGTGTTTAAGGCTTAGAGTTTGTGGTTTATGGTTTAGCAATAAGGGTTTAGGGTTTATGGTTTAGAGTTTGGTGTTTAGGGTTAAGAGTTTGTGGTTTAGGGTTTAGGCTTTAGGGTTTATCATTTAGTGTTTAGGGTTGAGGGTTTAGAGTTTAGGGTTTAGGGTTTAGAGATTCGAGTTGTATGTTTTGTGTTTAGGGTTTAGGGTATAGGGTTTACGATTTAGGGTTTTGAGTTCAGTATTTAGTGTTTATGGTTTAGAGTTTAGGATTTGGGGTTTAGGGTTTGAAGTTTAGGGTTTAGAGTTTATATTTAGAGTTAAGGATTTAGGGTTTAGGATTAGTGTTAGGGTTTAACATTTAGGGTTTAGGGTTTAGGGTTTATGTATAGGGTTTAGGGTTTAGGTTTAGTGTTTAGGGTGTATGGTCTAGGGTTTATGATTTAAGGTTTAGGGTTTAGTATTTTGCGTTTAAGGTTTAGAGTTTATGATTTGGTGTTTTAGCGTTTGATGTTTAGGGGTTAGAGTTTTGATATAGGGGTTAATGATTTAGGGTTTAGGGTTTAGGGTTTAGGATTTAGGGTTCAAGGTTTAGGTTTAGGGTTTATGGTTTAGGGTTTAGGGTCTAGACTTTAAGGTTTAGGTTATAGGGTTTAGGGTTTACGGTTTAGCAATTAGAGTTTAGCGTTTAATGTTTAGGGTTTAGGGTTTAGTATTTTGTGTTTAGGGTTTATAGTTTGGGATTTGGTATTTTAACATTTGACATTTAGGTTTTTGAGTTTTGATTTACGGTTAAGGATTTAGTGTTTAGGATTAGGGTTTGGGTTTAGGGTTTAGGGTTTAGGGTTTATGGTTTAGGGTCTAGACTTTTAGGTTTAGATTTTAGGGTTTAGGGTTTAGGGTATAGCATTTAGAGTATTGGGTTTAATGTTTTGGGTTCAGGGTTTAGGGTTTGGAGTTGTAGGTTAAAGGTTTATGGTTAAGGGTTTATTGTTTAGGATTTAGCATTTATGTTTTGGGTGTTAGGGTTTAGAGTTTAGTGTTTATGGTTTAGGATTTTGAGTTTATGGTTTAGGGTTTAGGATTTGCAATTTAGATTTTAAAGTATGGATTTAGGGTTTGGAGTTGTAGGTTGAAGGTTTAGGGTTTAGGGTTTATGATATAGGGTTTAGGGTTTAGTATTTAGTGTTTATCGTTTAGAGTTTATGATTTGGTGTTTTAGCGTTTGATGTTTAGGGTTTAAAGTTTTGATATGGGGTTAAGGATTTAGGGTTTAGGATTAGGGTTAGGGTTTAGGGTTTAGGATTTAGGGTTTAGGGCTTATGATTTATGGTTCAGGATTAAGGTTTAGGGTTTAGGGTTTAGGGTCTAGACTTTAAGGTTTAGGTTTTAGAGTTTAGGGTTTAGGGTTTAGCATTTAGAGTTTAGCGTTTAATGTTTAGGATTCAGGGTTTAGTATTTTGTGTTTAGGGTTTAGAGTTTGGAATTTGGTATTTTAGCATTTGAGATTGAGGGTTTAGAGTTTTTATTTAGGATTAAGGATTTAGTGTTTAGGATTAGGGTTTGGGTTTAGGGTTTAGGGTTTAAGGTTTAGGGTTTAGGGTTTAGGGTTCAGGGTTTAGGTTTAGGGTCTAGGGTTTAGGGTCTAGGGTTTAGGGTTTAGGTTTTGGGTTTAGGGTTTAGGGTTTAGACTTTAAGGTTTTGGTTTTAGGGTTTAGGGTTTAGAGTTTAGCTTTTAGAGTTTAGGGTTTAATCTATAGGGTTTAAGGTTTAGACTTTAAGGTTTAGGTTTTAGGGTTTAGGGTTTAGGGTTTTGCATTTAGAGTTTAGCGTATAATGTTTAGGGTTTAGGCTTTCGGATTTAGTATTTTGTTTTTAGTATTTAGAGTTTAGGATTTGATATTTTACCGTTTGAGGTTTTGGGTTTAGAGTTTTGATTTATGGTTAAGGATTTAGTATTTAGGATTAGAGTTTGGGTTTAAGGTTTAGGGTTTAAGGTTTATGGTTTCGGTTTTGGGTTTAGGATTTAGGGTTTAGGCTTTAGGGTTTAAAGTTTAGGGTCTAGACTTTAAGGTTTGGGTTTTAGGGTTGAACATTTAGAGTTTAGGGTTTAATGTTTAGGGTTTAGGGTTTAGGATTTGGAGTTGCAGTTTTAAGGGTTATGGTAAAGTAATTATGGTTTAGGGTTTAGCATTTAGGTTTTGGGATTTAGGGTTTGGAGTTTAGGGTTTATGGTTTAGGATTTATGATTTAGGGTTTAGGGTTTAGGGTTTAGGATTTATGGTTTAGGGTTTAAAGTTTAGATTTAGGGTTTAGGGTTTAGGGTTTGGGATTTATAATTTAGGGTTTAAAGTTTGGATTTAGGGTTTAGGGTTTAGGATTTAGCATTGAGAGTTTTGTATTTATATTTTAGGGTTTAATTTTTAGAGTTTAGGATTGAGGATATAGTATTTAGGGTTTAGGGTTTAGGGTGTAGGGTGTAGGGTTTACGATTTTGGGTTTACGGTTTAGGGTTTAAAGTTTGGATTTAGGGTTTAGGATTTAGAGTTTATGGTTCATGGTTTAGGGTTTAGTGTTTAGGGTTTAGGGTCTAGACTTTAAGGTTTAGGTTTTAGGGTTTAGCATTTAGAGTTTAGGTTTTAATGTTTAGGGTTTAGGGTTTAGTATTTTGTGTTTAGGGTTTAGAGTTTAGGATTTGGTATTTTGGCGTTTGAGGTTTAGGGTTTAGAGTTTTGATTTATGGTTAAGATTTACTATTTAGGATTAGGGTTTGGGTTTAGGGTTTAGGGTTTATGGTTTAAGGTTTAGGGTTTAGGGTTTAGGGTTAAGGATTTAGGGTTTTGAGTTGTAGGTTAAAGGTTTATGGTTAAGGGTTTATTGTTTAGGATTTAGCATTTAGGTTTTGGGTGTTAGGGTTTAGAGTTTAGTGTTTATGGTTTACGATTTTGTGTTTAGGGTTTAGGGTTTACGATTTGCAATTTAGATTTTAAAGTATCGATTTAGGGTTTGGAGTTGTAGGTTGAAGGTTTAGGGTTTAAGTATTAAAAGTTTTAGGGTTTAGGGTTTTGGGTTTTGTTTTTAGGGTTTAGGGTATAGGGTTTAGGGTTTAGGGTGAAGGATTAAGGGTTTAGAGTTTAGGGTTTAGGGTTTGGAGTTTAGGTATTAGGTTTTAGGGTAGGGGTTTTGGTAAAGTGTTTAGGATTTAGGTTTTCGAGTTGTGGGTTTAGGGTTTAGGGTTTAGGTATAGGGTTTAGGGTTTAGGGTGTAGATTTTAGGTTTAGTGTTTAGGGTGTATGGTTTAGGGTTTATGATTTAGAGTTTAGGGTTTAGTATTTTGTGCTTAGGGTTTAGAGTTTATGATTTGGTGTTTTAGCGTTTGATGTTTAGGGTTTAGAGTTTTGATATGTGGTTAAGGATTTAGGGTTTAGGATTAGGGTTAGGGTTTAGGGCTTAGGGTTTAAGGTTTAGGGTTTAGGGTTTAGGGTTTAGACTTTAAGGTTTTGGTTTTAGGGTTTAGCTTTTAGAGTTTAGGGTTTAATCTATAGGGTTTTGGGTTTAGACTTTAAGGTTTAGGTTTTAGGTTTTAGGGTTTAGGGTTTAGCATTTAGAGTTTAGCGTATAATGTTTAGGGTTTAGGCTTTCGGGTTTAGTATTTTGTTTTTAGTGTTTAGAGTTTAGGATTTGATATTTTACCGTTTGATGTTTAGGGTTTAGAGTTTTGATTTATGGTTAAGGATTTAGTATTTAGGATTAGGGTTTGGGTTTAGGGTTTAGGGTTTAAGGTTTATGGTTTCGGTTTTGGGTTTAGGATTTAGGGTTTAGGCTTTAGGGTTTAGAGTTTAGGGTCTAGACTTTAAGGTTTGGGTTTTAGGGTTGAACATTTAGAGATTAGGGTTTAATGTTTAGGGTTTAGGGTTTAGGATTTGGAGTTGCAGTTTTAAGGGTTATGGTAAAGTAATTATGGTTTAGGGTTTAGCGTTTAGGTTTTGGGATTTAGGGTTTGGAGTTTAGGGTTTATGGTTTAGGATTTATGATTTAGGGTTTAGGGTTTAGGGTTTAGGATTTATGGTTTAGGGTTTAAAGTTTGGATTTAGGGTTTAGGGTTTAGGATTTAGCATTTAGGTTTTGGGATTTAGGGTTTGGAGTTTAGGGTTTATGGTTTAGGATTTATGATTTAGGGTTTAGGATTTAGGGTTTTGGATTTATGGTTTATTGTTTAAAGTTTGGATTTAGGGTTTAGGGTTTAGGGTTTAGGTTTTACGATTGAGGGTTTAAAGTTTGGATTTAGGGTCTAGGGTTTAGGATTTAGCATTGAGAGTTTTGTATTTATATTTTAGGGTTTAATATTTAGAGTTTAGGATTGAGTATATAGTATTTAGGGTTTAGGGTTTAGGGTGTAGGGTGTAGGGTTTACGATTTAGGGTTTAGAGTTTACGGTATAGGGTTTATGATTTAGGGTTTTGAGTTGAGGGTTAAGGCTTTAGGGTTTAGTTTAGGGATTAGAGTTTTGGGTTTAGGGTTTATCATATAGGGTTTTGGGTTTAGTGTTTAGGGTTCAAGGTTTAGTATTTTGTATATAGGTTTTAGAGTTTAGGATTTGGTATTTTAGCATTTGAGGTTTAGGGTTTAGAGTTTAGCATTTAGGGTTTAGGGTTTAGGGTTTAGTGTTTAGGGTTTAGGGTTTAGGTTTACGATTTAGGGTTTAGGGTTTAGGGTTTAGGGTTTAGGGTTTAGGGCTTAGGTTTTAGGGTTTAGGATGTAGGGTTTAGCATTTATAGGTTAGGGTTTAATGTTTAGGGTTTAGGGTTTTGGGTTTGGAGTTGTAGGTTTAAAGTTTATGGTTAAGGATTTATGTGTTAGGGTTTAGCGTTTAAGTTTTGGGTGTTAGAATTTGGAGTTTAGTGTTTATGGTTTAGGATTTTGGGTTTAGTGTTTAGGGTTTTGGATTTACAGTTTAGGGTTTAAAGTTTGGATTTAGGGTTTAGGGTTTAGAGTTTATGGTTCATGGTTTAGGGTTTAGTGTTTAGGGTTTAGGGTCTAGACTTTAAGGTTTAGGTTTTAGGGTTGAAGGTTTAGGGTTTAGCATTTATAGTTTAGGTTTCAATGTTTAGCGTTTAGGGTTTAGTATTTTGTGTTTAGGGTTTAGAGTTTAGGATTTGGTATTTTGGCATTTGAGGTTTAGGGTTTAGAGTTTTGATTTATGGTTAAGATTTACTATTTAGGATTAGGGTTTGGGTTTAGGGTTTAGGGTTTAGGCTTTAAGGTTTAGGGTTTAGGGTTTAGGGTTTAGGATTTAGGGTTTTGAGTTGTAGGTTAAAGGTTTATGGTTAAGGGTTTATTGTTTGGGATTTAGCATTTAGGTTTTGGGTGTTAGGGTTTAGAGTTTAGTGTTTATGGTTTAGGATTTTGAGTTTAGGGTTTAGGGTTTAGGATTTCCGGTTTTGAGTTTAAAGTTTGGATTTAGGGTTTGGAGTTGTAGGTTGAACCTTTAGGGTTTAGGGTTTAGGGTTTAAGTATTAAAAGTTTTAGGGTTTAGGGTTTTGGGTTTTGTTTTTAGGGTTTAGGGTTTAGGGTATAGGGTTTAGGGTGAAGGGTTTAGGGTGAAGGATTAAGGGTTTAGAGTTTAGGGTTTAGGTATTAGGTTTTAGGGTAGGGGTTTTGGTAAAGTGTTTAGGATTTATGTTTTCGAGTTGTGGGCTTAGGGTTTAGGGTTTAGGTATAGGGTTTAGGGTTTAGGGTGTAGAGTTTAGGTTTAGTGTTTAGGGTGTATGGTTTAGGGTTTATAATTTAGAGTTTAGGGTTTAGTATTTTGTATTTAGGGTTTAGAGTTTATGATTTGTTGTTTTAGCGTTTGATGTTTAGGGTTTAGAATTTTGATATGTGGTTAAGGATTTAGGGTTTAGGATTAGGGTTAGGGTTTAGGGTTTAGGGTTTAAGGTTTAGGGTTTATGGTTTAGGGTTTAGGGTTCAAGTTTAGGGTTTATGGTTTAGGGTATAGGGTTTAGGGTCTAGACTTTAAGGTTTAGGTTTTAGGGTTTAGGGTTTAGGGTTTAGCATTTTGTGTTTAGGGTTTAGAGTTTGGGATTTAGTAAATTAACATTTGAGATTTAGGTTTTAGAGTTTTGATTTAGGGTTAAGGATTTAGTGTTTAGGATTAGGGTTTGGGTTTAGGGTTTAGGGTTTAGGGTTTAGGGTTCAAGGTTTAGGTTCATGGTTTAGGTGTAGGGTTTATGGTTTAGCGTCTTGGGTCTAGGATTTAGGATTTAGGGTTCAGGAATTAGGTTTAGGGTTTAGGGTTTAGGGTTTAGACTTTAAGGTTTTGGTTTTAGGGTTTATGGTTTAGGGTTTAACTTTTAGAGTTTTGGGTTTAATGTCTAGGTTTTGGGGTTTAGACTTTAAGGTTTAGGTTTTAGGGTTTAGGATTTATAGTTTAGGGTTTAATGTTTAGGATTTAGGGTTTTGGGTTTGGAGTTGTACGTTTAAGGTTTATGGTTAAGGATTTATGGGTTAGGGTTTAGCGTTTAGGTTTTGGGTTTTATGATTTAGAGTTTAGTGTGTATGGTTTAGGATTTTGGGTTTAGGGTTTGGGGTTTAGGATTTACGATTTACGATTTAAAATTTGGATTTAGGTTTTAGGGTTTAGAGTTTATGGTTCATGTTTTAGGGTTTAGGGTTTAGGGTTTAGGGTCTAGAATTTAAGGTTTAGGTTTTAGGGTTTAGGGTTTAGGGTTTAGCATTTAGAGTTTAGGGTTTAATGTTTAGGGTTTAGGGTATAGTATTTTGTGTTTAGGGTTTAGAGTTTAGGATTTGGTATTTTAGCGTTTGAGGTTTAGGGTTTAGAGTTTTGATTTTTGGTTAAGAATTTAGTATTTACGATTAGGGCTTGGGTTTAGGATTTAGGGTTTAGGGTTTAAGATTTAAGCTTTAGGGTTTAGGGTTGAGGGTTTGAAGTTGTAGGTTAAAGGTTTATGGTTAAGGGTTTATTGTTTAGGGTTTAGCGTTTAGGTTTTGGGTGTTAGGGTTGACAGTTTAGTGTTTATGGTTTAGGATTTTGAGTTTAGGGTTTAGGGTTTAGGATTTGCGGTTTAGAGTTTAAAGTTTGGATTTATGGCTTGGAGTTGTAGGTTGAAGGTTTAGGGTTTAAGTATTAAGTTTTAGGGCTTAGGGTTTTGGGTTTGGTTTTTAGGGTTTAGGATATAGGGTTTAAGGTGTAGGGTTTAGGGTGAAGGATTAAGGGTTTAGAGTTTAGGGTTTATGGTTTTTTTTTTTATTTTTTTTTTTTATTTGAACGACCCTTGAGGGGGTCAGGGGCTTAGCAACACCCCCAGGCCTTAACATAAATAGAAATCAAGAAATTACAAGGAGGGGGACATAAACCTTACCTCCGATCCTAGGTGGTTTTGAAATCGACTAACCCACTACGGCTAGTCAACTCTTTCCCATACTAAACAAAGAAGAAACCTAGAGCTAAGCACCTAAGGAGAGGACTCCTCTCGATACAGAGAAACTAGGAAAACATAAATGAGGGAGACTCTCCCCTTACAAGGAAAGAATAAACAAAAGAACCTAGCCAAACTATACCTATCTAGGCTAACACGGATGACAAGGAGGAAGTACCTAGGCGAGAATAATTCAAGGGGGCTTAATCCTTTTAAGTTTCTTCCTTACGAAACTTTGAACTCCCATTTTCTCAAGAATATATTGCCTCTTGCTATATTAGGTAATTGAGTGTATGTGTAATAATGTTGCATGATATCTTGGTGTGACTATGCTTGGAAAGGAAATCAGTATTGTTAGCCTCCTGTAGGTATGAACACGGTGAAAGACTCACGTTGGTTGACAAGAATTTGAAGCTCCTCTACAAATCTTTGTATCTTCGAAGGGAGTGGAATTCTGTAAAATCCACCTTGTTAAAAGTTACGAATACACTTCCAAAATAATGTTCCTGTACCCATGTTGAATGCACCAATGAAGGCCGTGCACAGCGGCTTGTATACGCACGATTATTGGTCCCTTCACCGAGGGTATAGCAAAGGCATATATCATCTCTCCATGTTCATTTCTTAGAATGCCACCCCACCAATCTTCCGGGATTATGCAAGGCACTACCATGATGTTCAACTTATATCTATTGGTGTGGGGTGTTTTCCAAACAACCGAGGTGACTCTAACCTCATGCTTACATTTTTCAGCCATATCGACCACTACGCCATTTGACAGGCCACTGGATGTAAGGAAATTTGGCGTTGAGAATATAGAGGATGTCCTTGAAGATCATGTACTTGACTCTGCTTCTTGCTAGATTTCTTGGCCCCATACTTGGTGAACATCTATTCTTCCATAAGTTCCAACGGACCACAATAGGAACTATCTGGACAAAGGGTCTTGTAGGCTTCATTATCTCCTTGTATCTCCCACGGTTTAACGATGCATTACATAAGGAGGTCTGCTGAGAGTTAGCCCCATAGTGCTTGAAAAGTAGGTCGGATATGTGTTGCAAGAGGTCCTTCATTGAATATATGATCAATATCATCCCGTACATTTGATACAATGAAACACCTCATGAGCTCCACCCCAAATTTGCTAGAGTTTAGTTAGTTGGTAGTTTATATCTCAAGGCCCTCCAAACAAGGAAGGACATCTTGAAAGGTATCTGCTTATGCGGATCTGGTTCTTGATAATTCGATGCACTGTGTCTGCGATTTCAAGGTGAAGCACAAGAAAATTCCGGCCTGCGAGCTTCCATCTTCTTTGTGTCTCTCACTCCTGGCGATATTGGCGGTGCTCGAATATGAGAATTAGCGGTGGAGGAACTTGCTGTCTCGGCTTCCTTTCATTCCATTTTCCATTGTTGAAAGTGAGCAATGGTGGCATTAATGAGGCGGAGATATTCTGGTATGATTAGCGAGTGCACCCTTCCTAGCCAATCATCCCACCAAAGGAGCTACTTCGAGTTAATTTTCCAGGTGATATGGCCCTCCAGGATGCCCTTGTTCTTCATCATATATCTCCACAAGTGATTGGCACATGTCGATTTTCTTTGCAACAGGATTGGCTCTCTGTGATGTTGGACTTGAGAACTTAGCGGAGGAAGATTTGGCCTGAAATTCCACCATTGTTTATCTTGAAGAAGCGGTGCATATATCAGTGAGCCTTACGATCCCACACCTCCTTCTTCATAATGCGGGCACATAGTATCAGAGATGCCCGGTGGTACTTCCTCCTGTCCTGATCTCTCCCCTAGAAAAATTCAGCAATGATAGACTCTATGTATTTGATAGTGGTACTTGGGGGTGAAACTGCAGCCATAATGTGTATGGGTATGGACTGCAAAGCATGTTTTATCAGTGTGATTCTGCCTCCAAAACTGAGAATTCTTGCCTGCCAACCACATATCTTTTTGGAGACTTTATCAACAAGTTGAGAGTAGTAGATGATTCTTTTTCTACCAATATACAGAGGACAATCTAAATAGGTAATTGGACTATCCTTTTTAGAGAAGCCATTGACCTTCTGAAGTCTGTCTATGATGTTCTGAGAAGTGTTACTGGGAATCATAAAGTGTCTCTTCTCTTTGTTAATAAAGTGGTCAGTATGCTCATAATCCTCCGGGATGCTCATGATAAGATTCATAGAATATCTATCGGTAGAAGTAAATATAATCACATCATCAACAAAACTTAAATGGTTGATCTGTGGGCCTCTATGATCCGTGTTAAAACCTCTATACAAGGGATCTTGGTGAGTAAGATTGAGCATTCTTGATAGCACCTCCGCACCTAAAATAAATAGAATTCGGAGATGAAGGATCACCTTGTTTAAGTCCTCTAGTAGAGTGAAAGAACCCGTATCTGTGGCCATTGATAATAGCGAGTACCAATTGTTGCTCATAATTCTCGGATCATGTCAATGAACCTTTCCCCAAAACCAAACCTTCTCAAGACCAAACAGATGAATGACCAAGATACTCTATCATATGCCTTAGTCATGTCCAATTTGATCACAACATTGTCCCCAAGTTTGGGTTTCTTGATGCCATGGGTGATTTCTTGTGCAAGCATGATGTTTTCAGTAATGTTTCTTCCTCTTACAAAACCTGATTGGTTATCTGAAATGAGCAGGGGAATAACATCTGCCAGTCTCAAGCTCAAAATTTTGGAAATAATCTTGTTAGAAAAGTTACTGAGACTAATAGGTCTAAGGTCCTTGAATCTGTTTGGCTGTTCAATTTTAGGAATAAGAACCAGGCAAGCATGAGACATATATTTAGGCATACTATTCCCACAAAAGAAGGACTGAACAGCTGCTAGCAAATTGTCTTTAATGATGTTCCAGCAGACTTGGTAGAACTTGCCCCCAATACCATCTGGACCTGGAGCTGAGTTAGGGTTCATAGCAAACACCACCTGCCTTAGTTCCTCCATAGTAGGCACTGTCTGGAGTTTTTCATTAGGGTTTATGGTTAAGGATTTAGGGTTTGGGGTTTAGGTATTAGGTTTTAGGGTAGGGGTTTTGGTAAAGTATTTAGGATTTAGGTTTTCGAGTTGAGGGTTTAGGGTTTAGGGGTTTAGAGTTTGTGGTTTATTCTTTAGCATTTAGGGTTTAGAGTTTAGGGTTTAGAGTTTGGCATTTATGTTTATGAGTTTGTGGTTTAGGATTTAGGCTTTAGGGTTTATCGTTTAGTTTTTAGGGTTTATTGTTTAAATTTTAGGGTGTAGGGTTTAGGGGTTCGAGTTGTTGGTTTTGGGTTTAGAGTTTAAGGTTGAGGGTTTACGATTTAGGGTTTTGAGTTCAGTATTTAGTGTTTATAGTTTAGAGTTTAGGATTTAGGGTTTAGGGTTTAAGGTTTAGGGTTTAGAGTTTATATTTAGAGTTAAGGATTTAGGGTTTAGGATTAGTGTTAGGGTTTAACATTTAGGGTTTATGGTTTAAGGTTTAGGGTTTAGGGTTTAGGTATAGGGTTTAGTGTTTAGGGTGTAGGGTTTAGGTTTAATGTTTAGGGTGTAGGGTTTAGGTTTAATGTTTCGGGTGTATGGTTTAGGGTTTATGATTTAGGGTTTAGGGTTTAGTGTTTTGTGTTTAGGGTTTAGGGCTTAGGGTTTATGATTTAGGGTTTAGGGTTTAGTGTTTTGTGTTTAGGGTTTAGAGTTTATGATTTGGTGTGTTAGCGTTTGATGTTTAGGGTTTAGAGTTTTGATATGTGGTTAAGGATTTAGGGTTTAGGATTAGGGTTAGGGATTAGGGTTTAGGGTTTAGGGTTTAAGGTTTAGGGTTTAGGGTTTAGGGTTTAGGATTGGGGTTTATGGTTTAGGGTTTAGGGTCTAGACTTTAAGGTTTAGGTTTTAGGGTTTAGTGTTTAGGGTTTAGCATTTACAATTTAGTGTTTAATGTTTATGGTTTAGGGTTTACTATTTTGTGTTTAGGGTTTAGAGTTTGGGATTTGGTATTTTAGCATTTGAGATTTAGGGTTTAGAGTTTTGATTTAGGGTTAAGGATTTAGTGTTTAGGATTAGGGTTTGGGTTTAGAGTTTAGGATTTAGGGTTTAAGGTTTAGGGTTCAGGGTTTATGATTAGGGTTTAGGTTTAGGGTTTAGGGTTTAGGGTCTTGGGTTTAGGGTTTACGGTTTATGGTTCAGGGTTTAGGTTTAGGGTTTAGGGTTTAGGGTTTAGACTTTAAGGTTTTGATTTTAGGGTTTAGGGTTTAGGGTTTAGCTTTTAGAGTTTAGGGTTTAATGTCTAGGGTTTAGGGTTTAGACTTTACAGTTTAGGTTTTAGGGTTTAGGGTTTAGGTTTTAGGGTTTAGGGTTTAGGGTTTAGCATTTAGAGTTTAGGGTTTAATGTTTAGGGTTTAGGCTTTCTGGTTTAGTAATTTTTGTTTAGTGTTTAGAGTTTAGGATTTGGTATTTTATCGTTTGTGGTTTAGGGTTTAGAGTTTTGATTTATGGTTAAGGATTTAGTATTTAGGATTAGGGTTTGGGTTTAGGGTTTAGGGTCTAGGGTTTAAGGTTTAGGCTTTAAGGTTTAGGTTTTGGGTTTAGGATTTAGGTATTAAGGTTTAGGGTTTAGAGTTTAAGGTTTAGGTTTTAGGGTATAAGGTTTAGGGTTTAGGGTTTAGGGTTTAGGGTTTAGAGTTTAGAGTTTAAGGTTTAGGGTTTGAGGTTTAGGTTTTGGCTTTAGGATTTAGGGATTAAGGTTTACGGTTTAGAGTTTAAGGTTTAGGTTTTAGGGTTTAAGGTTTAGGATTTAGGGTTTAGGGTTTAGGGTCTAGACTTTAAGGTTTAGGTTTTAGGGTTTAACATTTATTGTTTACGGTTTAATGTTTAGGGTTTAGGGTTTAGGGTTTGGAGTTGTAGTTTTAAGGGTTATGGTTAAGGATTTATGGTTTAGGGTTTAGCGTTTAGGTTTTGGGATTTAGGGTTTGGAGTTTAGGGTTTATGGTTTGGGATTTATGTTTTTGGGTTTAGGTTTTAGGGTTTAGTGTTTTGAGTTTATATTTAGAGTTAAGGATTTAGGGTTTAGGATTAGTGTTAGGGTTTAACATTTAGGGTTTAGTGTTTAAGGTTTAGGGTTTAGGGTTTAGGTATAGGGTTTAGGGTTTAAGGTGTAGTGTTTAGGTTTAGTGTTTTGGGTGTATGGTTTAGGGTTTAGGGTTTAGTATTTTGTGTTTAGGGTTTAGAGTTTATGGTTTGGTGTTTTAGCGTTTGATGTTTAGGGTTTTGAGTTTTGATATGTGGTTAAGGATTTAGGGTTTAGGATTAGGGTTAGGGTTTAGGGTTTAGGATTTAGGATTTAGGGTTTAGGGTTTATGGTTTAGTGTTTAGGGTTTAGGGTCCAGACTTTAAGGTTTAGGCTTTAGTGTTTAGGGTTTAGGGTTTTGATTTAGGGTTAAGGATTTAGTGTTTAGGATTAGGGTTTGGGTTTAGGGTTTAGGGTTTAGGGTTTAAGGGTTAGGGTTCAAGATTTATGTTTAGGGTTTAGGGTCTTGGGTTTAGGGTTTAGGGTTTAGGGTTTAGGGTTTAGGTTTAGGGTTCAGGGTTTAGGGTTTAGACTTTAAGGTTTTGGTTTTAGGGTTGAGGGTTTAGGGTTTAGCTTTTAGAGTTTAGGGTTTAATGTCTAGGGTTTAGGGTTTAGACTTGATGGTTTAGGTTTTAGGGTTTAGGGTTTAGGGTTTAGCATTTAGAGTTTAGGGTTTAATGTTTAGTGTTTAGGCTTTCGGGTTTAGTATTTTGTGTTTAGTGTTTAGAGTTTAGGATTTGGTATTTTATCGCTTGAGGTTTAGGGTTTAGAGTTTTGATTTATGGTTAAGAATTTAGTATTTAGGATTAGGGTTTGGGTTTAGGGTTTAGGGTTTAGGGTGTAGGGTTTAGGGTTTAGGGTTTAAGGTTTAGGTTTTGGCTTTTGGATTTAGGGATTAAGGTTTAGGGTTTAGAGTTTTGATTTTTGGTTAAGAATTTAGTATTTACGATTTGGGTTTGGGTTTAGGATTTAGGGTTTAGGGTTTAAGGTTTAAGCTTTAGGGTTTAGGGTTTAGGGTTTGAAGTTGTAGGTTAAAGGTTTATGGTTAAGGGTTTATTGTTTAGGGTTTAGCGTTTAGGTTTTGGGTGTTAGGGTTGACAGTTTAGTGTTTATGGTTTAGGATTTTGAGTTTAGGGTTTAGGGTTTAGGATTTGCGGTTTAGAGTTTAAAGTTTGGATTTATGGTTTGGAGTTGTAGGTTGAAGGTTTAGGGTTTAAGTATTAAGTTTTAGGGTTTAGGGTTTTGGGTTTGGTTTTTAGGGTTTAGGATATAGGGTTTAAGGTGTAGGGTTTAGGGTGAAGGATTAAGGGTTTAGAGTTTAGGGTTTATGGTTAAGGGTTTAGGGTTTGGGGTTTAGGTATTAGGTTTTAGGGTAGGGGTTTTGGTAAAGTATTTAGGATTTAGGTTTTCGAGTTGAGGGTTTAGGGTTTAGGGGTTTAGAGCTTGTGGTTTATTCTTTAGCGTTTAGGGTTTAGGGTTTAGGGTTTAGAGTTTGGCATTTATGTTTATGAGTTTGTGGTTTAGGGTTTAGGCTTTAGGGTTTATCGTTTAGTTTTTAGGGTTTATTGTTTAGTTTTTAGGGTGTAGGGTTTAGGGGTTCGAGTTGTTGGTTTTGGGTTTAGAGTTTAGGGTAGAGGGTTTACGATTTAGGGTTTTGAGTTCAGTATTTAGTGTTTATGGTTTAGAGTTTAGGATTTGGGGTTTAGGGTTTGAGGTTTAGGGTTTAGAGTTTATATTTAGAGTTAAGGATATAGGGTTTAGGATTAGTGATAGGGTTTAACATTTAGGGTTTAGGGTTTAGGGTTATGTATAGGGTTTAGGGTTTAGATTTTGTGTTTAGGGTTTAACATTTAGGGTTTATGGTTTAAGGTTTAGGGTTTAGGGTTTAGGTATAGGGTTTAGTGTTTAGGGTGTAGGGTTTAGGTTTAATGTTTAGGGTGTAGGGTTTAGGTTTAATGTTTAGGGTGTATGGTTTAGGGTTTATGATTTAGGGTTTAGGGTTTAGTGTTTTGTGTTTAGGGTTTAGGGTTTAGGGTTTATGATTTAGGGTTTAGGGTTTAGTGTTTTGTGTTTAGGGTTTAGAGTTTATGATTTGGTGTGTTAGCGTTTGATGTTTAAGGTTTAGAGTTTTGATATGTGGTTAAGGATTTAGGGTTTAGGATTAGGGTTAGGGATTAGGGTTTAGGGTTTAGGGTTTAAGGTTTAGCGTTTAGGGTTTAGGGTTTAGGATTGGGGTTTATGGTTTAGGGTTTAGGGTCTAGACTTTAAGGCTTAGGTTTTAGGGTTTAGTGTTTAGGGTTTAGCATTTACAATTTAGCGTTTAATGTTTATGGTTTAGGGTTTAGTATTTTGTGTTTAGGGTTTAGAGTTTGGGATTTGGTATTTTAGCATTTGAGATTTAGGGTTTAGAGTTTTGATTTAGGGTTAAGGATTTAGTGTTTAGGATTAGGGTTTGGGTTTAGGGTTTAGGATTTAGGGTTTAAGGTTTAGGGTTCAGGGTTTATGATTAGGGTTTAGGTTTAGGGTTTAGGGTTTAGGGTTTAGGTTCTTGGGTTTAGGGTTTACGGTTTATGGTTCAGGGTTTAGGTTTAGGGTTTAGGGTTTAGGGTTTAGCTTTTAGAGTTTAGGGTTTAATGTCTAGGGTTTAGGGTTTAGACTTTACGGTTTAGGTTTTAGGGTTTAGGGTTTAGGGTTTAGGGTTTAGCATTTAGAGTTTAGGGTTTAATGTTTAGGGTTTAGGCTTTCGGGTTTAGTAATATTTGTTTAGTGTTTAGAGTTTAGGATTTGGTATTTTATCGTTTGTGGTTTAGGGTTTAGAGTTTTGATTTATGGTTAAGGATTTAGTATTTACGATAAGGGTTTGGGTTTAGGGTTTAGGGTTTAGGGTTTAGGGTTTAGGGTTTAGGGTTTAAGGTTTAGGTTTTGGCTTTCGGATTTAGGGATTAAGGTTTATGGTTGAGAGTTTAAGGTTTAGGTTTTAGGGTTGAAGGTTTAGGGTTTAAGGTTTAGGTTTTGGCTTTAGGATTTAGGGATTAAGGTTTACGATTTAGAGTTTAAGGTTTAGGTTTTAGGGTTTAATGTTTAGGATTTAGGGTTTAGGGTTTAGGGTCTAGACTTTAAGGTTTAGGTTTTAGGGTTTAGGGTTTAGGGTTTTGATTTAGGGTTAAGGATTTAGTGTTTAGGATTAGGGTTTGGGTTTAGGGTTTAGGGTTTAGGGTTTAAGGGTTAGGGTTCAAGATTTATGTTTAGGGTTTAGGTTTAGGGTTTAGGTTTAGGGTTTAGGGTTTAGTGTCTTGGGTTTAGGGTTTAGGGTTTAGGGTTCAGGGTTTAGGTTTAGGGTTCAGGGTTTAGGGTTTAGACTTTAAGGTTTTGGTTTTAGGGTTTAGGGTTTAGGGTTTAGCTTTTAGAGTTTAGGGTTTAATGTCTAGGGTTTAGGGTTTAGACTTGATGGTTTAGGTTTCAGGGTTTAGGGTTTAGGGTTTAGCATTTAGAGTTTAGGGTTTAATGTTTAGGGTTTAGGCTTTCGGGTTTAGTATTTTGTGTTTAGTGTTTAGAGTTTAGGATTTGGTATTTTCCCGCTTGAGGTTTAGGGTTTAGAGTTTTGATTTATGGTTAAGGATTTAGTATTTAGGATTAGGGTTTGGGTTTAGGGTTTAGGGTTTAGGGTTTAGGGTTTAGGGTTTAGGGTTTAGGGTTTAGGGTTTAGGGTTTAAGGTTTAGGTTTTGGCTTTCGGATTTAGGGATTAAGGTTTAGGGTTTAGAGTTTAAGGCTTAGGTTTTAGGGTTTAAGGTTTAGGATTTAGGGTTTAGGGTTTAGGGTCTATACTTTAAAGTTTAGGTTTTAGGGTTTAACATTTAGTGTTTAGGGTTTAATGTTTAGGGTTTAGGGTTTAGGGATTGGAGTTGTAGTTTTAAGGGTTATGGTTAAGGATTTATGGTTTAGGGTTTAGCGTTTAGATTTTGGGATTTAGGGTTTGGAGTTTAGGGTTTAGGGTTTAGGATTTATGATTTAGGGTTTAGGGTTAAGGATTTATGGTTTAGGGTTTAAAGTTTGGATTTAGGGTCTAGGGTTAAGTGTTTGGGATTTATGATTTAGGGTTTAAAGTTTGGATTTAGGGTTTAGGGTTTAGGATTTAGCATTTAGAGTTTTGGATTTATCGTTTAGGGTTTAATATTTAGAGTTTAGGATTTAGGATATAGTATTTAGGGTTTAGGTTTAAGGGTGGAGGTTGTAGGGTGTACGATTTAGGATTTAGAATTTACGGTATTGGGTTCACGATTTAGGGTTTTGAGTTGAGGGTTAAGTCTTTAGGGTTTGGGATTTGAAGTTTAGGGTTTAGGGATTAGAGTTTTGGGTTTAGGGTTTATCATTTAGGGTTTAGGGTTCAGGTTTTAGTATTTTGTGTTCAGGGTTTAGAGTTCAGGATTTGGTATTTTAGCGTTTGAGGTTTAGGGTTTAGAGTTTTGATTTAGGGTTAAGGATTTAGGGTTAAGGATTAGGGTTAGGGTTTAGGGTTTAGGTTTAGGGTTATGGTTTAGGGTTTAGGATTAGGGTTAGGGTTTAGGGTCTAGACTTTAAGGTTTAGGTTTTAGGGTTTAGGGTTTAGGATTTAGCATTCAGAGTTTAGGGTTTAATGTTTAGGGTTTAGGGTTTAGTACTTTATGCTTAGGGTTTAGAGTTTAGGATTTGCTATTTTAGCGTTTGAGGTTTAGGGTTTAAAGTTTTGATTTATGGTTAAGGATTTAGTATTTTGGATTAGGGTTTGGGGTTAGGGTTTAGGGTTTATGGTTTGGGGTTTAGGGTTTAGGGTTTAGGGTCTAGACTTTAACGTTTAGGTTTTAGGGTTTAACATTTAGAGTTTAGGGTTTAATGTTTATGGTTTAGGGTTTAGGGTTTGGAGTTGTAGTTTTAATGGTTATGGTTAAGGATTTATGGTTTAGGGTTTAGCGTTTAGGTTTTGGGATTTAGGGTTTGGAGTTTAGGGTTTATGGTTTAGGATTTATGATATAGGTCTTAGGGTTTATGGTTTAGGATTTCTGATTTAGGGCTTAGGGTTTAGGGTTTAGGATTTATGTTTTAGGGTTTAAAGTTTGGATTTAGGATTTAGAGTTAAGGGTTTGGGATTTACGATTTAGGGTTTAATGTTTGGATTTAGGGATTAGGGTTTACGATTTAGCATTTAGAGTTTTGGATTTATCGTTTAGGGTTTAATATTTAGAGTTTAGGATTTAGGATATAGTATTTAGGGTTGAGGGTTTAGGGTTTAGGTTTAGGGTGTACGATTTAGGATTTAGGATTTAGAATTTACGGTATTGGGTTTACGATTTAGGGTTTTGAGTTGAGCGTTAAGGTGTCAGGGTTTAGGATTTGAAATTTAGGGTTTAGGGATTAGAATTTTGGGTTTAGGGTTTATCATTTAGGGTTTAGTGTTCAGGGTTTAGTATTTTGTGTTTAGGGTTTAGAGTTCAGGATTTGGTATTTTAGTGTTTGAGGTTTAGGGTTTAGAGCTTTGATTTAGGGTTTAGGATTAGGGTTAGGGTTTAGGGTTTAGCATTTAGGGTTGAGGGTTTAGGGTTCATGGTTTAGGGTTTAGGGTTTAGGGGTTAGGGTTTAGGGTTTTGGTTTAGGGTTTAGGGTTTAGGGTTTAGAATCTAAACTTTAAGGTTTAGGTTTTAGGGTGTAGGGTGTCGGGTTTAGCATTTAGAGTTTAGGGTTTAATGTTTAGGGTTTAGGGTTTTGGGTTTGGAGTTGTTGGTTAATGGTTTATGGTTAAGGATTTATGGGTTAGGGTTTAGCATTTACGTTTTGGGTGTTAGGGTTTAGAGTTTAGTGTTTATGGTTTAGGATTTTGGGTTTGGAGTTTAGGGTTTGGGATATACGATTTAGGGTTTAAAGTTTGGATTTAGGGTTTAGGGTTTAGAGTTTATGGTTCATGGTTTAGGGTTTATGGTTTAGGGTTTAGGGTTGTGGGTTGTGGGTTATGGGTTTGGTATTTTGTGTTTATGGTTTATAGTTTAGGATTTGGGGTGTAGTGTTTGAGGTTTAGGGTTTAGAGTTAAGGATTTTGGGTTTAGGATTAATGTTAGGGTTTAAGGTTTAGGGTTTAGGGTTTAGGGTTTAGGATTTAGGGTTTAGGGTTTAGGTGTTAGGTTATAAGGTTTAGGGTTTTTGGTTTAGTGTTTAGGGTTTACGGTTTTAAGTTGTAGGTTTAGGGTTAAGGGGTTAGGGTTTAGGATTTAGAGTTTATGTTTTATGGTTTAGGGTTTAAGGTTTGGTGTTTAGGGTTAAGAGTTTATGGTTTAGGGTTTAGGGTTTAGGGTTTATGGTTTAGTGTTTAGGGTTTAGGGTTTTGAGTTTAGGCTTTAGGGGTTCGAGTTGTAGGTTTTGGGTTTAAGGTTTAGGGTATAGGGTTTATGATTTAGGGTATAGAGTTTAGGATTTAGGGTTTAGGGGTTAAGGTTTAAGGTTTAGAGTTTTGACTTAGGGTTTAGAGTTTAAAGTTTGGATTTAGGGTTTGGAGTTGTAGGTTGAAGGTTTAGGGTTTAGGGTTTAATTATTAAGTTTTAAGGTTTAGGGTTGTGGGTTTTGTTTTTTTGGATTTAGGATATAGGGTTTAGGGTTTAGGGTGTAGGGTTTAGCATTTAGAGTTTAGGGTTTAGGGTTTTGGGTTTGGAGTTGTAGGTTTAAGGTTTATGGTTAAGGATTTATGGGTTAGGGTTTAGAGTTTACGTTTTGGGTGTTAGGGTTTAGAGTGTAGTGTTATGCTTTAGGATTTTGGGTTTGGAGTTTAGGGTTTAGGATTTACGATTTAGGGTTTAAAGTTTAGATTTACGGTTTAGGGTTTAGAGTTTATGGTTCATGGTTTAGGGTTTTGGGTTAAGGGTTTAGAGTTTGTGGTTTATGGTTGTGTGTTGTGGGTTGTGGGTTTGGTATTTTGTGTTTATGTTTTAGAGTTTTGGATTTGGGGTTTAGGGTTTGAGGTTTAGGGTTTAGAGTTAAGGATTTTGGGTTTAGGATTAGTGTTAGGGTTTAAGGTTTAGGGTTTAGGGTTTAGGGTTTAGGCGGAGGGTTTATGGTGTAGGGTGTAGGGTTTAGGGTTTACAATTTAGGGTTTAGGGTTTAGGTGTTAGATTATAAGGTTTAGGGTTTTTGGTTTAGTGTTTAGGGTTTACGGTTTTAAGTTGTAGGTTTAGGGTTAAGGGGTTAGGGTTTAGGATTTAGAGTTTATGTTTTATGGTTTAGGGTTGAAGGTTTTGTGTTTAGGGTTAAGAGTTTGGGCTTTAGGGTTAAGAGTTTAGGCTTTAGGGGTTCGAGTTGTAGGTTTTGGGTTTAGGGTTTAGGGTATAGGGTTTACGATTTAGGGTATAGAGTTTAGGATTTAGGGTTTAGGGGTTAAGGTTTAAGGTTTAGAGTTTTGACTTAGGGTTTAGAGTTTAAAGTTTGGATTTAGGGTTTGGAGTTGTAGGTTGAAGGTTTAGGGTTTAGGGCTTAGGGTTTAGGGTTTAAGTATTAAGTTTTAGGGTTTAGGGTTGTGGGTTTTGTTTTTTGGGTTTAGGATATAGGGTTTAGGGTTTAGGGTGTAGGGTTTAGGGTGTAAGATTAAGGGTTTAGAGTTTAGGGTTTATGGTTAATGGTTTAAGGTTTAGGGTTTAGGTATTAGGTTTTAGGGTAGGGTCTTTTGGTAAGGTGTTTAGGGTTTAGGGTTTATAATTTGTGGTTTAGGGTTTAGGCTTAAGGGTTTATCATTTAGTGTTTAGGGTTTATCATTTAATGTTTACGGTATAGGGTTTAGGGGTTCGAGTTTTTTGTTTTGGGTTTAGAGTGTACAGAATAGGGTTTACCATTCAGGGTTTTGAGTTCAATATTTAGTGTTTATGGTTTAGAGTTTAGGATTTGGGGTTTAGGGTTTGAGGTTTAGGGTTTAGGGTTTAGGGTTTAAGGTTTAGGGTTTAGGGTTTAAGTTTAGGGTTTAGGGTTTAGGTTTTAGGGTTTAGGGTTCAGTGTATAGGTTTAGGGTTTAGACTTTAATGTTTATGTTATAGGGCTTAGGGTTTAGGGTTTAGCATTTAGTGTTTAGGGTTTAATGTTTAGGGCTAAGGGTCTAGACTTTAAGGTTTAGGTTGTAGGGTCTAGGGTTTAGGGTTTAGCATTTAGGGTTTAGGGTTTAGGGTTTTGGGTATAGTATTTTGTGTTTAGGGTTTAGAGTTTCGGATTTGGTATTGTAGCGTTTGAGGTTTAGGGTTTAGAGTTTTGATTTAGGGTTAAGGATTTAGTATTTAGGATTAGGGCTTGTGTTTAGGGTTTAGGATTTAGGGTGTAAGGTTTAGGGTTTAGGGTTTTGGTTTAGGGTTTAGGGATTAAGGTTTAGTTTTTAGGGTCTAGACTTTAAGGTTTGGGTTTTAGGGTTTAACATTTAGAGTTTAGGGTTTAATGTTTAGGGTTTAGGGTTTAGGGTGTAGGATTAAGGGTTTAGAGTTTAGGGTTTATGGTTAAGGGTTTAGGGTTTAAGGTTTAGGTATTAGGTTTTAGGGTAGGGGCTTTTGGTAAAGTGTTTAGGGTTTAGGGTTTAGAGTTTGGTATTTAGGGTTGAGAGTTTGTGGTTTAGGGTTTAGGCTTTAGGGTTTATCGTTTAGTGTTTAGGGTTTATCTTTTAAAGTTTAGGGTATAGGGTTTAGGGGTTCGAGTTTTTGGTTTTGGGTTTAGAGTTTAAAGTTTGGATTTAGGGTTTGGAGTTGTAGGTTGAAGGTTTAGGGTTTAGGGTTTAAGTATTAAGTTTTAAGGTGTAGGGTTGTGGGTTTTGTTTTTTTGGATTTAGGATATAGGGTTTAGGGTTTAGGGTGTAGGGTTTAGCATTTAGAGTTTAGGGTTTAGGGTTTTGGGTTTGGAGTTGTAGGTTTAAGGTTTATGGTTAAGGATTTATGGGTTAGGGTTTAGAGTTTACGTTTTGGGTGTTAGGGTTTAGAGTTTAGTGTTATGCTTTAGGATTTTGGGTTTGGAGTTTAGGGTTTAGGATTTACGGTTTAGGGTTTAAAGTTTAGATTTACGGTTTAGGGTTTAGAGTTTATGGTTCATGGTTTAGGGTTTTGGGTTAAGGGTTTAGAGTTTGTGGTTTAGGGTTGTGTGTTGTGGGTTGTGGGTTTGGTATTTTGTGTTTATGTTTTAGAGTTTTGGATTTGGGGTTTAGGGTTTGAGGTTTAGGGTTTAGAGTTAAGGATTTTGCGTTTAGGATTAGTGTTAGGGTTTAAGGTTTAGGGTTTAGGGTTTAGGGTTTAGGCGGAGGGTTTATGGTGTAGGGTGTAGGGTTTAGGGTTTACGATTTAGGGTTTAGGGTTTAGGTGTTAGATTATAAGGTTTAGGGTTTTTGGTTTAGTGTTTAGGGTTTACGGTTTTAAGTTGTAGGTTTAGGGTTAAGGGGTTAGGGTTTAGGATTTAGAGTTTATGTTTTATGGTTTAGGGTTGAAGGTTTTGTGTTTAGGGTTAAGAGTTTGGGCTTTAGGGTTAAGAGTTTAGGCTTTAGGGGTTCGAGTTGTAGGTTTTGGGTTTAGGGTTTAGGGTATAGGGTTTACGATTTAGGGTATAGAGTTTAGGATTTAGGGTTTACGGGTTAAGGTTTAAGGTTTAGAGTTTTGACTTAGGGTTTAGAGTTTAAAGTTTGGATTTAGGGTTTGGAGTTGTAGGTTGAAGGTTTAGGGTTTAGGGCTTAGGGTTTAGGGCTTAGGGTTTAGGGTTTAAGTATTAAGTTTTAGGGTTTAGGGTTGTGGGTTTTGTTTTTTGGGTTTAGGATATAGGGTTTAGGGTTTAGGGTGTAGGGTTTAGGGTGTAAGATTAAGGGTTTAGAGTTTAGGGTTTATGGTTAATGGTTTAAGGTTTAGGGTTTAGGTATTAGGTTTTAGGGTAGGGTCTTTTGGTAAGGTGTTTAGGGTTTAGGGTTTATAATTTGTGGTTTAGGGTTTAGGCTTAAGGGTTTATCGTTTAGTGTTTAGGGTTTATCATTTAATGTTTACGGTATAGGGTTTAGGGTTCGAGTTTTTGTTTTGGGTTTAGAGTGTCTGAGAATAGGGTTTACCATTCGAGGTTTTGAGTTGAATATTTAGTGTTTATGGTTTAGAGTTTAGGATTTGGGGTTTAGGGTTTGAGGTTTAGGGTTTAGGGTTTAGGGTTTAGGGTTTAGGGTTTAGGGTTTAAGTTTAGGGTTTAGGGTTTGGGTTTTAGGGTTTAGGGTTGGTGTATAGGTTTAGGGTTTAGACTTTAATGTTGATGTTATAGGGCTTAGGGTTTAGGGTTTAGCATTTAGTGTTTAGGGTTTAATGTTTAGGGCTAAAGTCTAGACTTTAAGGTTTAGGTTGTAGGTCTAGGGTTTAGGGTTTAGCATTTAGGGTTTAGGGTTTAGGGTTTTGGGTATAGTATTTTGTGTTTAGGGTTTAGAGTTTGGTTGGTATTGTAGCGTTTGAGGTTTAGGGTTTAGGGTTTAGGGTTTTGGGTATAGTATTTTGTGTTTAGGGTTTAGAGTTTCGGATTTGGTATTGTAGCGTTTGAGGTTTAGGGTTTAGAGTTTTGATTTAGGGTTAAGGATTTAGTATTTAGGATTAGGGCTTGTGTTTAGGGTTTAGGATTTAGGGTGTAAGGTTTAGGGTTTAGGGTTTTGGTTTAGGGTTTAGGGATTAAGGTTTAGTTTTTAGGGTCTAGACTTTAAGGTTTGGGTTTTAGGGTTTAACATTTAGAGTTTAGGGTTTAATGTTTAGGGTTTAGGGTTTAGGGTGTAGGATTAAGGGTTTAGAGTTTAGGGTTTATGGTTAAGGGTTTAGGGTTTAAGGTTTAGGTATTAGGTTTTAGGGTAGGGGCTTTTGGTAAAGTGTTTAGGGTTTAGGGTTTAGAGTTTGGTATTTAGGGTTGAGAGTTTGTGGTTTAGGGTTTAGGCTTTAGGGTTTATCGTTTAGTGTTTAGGGTTTATCTTTTAAAGTTTAGGGTATAGGGTTTAGGGGTTCGAGTTTTTGGTTTTGGGTTTAGAGTTTAAAGTTTGGATTTAGGGTTTGGAGTTGTAGGTTGAAGGTTTAGGGTTTAGGGTTTAAGTATTAAGTTTTAAGGTGTAGGGTTGTGGGTTTTGTTTTTTTGGATTTAGGATATAGGGTTTAGGGTTTAGGGTGTAGGGTTTAGCATTTAGAGTTTAGGGTTTAGGGTTTTGGGTTTGGAGTTGTAGGTTTAAGGTTTATGGTTAAGGATTTATGGGTTAGGGTTTAGAGTTTACGTTTTGGGTGTTAGGGTTTAGAGTTTAGTGTTATGCTTTAGGATTTTGGGTTTGGAGTTTAGGGTTTAGGATTTACGGTTTAGGGTTTAAAGTTTAGATTTACGGTTTAGGGTTTAGAGTTTATGGTTAATTGTTTATGGTTTTGGGTTAAGGGTTTAGAGTTTGTGGTTTAGGGTTGTGTGTTGTGGGTTGTGGGTTTGGTATTTTGTGTTTATGTTTTAGAGTTTTGGATTTGGGGTTTAGGGTTTGAGGTTTAGGGTTTAGAGTTAAGGATTTTGCGTTTAGGATTAGTGTTAGGGTTTAAGGTTTAGGGTTTAGGGTTTAGGGTTTAGGCGGAGGGTTTATGGTGTAGGGTGTAGGGTTTAGGGTTTACGATTTAGGGTTTAGGGTTTAGGTGTTAGATTATAAGGTTTAGGGTTTTTGGTTTAGTGTTTAGGGTTTACGGTTTTAAGTTGTAGGTTTAGGGTTAAGGGGTTAGGGTTTAGGATTTAGAGTTTATGTTTTATGGTTTAGGGTTGAAGGTTTTGTGTTTAGGGTTAAGAGTTTGGGCTTTAGGGTTAAGAGTTTAGGCTTTAGGGGTTCGAGTTGTAGGTTTTGGGTTTAGGGTTTAGGAGTATAGGGTTCTGATTTAGGGTATAGAGTTTAGGATTTAGGGTTTACGGGTTAAGGTTTAAGGTTTAGAGTTTTGACTTAGGGTTTAGAGTTTAAAGTTTGGATTTAGGGTTTGGAGTTGTAGGTTGAAGGTTTAGGGTTTAGGGCTTAGGGTTTAGGGCTTAGGGTTTAGGGTTTAAGTATTAAGTTTTAGGGTTTAGGGTTGTGGGTTTTGTTTTTTGGGTTTAGGATATAGGGTTTAGGGTTTAGGGTGTAGGGTTTAGGGTGTAAGATTAAGGGTTTAGAGTTTAGGGTTTATGGTTAATGGTTTAAGGTTTAGGGTTTAGGTATTAGGTTTTAGGGTAGGGTCTTTTGGTAAGGTGTTTAGGGTTTAGGGTTTATAATTTGTGGTTTAGGGTTTAGGCTTAAGGGTTTATCGTTTAGTGTTTAGGGTTTATCATTTAATGTTTACGGTATAGGGTTTAGGGGTTCGAGTTTTTTGTTTTGGGTTTAGAGTGTACAGAATAGGGTTTACCATTCAGGGTTTTGAGTTCAATATTTAGTGTTTATGGTTTAGAGTTTAGGATTTGGGGTTTAGGGTTTGAGGTTTAGGGTTTAGGGTTTAGGGTTTAAGGTTTAGGGTTTAGGGTTTAAGTTTAGGGTTTAGGGTTTAGGTTTTAGGGTTTAGGGTTCAGTGTATAGGTTTAGGGTTTAGACTTTAATGTTTATGTTATAGGGCTTAGGGTTTAGGGTTTAGCATTTAGTGTTTAGGGTTTAATGTTTAGGGCTAAGGGTCTAGACTTTAAGGTTTAGGTTGTAGGGTCTAGGGTTTAGGGTTTAGCATTTAGGGTTTAGGGTTTAGGGTTTTGGGTATAGTATTTTGTGTTTAGGGTTTAGAGTTTCGGATTTGGTATTGTAGCGTTTGAGGTTTAGGGTTTAGGGTTTAGGGTTTTGGGTATAGTATTTTGTGTTTAGGGTTTAGAGTTTCGGATTTGGTATTGTAGCGTTTGAGGTTTAGGGTTTAGAGTTTTGATTTAGGGTTAAGGATTTAGTATTTAGGATTAGGGCTTGTGTTTAGGGTTTAGGATTTAGGGTGTAAGGTTTAGGGTTTAGGGTTTTGGTTTAGGGTTTAGGGATTAAGGTTTAGTTTTTAGGGTCTAGACTTTAAGGTTTGGGTTTTAGGGTTTAACATTTAGAGTTTAGGGTTTAATGTTTAGGGTTTAGGGTTTAGGGTGTAGGATTAAGGGTTTAGAGTTTAGGGTTTATGGTTAAGGGTTTAGGGTTTAAGGTTTAGGTATTAGGTTTTAGGGTAGGGGCTTTTGGTAAAGTGTTTAGGGTTTAGGGTTTAGAGTTTGGTATTTAGGGTTGAGAGTTTGTGGTTTAGGGTTTAGGCTTTAGGGTTTATCGTTTAGTGTTTAGGGTTTATCTTTTAAAGTTTAGGGTATAGGGTTTAGGGGTTCGAGTTTTTGGTTTTGGGTTTAGAGTTTAGGGAATAGGGTTTACCATTCAGGGTTTTGAGTTCAGTATTTAGTGTTTTTGGTTTAGAGTTTAGGATTTGGGGATTAGGGTTTGAGATTTAGGGTTTAGGGTTTATTTTTAGAGGTAAGGATTTAGTGTTTAGGGTTAGGGTTTGGGTTTAAGGTTTAGGGTTTAGGGTTTAAGGTTTAGGGTTTAGGGTTTAAGTTTAGGGTTTAGGGTTTAGGGTTTAGGGTTCAGTGTATAGGTTTAGGTTTTATGGTTTAGTGTTTAGACTTTAAGGTTTAGGTTATAGAGTTTAGGGTTTAGGGTTTAGCATTTAGAGTTTAGGGTTTAATGTTTAGAAGTGAAATTACAGACTTTAAGGTTTAGGTTGTAGGGTGGGTTTAGGGTTTAGGGTTTTGGGTATAGTATTTTGTGTTTAGGGTTTAGAGTTTCGGATTTGTTATTGTAGCGTTTGAGGTTTAGGGTTTAGAGTTTTTATTTAGTGTTGTGGATACAGTGTTTAGGATTAGGGTTTGGGTTTAGGGTTTAGGATTTAGGGTGTAAGGTTTAGGGTTTAAGGTTTAGGTTTAGGGTTTTGGGTTTAGGGTTTAGGTGTTAGGTTATAAGGTTTAGGGTTTTTAGTTTAGGGTTTAGGGTTTACGGTTTTAAGTTGTAGGTTTAGGGTTAAGGGGTTAGGGTTTAGGATTTAGAGTTTATGTTTTATGGTTTAGGGTTTAAGGTTTGGTGTTTAGGGTTAAGAGTTTTTGGTTTAGGGTTTAGGGTTTAGGGTTTATGGTTTAGTCTTTAGGGTTTAGGGTTTCGAGTTTAGGCTTTAGGGGTTCGAGTTGTAGGTTTTGGGTTTTGGGTTTAGGGTATAGGGTTTACGATTTAGGGTATAGAGTTTAGGATTTAGGGTTTAGGGGTTAAGGTTTAAGGTTTAGAGTTTTGACTTAGGGTTTAGAGTTTAAAGTTTGGATTTAGGGTTTGGAGTTGTAGGTTGAAGGTTTAGGGTTTAGGGTTTAAGTATTATGTTTTAAGGTTTAGGGTTGTGGGTTTTGTTTTTTTGGATTTAGGATATTGGGTTTAGGGTTTAGGGTGTAGGGTTTAGCATTTAGAGTTTAGGGTTTAGGGTTTTGGGTTTGGAGTTGTAGGTTTAAGGTTTATGGTTAAGGATTTATGGGTTAGGGTTTAGAGTTTACGTTTTGGGTGTTAGGGTTTAGAGTTTAGTGTTATGCTTTAGGGTTTTGGGTTTGGAGTTTAGGGTTTAGGATTTACGGTTTACGGTTTAAAGTTTAGATTTACGGTTTAGGGTTTAGAGTTTATGGTTCATGGTTTAGGGTTTTGGGTTAAGAGTTTAGAGTTTGTGGTTTAGGGTTGTGTGTTGTGGGTTGTGGGTTTGGTATTTTGTGTTTATGTTTTAGAGTTTTGGATTTGGGGTTTAGGGTTTGAGGTTTAGGGTTTAGAGTTAAGGATTTTGCGTTTAGGATTAGTGTTAGGGTTTAAGGTTTAGGGTTTAGGGTTTAGGGTTTAGGCGGAGGGTTTATGGTGTAGGGTGTAGGGTTTAGGGTTTACGATTTAGGGTTTAGGGTTTAGGTGTTAGATTATAAGGTTTAGGGTTTTTGGTTTAGTGTTTAGGGTTTACGGTTTTAAGTTGTAGGTTTAGGGTTAAGGGGTTAGGGTTTAGGATTTAGAGTTTATGTTTTATGGTTTAGGGTTGAAGGTTTTGTGTTTAGGGTTAAGAGTTTGGGCTTTAGGGTTAAGGATTTAGGCTTTAGGGGTTGAGTTGTAGGTTTTGGGTTTAGGGTTTAGGGTATAGGGTTTACGATTTAGGGTATAGAGTTTAGGATTTAGGGTTTAGGGGTTAAGGTTTAAGGTTTAGAGTTTTGACTTAGGGTTTAGAGTTTAAAGTTTGGATTTAGGGTTTGGAGTTGTAGGTTGAAGGTTTAGGGTTTAGGGCTTAGGGTTTAGGGTTTAAGTATTAAGTTTTAGGGTTTAGGGTTGTGGGTTTTGTTTTTTGGGTTTAGGATATAGGGTTTAGGGTTTAGGGTGTAGGGTTTAGGGTGTAAGATTAAGGGTTTAGAGTTTAGGGTTTATGGTTAATGGTTTAAGGTTTAGGGTTTAGGTATTAGGTTTTAGGGTAGGGTCTTTTGGTAAGGTGTTTAGGGTTTAGGGTTTATAATTTGTGGTTTAGGGTTTAGGCTTAAGGGTTTATCGTTTAGTGTTTAGGGTTTATCATTTAATGTTTACGGTATAGGGTTTAGGGGTTCGAGTTTTTTGTTTTGGGTTTAGAGTTTACGGAATAGGGTTTACCATTCAGGGTTTTGAGTTCAATATTTAGTGTTTATGGTTTAGAGTTTAGGATTTGGGGTTTAGGGTTTGAGGTTTAGGGTTTAGGGTTTAGGGTTTAAGGTTTAGGGTTCAGGGTTTAAGTTTAGGGTTTAGGGTTTAGGTTTTAGGGTTTAGGGTTCAGTGTATAGGTTTAGGGTTTAGACTTTAATGTTTATGTTATAGGGCTTAGGGTTTAGGGTTTAGCATTTAGTGTTTAGGGTTTAATGTTTAGGGCTAAGGGTCTAGACTTTAAGGTTTAGGTTATAGGGTCTAGGGTTTAGGGTTTAGCATTTAGGGTTTAGGGTTTAGGGTTTTGGGTATAGTATTTTGTGTTTAGGGTTTAGAGTTTCGGATTTGGTATTGTAGCGTTGGAGGTTTAGGGTTTAGAGTTTTGATTTAGGGTTAAGGATTTAGTATTTAGGATTAGGGCTTGTGTTTAGGGTTTAGGATTTAGGGTGTAAGGTTTAGGGTTTAGGGATTAAGGTTTAGTTTTTAGGGTCTAGACTTTAAGGTTTGGGTTTTAGGGTTTAACATTTAGAGTTTAGGGTTTAATGTTTAGGGTTTAGGGTTTAGGGTGTAGGATTAAGGGTTTAGAGTTTAGGGTTTATGGTTAAGGGTTTAGGGTTTAGGGTTTAGGTATTAGGTTTTAGGGTAGGGGCTTTTGGTAAAGTGTTTAGGGTTTAGGGTTTAGAGTTTGGTATTTAGGGTTGAGAGTTTGTGGTTTAGGGTTTAGGCTTTAGGGTTTATCGGTTAGTGTTTAGGGTTTATCTTTTAAAGTTTAGGGTATAGGGTTTAGGGGTTCGAGTTTTTGGTTTTGGGTTTAGAGTTTAGGGAATAGGGTTTACCATTCAGGGTTTTGAGTTCAGTATTTAGTGTTTTTGGTTTAGAGTTTAGGATTTGGGGTTTAGGGTTTGAGATTTAGGGTTTAGGGTTTATTTTTAGAGGTAAGGATTTAGTGTTTAGGGTTAGGGTTTGGGTTTAAGGTTTAGGGTTTAGGGTTTAAGGTTTAGGGTTTAGGGTTTAAGTTTAGGGTTTAGGGTTTAGGGTTTAGGGTTCAGTGTATAGGTTTAGGTTTTATGGTTTAGGGTTTAGACTTTAAGGTTTAGGTTATAGAGTTTAGGGTTTAGGGTTTAGCATTTAGAGTTTAGGGTTTAATGTTTAGGGCTGAGGGTCTAGACTTTAAGGTTTAGGTTGTAGGGTGGGTTTAGGATTAGGGTTTGGGTTTAGGGTTTAGGATTTAGGGTGTAAGGTTTAGGGTTTAAGGTTTAGGTTTAGGGTTTAGGGTTTAGGGTTTAGGTGTTAGGTTTTAAGGTTTAGGGTTTTCGGTTTAGTGTTTAGGGTTTAGGGTTTTGAGTTGTAGGTTTATGGTTTAGGCGTTAGGGTTTAGGGTTTAGAGTTTATGGTTTGTGAGTTAGGGTTTAAGGTTTGGTGTTTAAGGTTAAGAGTTTGTGGTTTAGGGTTTAGGGTTTAGGGTTTATGGTTTTGTGTTTAGGGTTTAGGGTTTCGAGTTTAGGCTTTAGGGGTTCGAGTTGTAGGTTTTGTGTTTAGGGTTTAGGGTATAGGGTTTACGATTTAGGGTATAGAGTTTAGGATTTAGGGTTTAGGGGTTAAGGTTTAAGGTTTAGAGTTTTGACTTAGGGTTTAGAGTTTAAAGTTTGGATTTAGGGTTTGGAGTTGTAGGTTGAAGGTTTAGGGTTTAGGGTTTAAGTATTAAGTTTTAAGGTGTAGGGTTGTGGGTTTTGTTTTTTTGGATTTAGGATATAGGGTTTAGGGTTTAGGGTGTAGGGTTTAGCATTTTGAGTTTAGGGTTTAGGGTTTTGGGTTTGGAGTTGTAGGTTTAAGGTTTATGGTTAAGGATTTATGGGTTAGGGTTTAGAGTTTACGTTTTGGGTGTTAGGGTTTAGAGTTTAGTGTTATGCTTTAGGATTTTGGGTTTGGAGTTTAGGGTTTAGGATTCTGGTTTAGGGTTTAAAGTTTAGATTCTGGTTTAGGGTTTAGAGTTTATGGTTCATAGTTTAGGAGTTTTGGGTTAAGGGTTTAGAGTTTGTGGTTTAGGGTTGTGTGTTGTGGGTTGTGGGTTTGGTATTTTGTGTTTATGTTTTAGAGTTTTGGATTTGGGGTTTAGGGTTTGAGGTTTAGGGTTTAGAGTTAAGGATTTTGCGTTTAGGATTAGTGTTAGGGTTTAAGGTTTAGGGTTTAGGGTTTAGGGTTTAGGCGGAGGGTTTATGGTGTAGGTCTAGGGTATAGGGTTTCTGATTTAGGGTTTAGGGTTTAGGTGTTAGATTATAAGGTTTAGGGTTTTTGGTTTAGTGTTTAGGGTTTACGGTTTTAAGTTGTAGGTTTAGGGTTAAGGGGTTAGGGTTTAGGATTTAGAGTTTATGTTTAATGGTTTAGGGTTGAAGGTTTTGTGTTTAGGGTTAAGAGTTTGGGCTTTAGGGTTAAGAGTTTAGGCTTTAGGGGTTCGAGTTGTAGGTTTTGGGTTTAGGGTTTAGGGTATAGGGTTTACGATTTAGGGTATAGAGTTTAGGATTTAGGGTTTAGGGGTTAAGGTTTAAGGTTTAGAGTTTTGACTTAGGGTTTAGAGTTTAAAGTTTGGATTTAGGGTTTGGAGTTGTAGGTTGAAGGTTTAGGGTTTAGGGCTTAGGGTTTAGGGTTTAAGTATTAAGTTTTAGGGTTTAGGGTTGTGGGTTTTGTTTTTTGGGTTTAGCATATAGGGTTTAGGGTTTAGGGTGTAGGGTTTAGGGTGTAAGATTAAGGGTTTAGAGTTTAGGGTTTATGGTTAATGGTTTAAGCTTTAGGGTTTAGGTATTAGGTTTTAGGGTAGGGTCTTTTGGTAAGGTGTTTAGGGTTTATAATTTGTGGTTTAGGGTTTAGGCTTAAGGGTTTATCGTTTAGTGTTTAGGGTTTATCATTTAATGTTTACGGTATAGGGTTTACGGGTTCGAGTTTTTTGTTTTGGGTTTAAAGTGTACGGAATAGGGTTTACCATTCAGGGTTTTGAGTTCAATATTTAGTGTTTATGGTTTAGAGTTTAGGATTTGGGGTTTAGGGTTTGAGGTTTAGGGTTTAGGGTTTAGGGTTTAAGGTTTAGGGTTTAGGGTTTAAGTTTAGGGTTTAGGGTTTAGGTTTTAGGGTTTAGGGTTTAGACTTTAATGTTTATGTTATAGGGCTTAGGGTTTAGGGTTTAGCATTTAGTGTTTAGGGTTTAATGTTTAGGGCTAAGGGTCTAGACTTTAAGGTTTAGGTTGTAGGGTCTAGGGTTTAGGGTTTAGCATTTAGGGTTTAGGGTTTAGGGTTTTGGGTATAGTATTTTGTGTTTAGGGTTTAGAGTTTCGGATTTGGTATTGTAGCGTTTGAGGTTTAGGGTTTAGAGTTTTGATTTAGGGTTAAGGATTTAGTATTTAGGATTAGGGCTTGTGTTTAGGGTTTAGGATTTAGGGTGTAAGGTTTAGGGTTTAGGGTTTTGGTTTAGGGTTTAGGGATTAAGGTTTAGTTTTTAGGGTCTAGACTTTAAGGTTTGGGTTTTAGGGTTTAACATTTAGAGTTTAGGGTTTAATGTTTAGGGTTTAGGGTTTAGAGTGTAGGATTAAGGGTTTAGAGTTTAGGGTTTATGGTTAAGGGTTTAGGGTTTAAGGTTTAGGTATTAAGTTTTAGGGTAGGGGCTTTTGGTAAAGTGTTTAGGGTTTAGGGTTTAGAGTTTGGTATTTAGGGTTGAGAGTTTGTGGTTTAGGGTTTAGGCTTGAGGGTTTATCGTTTAGTGTTTAGGGTTTATCTTTTAAAGTTTAGGGTATAGGGTTTAGGGGTTCGAGTTTTTGGTTTTGGGTTTAGAGTTTAGGGAATAGGGTTTACCATTCAGGGTTTTGAGTTCAGTATTTAGTGTTTTTGGTTTAGAGTTTAGGATTTGGGGTTTAGGGTTTGAGATTTAGGGTTTAGGGTTTATTTTTAGAGGTAAGGATTTAGTGTTTAGGGTTAGGGTTTGGGTTTAAGGTTTAGGGTTTAGGGTTTAAGGTTTAGGGTTTAGGGTTTAAGTTTAGGGTTTAGGGTTTAGGGTTTAGGGTTCAGTGTATAGGTTTAGGTTTTATGGTTTAGGGTTTAGACTTTAAGGTTTAGGTTATAGAGTTTAGGGTTTAGGGTTTAGCATTTAGAGTTTAGGGTTTAATGTTTAGGGCTGAGGGTCTAGACTTTAAGGTTTAGGTTGTAGGGTGGGTTTAGGGTTTAGGGTTTTGGGTATAGTATTTTGTGTTTAGGGTGTAGAGTTTCGGATTTGTTATTGTAGCGTTTGAGGTTTAGGGTTTAGAGTTTTTATTTAGTGTTGTGGATACAGTGTTTAGGATTAGGGTTTGGGTTTAGGGTTTAGGATTTAGGGTGTAAGGTTTAGGGTTTAAGGTTTAGGTTTAGGGTTTAGGGTTTAGGGTTTAGGTGTTAGGTTATAAGGTTTAGGGTTTTTGGTTTAGTGTTTAGGGTTTACGGTTTTAAGTTGTAGGTTTAGGGTTAAGGGGTTAGGGTTTAGGATTTAGAGTTTATGTTTTGTGGTTTAGGGTTTAAGGTTTGGTGTTTAAGGTTAAGAGTTTATGGTTTAGGGTTTAGGGTTTAGGGTTTATGGTTTAGTGTTTAGGGTTTAGGGTTTCGAGTTTAGGCTTTAGGGGTTCGTGTTGTAGGTTTTGGGTTTAGGGTTTAGGGTATAGGGTTTACGATTTAGGGTATAGAGTTTAGGATTTAGGGTTTAGGGGTTAAGGTTTAAGGTTTAGAGTTTTGACTTAGGGTTTAGAGTTTAAAGTTTGGATTTAGGGTTTGGAGTTGTAGGTTGAAGGTTTAGGGTTTAGGGTTTAAGTATTAAGTTTTGAGGTGTAGGGTTGTGGGTTTTGTTTTTTTGGATTTAGGATATAAGGTTTAGGGTTTAGGGTGTAGGGTTTAGCATTTAGAGTTTAGGGTTTAGGGTTTTGGGTTTGGAGTTGTAGGTTTAAGGTTTATGGTTAAGGATTTATGGGTTAGGGTTTAGAGTTTACGTTTTGGGTGTTAGGGTTTAGAGTTTAGTGTTATGCTTTAGGATTTTGGGTTTGTAGTTTAGGGTTTAGGATTTACGGTTTAGGGTTTAAAGTTTAGATTTACGGTTTAGGGTTTAGAGTTTATGGTTCATGGTTTAGGGTTTTGGGTTAAGGGTTTAGAGTTTGTGGTTTAGGGTTGTGTGTTGTGGGTTGTGGGTTTGGTATTTTGTGTTTATGTTTTAGAGTTTTGGATTTGGGGTTTAGGGTTTGAGGTTTAGGGTTTAGAGTTAAGGATTTTGCGTTTAGGATTAGTGTTAGGGTTTAAGGTTTAGGGTTTAGGGTTTAGGGTTTAGGCGGAGGGTTTATGGTGTAGGGTGTAGGGTTTAGGGTTTACGATTTAGGGTTTAGGGTTTAGGTGTTAGATTATAAGGTTTAGGGTTTTTGGTTTAGTGTTTAGGGTTTACGGTTTTAAGTTGTAGGTTTAGGGTTAAGGGGTTAGGGTTTAGGATTTAGAGTTTATGTTTTATGGTTTAGGGTTGAAGGTTTTGTGTTTAGGGTTAAGAGTTTGGGCTTTAGGGTTAAGAGTTTAGGCTTTAGGGGTTCGAGTTGTAGGTTTTGGGTTTAGGGTTTAGGGTATAGGGTTTACGATTTAGGGTATAGAGTTTAGGATTTAGGGTTTAGGGGTTAAGGTTTAAGGTTTAGAGTTTTGACTTAGGGTTTAGAGTTTAAAGTTTGGATTTAGGGTTTGGAGTTGTAGGTTGAAGGTTTAGGGTTTAGGGCTTAGGGTTTAGGGTTTAAGTATTAAGTTTTAGGGTTTAGGGTTGTGGGTTTTGTTTTTTGGGTTTAGGATATAGGGTTTAGGGTTTAGGGTGTAGGGTTTAGGGTGTAAGATTAAGGGTTTAGAGTTTAGGGTTTATGGTTAATGGTTTAAGGTTTAGGGTTTAGGTATTAGGTTTTAGGGTAGGGTCTTTTGGTAAGGTGTTTAGGGTTTAGGGTTTATAATTTGTGGTTTAGGGTTTAGGCTTAAGGGTTTATCGTTTAGTGTTTAGGGTTTATCATTTAATATTTACGGTATAGGGTTTAGGGGTTCGAGTTTTTTGTTTTGGGTTTAGAGTTTACGGAATAGGGTTTACCATTCAGGGTTTTGAGTTCAATATTTAGTGTTTATGGTTTAGAGTTTAGGATTTGGGGTTTAGGGTTTGAGGTTTAGGGTTTAGGGTTTAGGGTTTAGGGTTTAGGGTTCAGGGTTTAAGTTTAGGGTTTAGGGTTTAGGGTTTAGGGTTTAGGGTTCAGTGTATAGGTTTAGGGTTTAGACTTTAATGTTTATGTTATAGGGCTTAGGGTTTAGGGTTTAGCATTTAGTGTTTAGGGTTTAATGTTTAGGGCTAAGGGTCTAGACTTTAAGGTTTAGGTTGTAGGGTCTAGGGTTTAGGGTTTAGTATTTAGGGTTTAGGGTTTAGGGTTTTGGGTATAGTATTTTGTGTTTAGGGTTTAGAGTTTCGGATTTGGTATTGTAGCGTTGGAGGTTTAGGGTTTAGAGTTTTGATTTAGGGTTAAGGATTTAGTATTTAGGATTAGGGCTTGTGTTTAGGGTTTAGGATTTAGGGTGTAAGGTTTAGGGTATAGGGTTTTGGTTTAGGGTTTAGGGATTAAGGTTTAGTTTTTAGGGTCTAGACTTTAAGGTTTGGGTTTTAGGGTTTAACATTTAGAGTTTAGGGTTTAATGTTTAGGGTTTAGGGTTTAGGGTGTAGGATTAAGGGTTTAGAGTTTAGGTTTTATGGTTAAGGGTTTAGGGTTTAGGGTTTAGGTATTAGGTTTTAGGGTAGGGGCTTTTGGTAAAGTGTTTAGGGTTTAGGGTTTAGAGTTTGGTATTTAGGGTTGAGAGTTTGTGGTTTAGGGTTTAGGCTTTAGGGTTTATCGTTTAGTGTTTAGGGTTTATCTTTTAAAGTTTAGGGTATAGGGTTTAGGGGTTCGAGTTTTTGGTTTTGGGTTTAGAGTTTAGGGAATAGGGTTTACCATTCAGGGTTTTGAGTTCAGTATTTAGTGTTTTTGGTTTAGAGTTTAGGATTTGGGGTTTAGGGTTTGAGATTTAGGGTTTTGGGTTTATTTTTAGAGGTAAGGATTTAGTGTTTAGGGTTAGGGTTTGGGTTTAAGGTTTAGGGTTTAGGGTTTAAGGTTTAGGGTTTAGGGTTTAAGTTTAGGGTTTAGGGTTTAGGGTTTAGGGTTCAGTGTATAGGTTTAGGTTTTATGGTTTAGGGTTTAGACTTTAAGGTTTAGGTTATAGAGTTTAGGGTTTAGGGTTTAGCATTTAGAGTTTAGGGTTTAATGTTTAGGGCTGAGGGTCTAGACTTTAAGGTTTAGGTTGTAGGGTGGGTTTAGGGTTTAGGGTTTTGGGTATAGTATTTTGTGTTTAGGGTTTAGAGTTTCGGATTTGTTATTGTAGCGTTTGAGGTTTAGGGTTTAGAGTTTTTATTTAGTGTTGTGGATACAGTGTTTAGGATTATGGTTTGGGTTTAGGGTTTAGGATTTAGGGTGTAAGGTTTAGGGTTTAAGGTTTAGGTTTAGGGTTTAGGTTTTAGGGTTTAGGGTTTAGTGTTTAGGGTTTAGGGTGTAGACTTTAAGGTTTAGGTTTTAGGGTTTAACAGTTAGAGTTTAGGGTTTTATGTTTAGGGTTTAGGGTTTAGGCTTTGGAATTGTAGTTTTAAGAGTTATGGTTAAGGATTTATGGTTTAGGGTTTAGCGTTTTGGTTTTGGGATTTAGGGTTTGGAGTTTAGGGTTTATGGTTTAACATTTATGATTTAGGGTTTAAGGTTTAGTATTTAGGATTTACGATTTAGGGTTTAAAGTTTGGATTTAAGGTTTAGGGTTTAGGATTTACGATTTAGGGTTTAAAGTTTGTATTTAGGGTTTAGGGTTTAGGATTTCGCATTTATAGTTTTGGATTTACGATTTAGGGTTTGGTATTTAGAGTTTAGGGTTAGGATATAGTATTTAGGGTTTAGGGTTTAAGGTGTAGGGTGTAGGGTTTACGATTTAGAGTTTAGAGTTTACGGTATAGGGTTTACGATTTAGGGTTTTGAGTTGGGGGTTAAGGCTTTATGGTTTAGCGTTTGAAGTTTAGGGTTTAGGGTTTAGGGTTTAGTATTTAGTGTTTAGGGTATAAACTATAGGATTTAGGGCTTAGGGTTTAAGGTTTAATGTTTAGAGTTTTGATTTATGGTTTAGAGATTTGGGTTTAATATTTATCGTTTAGGGTTTTGGGTATAGGTTTTAGCTTTAAGGGTTTAGGTTTTAGTATTTTGTGTTTGGGGTTTAGAGTTTAGGATTTGCAATTTAGGGTTTAAGGTTGAGGGTTTAGAGTATTGATTTAGGGTTAAGGATTAGGAATATAGTTTAGGGTTTGAGGATTAGTGTTTTGGATTTAGCATTTATCATTTAGGGTTTTGGGTTTAGGGTTTAGGGCTCATGGTTTAGTATTTTATGTTTAGGGTTTAGAGTTTAGGATTTGGTATTTTAGCATTTGAGGTTTAGGGTTTAGAGTTTTGATTGAGGGTTAAGGATTTAGGGTTTAGGATTAGGGTTAGGGTTTAGGGTTTAGCATTTAGGGTTTAGGGTTTAGGGTTCAGGGTTTAGGGTTTTGGGTTTAGGGTTCAGGGTTCACGGTTTAGGGTTTAGGGTTCAGGGTTCAGGTTTTAGGGTTTAGGGTTTAGGGTTTAGGGTTTAGGGTTTAGCATTTAGAATTTAGGGTTTAATGTTTAGGGTTTAGGGTCTAGACTTTAATGTTTAGGTTTTAGGGTTTAGGGTTTAGGGTTTATCATTTATAGTTTAGGGTTTAATGTTTAGTGTTTAGGGTTTTGGGTTTAGTATTTTGTGTTTAGGGTTTAGAGTTTCGGATTTGGTATTTTAGTGTTTGAGGTTTAGGGTTTAGAGTTTTGATTTAGGGTTAAGGATTTATTATTTAGGATTAAGGGTTGGGGTTTACGATCTAGACTTTAAGGTTTAGGATTTAGGGTTTAGGGTTTAGGGTTTAGCATTTAGTGTTTTGGGTTTAATGTTTAGGGTTTGGAGTTGGACGTTTAAGGTTTATTGGTAAGGGTTTATGGTTTAGGGTTTAGCGTTTAGGTTTTGGGTGTTAGGGTTTAGAGTTTAGGGTTTAAGGTTTGGAGTTGTAGGTTTAAGGTTTGGGGTTTAAGTATTAAGTTTTAAGGTTTAGGATTTTGGCTTTTGTTTTTTGGGTTTAGGATATAGGGTTTACGGTTTAGGGTGTAGGGTTTAGGGCGTAGAATTAAGGGTTTAGAGTTTAGGGTTTATGGTTAAGGGTTTAGGGTTTAGGGTTTAGGTATTAGGTTTTAGGGTAGGGGCTTTTGGTAAACTGTTTAGGGTTTAGGTTTTTTAGTTATGGATTTAGGGTTTAGGGGTTAGGGTTTATGGTTTATAATTTGGTGTTTAGGGTTAAGAGTTTGTGGTTTAGGGTTTAGGCTATAGGGTTATCGTTTGGTGTTTAGGGTTTATGGTTTAAAGTTTAGGGTTTAGGGTTTAGGGGTTTGAGTTGTTAGTTTTGGGTTTACAGTTTAGGCTATAGGGTTTACGATTTAGGGTTTTGAGTTTAGTATTTAGTGTTTATGGTTTAGAGTTTAGGATTTGGGGTTTAGGGTTTGAGTTTGAGGGTTTATAGTTTATATAGTTAAGGATTTAAGGTTTAGGGTTTAGAATTTTGATATAGGGTTAAGGATTTAGGGTTTAGGATTAGGGTTAGGGTTAAGGGTTTAGGGTTTAGGGATTAGGGTTTAGGGATTAGGGTTAAGGGTTTAGGGTTTAAGATTTAGGGTTTAGGGTTAAACGTTTAGGGTTAAGGATTTAGGTGTAGTGTTTAGGGTTTAGGGTGTAGGGTTTAGGGTTTATGGTTTAGGGTTTGTGGTTTAGGGTTTAGGGTTTAGTATTTTGTTTTTAGGGTTTAGAGTTTAGGATTTGGTGCTTTAGCATTTGAGGTTTAGGGTTTAGAATTTTGATATAGGGTTAAGGATTTAGGGTTTAGGATTAGGGTTAGGGTTAAGGGTTTAGGGTTTAGGGATTAGGGTTTAGGGTTTAGATTTAGGGTTTAGGGTTTAGGGTCTAGACTTTAAGATTTAGGTTTTAGTGTTTAGGGTTTAGGGTTTGGCATTTAGAGTTTGGGGTTTAATGTTTAGGGTTTAGGGTTTAGTATTTTGTGTTTAGGGTTTAGAGTTTAGGATTTGGTATTTTAGCATTTGAGGTTTAGGGTTTAGAGTTTTGATTTAGGGTTAAGGATTTTAGTATTTAGGATTAGGGTTTGGGTTTAGGGTTAATGGTTTAGGGTTTAGGATTTAAGGTTTAGAGTTTAGGATTTGGTATTTTAGCATTTGAGAATTAGGGTTTAGAGTTTTGATTTAGGGTTAAGGATTTAATGTTTAGGATTAGGATTTGGGTTTAGGGTTTATGGTTTAGAGTCTAGACTTTTAGGTTTAGGTCTAGGTTTTAGGTTTTAGGGTTTAGGGTATAGCATTTAGAGTATTGGGTTTAATGTTTTGGGTTCAGGGTTTAGGGTTTGGAGTTTTAGGTTAAAGGTTTATGGTTAAGGGTTTATTGTTTAGGGTTTAGCATTTAGGTTTTGTGTGTTAGGGTTTAGAGTTTAGTGTTTATGGTTTAGGATTTTGAGTTTAGGGTTTAGGGTTTACGATTTGCAATTGAGATTTTAAAGTATGGATTTAGAGTTTGGAGTTGTAGGTTGAAGGTTTAGGGTTTAGGGTTTAGGGTGTATGGTTTAGGGTTTATGATTTAGGGTTTAGGGTTTACTATTTAGTGTTTAGGGTTTAGAGTTTATGATTTGGTGTTTTAGCGTTTGATATTTAGGGTTTAGAGTTTTGATATGGGGTTAAGGATTTAGGGTTTAGGATTAGGGTTAGGGTTTAGGGTTTAAGGTTTAGGGTTCAGGGTTCAGGGTTTAGGTTTAGGGTTTATGGTTTAGGGTTTAGGGTTTAGGGTCTAGACTTTAAGGTTTAGGTTTTAGAGTTTAGGGTTTAGGGTTTACCATTCAGAGTTTAGCGTTTAATGTTTAGGGTTCAGGGTTTGGTATTTTGTGTTTAGGGTTTAGAGTTTGGAATTTGGTATTTTAGAATTTGAGATTTAGGGTTTAGAGTTTTGATTTAGGGTTAAGGATTTAGTGTTTAGGATTAGGGTTTGGGTTTTGGGTTTAGGGTTTTGGGTTTAGTGTTTAAGGTTTTGAGTTCAGGGTTTAGGTTCAGGGCTTAGGTTTAGGGTTTAGGGTTTAGGATCTAGGGTTTAGGGTTTAGGGTTTAGGGTTCAGGGTTTAGGTTTAGGATTTAGGGTTTAGGGTTTAGACTTTAAGGTTTTGGTTTTAGGGTTTAGGGTTTAGGGTTTAGCATTTAGAGTTTAGGGTTTAATGTCTAGGTTTTAGGGTTTAGACTTTAAGGTTTAGGTTTTAGGGTTTAGGGTTTAGGCTTTTGCATTTAGAGTTTAGGGTTTAAAGTTTAGGGTTTAGGCTTTCGGGTTTAGTATTTTGTGTTTAGTGTTTAGAGTTTAGGATTTGGTATTTTACCGTTTGAGGTTTAGGGTTTAGAATTTTGATTTATGGTGAAGGATTTGATATTTAGGATTAGGGTTTGGGTTTAGGGTTTAGGGTTTAAGGTTTAAGGTTTAGGTTTTGGGTTTTGGCTTTAGGGTTTAGGGTTTAACATTTCGAGTTTAGGGTTTAATGTTTAGGGTTTAGGGTTTAGGGTTTAGAGTTGTAGTTTTAAGGGTTATGGTAAAGGATTTATGGTTTAGGGTTTAGCGTTTAGGTTTTGGGATTTAGGGCTTGGAGTTTAGGGTGTATGGTTTAGGATTTATGATTTGGGGTTTAGGGTTTAGGGTTTAGGATTTACGGTGTAGTGTTTAAAGTTTGGATTTAAGGTTTAGGGTTTAGGGTTTAAGATTTACGATTGAGGGTTTAAAGTTTGGATTTAGGGTTTAGGGTTTAGGATATAGCATTGAGAGTTTTGTATTTATATTTTAGGGTTTAATATATAGAGTTTAGAATTTAGGATATAGTATTTATGGTTTAGGGTTTAGGGTGTAGGGTGTAGGGTTTTGCGATTTAGGGTTTAGAGTTTATGGTATAGGGTTTATGATTTAGGGTTTTGAGTTTAGGGTGAAGGCTTTAGGGTTTAGGGTTTAGGGATTAGAGTTTTGTGTTGAGGGTTTATCATATAGGGTTTTGGGTTTAGGGTTTAGTATTTTGTATTTAGGGATTAGAGTTTAGGATTTGGTATTTTAGCATTTGAGGTTTAGGGTTTAGAGTTTTGATTTAAGGTTAAGGATTTAGGGTTTAGGATTAGGGTTAGGGTTTAGGGTTTAGCGTTTAGGGTTTATGGTTTAGGGTTTAGGGTTTGGTTTAGGGTTTAGGGTTTAAGGTTTAGGTTTTAGGGTTTAGAGTCTAAACTTTAAGGTTTAGGATGTAGAATTTAGCATTTATAGTTTAGGGTTTAATGTTTAGGGTTTAGGGTTTTTGGTTTGGAGTTGTAGGTTTAGGTTTTGGGATTTAGGGTTTGGAGTTTAGGGTTTATGGTTTAGGATTTATGATTTTGGGTTTAGGGTTTAGGTTTAGGGTTTAGGGTTTAAGGTTTAGGCTTTAGGGTTTAGGGTCTGAACTTTAAGGTTTAGGATGTAGAATTTAGCATTTATAGTTTAGGGTTTAATGTTTAGGGTTTAGGATTTTGGTTTTGGAGTTGTAGGTTTAGGTTTTGGGATTTAGGGGTTGGAGTTTAGGGTTTATGGTTTAGGATTTATGATTTGTGGTTTAGGGTTTAGCGTTTAGGTTTTGGGATTTAGGGTTTGGAGTTTATGATTTATGGTTTAGGATTTATGATTTAGGGCTTAGGGTTTATGGTTTAGGATTTATGATTTAGGGCTTAGGGTTTAGGGTTTAGGATTTATGGTTTAGGGTTTAAAGTTTGGATATAGGGTTTAGAGTTAAGGGTTTGGGATTTACGATTTAGGGTTTAAAGTTTGGATTTAGGGTTTAGGGTTTAGGATTTAGCATTTAGAGTTTTGGATTTATCGTTTAGGGTTTAATATTTAGAGTTTAGGATTTAGGATATAGTATTTAGGGTTTAGGATTTAGGGTTTAGGTTGTAGTGTGTACGATTTAGGATTTAGAATTTACGGTATAGGGTTTACGATTTAGGGTTTTGAGATGAGGGTTAAGGCGTTAGGGTTTAGGATTTGAAATTTACGGTTTAGGGATTACAGTTTTGGGTTTAGGGTTTATCATTTAGGGTTTAGAGTTCAGGGTTTAGTATTTTGTGTTTAGGGTTTAGAGTTTTGATTTAGGGTTAAGGATTTAGGGTTTAGGATTAGGGTTAGGGTTTAGGGTTTAGCATTTAGGGTTTAGGGTTTAGGGCTCACGGTTTAGGGTTTAGGGTTTAAGGGTTAAGGTTTACGGGGTTAGGGTTTAGTATTTAGAGTTTATGTTTTATGGTTTAGGGTTTAAGGTTTGGTGTTTAGGGTTAGGAGTTTGTGGTTTAGGGTTTAGGGTTTAGTGTTTAGGGTTTAGGGTTTCATGTTTAGGCTTTAGGGGTTCCAGTTGTAGGTTTTGGGTTTAGGGTTTAGGTTATAGGGTTTACGATTTGGGGTATAGAGTTTAGGATTTAGGGTTTAGGGGTTAGGGTTTAGGGTTTAGAGTTTTGACTTAGGGTTTAGAGTTTAAAGTTTGGATTTAGGGTTTGGAGTTGTAGGTTGAAGGTTTAGCGTTTAAGTATTAAGTTTTAGGGTTTAGGGTTGTGGGTTTTGTTTTTTGGGTTTAGGATATAGGGTTTAGGGTTTAGGGTGTAGGGTTTAGGGTGTAGGATTAAGGGTTTAGAGTTTAGGGTTTATGGTTAAGGGTTTAGGGTTTAGGGTTTATGTATTAGGTTTTAGGGTAGGGGCTTTTGGTAAAGTGTTTAGGGTTTAGGGTTTAGAGTTTGGTATTTAGGGTTGAGAGTTTGTGGTTTAGGGTTTAGGCTTTAGGGTTTATCGTTTAGTGTTTAGGGTTTATCTTTTAAAGTTTAGGGAATAGGGTTTAGGGGTTCGAGTTTTTGGTTTTGGGTTTAGAGTTTAGGGAATAGGGTTTACCATTCAGGGTTTTGAGTTCAGTATTTAGTGTTTTTGGTTTAGAGTTTAGGATTTGGGGTTTAGGGTTTGAGATTTAGGGTTTAGGGTTTATTTTTAGAGGTGAGGATTTAGTGTTTAGGGTTAGGGTTTGGGTTTAAGGTTTAGGGTTTAGGGTTTAGGGTCTAGACTTTAAGGTTTAGGTTTTAGAGTTTAGGGTTTAGGGTTTACCATTCAGAGTTTAGCGTTTAATGTTTAGGGTTCAGGGTTTGGTATTTTGTGTTTAGGGTTTAGAGTTTGGAATTTGGTATTTTAGAATTTGAGATTTAGGGTTTAGAGTTTTGATTTAGGGTTAAGGATTTAGTGTTTAGGATTAGGGTTTGGGTTTTGGGTTTAGGGTTTTGGGTTTAGTGTTTAAGGTTTTGAGTTCAGGGTTTAGGTTCAGGGCTTAGGTTTAGGGTTTAGGGTTTAGGATCTAGGGTTTAGGGTTTAGGGTTTAGGGTTCAGGGTTTAGGTTTAGGATTTAGGGTTTAGGGTTTAGACTTTAAGGTTTTGGTTTTAGGGTTTAGGGTTTAGGGTTTAGCATTTAGAGTTTAGGGTTTAATGTCTAGGTTTTAGGGTTTAGACTTTAAGGTTTAGGTTTTAGGGTTTAGGGTTTAGGCTTTTGCATTTAGAGTTTAGGGTTTAGGCTTTCGGGTTTAGTATTTTGTGTTTAGTGTTTAGAGTTTAGGATTTGGTATTTTACCGTTTGAGGTTTAGGGTTTAGAATTTTGATTTATGGTTAAGGATTTGATATTTAGGATTAGGGTTTGGGTTTAGGGTTTAGGGTTTAAGGTTTAAGGTTTAGGTTTTCGGTTTAGGATTTAGGGTTTAAGGTTTAACATTTCGAGTTTAGGGTTTAATGTTTAGGGTTTAGGGTTTAGGGTTTGGAGTTGTAGTTTTAAGGGTTATGGTAAAGGATTTATGGTTTAGGGTTTAGCGTTTAGGTTTTGGGATTTAGGGCTTGGAGTTTAGGGTGTATGGTTTAGGATTTATGATTTGGGGTTTAGGGTTTAGGGTTTAGGATTTACGGTGTAGTGTTTAAAGTTTGGATTTAGGGTTTAGGGTTTAGGGTTTAAGATTTACGATTGAGGGTTTAAAGTTTGGATTTAGGGTTTAGGGTTTAGGATATAGCATTGAGAGTTTTGTATTTATATTTTAGGGTTTAATATATAGAGTTTAGAATTTAGGATATAGTATTTATGGTTTAGGGTTCAGGGTGTAGGGTGTAGGGTTTTGCGATTTAGGGTTTAGAGTTTATGGTATAGGGTTTATGATTTAGGGTTTTGAGTTTAGGGTGAAGGCTTTAGTGTTTAGGGTTTAGGGATTAGAGTTTTGTGTTGAGGGTTTATCATATAGGGTTTTGGGTTTAGGGTTTAGTATTTTGTATTTAGGGATTAGAGTTTAGGATTTGGTATTTTAGCATTTGAGGTTTAGGGTTTAGAGTTTTGATTTAAGGTTAAGGATTTAGGGTTTAGGATTAGGGTTAGGGTTTAGGGTTTAGCGTTTAGGGTTTAGGGTTTAGGGTTCACAATTTATGGTTTAGGGTTTAGGGTTTAGGTTTAGGGTTTAGTGTTTAAGGTTTAGGTTTTAGGGTTTAGAGTCTAAACTTTAAGGTTTAGGATGTAGAATTTAGCATTTATAGTTTAGGGTTTAATGTTTAGGGTTTAGGGTTTTTGGTTTGGAGTTGTAGGTTTAGGTTTTGGGATTTAGGGTTTGGAGTTTAGGGTTTATGGTTTAGGATTTATGATTTGGGGTTTAGGGTTTAGGTTTAGGGTTTAGGGTTTAAGGTTTAGGCTTTAGGGTTTAGGGTCTAAACTTTAAGGTTTAGGATGTAGAATTTAGCATTTATAGTTTAGGGTTTAATGTTTAGGGTTTAGGATTTTGGTTTTGGAGTTGTAGGTTTAGGTTTTGGGATTTAGGGGTTGGAGTTTAGGGTTTATGGTTTAGGATTTATGATTTGTGGTTTAGGGTTTAGCGTTTAGGTTTTGGGATTTAGGGTTTGGAGTTTATGATTTATGGTTTAGGATTTATGATTTAGGGCTTAGGGTTTATGGTTTAGGATTTATGATTTAGGGCTTAGGGTTTAGGGTTTAGGATTTATGGTTTAGGGTTTAAAGTTTGGATATAGGGTTTAGAGTTAAGGGTTTGGGATTTACGATTTAGGGTTTAAAGTTTGGATTTAGGGTTTAGGGTTTAGGATTTAGCATTTAGAGTTTTGGATTTATCGTTTAGGGTTTAATATTTAGAGTTTAGGATTTAGGGTTTAGGTTGTAGTGTGTACGATTTAGGATTTAGAATTCTGATATAGGGTTTACGATTTAGGGTTTTGAGATGAGGGTTAAGGCGTTAGGGTTTAGGATTTGAAATTTACGATTTAGGGATTACAATTTTGGGTTTAGGGTTTATCATTTAGGGTTTAGAGTTCAGGGTTTTGTATTTTGTGTTTAGGGTTTAGAGTTCAGAATTTGGTATTTTAGTGTTTGAGGTTTAGGGTTTAGAGTTTTGATTTAGGGTTAAGGATTTAGGGTTTAGGATTAGGGTTAGGGTTTAGGGTTTAGCATTTAGGGTTTAGGGATTAGGGTTCACGGTTTAGGGTTTAGGGTTTAAGGGTTAGGGTTTACGGGGTTAGGGTTTAGTATTTAGAGTTTATGTTTTATGGTTTAGGGTTTAAGGTTTGGTGTTTAGGGTTAGGAGTTTGTGGTTTAGGGTTTAGGGTTTAGTGTTTAGGGTTTAGGGTTTCATGTTTAGGCTTTAGGGGTTCGGTTGTAGGTTTTGGGTTTAGGAGTTTAGGTTATAGGGTTCTGATTTAGGGTATAGAGTTTAGGATTTAGGGTTTAGGGGTTAGGGTTTAGGGTTTAGAGTTTTGACTTAGGGTTTAGAGTTTAAAGTATGGATTTAGGGTTTGGAGTTGTAGGTTGAAGGTTTAGGGTTTAAGTATTAAGTTTTAGGGTTTAGGGTTGTGGGTTTTGTTTTTTGGGTTTAGTTTATAGGGTTTAGGGTTTAGGGTGTAGGGTTTAGGGTGTAGGATTAAGGGTTTAGAGTTTAGGGTTTATGGTTAAGGGTTTAGGGTGTAGGGTTTATGTATTAGGTTTTAGGGTAGGGGCTTTTGGTAAAGTGTTTAGGGTTTAGGGTTTAGAGTTTGGTATTTAGGGTTGAGAGTTATTGGTTTAGGGTTTAGGCTTTAGGGTTTATCGTTTAGTGTTTAGGGTTTATCTTTTAAAATTTAGGGAATAGGCTTTAGGGGTTCGAGTTTTTGGTTTTGGGTTTAGAGTTTAGGGAATAGGGTTTACCATTCAGGGTTTTGAGTTCAGTATTTAGTGTTTTTGGTTTAGAGTTTAGGATTTGGGGTTTAGGGTTTGAGATTTAGGGTTTAGGGTTTATTTTTAGAGGTAAGGATTTAGTGTTTAGGGTTAGGGTTTGGGTTTAAGGTTTAGGGTTTAGGGTTTAAGGTTTAGGGTTTAGGGTTTAAGTTTAGGGTTTAGGGTTTAGGGTTTAGGGTTCAGTGTATAGGTTTAGGTTTTATGGTTTAGGGTTTAGACTTTAAGGTTTAGGTTATAGAGTTTAGGGTTTAGGGTTTAGCATTTAGAGTTTAGGGTTTAATGTTTAGGGCTGAGGGTGTAGACTTTAAGGTTTAGGTTGTAGGGTGGGTTTAGGCTTTAGGGTTTAGCATTTAGAGTTTAGGGTTTAGGGTTTTGGGTATAGTATTTTGTGTTTAGGGTTTAGAGTTTCTGAGTTGTTATTGTAGCGTTTGAGGTTTAGGGTTTAGAGTTTTTATTTAGTGTTGTGGATATAGTATTTAGGATTAGGGTTTGGGTTTAGGGTTTAGGATTTAGGGTGTAAGGTTTAGGGTTTAAGGTTTAGGTTTAGGGTTTAGGGTTTAGGGTTTAGGGTTTAGTGTTTAGGGTTTAGGGTGTAGACTTTAAGGTTTTGGTTTTAGGGTTTAACAGTTAGAGTTTAGGGTTTAATGTTTAGGGTTTAGGGTTTAGGCTTTGGAATTGTAGTTTTAAGAGTTATGGTTAAGGATTTATGGTTAGGGTTTAGCGTTTAGGTTTTGGGATTTAGGGTTTGGAGTTTAGGGTTTATGGTTTAACATTTATAATTTAGGATTTAAGGTTTAGTATTTACGGTTTAGGGTTTAAAGTTTGGATTTAGGGTTTAGGGTTTAGGATTTACGATTTAGGGTTTAAAGTTTATATTTAGGGTTTAGGGTTTAGGATTTCTCATTTATAGTTTTGGATTTATGATTTAGGGTTTAGTATTTAGAGTTTAGGGTTTAGGATATAGTATTTAGGGTTTAGGGTTTAAGGTGTAGGGTGTAGGGTTTATGATTTAGGGTTTTGAGTTGGGGGTTAAGGCTTTAGGGTTTAGCGTTTGAAGTTTAGGGTTTAGTATTTAGTGTTTAGGGTATAAACTATAGGATTTAGGGTTTAGGGTTTAAGGTTTAATGTTTAGAGTTTTGATTTATGGTTTAGAGATTTGGGTTTAATGTTTATCGTTTAGGGTTTTGGGTATAGGGTTTAGCATTAAGGGTTTAGGTTTAAGTATTTTGTGTTTGGGGTTTAGAGTTTAGGATTTGCGGTTTAGGGTTTAAGGTTGAGGGTTTAGAGTATTGATTTAGGGTTTAGGATTAGGAATATAGTTTAGGGTTTGAGGATTAGTGTTTTGTATTCAGCGTTTATCATTTAGGGTTTAGGGCTCAAGGTTTAGTATTTTATGTTTAGGGTTTAGAGTTTAGGATTTGGTATTTTAGTGTTTGAGGTTTAGGGTTTAGAGTTTTGATTGAGGGTTAAGGATTTAGGGTTTAGGATTAGGGTTAGGGATTAGGGTTTAGCATTTAGGGTTTAGGGTTTAGGGTTTTGGGTTTAGGGTTTAGGGTTCAGGGTTTAGGGTTTAGGGTTCAGGGTTCAGGGTTTAGGGACTAGACTTTAAGGTTTAGGTTTCAGGGTTTAGGGTTTAGGGTTTAGGGTTCCGGGTAGGTTCAAGTTTAGGTTTAGGCTTTAGGGTTTAGGGTTTAGACTTTAAGTTTTAGGATTTAGGGATTAGGGTTTAGGGTTTAGCATTTAGAATTTAGGGTTTAATGTTTAGGGTTTAGGGACTAGACTTTAATGTTTAGGTTTTAGGGTTTAGGGTTTACGATTTATCATTTATAGTTTAGGGTTTAATGTTTAGTGTTTAGGGTTTTGGGTTTAGTATTTTGTGTTTAGGGTTTAGAGTTTCGAATTTGGTATTTAGCGTTTGAGGTTTAATGTTTAGAGTTTTGATTTAGGGTTAAGGATTTATTATTTAGGATTAGGGGTTGGGGTTTACGGTCTAGACTTTAAGGTTTAGGTTTTAGGGTTTAGGGTTTAGGGTTTGGAGTTGGACGTTTTAGGTTTATGGTTAAGGGTTTATGGTTTAGGGTTTAGCATTTGGGTTTTGGGTGTTAGGGTTTAGAGTTTAGGGTTTAAGGTTTGGAGTTGTAGGTTGAAGGTTTAGGGTTTAAGTATTAAGTTTTAAGGTTTAGGGTTTTGGCTTTAGTTTTTTGGGTTTAGGATATAGGGTTTACGGTTTAGGGTGTAGGGTTTAGGGCGTAGAATTAAGGGTTTAGATTTTAGGGTTTATAGTTAAAGGTTTAGGGTTGAGGGTTTAGGTATTAGGTTTTAGGGTAGGGGCTTTTGGTAAACTGTTTAGGGTTTAGGTTTTTTAGTTATGGATTTAGGGTTTAGGGGTTAGGGTTTATGGTTTATAGTTTGGTGTTTAGGGTTAAGAGTTTGTGGTTTAGGGTTTAGGCTTTAGGGTTATCGTTTGGTGTTTAGGGTTTATGGTTTAAAGTTTAGGGTTTAGGGTTTAGGGGTTTGAGTTGTTAGTTTTGGGTTTACAGTTTAGGGTATAGGGTTGACGATTTAGGGTTTTGAGTTTAGTATTTAGTGTTTATGGTTTAGAGTTTAGGATTTGGGGTTTAGGGTTTGAGTTTGAGGGTTTATAGTTTATATAGTTAAGGATTTAAGGTTTAGGGTTTAGAATTTTGATATAGGGTTAAGGATTTAGGGTTTAGGATTAGGGTTAGGGTTAAGGGTTTAGGGTTTAGGGATTAGGGTTTAGGGTTTAGATTTAGGGTTTAGGGTTTAACGTTTAGGGTTAAGGATTTAGGTGTAGTGTTTAGGGCTTAGGGTATAAGGTTTAGGGTTTAAGGTTTAGGGTTTGTGGTTTAGGGTTTAGGGTTTAGTATTTTGGGTTTAGGGTTTAGAGTTTAGGATTTGGTGCTTTAGCGTTTGAGGTTTAGGGTTTAGAGTTTTGATATAGGGTTAAGGAATTAGGATTTAGGATTAGGGTTAGGGTTAAGGGTTTAGGGTTTAGGGATTAGGGTTTAGGGTTTAGGTTTAGGGTTTAGGGTTTAGGGTTTAGGGTTTAGGGTTTAGGGTTTAGGGTTTAGGGTCTAGACTTTAAGATTTAGGTTTTAGTGTTTAGGGTTTAGGGTTTAGCATTTAGAGTTTGGGGTTTAATGTTTAGGGTTTAGGGTTTAGTATTTTGTGTTTAGTGTTTAGAGTTTAGGATTTGGTATTTTAGCATTTGAGGTTTGGGGTTTAGAGTTTTGATTTAGGGTTAATGATTTTAGAATTTAGGAGTAGGGTTTGGGTTTAGGGTTTAGGGTTTAGGGTTTAAGGTTTAGAGTTTAGGATTTGGTATTTTAGCATTTTAGAATTAGGGTTTAGAGTTTTGATTTAGGGTTAAGGATTTAGTGTTTAGGATTAGGGTTTGGGTTTAGGGTTTAGGGTTTAGGGTTTATGGTTTAGGGTTTAAGGTTTGGTGTTTAGGGTTAGGAGTTTGTGGTTTAGGGTTTAGGGTTTAGTGTTTAGGGTTTAGGGTTTCATGTTTAGGCTTTAGGGGTTCCAGTTGTAGGTTTTGGGTTTAGGGTTTAGGTTATAGGGTTTACGATTTAGGGTATAGAGTTTAGGATTTAGGGTTTAGGGGTTAGGGTTTAGGGTTTAGAGTTTTGACTTAGGGTTTAGAGTTTAAAGTTTGGATTTAGGGTTTGGAGTTGTAGGTTGAAGGTTTAGGGTTTAAGTATTAAGTTTTATTGTTTAGGGTTGTGGGTTTTGTTTTTTGGGTTTAGGATATAGGGTTTAGGGTTTAGGGTGTAGGGTTTAGGGTGTAGGATTAAGGGTTTAGAGTTTAGGGTTTATGGTTAAGGGTTTAGGGTTTAGGGTTTATGTATTAGGTTTTAGGGTAGGGGCTTTTGGTAAAGTGTTTAGGGTTTAGGGTTTAGAGTTTGGTATTTAGGGTTGAGAGTTTGTGGTTTAGGGTTTAGGCTTTAGGGTTTATCGTTTAGTGTTTAGGGTTTATCTTTTAAAGTTTAGGGAATAGGGTTTAGGGGTTCGAGTTTTTGGTTTTGGGTTTAGAGTTTAGGGAATAGGGTTTACCATTCAGGGTTTTGAGTTCAGTATTTAGTGTTTTTGGTTTAGAGTTTAGGATTTGGGGTTTAGGGTTTGAGATTTAGGGTTTAGGGTTTATTTTTAGAGGTGAGGATTTAGTGTTTAGGGTTAGGGTTTGGGTTTAAGGTTTAGGGTTTAGGGTTTAGGGTCTAGACTTTAAGGTTTAGGTTTTAGAGTTTAGGGTTTAGGGTTTACCATTCAGAGTTTAGCGTTTAATGTTTAGGGTTCAGGGTTTGGTATTTTGTTTTTAGGGTTTAGAGTTTGGAATTTGGTATTTTAGAATTTGAGATTTAGGGTTTAGAGTTTTGATTTAGGGTTAAGGATTTAGTGTTAAGGATTAGGGTTTGGGTTTTGGGTTTAGGGTTTTGGGTTTAGTGTTTAAGGTTTTGAGTTTAGGGTTTTGGGTTTAGTGTTTAAGGTTTTGAGTTCAGGGTTTAGGTTCAGGGCTTAGGTTTAGGGTTTAGGGTTTAGGATCTAGGGTTTAGGGTTTAGGGTTTAGGGTTCAGGGTTTAGGTTTAGGATTTAGGGTTTAGGGTTTAGACTTTAAGGTTTTGGTTTTAGGGTTTAGGGTTTAGGGTTTAGCATTTAGAGTTTAGGGTTTAATGTCTAGGTTTTAGGGTTTAGACTTTAAGGTTTAGGTTTTAGGGTTTAGGGTTTAGGCTTTTGCATTTAGAGTTTAGGGTTTAAAGTTTAGGGTTTAGGCTTTCGGGTTTAGTATTTTGTGTTTAGTGTTTAGAGTTTAGGATTTGGTATTTTACCGTTTGAGGTTTAGGGTTTAGAATTTTGATTTATGGTTAAGGATTTGATATTTAGGATTAGGGTTTGGGTTTAGGGTTTAGGGTTTAAGGTTTAAGGTTTAGGTTTTGGGTTTAGGATTTAGGGTTTAGGGTTTAACATTTCAAGTTTAGGGTTTAATGTTTAGGGTTTAGGGTTTAGAGTTTGGAGTTGTAGTTTTAAGGGTTATGGTAAAGGATTTATGGTTTAGGGTTTAGCGTTTAGGTTTTGGGATTTAGGGCTTGGAGTTTAGGGTGTATGGTTTAGGATTTATGATTTGGGGTTTAGGGTTTAGGGTTTAGGATTTACGGTGTAGTGTTTAAAGTTTGGATTTAGGGTTTAGGGTTTAGGGTTTAAGATTTACGATTGAGGGTTTAAAGTTTGGATTTAGGGTTTAGGGTTTAGGATATAGCATTGAGAGTTTTGTATTTATATTTTAGGGTTTAATATATAGAGTTTAGAATTTAGGATATAGTATTTATGGTTTAGGGTTCAGGGTGTAGGGTGTAGGGTTTTGCGATTTAGGGTTTAGAGTTTATGGTATAGGGTTTATGATTTAGGGTTTTGAGTTTAGGGTGAAGTCTTTAGGGTTTAGGGTTTAGGGATTAGAGTTTTGTGTTGAGGGTTTATCATATAGGGTTTTGGGTTTAGGGTTTAGTATTTTGTATTTAGGAATTAGAGTTTAGGATTTGGTATTTTAGCGTTTGAGGTTTAGGGTTTAGAGTTTTGATTTAAGGTTAAGGATTTAGGGTTTAGGATTAGGGTTAGGGTTTAGGGTTTAGCGTTTAGGGTTTAGGGTTTAGGGTTCACAATTTATGGTTTAGGGTTTAGGGTTTAGGTTTAGGGTTTAGGGTTTAAGGTTTAGGTTTTAGGGTTTAGAGTCTAAACTTTAAGGTTTAGGATGTAGAATTTAGCATTTATAGTTTAGGGTTTAATGTTTAGGGTTTAGGGTTTTTGGTTTGGAGTTGTAGGTTTAGGTTTTGGGATTTAGGGTTTGGAGTTTAGGGTTTATGGTTTAGGATTTATGATTTGGGGTTTAGGGTTTAGGTTTAGGGTTTAGGGTTTAAGGTTTAGGCTTTAGGGTTTAGGGTCTAAACTTTAAGGTTTAGGATGTAGAATTTAGCATTTATAGTTTAGGGTTTAATGTTTAGGGTTTAGGATTTTGGTTTCGGAGTTGTAGGTTTAGGTTTTGGGATTTAGGGGTTGGAGTTTAGGGTTTATGGTTTAGGATTTATGATTTGTGGTTTAGGGTTTAGCGTTTAGGTTTTGGGATTTAGGGTTTGGAGTTTATGATTTATGGTTTAGGATTTATGATTTAGGGCTTAGGGTTTATGGTTTAGGATTTATGATTTAGGGCTTAGGATTTAGGGTTTAGGATTTATGGTTTAGGGTTTAAAGTTTGGATATAGGGTTTAGAGTTAAGGGTTTGGGATTTACGATTTAGGGTTTAAAGTTTGGATTTAGGGTTTAGGGTTTAGGATTTAGCATTTAGAGTTTTGGATTTATCGTTTAGGGTTTAATATTTAGAGTTTAGGATTTAGGGTTTAGGTTGTAGTGTGTACGATTTAGGATTTAGAATTTACGGTATAGGGTTTACGATTTAGGGTTTTGAGATGAGGGTTAAGGCGTTAGGGTTTAGGATTTGAAATTTACGGTTTAGGGATTACAATTTTGGGTTTAGGGTTTATCATTTAGGGTTTAGAGTTCAGGGTTTTGTATTTTGTGTTTAGGGTTTAGAGTTCAGAATTTGGTATTTTAGTGTTTGAGGTTTAGGGTTTAGAGTTTTGATTTAGGGTTAAGGATTTAGGGTTTAGGATTAGGGTTAGGGTTTAGGGTTTAGCATTTAGGGTTTAGGGATTAGGGTTCACGGTTTAGGGTTTAGGGTTTAAGGGTTAGGGTTTACGGGGTTAGGGTTTAGTATTTAGAGTTTATGTTTTATGGTTTAGGGTTTAAGGTTTGGTGTTTAGGGTTAGGAGTTTGTGGTTTAGTGTTTAGGGTTTAGTGTTTAGGGTTTAGGGTTTCATGTTTAGGCTTTAGGGGTTCCAGTTGTAGGTTTTGGGTTTAGGGTTTAGGTTATAGGGTTTACGATTTAGGGTATAGAGTTTAGGATTTAGGGTTTAGGGGTTAGGGTTTAGGGTTTAGAGTTTTGACTTAGGGTTTAGAGTTTAAAGTTTGGATTTAGGGTTTGGAGTTGTAGGTTGAAGGTTTAGGGTTTAAGTATTGTGGGTTTTGTTTTTTGGGTTTAGTTTATAGGGTTTAGGGTTTAGGGTGTAGGGTTTAGGGTGTAGGATTAAGGGTTTAGAGTTTAGGGTTTATGGTTAAGGGTTTAGGGTGTAGGGTTTATGTATTAGGTTTTAGGGTAGGGGCTTTTGGTAAAGTGTTTAGGGTTTAGGGTTTAGAGTTTGGTATTTAGGGTTGAGAGTTATTGGTTTAGGGTTTAGGCTTTAGGGTTTATCGTTTAGTGTTTAGGGTTTATCTTTTAAAGTTTAGGGAATAGGCTTTAGGGGTTCGAGTTTTTGGTTTTGGGTTTAGAGTTTAGGGAATAGGGTTTACCATTCAGGGTTTTGAGTTCAGTATTTAGTGTTTTTGGTTTAGAGTTTAGGATTTGGGGTTTAGGGTTTGAGATTTAGGGTTTAGGGTTTATTTTTAGAGGTAAGGATTTAGTGTTTAGGGTTAGGGTTTGGGTTTAAGGTTTAGGGTTTAGGGTTTAAGGTTTAGGGTTTAGGGTTTAAGTTTAGGGTTTAGGGTTTAGGGTTTAGGGTTGATGTATGAGTTTAGGTTTTATGGTTTAGGGTTTAGACTTTAAGGTTTAGGTTATAGAGTTTAGGGTTTAGGGTTTAGCATTTAGAGTTTAGGGTTTAATGTTTAGGGCTGAGGGTGTAGACTTTAAGGTTTAGGTTGTAGGGTGGGTTTAGGCTTTAGGGTTTAGCATTTAGAGTTTAGGGTTTAGGGTTTTGGGTATAGTATTTTGTGTTTAGGGTTTAGAGTTTCGGATTTGTTATTGTAGCGTTTGAGGTTTAGGGTTTAGAGTTTTTATTTAGTGTTGTGGATATAGTATTTAGGATTAGGGTTTGGGTTTAGGGTTTAGGATTTAGGGTGTAAGGTTTAGGGTTTAAGGTTTAGGTTTAGGGTTTAGGGTTTAGGGTTTAGGGTTTAGTGTTTAGGGTTTAGGGTGTAGACTTTAAGGTTTTGGTTTTAGGGTTTAACAGTTAGAGTTTAGGGTTTAATGTTTAGGGTTTAGGGTTTAGGCTTTGGAATTGTAGTTTTAAGAGTTATGGTTAAGGATTTATGGTTAGGGTTTAGCGTTTAGGTTTTGGGATTTAGGGTTTGGAGTTTAGGGTTTATGGTTTAACATTTATAATTTAGGGTTTAAGGTTTAGTATTTACGGTTTAGGGTTTAAAGTTTGGATTTAGGGTTTAGGGTTTAGGATTTACGATTTAGGGTTTAAAGTTTATATTTAGGGTTTAGGGTTTAGGATTTCTCATTTATAGTTTTGGATTTATGATTTAGGGTTTAGTATTTAGAGTTTAGGGTTTAGGATATAGTATTTAGGGTTTAGGGTTTAAGGTGTAGGGTGTAGGGTTTATGATTTAGGGTTTTGAGTTGGGGGTTAAGGCTTTAGGGTTTAGCGTTTGAAGTTTAGGGTTTAGTATTTAGTGTTTAGGGTATAAACTATAGGATTTAGGGTTTAGGGTTTAAGGGTTTAGCATTTAGGGTTTAGGGATTAGGGTTAGGGTTTAGGATTAGGGTTAGGGTTTAGGGTTTAGCATTTAGGGTTTAGGGTTTAGGGTTCACAGTTTAGGGTTTAGGGTTTAAGGGTTAGGGTTTACGGGGTTAGGGTTTAGTATTTAGAGTTTATGTTTTATGGTTTAGGGTTTAAGGTTTGGTGTTTAGGGTTAGGAGTTTGTGGTTTAGGGTTTAGGGTTTAGTGTTTAGGGTTTAGGATTTCATGTTTAGGCTTTAGGGGTTCCAGTTGTAGGTTTTGGGTTTAGGGTTTAGGTTATAGGGTTTACGATTTAGGGTATAGAGTTTAGGATTTAGGGTTTAGGGGTTAGGGTTTAGGGTTTAGAGTTTTGACTTAGGGTTTAGAGTTTAAAGTTTGGATTTAGGGTTTGGAGTTGTAGGTTGAAGGTTTAGGGTTTAAGTATTAAGTTTTAGGGTTTAGGGTTGTGGGTTTTGTTTTTTGGGTTTAGGATATAGTGTTTAGGGTTTAGGGTGTAGGGTTTAGGGTGTAGGATTAAGGGTTTAGAGTTTAGGGTTTATGGTTAAGGGTTTAGGGTTTAGGGTTTATGTATTAGGTTTTAGGGTAGGGGCTTTTGGTAAAGTGTTTAGGGTTTAGGGTTTAGAGTTTGGTATTTAGGGTTGAGAGTTTGTGGTTTAGGGTTTAGGCTTTAGGGTTTATCGTTTAGTGTTTAGGGTTTATCTTTTAAAGTTTAGGGAATAGGGTTTAGGGGTTCGAGTTTTTGGTTTTGGGTTTAGAGTTTAGGGAATAGGGTTTACCATTCAGGGTTTTGAGTTCAGTATTTAGTGTTTTTGGTTTAGAGTTTAGGATTTGGGGTTGAGGGTTTGAGATTTAGGGTTTAGGGTTTATTTTTAGAGGTAAGGATTTAGTGTTTAGGGTTTGGGTTTGGGTTTAAGGTTTAGGGTTTAGGGTTTAAGGTTTAGGGTTTAGGGTTTAAGTTTAGGGTTTAGGGTTTAGGGTTTAGGGTTCAGTGTATAGGTTTAGGTTTTATGGTTTAGGGTTTAGACTTTAAGGTTTAGGTTATAGAGTTTAGGGTTTAGGGTTTAGCATTTAGAGTTTAGGGTTTAATGTTTAGGGCTGAGGGTGTAGACTTTAAGGTTTAGGTTGTAGGGTGGGTTTAGGCTTTAGGGTTTAGCATTTAGAGTTTAGGGTTTAGGGTTTTGGGTATAGTATTTTGTGTTTAGGGTTTAGAGTTTCTGATTTGTTATTGTAGCGTTTGAGGTTTAGGGTTTAGAGTTTTTATTTAGTGTTGTGGATATAGTATTTAGGATTAGGGTTTGGGGTTTAGCGTTTAGGATTTAGGGTTTAGGATTATAGTTAGGGTTTAGGGTTTAGCGTTTAGGGTTTAGGGTTTAGGGTTCACAATTTATGGTTTAGGGTTTAGGGTTTAGGTTTAGGGTTTAGGGTTTAAGGTTTAGGTTTTAGGGTTTAGAGTCTAAACTTTAAGGTTTAGGATGTAGAATTTAGCATTTATAGTTTAGGGTTTAGGGTTTTTGGTTTGGAGTTGTAGGTTTAGGTTTTGGGATATAGGGTTTGGAGTTTAGGGTTTATGGTTTAGGATTTATGATTTGGGGTTTAGGGTTTAGGTTTAGGGTTTAGGGTTTAAGGTTTAGGCTTTAGGGTTTAGGGTCTAAACTTTAAGGTTTAGGATGTAGAATTTAGCATTTATAGTTTAGGGTTTAATGTTTAGGGTTTAGGATTTTGGTTTTGGAGTTGTAGGTTTAGGTTTTGGGATTTAGGGGTTGGAGTTTAGGGTTTATGGTTTAGGATTTATGATTTGTGGTTTAGGGTTTAGCGTTTAGGTTTTGGGATTTAGGGTTTGGAGTTTATGATTTATGGTTTAGGATTTATGATTTAGGGCTTAGGGTTTATGGTTTAGGATTTATGATTTAGGGCTTAGGGTTTAGGGTTTAGGATTTATGGTTTAGGGTTTAAAGTTTGGATATAGGGTTTAGAGTTAAGGGTTTGGGATTTACGATTTAGGGTTTAAAGTTTGGATTTAGGGTTTAGGGTTTAGGATTTAGCATTTAGAGTTTTGGATTTATCGTTTAGGGTTTAATATTTAGAGTTTAGGATTTAGGATATAGTATTTAGGGTTTAGGATTTAGGGTTTAGGTTGTAGTGTGTACGATTTTGGATTTAGAATTTACGGTATAGGGTTTACGATTTAGGGTTTTGAGATGAGGGTTAAGGCGTTAGGGTTTAGGATTTGAAATTTACGGTTTAGGGATTACAGTTTTGGGTTTAGGGTTTATCATTTAGGGTTTAGAGTTCAGGGTTTAGTATTTTGTGTTTAGGGTTTAGAGTTCAAAATTTGGTATTTTAGTGTTTGAGGTTTAGGGTTTAGAGTTTTGATTTAGGGTTAAGGATTTAGGGTTTAGGATTAGGGTTAGGGTTTAGGGTTTAGCATTTAGGGTTTAGGGATTAGGGTTCACGGTTTAGGGTTTAGGGTTTAAGGGTTAGGGTTTACGGGGTTAGGGTTTAGTATTTAGAGTTTATGTTTTATGGTTTAGGGTTTAAGGTTTGGTGTTTAGGGTTAGGAGTTTGTGGTTTAGGGTTTAGGGTTTAGTGTTTAGGGTTTAGGGTTTCATGTTTAGGCTTTAGGGGTTCCAGTTGTAGGTTTTGGGTTTAGGGTTTAGGTTATAGGGTTTACGATTTAGGGTATAGAGTTTAGGATTTAGGGTTTAGGGGTTAGGGTTTAGGGTTTAGAGTTTTGACTTAGGGTTTAGAGTTTAAAGTTTGGATTTAGGGTTTGGAGTTGTAGGTTGAAGGTTTAGGGTTTAAGTATTAAGTTTTAGGGTTTAGGGTTGTGGGTTTTGTTTTTTGGGTTTAGGATATAGGGTTTAGGGTTTAGGGTGTAGGGTTTAGGGTGTAGGATTAAGGGTTTAGAGTTTAGGGTTTATGGTTAAGGGTTTAGGGTGTAGGGTTTATGTATTAGGTTTTAGGGTAGGGGCTTTTGGTAAAGTGTTTAGGGTTTAGGGTTTAGAGTTTGGTATTTAGGGTTGAGAGTTTGTGGTTTAGGGTTTAGGCTTTAGGGTTTATCGTTTAGTGTTTAGGGTTTATCTTTTAAAGTTTAGGGAATAGGGTTTAGGGGTTCGAGTTTTTGGTTTTGGGTTTAGAGTTTAGGGAATAGGGTTTACCATTCAGGGTTTTGAGTTCAGTATTTAGTGTTTTTGGTTTAGAGTTTAGGATTTGGGGTTTAGGGTTTGAGATTTAGGGTTTAGGGTTTAATTTTAGAGGTAAGGATTTAGTGTTTAGGGTTAGGGTTTGGGTTTAAGGTTTAGGGTTTAGGGTTTAAGGTTTAGGGTTTAGGGTTTAAGTTTAGGGTTTAGGGTTTAGGGTTTAGGGTTCAGTGTATAGGTTTAGGTTTTATGGTTTAGGGTTTAGACTTTAAGGTTTAGGATATAGAGTTTAAGGTTTAGGGTTTAGCATTTAGAGTTTAGGGTTTAATGTTTAGGGCTGAGGGTGTAGACTTTAAGGTTTAGGTTGTAGGGTGGGTTTAGGCTTTAGGGTTTAGCATTTAGAGTTTAGGGTTTAGGGTTTTGGGTATAGTATTTTGTGTTTAGGGTTTAGAGTTTCGGATTTGTTATTGTAGCGTTTGAGGTTTAGGGTTTAGAGTTTTTATTTAGTGTTGTGGATATAGTATTTAGGATTTAGGGTGTAAGGTTTAGGGTTTAAGGTTTAGGTTTAGGGTTTAGGGTTTAGGGTTTAGGGTTTAGTGTTTAGGGTTTAGGGTGTAGACTTTAAGATTTAGGTTTTAGGGTTTAACAGTTAGAGTTTAGGGTTTAATGTTTAGGCTTTGGAATTGTAGTTTTAAGAGTTATGGTTAAGGATTTATGGTTAGGGTTTAGCGTTTAGGTTTTGGGATTTAGGGTTTGGAGTTTAGGGTTTATGGTTTAACATTTATAATTTAGGGTTTAAGGTTTAGTATTTACGGTTTAGGGTTTAAAGTTTGGATTTAGGGTTTAGGGTTTAGGATTTACGATTTAGGGTTTAAAGTTTATATTTAGGGTTTAGGGTTTAGGTTTTCTCATTTATAGTTTTGGATTTATGATTTAGGGTTTAGTATTTAGAGTTTAGGGTTTAGGATATAGTATTTAGGGTTTAGGGTTTAAGGTGTCGGGTGTAGGGTTTATGATTTAGGGTTTTGAGTTGGGGGTTAAGGCTTTAGGGTTTAGCGTTTGAAGTTTAGGGTTTAGTATTTAGTGTTTAGGGTATAAACTATAGGATTTAGGGTTTAGGGTTTAAGGTTTAATGTTTAGAGTTTTGATTTATGGTTTAGAGATTTGGGTTTAATGTTTGCTCGTTTAGGGTTTGGGTATAGGGTTTAGCATTAAGGGTTTAGGTTTAAGTATTTTGTGTTTGGGGTTTAGAGTTTAGGATTTGCGGTTTAGGGTTTAAGGTTGAGGGTTTAGAGTATTGATTTAGGGTTTAGGATTAGGAATATAGTTTAGGGTTTGAGGATTAGTGTTTTGTATTCAGCGTTTATCATTTAGGGTTTAGGGCTCAAGGTTTAGTATTTTATGTTTAGGGTTTAGAGTTTAGGATTTGGTATTTTAGTGTTTGAGGTTTAGGGTTTAGAGTTTTGATTGAGGGTTAAGGATTTAGGGTTTAGGATTAGGGTTAGGGATTAGGGTTTAGCATTTAGGGTTTAGGGTTTAGGGTTTTGGGTTTAGGGTTTAGGGTTCAGGGTTTAGGGTTTAGGGTTCAGGGTTCAGGGTTTAGGGACTAGACTTTAAGGTTTAGGTTTCAGGGTTTAGGGTTTAGGGTTTAGGGTTTAGGGTTCAAGGTTTAGGTTTAGGCTTTAGGGTTTAGGGTTTAGACTTTAAGTTTTAGGATTTAGGGATTAGGGTTTAGGGTTTAGCATTTAGAATTTAGGGTTTAATGTTTAGGGTTTAGGGTCTAGACTTTAATGTTTAGGTTTTAGGGTTTAGGGTTTACGGTTTATCATTTATAGTTTAGGGTTTAATGTTTAGTGTTTAGGGTTTTGGGTTTAGTATTTTGTGTTTAGGGTTTAGAGTTTCGAATTTGGTATTTAGCGTTTGAGGTTTAATGTTTAGAGTTTTGATTTAGGGTTAAGGATTTATTATTTAGGATTAGGGGTTGGGGTTTACGGTCTAGACTTTAAGGTTTAGGTTTTAGGGTTTAGGGTTTAGGGTTTGGAGTTGGACGTTTAAGGTTTATGGTTAAGGGTTTATGGTTTAGGGTTTAGCATTTGGGTTTTGGGTGTTAGGGTTTAGAGTTTAGGGTTTAAGGTTTGGAGTTGTAGGTTGAAGGTTTAGGGTTTAAGTATTAAGTTTTAAGGTTTAGGGTTTTGGCTTTAGTTTTTTGGGTTTAGGATATAGGGTTTACGGTTTAGGGTGTAGGGTTTAGGGCGTAGAATTAAGGGTTTAGATTTTAGGGTTTATAGTTAAAGGTTTAGGGTTGAGGGTTTAGGTATTAGGTTTTAGGGTAGGGGCTTTTGGTAAACTGTTTAGGGTTTAGGTTTTTTAGTTATGGATTTAGGGTTTAGGGGTTAGGGTTTATGGTTTATAGTTTGGTGTTTAGGGTTAAGAGTTTGTGGTTTAGGATTTAGGCTTTAGGGTTATCGTTTGGTGTTAAGGGTTTATGGTTTAAAGTTTAGGGTTTAGGGTTTAGGGGTTTGAGTTGTTAGTTTTGGGTTTACAGTTTAGGGTATAGGGTTGACGATTTAGGGTTTTGAGTTTAGTATTTAGTGTTTATGGTTTAGAGTTTAGGATTTGGGGTTTAGGGTTTGAGTTTGAGGGTTTATAGTTTATATAGTTAAGGATTTAAGGTTTAGGGTTTAGAATTTTGATATAGGGTTAAGGATTTAGGGTTTAGGATTAGGGTTAGGGTTAAGGGTTTAGGGTTTAGGGATTAGGGTTTAGGGTTTAGATTTAGGGTTTAGGGTTTAACGTTTAGGGTTAAGGATTTAGGTGTAGTGTTTAGGGCTTAGGGTATAAGGTTTAGGGTTTATGGTTTAGGGTTTGTGGTTTAGGGTTTAGGGTTTAGTATTTTGGGTTTAGGGTTTAGAGTTTAGGATTTGGTGCTTTAGCGTTTGAGGTTTAGGGTTTAGAGTTTTGATATAGGGTTAAGGAATTAGGATTTAGGATTAGGGTTAGGGTTAAGGGTTTATGGTTTAGGGTTTAGGGTTTAGGGTTTAGGTTTAGGGTTTAGGGTTTAGGGTTTAGGGTTTAGGGTATAGACTTTAAGATTTAGGTTTTAGTGTTTAGGGTTTAGGGTTTAGCATTTAGAGTTTGGGGTTTAATGTTTAGGGTTTAGGGTTTAGTATTTTGTGTTTAGGGTTTAGAGTTTAGGATTTGGTATTTTAGCATTTGAGGTTTGGGGTTTAGAGTTTTGATTTAGGGTTAATGATTTTAGTATTTAGGAGTAGGGTTTGGGTTTAGGGTTTAGGGTTTAGGGTTTAAGGTTTAGAGTTTAGGATTTGGTATTTTAGCATTTTAGAATTAGGGTTTAGAGTTTTGATTTAGGGTTAAGGATTTAGTGTTTAGGATTAGGGTTTGGGTTTAGGGTTTAGGGTTTAGGGTTTATGGTTTAGGGTCTAGACTTTTAGGTTTAGGTTTTAGGGTTTACGGTTAAGGGTATAGCATTTAGAGTGTTGGGTTTAATGTTTTGGGTTTAGGTTTTAGGGTTTGGAGTTGTAGGTTAAAGGTTTATGGTTAAGGGTTTATTGTTTAGGGTTTAGCGTTTAGGTTTTAGGTGTTAGGGTTTAGAGTTTAGTGTTTATGGTTTAGGATTTTTAGTTTAGGGTTTAGGGTTTAGGATTTGCAATTTAGATTTTAAAGTATGGATTTAGAGTTTGGAGTTGTAGGTTGAAGGTTTAGGGTTTAGGGTTTTGGGTGTATGGTTTAGGGTTTATGATTTAGGGTTTAGGGTTTAGCATTTAGAGTTTAGGGTTTAGGGTTTAGGGTTAAGGGTTTAGTATTTTGTGTTTAGGGTTTAGAGTTTGGAATTTGGTATTTTAGCATTTGAGATTTAGGGTTTAGAGTTTTGATTTAGGGTTAAGGATTTAGTGTTTAGGATTAGGGTTTGGGTTTAGGGTTTACGGTTTTGGGTTTAGGGTTCAGGGTTCAGGGTTTAGGGTCTATCTAGACTTTAAGGTTTAGGTTTCAAGGTTTAGGGTTTAGGGTTTAGGGTTTAGGGTTCAAGGTTTATGTTTAGGGTTTAGGGTTTTGGGTTTAGACTTTAAGGTTTAGGATTTAGGGATTAGGGTTTAGGGTTTAGCATTTAGAATTTAGGGTTTAATGTTTAGGGTTTAGGATCTAGACTTTAATGCTTAGGTTTTAGGGTTTTGGGTTTACAGTTTATCATTTATAGTTTAGGGTTTAATGTTTAGTGTTTAGGGTTTTGGGTTTAGTGTTTTGTGTTCAGGGTTTAGAGTTTCGGATTTGGTATTTTAGCGTTTGAGGTTTAGGGTTTAGAGATTTGATTTAGGGTTAAGGATTTATTATTTAGGATTAGGGGTTGGGGTTTAGAGTTTAGGATTTGCGGTTTAGGGTTTAAGGTTGAGGGTTTAGAGTATTGATTTAGGGTTTAGGATTAGGAATATAGTTTAGGGTTTGAGGATTAGTGTTTTGGATTCAGCGTTTATCATTTAGGGTTTAGGGCTCAAGGTTTAGTTTTTTATGTTTAGGGTTTAGAGTTTAGGATTTGGTATTTTAGTGTTTGAGGTTTAGGGTTTAGAGTTTTGATTGAGGGTTAAGGATTTAGGGTTTAGGATTAGGGTTAGGGATTAGGGTTTAGCATTTAGGGTTTAGGGTTTAGGGTTTAGGGTTTAGGGTTCAGGGTTTAGGGTTCAGGGTTTAGGGTTTAGGGTTTAGGGTTTAGGGTTCAGGGTTTAGGGTTCAGGGTTTAGGGTTCAGGGTTTAGGGTTCAGGGTTTAGGGACTAGACTTTAAGGTTTAGGTTTCAGGATTTAGGGTTTAGGGTTTAGGGTTTAGGGTTCAAGGTTTAGGTTTAGGTTTAGGGTTTAGGGTTTAGGTTTTAGTCTTTAAGTTTTAGGATTTAGGGATTAGGGTTTAAGGTTTAGCATTTAGAATTTAGGGTTTAATGTTTAGGGTTTAGGGTCTAGACTTTAATGTTTAGGTTTTATGGTTTAGGGTTTACGGTTTATCATTTATAGTTTAGGGTGTAATGTTTAGTGTTTAGGGTTTTGGGTTTAGTATTTTGTGTTCAGGGTTTAGAGTTTCGGATTTGGTATTTTAGCGTTTGAGGTTTAGGGTTTAGATTTTTGATTTAGGGTTAAGGATTTATTATTTAGGATTAGGGGTTGGGGTTTACGGTCTAGACTTTAAGGTTTAGGTTTTAGGGTTTAGGGTTTAGCATTTAGTGTTTTGGGTTTAATGTTTAGGGTTTGGAGATGGACGTTTAAGGTTTATGGTTAAGGGTTTATGGTTTAGGGTTTAGCATTTAGGTTTAGGGTGTTAGGGTTTAGAGTTTAGGGTTTAAGGTTTGGAGTTGTAGGTTGAAGGTTTAGGGTTTAAGTATTAAGTTTTAAGGTTTAAGGTTTTGGCTTTTGTTTTTTGGGTTTAGGATATAGGGTTTAAGGTTTAGGGTGTAGGGTTTAGGGCGTAGAATTAAGGGTTTAGATTTTAGGGTTTATGGTTAAGGGTTTAGGGTTTAGGGTTTAGGTATTAGGTTTTAGGGTAGGGGCTTTTGGTAAACTGTTTAGGGTTTAGGTTTTTTAGTTATGGATTTAGGATTTAGGGGTTAGGGTTTATGGTTTATAGTTTGGTGTTTAGGGTTAAGAGTTTGTGGTTTAGGGTTTAGGCTTTAGGGTTATCGTTTAGTGTTTAGGGTTTATGGTTTAAAGTTTAGGGTTTAGGGTTTAGGGGTTTGAGTTGTTAGTTTTGGGTTATAGTTTAGGGTATAGGGTTGACGATTTAGGGTTTTGAGTTTAGTATTTAGTGTTTATGGTTTAGAGTTTAGGATTTGGGGTTTAGGGTTTGAGTTTGAGGGTTTAGAGTTTATATAGTAAAGGATTTAAAGTTTAGGATTAGTGTTAGGGTTTAAGATTTAGGGTTTAGGGTTTAACGTTTAGGGTTAAGGATTTAGGTGTAGTGTTTAGGGCTTAGGGTATAAGGTTTAGGGTTTATGGTTTAGGGTTTGTGGTTTAGGGTTTAGGGTTTAGTATTTTGGGTTTAGGGTTTAGAGTTTAGGATTTGGTGCTTTAGCGTTTGAGGTTTAGGGTTTCGAGTTTTGATATAGGGTTAAGGAATTAGGGTTTAGGATTAGGGTTAGGGTTAAGGGTTTAGGGATTAGGGATTAGGGTTTAGGGTTTTGGTTTAGGGTTTAGGGTTTAGGGTTTAGGGTTTAGGGTCTAGACTTTAAGATTTAGGTTTTAGTGTTTAGGGTTTAGGGTTTAGCATTTAGAGTTTGGGGTTTAATGTTTAGGGTTTAGGGTTTAGTATTTTGTGTTTAGGGTTTAGAGTTTAGGATTTGGTATTTTAGCATTTGAGGTTTAGGGTTTAGAGTTTTGATTTAGGGTTAAGGATTTTAGTATTTAGGATTAGGGTTTGGGTTTAGGGTTTAGGGTTTAGGGTTTAGGGTTTAGGTTTTAAGGTTGAGAATTTAGGATTTGGTATTTTAGCATTTGAGAATTAGGGTTTAGAGTTTTGATTTAGGGTTAAGGATTTAGTGTTTAGGATTAGGGTTTGGGTTTAGGGTTTAGGGTTAAGTATTTTGTGTTTAGGGTTTAGAGTTTAGGATTTGGTATTTTAGCATTTGAGGTTTAGGGTTTAGAGTTTTGATTTAGGGTTAAAGATTTTAGTATTTAGGATTAGGGTTTGGGTTTAGGGTTTAGGGTTTAGGGTTTAGGGTTGAAGGTTGAGAGTTTAGGATTTGGTATTTTAACATTTGAGAATTAGGGTTTAGAGTTTTGATTTAGGGTTAAGGATTTAGTGTTTAGGATTAGGGTTTGGGTTTAGGGTTTAGGGTTTAGGGTTTATGGTTTAGGGTCTAGACTTTTAGGTTTAGGTTTTAGGGTTTAGGGTTTAGGGTATAGCATTTAGAGTGATGGGTTTAATGTTTTGGGTTTAGGGTTTAGGGTTTGGAGTTGTAGGTTAAATGTTTATGGTTAAGGGTTTATTGTTTAGGGTTTAGCGTTTAGGTTTTAGGTGTTAGGGTTTAGAGTTTAGTGTTTATGGTTTAGGATTTTTAGTTTAGGGTTTAGGGTTTAGGATTTGCAATTTAGATTTTAAAGTATGGATTTAGAGTTTGGAGTTGTAGGTTGAAGGTTTAGGGTTTAGGGTTTAGGGTGTATGGTTTAGGGTTTATGATATAGGGTTTAGGGTTTAGTATTTAGTGTTTAGGGTTTAGAGTTTTGATATAGGGTTAAGGATTTAGGGTTTAGGATTAGGGTTAGGGTTAAGGGTTTAGGGTTTAGGGATTAGGGTTTAGGGTTTAGATTTAGGGTTTAGGGTTTAGGGTCTAGACTTTAAGATTTTGGTTTTAGTGTTTAGGGTTTAGGGTTTAGCATTTAGAGTTTGGGGTTTAATGTTTAGGGTTTAGGGTTTAGTATTTTGTGTTTAGGGTTTAGAGTTTAGGATTTGGTATTTTAGCATTTGAGGTTTAGGGTTTAGAGTTTTGATTTAGGGTTAAGGATTTTAGTATTTAGGATTAGGGTTTGGGTTTAGGGTTTAGGGTTTAGGGTTTAGGGTTTAGGGTTTAAGGTTTAGAGTTTAGGATTTGGTATTTTAGCATTTGAGAATTAGGGTTTAGAGTTTTGATTTAGGGTTAAGGATTTAGTGTTTAGGATTAGGATTTGGGTTTAGGGTTTAGGGTTTAGTGTTTATGGTTTAGGGTCTAGACTTTTAGGTTTAGGTTTAGGTTTTAGGTTTTAGGGTTTAGGGTATAGCATTTAGAGTATTGGGTTTAATGTTTTGGGTTCAGGGTTTAGGGTTTGGAGTTTTAGGTTAAAGGTTTATGGTTAAGAGTTTATTGTTTAGGGTTTAGCATTTAGGTTTTGTGTGTTAGGGTTTAGAGTTTAGTGTTTATGGCTTAGGATTTTGAGTTTAGGGTTTAGGGTTTACGATTTGCAATTTAGATTTTAAAGTATGGATTTAGAGTTTGGAGTTGTAGGTTGAAGGTTTAGGGTTTAGGGTTTAGGGTGTATTGTTTAGGGTTTATGATTTAGGGTTTAGGGTTTACTATTTAGTGTTTAGGGTTTAGAGTTTATGATTTGGTGTTTTAGCGTTTGATGTTTATGGTTTAGAGTTTTGATATGGGATTAAGGATTTAGGGTTTAGGATTAGGGTTAGGGTTTAGGGTTTAAGGTTTAGGGTTTAGGGTTTAGGGTTCAGGGTTCAGGGTTTAGGTTTAGGGTTTATGGTTTAGGGTTTAGGGTTTAGGGTCTAGACTTTAAGATTTAGGTTTTAGAGTTTAGGGTTTAGGGTTTAGCATTTAGAGTTTAGCGTTTAATGTTTAGAGTTCAGGGTTTAGTATTTTGTGTTTAGGATTTAGAGTTTGGAATTTGGTATTTTAGCATTTGAGATTTTGGGTTTAGAGTTTTGATTTAGGGTTAAGGATTTAGTGTTTAGGATTAGGGTTTGGGTTTAGGGTTTAGGGTTTTGGGTTTAGTGTTTAAGGTTTTGAGTTCAGGGTTTAGGTTCAGGGCTTAGGTTTAGGGTTTAGGGTTTAGGATCTAGGGTTTAGGGTTTAGGGTTTATGGTTTAGGGTTTAGGTTTAGGGTTTAGGATTTAGGGTTTAGACTTTAAGGTTTTGGTTTTAGGGTTTAGGGTTTAGGGTTTAGCTTTTAGAGTTTAGGGTTTAATGTCTAGGTTTTAGGGTTTAGGCTTTAAGGTTTAGGTTTTAGGGTTTAGGGTTTAGGCTTTAGCATTTAGAGTTTAGGGTTTAATGTTTAGGGTTTAGGCTTTCGGGTTTAGTATTTTGTGTTTAGTGTTTAGAGTTTAGGATTTGGTATTTTACCGTTTGAGGTTTTGGGTTTAGAGTTTTGATTTATGGTTAAGGATTTGGTATTTAGGATTAGGGTTTGGGTTTAGGGTTTAGGGTTTAAGGTTTATGGTTTAGGTTTTGGGTTTAGGATTTAGGGTTTAGGGTTTAGGGTTTAGAGTTTAGGGTCTAGACTTTAAGGTTTGGGTTTTGGGGTTTAACATTTCGAGTTTAGGGTTTAATGTTTAGGGTTTAGGGTTTAGGGTTTGGAGTTGTAGTTTTAAAGGTTATGGTAAAGGATTTATGGTTTAGGGTTTAGCGTTTAGGTTTTGGGATTTAGGGCTTGGAGTTTAGGGTGTATGGTTTAGGATTTATGATTTGGGGTTTAAGGTTTAGGGTTTAGGATTTACGGTTTAGGGTTTAAAGTGTGGATTTAGGGTTTAGGGTTTAGGGTTTAAGATTTACGATTGAGGGTTTAAAGTTTGAATTTAGGGTTTAGGGTTTAGGATATAGCATTGAGAGTTTTGTATTTATATTTTAGGGTTTAATATATAGAGTTTAGGATTTAGGATATAGTATTTAGGGTTTAGGGTTTAGGGTGTAGGGTGTAGGGTTTTGCGATTTAGGGTTTACAGTTTATGGTATAGGGTTTACGATTTAGGGTTTTGAGTTTAGGGTGAAGGCTTTAGGGTTTAGGGTTTAGGGATTAGAATTTTGTGTTGAGGGTTTCTCATATAGGGTTTTGGGTTTAGGGTTTAGTATTTTGTATTTAGGATTTAGAGTTTAGGATTTGGTATTTTAGCATTTGAGATTTAGGGTTTAGAGTTTTGATTTAAGGTTAAGGATTTAGGGTTTAGGATTAGGGTTAGGGTTTAGGGTTTAGCGTTTAGGGTTTAGGGTTTAGGGCTCACAATTTATGGTTTAGGGTTTAGGGTTTAGGTTGAGGGTTTAGGGTTTAAGGTTTAGAGTTTACGGTTTAGGGTCTAAACTTTAAGGTTTTGGATGTAGAATTTAGCATTTATAGTTTAGGGTTTAATGTTTAGGGTTTAGGGTTTTGGGTTTGGAGTTGTAGGTTTAGGTTTTGGGATTTAGGGTTTGGAGTTTAGTGTTTATGGTTTAGGATTTATGATTTGGGGTTTAGGGTTTAGGTTTAGGGTTTAGGGTTTAAGGTTTAGGGTTTAGGGTTTAGGGTCTAAACTTTAAGGTTTAGAATGTAGAATTTAGCATTTATAATTTAGGGTTTAATGTTTAGGGTTTAGGATTTTGGGTTTAGAGTTGTAGGTTTAGGTTTTGGGATTTAGGGTTTGGAGTTTAGGGTTTGTGGTTTAGGATTTATGATTTATGGTTTAGGGTTTAGCGTTTAGGTTTTGGGATTTAGGGTTTGGAGTTTAGGATTGATGGTTTAGGATTTATGATTTAGGGCTTAGGGTTTATGGTTTAGGATTTATGATTTAGGGCTTAGGGTTTAGGGTTTAGGATTTATGGTTTAGGGTTTAAAGTTTGGATATAGGGTTTAGAGTTAAGGGTTTGGGATTTATTATTTAGGGTTTAAAGTTTGGATTTAGGGTTTAGGGTTTAGGATTTAGCATTTAGAGTTTTGGATTTATCGTTTAGGGTTTAATATTTAGAGTTTAGGATTTATGATATAGTATTTAGGATTTAGGGTTTAGGGTTTAGGTTGTAGGGTGTACGATTTAGGATTTAGAATTTACGGTATAGGGTTTACGATTTAGGGTTTTGAGTTAAGGGTTAAGGCGTTAGGGTTTAGGATTTGAAATTTAGGGTTTAGGGATTACAGTTTTGGGTTTAGGGTTTATCATTTAGGGTTTAGAGTTCAGGGTTTAGTATTTTGTGTTTAGGGTTTAGAGTTTAGGATTTGGTATTTTAGCGTTTGAGGTTTAGGGTTTAGAGCTTTGATTTAGGGTTAAGGATTTAGGGTTTAGGATTAGGGTTAGGGTTTAGGGTTTAGCATTTAGGGTTTAGGGTTTAGGGTTCACGGTTTAGGGTTTAGGGTTTAGGGTTTAGGGTTTAGGGTTTAAGGTTTAGGTTTAGGGGTTATGGTTTAGGGTTTAGGGTCTATACTTTAAGGTTGAGGTTTTAGGGTGTAGGGTGTAGGGTTTAGCATTTAGAGTTTAGGGTTTAATGTTTAGGGTTTAGGGTTTTGGGTTTGGAGTTGTTGGTTTAAGGTTTATGGTTAAGGATTTATGGGTTAGGGTTTAGCGTTTACGTTTTGGGTGTTAGCGTTTAGAGTTTAGTGTTTATGGTTTAGGATTTTGGGTTTGGAGTTTAGGGTTTAGGATTTACGGTTTATGGTTTAAAGTTTGGATTTTGGGTTTAGGGTTTAGAGTTTATGGTTCATCGTTTAGGGTTAGGGTTTAGGGTTTAGAGTTTGTAGTTTAGGGTTGTGGGTTGTGGGTTGTGGGTTTGGTATTTTGTGTTTATGGTTTAGAGTTCAGGATTTGGGGTTTAGGGTTTGAGTTTGAGGGTTTAGAGTTTATATAGTTAAGGATTTTTGGTTTAGGATTAGTGTTAGGGTTTAAGGTTTAGGGGTTAGGGTTTAGGGTTTAGGGTTTAGGGTTTAAGGCATAGGGTTTATGGTGTAAGGTGTAGGGTTTAGGGTTTAGGATTTAGGGTTTAGTGTTTAGGAGTTAGGTTATAAGGTTTAGGGTTTTTGGTGTAGTGTTTAGGGTTTACGGGGTTAGGGTTTAGTATTTAGAGTTTATGTTTTATGGTTTAGGGTTTAAGGTTTGGTGTTTAGGGTTAAGAGTTTGTGGTTTAGGGTTTAGGGTTTAGTGTTTAGGGTTTAGGGTTTCAAGTTTAGGCTTTAGGGGTTCCAGTTGTAGGTTTTGGGTTTAGGGTTTAGGGTATAGGGTTTACGATTTAGGGTATAGAGTTTAGGATTTAGGGTTTAGGGGTTAAGGTTTAGGGTTTAGAGTTTTGACTTAGGGTTTAGAGTTTAAAGTTTGGAATTAGGGTTTGGAGTTGTAGGTTGAAGGTTTAGGGTTTAAGTATTAAGTTTTAGGGTTTAGGGTTGTGGGTTTTGTTTTTTGGCTTTAGGATATAGGGTTTAGGGTTTAGGGTGTAGGGTTTAGGGTGTAGGATTAAGGGTTTAGAGTTTAGGGTTTATGGTTAAGGGTTTAGGGTTTAGGGTTTAGGTATTAGGTTTTAGGGTAGGGGCTTTTGGTAAAGTGTTTAGGGTTTAGGGTTTAGGGTTTAGGTATTAGGTTTTAGGGTAGGGGCTTTTGGTAAAGTGTTTAGGGTTTAGGGTTTAGAGTTTGGTATTTAGGGTTGAGAGTTTGTGGTTTAGGGTTTAGGCTTTAGGGTTTATCATTTAGTGTTTAGGGTTTATCGTTTAATGTGTAGGGTATTGGGTTTAGGGGTTCGAGTTTTTGGTTTTGGGTTTAGAGTTTAGGGAATAGGGTTTCCCATTCAGGGTTTTGAGTTCAATATTTAGTGTTTTTGGTTTAGAGTTTAGGATTTGGGGTTTAGGGTTTGAGGTTTAGGGTTTAGGGTTTATATTTAGAGGTAAGGATTTAGTGTTTAGGGTTAGGGTTTGGGTTTATGGTTTAGGGTTTAGGGTTTAAGGTTTAGGGTTTAGGGTTTAGGGTTTAGGGTTTAGGGTTCAGTGTATAGGTTTAGGTTTTATGGTTTAGGGTTTAGACTTTAAGGTTTAGGTTATAGGGTTTAGGGTTTAGGGTTTAGCATTTAGAGTTTAGGGTTTAATGTTTAGGGCTTAGAGTCTAGACTTTAAGGTTTAGGTTGTAGGGTGGGTTTAGGGTTTGGGGTTTAGCATTTAGAGTTTAGGGTTTAGGGTTTTGGGTATAGTATTTTGTGTTTAGGGTTTAGAGTTTTGGATTTGGTATTGTAGCGTTTGAGGTTTAGGGTTTAGAGTTTTTATTTAGGGGTAAGGATATAGTATTTAGGATTAGTGTTTGGGTTTAGGGTTTAGGATTTAGGGTGTAAGGTTTAGGGTTTAGGGTTTAGGTTTAGGGTTTAGGGTTTAGGGTTTAGGGTTTAGTGTTTAGGGTTTAGGGTGTAGACTTTAAGGTTTAGGTTTTAGGGTTTAACAGTTAGAGTTTAGGGTTTAATGTTTAGGGTTTAGGGTTTAGGCTTTGGAATTGTAGTTTTAAGAGTTATGGTTAAGGATTTATGGTTAGGGTTTAGCGTTTAGGTTTTGGGATTTAGGTAAATTTGGAGTTTAGGGTTTATGGTTTAACATTTATGATTTAGGGTTTAAGGTTTAGTATTTAGTATTTACGGTTTAGGGTTTAAAGTTTGGATTTAGGGTTTAGGGTTTAGAATTTACGATTTAGGGTTTAAAGTTTATATTTAGGGTTTAGTGTTTAGGATTTCGCATTTATAGTTTTGGATTTATGATTTAGGGTTTAGTATTTAGAGTTTAGGGTTTAGGATATAGTATTTAGGGTTTAGGGTTTAAGGTGTAGGGTGTAGGGTTTACGATTTAGAGTTTAGAGTTTACGGTATAGGGTTTATGATTTAGGGTTTTGAGTTGGGGGTTAAGGCTTTAGGGTTTAGCGTTTGAAGTTTAGTGTTTAGGGTTTAGTATTTAGTGTTTAGGATATAAACTATAGGATTTAGGGTTTAGGGTTTAAGGTTTAATGTTTAGAGTTTTGATTTATGGTTTAGAGATTTGGGTTTAATGTTTATCGTTTAGGGTTTTGGGTATTGGGTTTAGCATTAAGGGTTTAGGTTTGAGTATTTTGTGTTTGGGGTTTAGAGTTTAGGATTTGCGGTTTAGGGTTTAAGGTTGAGGGTTTAGAGTATTGATTTAGGGTTTAGGATTAGGAATATAGTTTAGGGTTTGAGGATTAGTGTTTTGGATTTAGCGTTTATCATTTAGGGTTTTGGGTTTAGGGTTTAGGGCTCATGGTTTAGTATTTTATGTTTAGGGTTTAGAGTTTAGGGTTTAGGGTTTAACATTTAAAGTTTAGGATTGAGGATATAGGATTTAGGGTTTAGGGTTTAGATGTAGGGATTAGGGTTTAGGGTGTAGGGTTTATGGTTAAGGGTTTAGGGTTTACAGTTTAGGGTTTATGGTTTAAAGTTTGGAGTTATAGATTTAAGGATTAGGGTTTAGGCTTTAGGGTTTACGATTTACAGTTTATGGTTTATTTTTTAGGGTTTAGAGTTTAGGGATTCGGCTTCAAGGTTTAGAGTTTAGGATTTCAGGTTTGGGGTTTAGGGTTTAAGGTTTAAAGTTTGGATTTAGGGTTTAGGATTTACCTTTTAGGGTTAGGGTTTAGGGCTTAATGTTTAGGGTTAGGGTTTAGGGTTTAGGTTTTAGGATTTTTGTTTAGTGTTTAGGATTTAGGGTTTAGGGTTTAGGGTCTAGAGTTTAATGTTTATGTTTTAGGGTTTAGAGTTTAGTGTTTAGGGTCGACAGTTTAAGGTTTAAGTTTTAGGTTTTAGCATTTAGAGTTTAGGGTTTAATGCTTAGGGCTTAGTGTTTAGGGTTTAGAGTTGTAGCGTTAAGCTTTATGGTTAAGGGTTTCTGGTTTAGTGTTTAGCATTTAGGTTTTGGGTTTTAGGGTTTAGAGTTTAGGGCTTATGGTTTAGGATTTTGGGTTTAGGGTTTAGCATTTAGGATTTGCGGTTTAGGGTTTAAAGTTTTGATTTAGGGTTTGGAGTTGTAGGTTAAAGGTTTAGGGTTTAGGATTTAGGGTTTAAGTATTAAGTTTTAGGGTTTAGGGTTTAGGATTTAGGGTTTAAGTATTAAGTTTTAGGGTTTAGGGTTTTGCGTTTAGTTTTTAGGGTTTAGGATTTAGGGTTTAGGGTTTAGGGTTTAAGATTTAGGGTTTAGGGTCTACAGTTTAAGGTTTAGGTTTAAGGGTTTAGCATTTAGAGTTTAGGGTTTAATGTTTAGGGTTTCGGGTTTTGGGTTTGGGGTTTGGAGTTGTAGGTTTAAGGTTTATGGTTAAGGGTCTGGAAAGAACGCTTTATCAGCGGATTACCCACTCACTTCGCTGAAAAGGTAAGATCAAAAATCATTCAAACGATCGTAGCAATTAATAGTAATTATACTTAATTATAGATTTGAGGCCTATGTTCTCTTGAAAGATTAACTGGAGTATGTAAATGATCGACTATCCAGTCGAATGGAGAAAAAACTCTTGTAATAGTGAATTTGGAATATGCAATGCTATCCGGATCTGAATCATGGCTAAGTTTATGTTCCACTTCTATGGATCCTGTATCAACCAAAATAAACTCATAATATTTTCTAGTCTTCAGTGGATTCTCTGTATCCACATAATTCCTGTTTGTATAACAGGGCTTTAGTAAGTGCTTGACCAGTATCCTTCAAATTCCTTGTCAAGTGCAAGGATAGGATTAACACGCAAAGTAACAATGTCAAAAACTTCACGTTCTTTGGATTTGTTTGATGAAGGTGAGATCGCTTCTTTAAAGCTTTCGAGCTTTCATTGTATATGAGTCTTTAGTTTGGGGAGGAAAATCTAGGTTTTCTGATGGAGAAAAAGAACATGGTTACGATTCTTTAAGAAAGGGTTTCTTAAGAATCAAGGGTGGAAGATGATCGCTAGGTGGTAGCGATGGAAAAGGACTTATGACCTGAGAAGGATTGATAGGAGGTAGGCTAGCAAGAGCCGAAAACTTATTTGGGCTATTCAGTGATGGCCTGATTGCAAAAGGAGAAGCTGAAGGCTTCTTGTCTGTTTCTTTTCCCTTTTCTTGGAAAGGGCCTTTTGTTCCAAATCCTGGCCTTATGACCGGCCTCATGTTTTTCCCTGCAAAAATTCTCTTGTTAGAAAATCCGGGAGAGAGTTTTCTTCCCCTTTGATATATTCAACTTGGAAATCAAAACTCGACAATAAAGCTTGCCATCTAGCAAATATCTGTTTGGAAACAAGATTTTTAACATCCTTTTGTAGAATTTCTTTAGCAAGCAAGAATTCCTTATTAATTAAATCATCTTGAAACTTAGTAATGCAAAGGACAATAGCTAAAACTTCCTTTTTAACAGTACTATAGTTTTTCTAAGCGGAATTCCAAACTCCAGAAGTAAAACGAACTAATTGCTCATGACTTTCAGGTGTTCTCTTTTGCTTGAGAATCCCTCCATAACCGATATGCAAGCATCAGTCTCAACAATCATAAAAGAATCCGGATTAGGGATACCTAAGCAAGGCAAACTCTTAACCATTTCTTTAATCTTAATAACTGCGGAGGTTTGTTCCTTTGTCCATGGAACAGGTATTTTCTTAAGCCTGTCATATAATGGTTTACAAACCTGTCTTACCTTTGGGATGAAGTCCGCAACATAGTTAAGACTACCCAAAAATCTTTATCGAGTTTTGTCTAAGATGACATCTGGGAATTTATTAGAAAACTCAATGGCTCTGCAAATGGGTTTATATGTGCCTTGATATAAATCATGACCAAGAAATCTTATTCTAGTTTGAAAAAGTTTAACCTTTTTGGCGCTAACCACCAGGCCATTATGTTTAACAATTTTAAAGAATATATTTAAATGTTTAAAGTGAGAATCAATGTCCTCAGAAAAGATTAGTACATCATCAATGTAAACAATTGAAATATGACTAATATGATTAAAGATGGAATTCATAATATTTTGAAATTCTGAAGGGGCATTCTTAAGTCCAAAAGGCATAACGTTCCATTCATATTGTCCAAACGGGACATTGAAAGCAGTTTTGTATTTATCCTTTTCGGAAATTTGAATTTGCCAAAATCCTAATTTCATATCAAATTTACTATAAATATTGGCTTTAAAAGTTCTCTTTAAAAGATCCCTTTTATTAGGAATCGGATATCTAATCCACTTTAAAACAGAGTTTAAAGGCTTATAATTAATAACTAGTCGAGGAGAGCCTCTCTCTTTTTCAGCAGCGTTGTTTACATAAAATGCTGAACAACTCCACGGATATTTAGAGGGCCTGATAATGTTATTTTCCAAAAGAGTATTAATCTCCTTTTTGCAAATTTCCATTAAATCATGATTCATTTGAATGGGCCTAGCTTTCGTAGAAATGACCTTTTCATTGAATCCATCAATATAAGGAGATCAACGGTATGGGCTTTTAAGCCCAAAATGCATTTGGAAATTGAGCAAATTTCTTTTTCAAAAGTCTTTTGCAAATTGGCAATCTTAGTTACCATTCCCGGGGTTTTTAAAATTTGCTCAATTTTCTTAATTTTTATATCTTCTTTAAGAAAACAAATCTGGTTGGAAATTAGATTAATTCTAAAAGCAGTTTGTTTATGTAAAAATTTACTTTCTTCGTGAGAAAGAGTTTTAATGAAAGGAAATGAAATTTCTTTTCCTAAGATCTTAGTTTTGATAGAATCAAAATCAGAAATATAAGGTTTTATTTGAGTAATAAATGGTATACCTAAAATAATTTCTTCGTTAATATTTTTAGTTATAACAAAATCATTTTTAAGACATATACCATTATTGCAAATATGAGCATCAAATAGCTTATAATCAATAATTATACGTTCACCTGTGGCGCTGTATAATTTGGTAGTCCCTTTGGTAAGGTACTTAGTAGGAATTAATCCTTCAATAATGCAATTTCGATCTGCACCACTATCTAACAAAGCAATCTTGTTAAGAGTTAAATGATCATTAATAACAAGTTTAATCATAATATGAGAACTCTGAGGTCTAATTTTGGTAATAGCATGGATACCTGCTTCATTATCCGCATCTTCCTCTTGTTCTTCATTATCTGAAGCAATAGCTTTAGAGGATCCTTCATCATTCGACTTCTTTAAGAAGTTTTTAGTGATAGCTTCTATCTCAATCTTATGAAGTCGGACTTAATTCCTTTCATATCCTCTTTAAGAGAATTGATTTCTGCTAAGTTCTTCTCGAGGTTCTTCCTTTTTGGAATCAAATCTGTTCATGATTTGTTTCATGCTAAAAGGAGTTACTTTAGGCTTCTCTTCCTTTTGCCTCATAACCAATTTCTGCAGTTCAAGGAGGTATTTTCTCCTAGCCTCTTCATCTTGAATATGCTCAATAGCAGAGAAGAGGGTTTCAGCAGTCTTCTCAGAAATAACATGGATAGTCTTGCTATCACATAGGCAAAATGCACCATTACAATTACATTCTGACTCTTCTTCTTTAGATTCTGAATTATGGGCTACATTAAGAAATTCTTCATCGTCACTTTCTTCTTCGGATGAAGAATATTCTGAATCAGATGCTTCTTCTTCTTCGCTGATAGAAAAGAGTTTTTGCTTAATTTCTTCATCGACTTCAAGAAGGTTAATCTTCTTCTTTTTCTTCTTATTCCTGGGACACTTATTAGATCTGTGACCCTTTTTACCACATGTCCAGCATGTGTCCTCTGAAGAAGAATCTTTAGAGATTTGCCTCTTTCCTTTCCTTTTGGATTTTTCTCTGGGTTCTCTTCCTTTCCTGGAAGATTTTCTTTTATATTTTCCAGTTGTTTTTTCCCTTTTTCCTGCTTTCCTAGCAGATGGAGGTTTAAGTAAAGGAAATCCAAAATCTTGGCAAAAACTACCAAGTTCTGCATATGTAGTTTTTTGATCTTTCTTAAGCTGTTCTTTTAGCTTAAGATCAGTACATAGCTCCATAGCTACAACATTAATAATACTGATAAGATCTCCGTATGCCAATTGAGAATACAGAATCTTTCCTTCGCATCTATCTCTTATTTTTGATCTTACCTTTTCAGCGAAGTGAGTGGTCATGATAAGATCTGATTGCAATAATGATTATTGGAAAGAACGCTTTTTCAGCGAAGTGAGTGGGTAATCCGCTGATAAAGCGTTCTTTCCAATAATCATTATTGCAATCAGATCTTATCATGACCTTATTTAAAAACATGTCTTTGTACCATCTGAAATCTGTCAATTTCTTGCAGTACAAATTATTCAAGATTTCTAAACTCTGTCTTGGAAAAGACACGGTTCTCCCACGAAATGTTTTGCTATACTATATAGCAGAGTGGCTGTAGCATCTTCGTAGACCACTTCTGAAGGGATATTAGTTCCTTCCTCAGTCTTAATAACTACTTTAGTAGTGGTAGCACCAAGGATATCAGCTCTATTTTGATCAGTGAGATAATTGTCCCACCAGTTTCTAAGGGTTCCTATAAAACCTGCAATGATCATATTAGCGGCTTCCTTATCACCAGCACCTTTCATTTTGTATGCGGTGATGTTCATTCCCATTTCTTGGAGCTTACAATAAATTTGACCTTCTGCCATGCCATCTATGTTCCATTCAGTCAAACTTGAGCCATCTGCAGCAGATGCTGGATGGAGAACGTCTTCCTCAAATTGAACATCAGGGAAAAAAGATCTAGGATAATAATTCCTTTTGTTAGGATGCCTTTCTAACAACGTTCTAAGCTTATTACCTTGTGTAATATTAAGCTTAGACAATTGTTAATTTATCCTGAGAGAGGTTCGTTGTTCCACCGTGTAGGTAGCTTTATGCCAATCTACCTTTTGCAAATTGGCAATCTTAGTTACCATTCCCGGGGTTTTTAAAATTTGCTCAATTTTCTTAATTTTTATATCTTCTTTAAGAAAACAAATCTGGTTGGAAATTAGATTAATTCTAAAAGCAGTTTGTTTATGTAAAAATTTACTTTCTTCGTGAGAAAGAGTTTTAATGAAAGGAAATGAAATTTCTTTTCCTAAGATCTTAGTTTTGATAGAATCAAAATCAGAAATATAAGGTTTTATTTGAGTAATAAATGGTATACCTAAAATAATTTCTTCGTTAATATTTTTAGTTATAACAAAATCATTTTTAAGACATATACCATTATTGCAAATATGAGCATCAAATAGCTTATAATCAATAATTATACGTTCACCTGTGGCGCTGTATAATTTGGTAGTCCCTTTGGTAAGGTACTTAGTAGGAATTAATCCTTCAATAACGCAATTTCGATCTGCACCACTATATAACAAAGCAATCTTGTTAAGAGTTAAATGATCATTAATAACAAGTTTAATCATAATATGAGAACTCTGAGGTCTAATTTTGGTAATAGCATGGATACCTGCTTCATTATCCGCATCTTCCTCTTGTTCTTCATTATCTGAAGCAATAGCTTTAGAGGATCCTTCATCATTTCTGACTTCTTTAAGAAGTTTTTTAGTGATAGCTTCTATCTCAATCTTATGAAGTCTGGACTTAATTCCTTTCATATCCTCTTTAGGGTTTAGAGTTTCGATATAGGGTGAAGGATTTAGGGTTTAGGATTAGGGTTAGTGTTTAGGGTTTAGGGTATAGGGTTTAGGGTTTAGGGTTTAGGTTTAGGGTTTAGGGTTTAGGGTCTAGAGTTTAGGGTCTAGACTTTAAGGTTTAGGTTTTAGGGTTTAGGGTTTAGGGTTTAGCATTTAGAGTTTAGCATTTAATGTTTAGGGTTTAGGGTTTAGTATTTTGTGTTTAGGGTTTAGAGTTGGGGATTTGGTATTTTAGCATTTGATATTTTGGGTTTAGAGTTTTGATTTAAGGTTAAGGATTTAGTGTTTAGAATTTAGGGTTTAGGGTTTAAGGTTTAGGGTTCAGGGTTTAAGTTCAGGGTTTAGGTTTAGGGATTAGGGGTTAGGGTCTAGGGTTTAGGGTTTAGAGTTTAGTGTTCAGGGTTTAGGTTTAGGGTTTAGGGTTTAGGGTTTAGACTTTAAGGTTTTGGTTTTAGGGTTTAGGGTTTAGGGCTTAGATTTTAGAGTTTAGGGTTTAATGTCTAGGGTTTAGGGTTTAGACTTTAAGGTTTAGGTTTTAGGGTTTAGGATTTAGGGTTTAGCAATTAGAGTTTAGGGCTTAATGTTTAGGGTTTAGGCTTTCGGGTTTAGTATTTTGTGTTTAGTGCTTATACTTTAGGATTTGGTATTTTAGCGTTTGAGGTTTAGGGTTTAGAGTTTTGATTTATGGTTAAGGATTTAGTATTTAGGATTAGGGTTTGGGTTTAGGGTTTAGTGTTTAGGGTTTAAGGTTTAGGTTTTGGGTTTGGGATTTATGGTTTAGGGTTTAGGGTTTAGAGTTTAGGGTCTAGACTTTAAGGTTTAGGTTTTAGGGTTTAACATTTAGAGTTTAGGGTTTAATGTTTAGGGTTTAGGGTTTAGGGTTTAGGGTTTGGAGTTGTAGTTTTAAGGGTTATGGTAAAGGATTTATGGTTTAGGTTTTAGCGTTTAGGTTTTGGGTTTGAGGGTTTGGATTTTAGGGTTAATGGTTTAGGATTTATGATTTAGGATTTAGCATTTAGGGTTTTGGATTTACGATTTAGGGTTTAAAGTTTGGATTTAGGGTTTAGGGTTTACGGTTTAGGATTTAGGGTCTAGACTTTAAGGTTTAGGTTTTAGGGTTTAGGGTTTATGGTTTAGAGTTTAGGATTTGGTATTTTAGCATTTGATGTTTAGGGTTTAGAGTTTTGATTTAGGGTTAAGGATTTTGTGCTTAGGATTAGGGTTTGGGTTTAGGGTTTAGGGTCTAGACTTTAAGGTTTAGGTTTTAGGGTTTAGGGTTTAGGGTATAGCATTTAGAGTTTTGGGTTTAATGTTTAGGGTTTAGGGTTTAGGGTTTGGAGTTGTAGGTTAAAGGTTTAGTATTAAGGGTTTATTGTTTAAGGTTTAGCATTTAGGTTTTCGGTGTTATGGTTTAGAGTTTAGTGTTTTTGGTTTAGGATTTTGAATTTAGGGTTTAGGGTTTAGGATTTGCGGGTTAGACTTTAAAGTTTGGATTTAGGGTTTGGAGTTGTAGGTTGAAGGTTTAGGGTTTAGGGTTTAAGTATTAAGTATTAGGGTTTAGGGTTTTGGGTCTTGTTTTTAGGGTTTAGGATATAGGGTTTAGGGTTTAGGGTGTAGGGTTGAAGGTGTAGGATTAAGGGTTTAGAGTTTAGTGTTCATTGTTAAGGGTTTAGGGTTTAGGGTTTAGGTATTAGGTTTTAGGGTAGGGGTTTTTGGTAAAGTGTTTAGGATTTAGGTTTTCAATTTGTGGGTTTAGGGTTTAGGGTTCAAGGCTTAGAGTTTGTGGTTTATGGTTTAGCATTTAGGATTTAGGGTTTTGGGTTTAGAGTTTGGTATTTAGGGTTAAGAGTTTGTGGTTTAGGGTTTAGGCTTTAGGGTTTATCGTTTAGTGTTTAGGGTTTATGGTTTAAAGTTTAGGGTTGAGGATTTAGGGGTTCGAGTTGTTGGTTTTGGGTTTAGAGATTAGGGTAGAGGGTTTACGATTTAGGGTTTTGCGTTCAGTATTTAGTGTTTATGGTTTAGAGTTTAGGATTTAGGGTTTAGGGTTTGATGTTTAGGGTTTAGAGTTTATATTTAGAGATAAGGATTTAGGGCTTAGGATTAGTGTTAGGGTTTAACATTTAGGGTTTAGGGTTTAAGGTTTAAGGTTTAGGTGTAGGGTTTAGGGTTTAGGGTGTAGGGTGTAGGGTTTAGGGTGTAGGGTGTATGGCTTAGGGTTTGTGATTTAGGGTTTAGTGTTTAGGGTGTAGGGTTTAGGTTTAGTGTTTAGGGTGTACGTTTTAGGGTTTATGATTTAAGGTTTAGGGTTTAGTATTTTGTGTTTAGGGTTTTGAGTTTATGATTTGGTGTTTTAGCGTTTGATGTTTAGGGTTTGAGTTTCGATATAGGGTGAAGGATTTAGGGTTTAGGATTAGGGTTAGGGTTTAGGGTTTATGGTTTAGGGTTTAGGGTTCAGGGTTTAGGTTTAGGAGTTAGGGTTTAGGGTTTAGGGTTTAGGGTCTAGACTTTAAGATTTAGGTTTTAGGGTTTAGGGTTTAGGGTTTAGCATTTAGAGTTTATGGTTTAATGTTAAGGGTTTAGGGTTTAGGGTTTAGGTTTAGGGTTTAGGGTTCAAGGTCTAGTGTTTAGGGTCTAGACTTTAAGGTTTAGGTTTTAGGGTTTAGGGTTTAGGCTTTAGCATTAAGAGTTTAGCGTTTAATGTTTAGGGTTTTGGGTTTAGTATTTTGTGTTTAGGGTTTAGAGTTTGGGATTAGTTATTTTAGCATTAGAGATTTTGGGTTTAGAGTTTTGATTTAGGGTTAAGGATTTAGTGTTTAGGGTTTAGGGTTTAGGGTTTAAGGTTTAGGGTTCAGGGTTTAGGTTTAGGGTTTAGGTTTAGGGTTTAGGGGTTAGGGTCTAGGGTTTAGGGTTTAGGGTTTAGTGTTCAGGGTTTAGGTTTAGGGTTTAGAGTTTAGGGTCTAGACTCTAAGGTTTAGGTTTTAGGGTTTAACATCTAGAGTTTAGGGTTTAATGTTTAGGGTTTAGGGTTTAGGGTTTGGAGTTGTAGTTTTAAGGGTTATGGTAAAGGATTTATGGTTTAGGATTTAGCGTTTAGAGTTTAGGGTTTAGGCTTTCGGGTTTAGTATTTTGTGTTTAGTGTTTAGAGTTTAGGATTTGGTATTTTAGCATTTGAGGTTTAGGGTTTAGAGTTTTGATTTATGGTTAAGGATTTAGTATTTAGGATTAGGGTTTGGGTTCAGGGTTTAGTGCTTAGGGTTTAAGGTTTAGGGTTTAAGGTTTAGGTTTTGGGTTTAGGATTTAGGGTTTAGGGTTTGGGGTTTAGGGTCTAGACTTTATGGTTTTGGTTTTAGGGTTTAACATTTAGAGTTTAGTGTTTAATGTTTAGGGTTTAGGGTTTAGGGTTTGGAGTTGTAGTTTTAAGGGTTATGGTTTAGGATTTAGCGTTTAGGTTTTGGGTTTTAGGGTTTGGATTTTAGGGTTAATGGTTTAGGATTTATGATTTAGGATTTAGGGTTTAGGGTTTTGGATTGATGATTTAGGGTTTAAAGTTTGGATTTAGGTTTTAGGGTTTACGGTTTAGGATTTAGGGTCTAGACTTTAAGGTTTAGGTTTTAGGGTTTAGGGTTTAAGGTTTAGAGTTTAGGATTTGGTATTTTAGCATTTGACGTTTAGGGTTTAGAGTTTTGATTTAGGGTTAAGGATTTTGTGCTTAGGATTAGGGTTTGGGTTTAGGGTTTAGGGTCTAGACTTTAAGGTTTAGGTTTTAGGGTTTAGGGTTTAGGGTATATCATTTACAGTTTTGGGTTTAATGTTTAGGGTTTAGGGTTTAGGGTTTGGAGTTGTAGGTTAAAGGTTTATGATTAAGGGTTTATTGTTTAGGGTTTAGCATTTAGGTTTTCGGTGTTATGGTTTAGAGTTTAGTGTTTATGGTTTAGGATTTCGAGTTTAGGGTTTAGGGTTTAGGATTTGCGGGTTAGAGTTTAAAGTTTGGATTTAGGGTTTGAAGTTGTAGGTTGAAGGTTTAGGGTTTAGGGTTTAGGTTTTAAGTATTAAGTTTTAGGGTTTAGGGTTGTGGGTTTTATTTTTAGGGTTTAGGATATAGGGTTTAGGGTTTAGGGTGTAGGGTTTAGCGTGAAGGATTAAGGGTTTAGAGTTTAGGGTTTATGATTAAGGGTTTAGGGTTTGGGGTTTAGGTATTAGGTTTTAGGGTATGGGTTTATGGTAAAGTGTTTAGGATTTAGGTTTTCGAGTTGTGGGTTTAGGGTTTAGGGGTTAGGGTTTAAGGCTTAGTGTTTATGGTTTATGGTTTAGCATTTAGCGTTAGGGTTTTGGGGTTAGAGTTTGGTGTTTAGGGTTAAGTGTTTATGGTTTAGGGTTTAGGCTTTAGGGTTTATCGTTTAGTGTTTAGGGTTTAGGGTTTAAAGTTTAGGGTTGAGGATGTAGGGGTTCGAGTTGTTGGTTTTGGGTTTAAAGTTTAGGGTAGAGGGTTTACGATTTAGGGTTTTGCGTTCAATATTTAGTGTTTATGGTTTAGAGTTTAGGATTTAGGGTTTAGGGTTTGATGTTTAGGGTTTAGAATTTATATTTAGAGTTAAGGATTTAGGGTTTAGGATTAGTGTTAGGGTTTAACATTTAGGGTTTAGGGTTTAAGGTTTAAGGTTTGGGTGTAGGGTTTAGAGTTTAGGGTGTAGGGTTTAGGTTTAGGGTTTAGGGTGTATGGTTTAGGGTTTATGATTTAGGGTTTAGGGTTTTGTATTTTGTGTTTAGGGTTTAGAGTTTAGGATTTGGTGTTTTAGCATTTGATGTTTAGGGTTTAGAGTTTCGATATAGGGTGAAGGATTTAGGGTTTAGGATTAGGGTTAGGGTTTAGGGTTTAGGGTTTAGGGTTTAGGGTTCAGGGTTTAGGTTTAGGGTTTAGCGTTTAGGATCTAGGGTTTAGGGTCTAGACTTTAAGGTTTAGGTTTTAGGGTTTAGGGTTTAAGGTTTGGCATTTAGAGTTTAGCGTTTAATGTTTAGGGTTTAGGGTTTAGTATTTTGTTTTTAGGGTTTAGAGTTTGGGATTTGGTATTTTAGCAGTTGAGATTTTGGGTTTAGAGTTTTGATTTAAGGTGAAGGATTTAGTGTTTAGGGTTTAGGGTTTAGGGTTTAAGGTTTAGGGTTCAGGGTTTAGGTTCAGGGTTTAGGTTTAGGGGTTAGGGGTTAGGGTCTAGGGTTTAGGGTTTAGGGTTTAGTGTTCAGAGTTTAGGTTTAGGGTTTAAGGTTTAGGGTTTAGACTTTAAGGTTTTGGTTTTAGGGTTTAGCTTTTAGAGTTTAGGGTTTAATGTCTAGGGTTTAGGGTTTAGACTTTAAGGTTTAGGTTTTAGGGTTTAGCATTTAGAGTTTAGGGTTTAATGTTTAGAGTTTAGGCTTTCGGGTTTAGTATTTTGTTTTTAGTGTTTAGAGTTTAAGATTAGGTATTTTAGCGTTTGAGGTTTAGGGTTTAGAGTTTTGATTTATGGTTAAGGATTTAGTAGTTAGGATTAGGGTTTAGGGTTTAGGGTTTAAGGTTTAGGTTTTGGGTTTAGGATTTAGGGTTTAGGGTTTAGGGTTTAGAGTTTAGGGTCTAGACTTTAAGGTTTAGGTTTTAGGGTTTAACATTTAGAGTTTAGGGTTTAATGTTTAGGGTTTAGGGTTTAGGGTTTAGGGTTTGGAGTTGTAGTTTTAAGGGTTATGGTAAAGGATTTATGGTTTAGGGTTTAGCGTTTAGGTTTTCGGTTGTAGGGTTTGGATTTTAGGGTTAATGGTTTAGGATTTATAACTTAGGATTTAGGGTTTAGGGTTTTGGATTTACAATTTAGGGTTTAAAGTTTGGATTTAGGGTTTGGGTTTAGGATTTAGCATTTAGGGTTTTGGATTTATGGTTTAGGGTTTAATATTTAGAGTTTAGGATTTCGTATATAGTATTTAGGGTTTAGGGTTTAGGGTGTAGGGTGTAGGATTTACGATTTAGGGTTTAGAGTTTACGGTATAGGGTTTTCGATTTAGGGTTTTGAGTTGAGGGTTAAGGCTTTAGGGTTTAGGATTTAGGGATTAGAGTTTTGGGTTTAGGGTTTATCATTTAGGGTTTTGGGTTTAAGGTTTAGGGTTTAGGGTTTAGTATTTTGTATTTAGGGTTTAGAGTTTAGGATTTGGTATTTTAGCATTTGAGGTTTAGGGTTTAGAGTTTTGATTTAGGGTTAAGGATTTAGGGTTTAGGATTAGGGTTAGGGTTTAGGGTTTAGCATTTAGGGTTTAGGGTTTAGGGTTCACAATTTAGGGTTTAGGGTTGAGGGTTTAGTGTTTAGGGTTTAGGTTTAGGGTTTAGGGTTGAGGGTCTAAACTTTAAGGTTTAGGTTTTAGGGTTTAAGATGTAGGGTTTAGCATTGATTGTTTAGGGTTTAATGTTTAGGGTTTAGGGTTTTGGGTTTGGAGTTCTAGGTTTAAGGTTTATGGTTAAGGATTTATGTGTTAGGGTTTAGCGTTTTGGTTTTGGGTGTTAGGATTTAGAGTTTAGTATTTATGGTTTAGGATTTACGATTTAGGGTTTAAAGTTTGGATTTAGGGTTTTGGGTTTAGAGTTTATGGTTCATGGTTTAGGGTTTAGGGTTTAGGGTCTAGACTTTAAGCTTTAGGTTTTAGGGTTTAGGGTTTAGGGTTTAGCATTTAGAGTTTAGAGTTTAATGTTTAGGGTTTAGGGTTTAGTATTTTGTGTTTAGGGTTTAGAGTTTAGGATTTGGTATTTTGGCGTTTGAGGTTTAGGGTTTAGAGTTTTGATTTATGGTTATGGATTTAGTAGTTAGGATTAGGGTTTGGGTTTAGGGTTTAGGGTTCAGGGTTGAAGGTTTAGGGTGTAGGTTTAGCGTGAAGGATTAAGGATTTAGAGTTTAGGATTTATGATTAAGGGTTTAGGGTTTGGGGTTTAGGTATTAGGTTTTAGGGTAGAGGTTTTGGTAAAGTGTTTAGGATTTAGGGTTTTGAGTTGTGGGTTTAGGGTTTATGGGTTAGTGTTTAAGGCTTAGAGTTTGTGGTTTAGGGTTTAGGCTTTAGGGTTTATCGTTTAGTGTTTAGGGTTTATGGTTTAAAGTTTAGGGTTTAGGGTTTAGGGGTTCGAGTTGTTGGTTTTGGGTTTAGAGTTTAGGGTAGAGGGTTTACGGTTTAGGGTTTTGAGTTCAGTATTTAGTGTTTATGGTTTAGAGTTTAGGATTTGGGTTTTAGGGTTTGAGGTTTAGGGTTTAGAGTCTATATTTAGAGTTAAGGATTTAGGGTTTAGGATTAGTGTTAGGGTTTAACATTTAGGGTTTAGGGTTTAGGGTTTATGTATAGGGTTTAGGGTTTAGGGTGTAGGGTTTAGGTTTAGTGTTTAGGGTGTATGGTTTAGGGTTTATGTGTTTGGGTTTAGCATTTTGGTTTTGGGTGTTAGGATTTAGAGTTTAGTATTTATGGTTTAGGATTTACTATTTAGGGTTTAAAGTTTGGATTTAGGGTTTAGGGTTTAGAGTTTATGGTTCATGGTTTAGGGTTTAGGGTTTAGGGTCTAGACTTTAAGCTTTAGGTTTTAGGGTTTAGGGTTTAGGGTTTAGGTATTAGGTTTTAGGGTAGGGGTATTGGTAAAGTGTTCAGGATTTAGGGTTTTGAGGTGTGGGTTTAGGATTTAAGGGTTAGTGTTTAAGGCTTAGAGTTTGAGGTTTAGGGTTTAGGCTTTAGGGTTTATCGTTTAGTGTTTAGGGTTTATGGTTTAAAGTTTAGGGTTTAGGGTTTAGGGGTTCGAGTTGTTGGTTTTGGGTTTAGTGTTTAGGGTAGAGGGTTTAACATTTAGGGTTTAGGATTAGTGTTAGGGTTTAACATTTAGGGTTTAGGGTTCAAGGTTTAAGGTTTAGGTGTAGGGTTTAGGGTTTAGGGTGTAGGGTTTAGGTTTAGTGTTTAGGGTGTATGGCCTAGGGTTTATGATTTAGGATTTAGGGTTTAGGGTGTAGGGTTTAGGTGTAGTGTTTAGGGTGTATGGTTTAGGGTTTATGATTTAAGGTTTAGGGTTTAGTATTTTGTGTTTAGGGTTTAGAGTTTATGATTTGGTGTTTTAGCGTTCGATGTTTCAGGTTTAGAGTTTCGATATAGGGTGAAGGATTTAGGGTTTAGGATTAGGGTTAGGGTTTAGGGTTTAGCGTTTAGGGTTTAGGGTTTAGGGTTCAGGGTTTAGGTTTAGGGTTTAGGTTTTAGGGTCTAGGGTTTAGGGTCTAGACTTTAAGGTTTAGGTTTTAGGGTTTAGGGTTGAGGGTGTAGCATTTAGAGTTCAGGGTTTAGGGTTTAGTATTTTGCATTTAGGGTTTAGAGTTTGGGATTTGGTATTTTGGCATTTGAGATTTTGGGTTTAGAGTCTTGATTTAAGGTTAAGGATTTAGTGTTTAGGGTTTAGGGTTTAGGGTGGGTTTAAGGTTTAGGGTTTAGGGTTTAGGTTCAGGGTTTAGGTTTAGGGTTTAGGGGTTAGGGTCTAGGGTTTAGGGTTTAGTGTTCAGAGTTTAGGTTTAGGGTTTAAGGTTTAGGGTTTAGACTTTAAGGTTTTGGTTTTAGGGTTTAGGGTTTAGGGTTTAGCTTTTAGAGTTTAGGGTTTAATGTCTAGGGTTTAGGGTTTAGACTTTAAGGTTTAGGTTTTAGGGTTTAGGGTTTAGGGTTTAGCATTTAGAGTTTAGGGTTTAAGGTTTAGGGTTTAGGCTTTCGGGTTTAGTATTTTGTGTTTAGTGTTTAGAGTTTAGGATTTGGTATTTTAGCGTTTGAGGTATAGGGTTTAGAGTTTTGATTTATGGTGAAGGATTTAGTATTTAGGATTAGGGTTTGGGTTTAGAGTTTAGTGTTTAGGGTTTAAGGTTTAGGTTTTGGGTTTAGGATTTAGGGTTTAGGGTTTAGAGTTTAGAGTTTAGGGTCTAGACTTTAAGGTTTAGGTTTTAGGGTTTAACATGTAGAGTTTAGGGTTTAATGTTTAGGGTTTAGGGTTTTGGGTTTAGGGTTTGGAGTTGTAGTTTTAAGGGTTATGGTAAAGGATTTATGGTTTAGGGTTTAGCGTTTAGGTTTTGGGTTTTAGGGTTTGGATTTTAGGGTTAATGGTTTAGGATTTATGACTTAGGATTTAGGGTTTAGGGTTTTGGATTTACGATTTAGGGTTTAAAGTTTGGATTTAGGGTTTAGAATTTACGGTTTGGGATTTACGATTTAGGGTTTAAAGTTTGGATTTAGGGTTTAGGGTTTAGGATTTAGCATTTAGAGTTTTGGATTTATGGTTTAGGGTTTAATATTTAGAGTTTAGGATTTCGGATATAGTATTTAGGGTTTAGGGTTTAGGGTGTAGGGTGTAGGGTTTATGATTTAGGGTTTAGAGTTTACGGTATAGGGTTTTCGATTTAGGGTTTTGAGTTGAGGGTTAAGGCTTTAGGGTTTAGGATTTGGGGATTAAAGTTTTGGGTTTAGGGTTTATCATTTAGGGTTTTGGGTTTAAGGTTTAGTGTTTAGGATTTAGTATTTTGTATTTAGGGTTTAGAGTTTAGGATTTGGGTTAGCGTTTAGGGTTTAGCATTTAGGGTTTAGGGTTTAGGGTTCACAGTTTAGGGTTTAGGGTTGAGGGTTTAGGGTCTAAACTTTAAGGTTTAGGTTTTAGGGTGTAAGATGTAGGGTTTAGCATTTATTGTTTAGGGTTTAATGTTTAGGGTTTAGGGTTTTGGGTTTGGAGTTCTAGGTTTAAGGTTTATGGTTAAGGATTTATGTGTTAGGGTTTAGCGTTTTGGTTTTGGGTGTTAGGATTTAGAGTTTAGTATTTATGGTTTAGGATTTACGATTTAGGGTTTAAAGTTTGGATTTAGGGTTTAGGGTTTAGAGTTTATGGTTCATGGTTTAGGGTCTAGACTTTAAGCTTTAGGTTTTAGGGTTTAGGGTTTAGGGTTTAGCATTTAGAGTTTAGGGTTTAATGTTTAGGGTTTAGGGTTTAGTATTTTGTGTTTAGGGTTTAGAGTATAGGATTTGGTATTTTGGCATTTGAGGTTTAGGGTTTAGAGTTTTGATTTATGGTTATGGATTTAGTAGTTAGGATTAGGGTTTGAGCTTAGGGTTTAGGGTTCAGGGTTTAAGGTTTAGGGTTTAGGTTTTAGGGTTTAGGGTTTAGGGTTTGGAGTTGTAGGTTAAAGGTTTATGGTTAAGGGTTTATTATTTAGGATTTAGCGTTTAGGTTTTGGGTGTTAGGGTTTAGAGTTTAGTGTTTATGGTTTAGGATTTTGAGTTTAGGGTTTAGGGTTTAGGATTTGCGGTTTAGAGTTTAAAGTTTGGATTTAGGGTTTGGAGTTGTAGGTTGAAGTTTTAAAGTTTAGGGTTTACGGATTCAGTATTAAGTTATAGCGTTTAGGGTTTTGAGCTTTGTCTTTAGGGTTTAGGTTATAGGGTTTAGGGTTTAGGGTGTAGGGTTTAGCGTGAAGGATTAAGGGTTTAGAGTTTAGGGTTTATGATTAAGGGTTTAGGGTTTGGGGTTTAGGTATTAGGTTTTTAGGGTGAGCGTTTTGGTAAAGTGTTTAGGATTTAGGGGTTTGAGTTGTGGGTTTAGGGTTTATGGGTTAGTGTTTAAGGCTTAGAGTTTGTGGTTTAGGGTTTAGGCTTTAGGGTTTATCGTTAAATGTTTAGGGTTTATGGTTTATAGTTTAGGGTTTAGGGTTTAGGGGTTCGAGTTGTTGGTTTTGGGTTTAGAGTTTAGGGTAGAGGGTTTACGATTTAGGGTTTTGAGTTCAGTATTTAGTGTTTATGGTTTAGAGTTTAGGATTTGGGTTTTAGGGTTTGAGGTTTAGGGTTTAGAGTTTATATTTAGAGTTAAGGATTTAGGGTTTAGGATTAGTGTTAGGGTTTAACATTTAGGGTTTAGGGTTTAGGCTTTATGTATAGGGTTTAGGGTTTAGGGTTTAAGTATTAAGTTTTAGGGTTTAGGGTTGTGGGTTTTATTTTTAGGGTTTAGGATATAGGGTTTAGGGTTTAGGGTGTAGGGTTTAAGGTGTAGGATTAAGGGTTTAGAGTTTAGGGTTCATGGTTAAGGGTTTAGGGTTTAGGGTTTAGGTATTAGGTTTTAGGGTAGGGGTTTATGGTAAAGTGTTTAGGATTTAGGTTTTCGAGTTGTGGGTTTAGGGTTTAAGGCTTAGTGTTTGTGGTTTATGGTTTAGCATTTAGCGTTAGGGTTTTGGGGTTAGAGTTTGGTGTTTAGGGTTAAGAGTTTATGGTTTAGGGTTTAGGCTTTAGGGTTTATTGTTTAGTGTTTAGGGTTTATGGTTTAAAGTTTAGGGTTGAGGATGTAGAGGTTCGAGTTGTTGGTTTTGGGTTTAAAGTTTAGGGTAGAGGGTTTACGATTTAGGGTTTTGCGTTCAATATTTAGTGTTTATGGTTTAGAGTTTAGGATTTAGGGTTTAGGGTTTGATGTTTAGGGTTTAGAATTTATATTTAGAGTTAAGGATTTAGGGTTTAGGATTAGTGTTAGGGTTTAACATTTAGGGTTTAGGGTTTAAGGTTTAAGGTTTGGGTGTAGGGTTTAGAGTTTAGGGTGTAGGTTTAGAGGAGTTTAGGGTGTATGGTTTAGGGTTTATGATTTAGGGTTTAGGGTTTTGTATTTTGTGTTTAGAGTTTAGAGTTTAGGATTTGGTGTTTTAGCATTTGATGTTTAGGGTTTAGAGTTTCGATATAGGGTGAAGGATTTAGGGTTTAGGATTAGGGTTAGGGTTTAGGGTTTAGGGTTTAGGGTTTAGGGTTTAGGGTTCAGGGTTTAGGGTTTAGCATTTAGAGTTTAGGGTTTAAGGTTTAGGGTTTAGGCTTTCGGGTTTAGTATTTTGTGTTTAGTGTTTAGAGTTTAGGATTTGGTATTTTAGCGTTTGAGGTATAGGGTTTAGGGTTTAGTATTTTGTTTTTAGGGTTTAGAGTTTGGGATTTGGTATTTTAGCATTTGAGATTTTGGGTTTAGAGTTTTGATTTAAGGTGAAGGATTTAGTGTTTAGGGTTTAGGGTTTAGGGTTTAAGGTTTAGGGTTCAGGGTTTAGGTTCAGGGTTTAGGTTTAGGGTTTAGGGGTTAGGGTCTAGGGTTTAGGGTTTAGGGTTTAGTGTTCAGAGTTTAGGTTTAGGGTTTAAGGTTTAGGGTTTAGACTTTAAGGTTTTGGTTTTAGGGTTTAGGGTTTAGGGTTTAGCTTTTAGAGTTTAGGGTTTAATGTCTAAGGTTTAGGGTTTAGACTTTAAGGTTTAGGTTTTAGGGTTTAGGTTTTAGGGTTTAGCATTTAGAGTTTAGGGTTTAATGTTTAGAGTTTAGGCTTTCGGGTTTAGTATTTTGTTTTTAGTGTTTAGAGTTTAAGATTTGGTATTTTAGCGTTTGAGGTTTAGGGTTTAGAGTTTTGATTTATGGTTAAGGATTTAGTATTTAGGATTAGGGTTTAGGGTTTAGGGTTTAAGGTTTAGGTTTTGGGTTTAGGATTTAGGGTTTAGGGTTTAGGGTTTAGAGTTTAGGGTCTAGACTTTAAGGTTTATGTTTTAGGGTTTAACATTTAGAGTTTAGGGTTTAATGTTTAGGGTTTAGGGTTTAGGGTTTAGGGTTTGGAGTTGTAGTTTTAAGGGTTATGGTAAAGGATTTATGGTTTAGGGTTTAGCATTTAGGTTTTCGGTTGTAGGGTTTGGATTTTAGGGTTAATGGTTTAGGATTTATGACTTAGGATTTAGGGTTTAGGGTTTTGGATTTACGATTTAGGGTTTAAAGTTTGGATTTAGGGTTTGGGTTTAGGATTTAGCATTTAGGGTTTTGGATTTATGGTTTAGGGTTTAATATTTAGAGTTTAGGATTTCGTATATAGTATTTAGGGTTTAGGGTTTAGGGTGTAGGGTGTAGGATTTACGATTTAGGGTTTAGAGTTTACGGTATAGGGTTTTCGATTTAGGGTTTTGAGTTGAGGGTTAAGGCTTTAGGGTTTAGGATTTAGGGATTAGAGTTTTTGATTTAGGGTTTATCATTTAAGGTCTTGGGTTTAAGGTTTAGGGTTTAGGGTTTAGTATTTTGTGTTTAGGGTTTAGAGTTTAGGATTGTATTTTAGCATTTGAGGTTTAGGGTTTAGAATTTTAATTTAGCATTAACGATTTAGGGTTTAGGATTAGGGTTACAATTTAGGGTTTAGGGTTTAGGGTTTATGGTTTAGCATTTAGGGTTAGGGTTTAGAGTTTAGGGTTTATGATTTTGGGTTTAGGGTTGAGGGTCTAAACTTTGGGTTTAGGTTTTAGGTTTAAGATGTAGTTTAGCATTGATTGTTTAGGGTTTAATGTTTAGGGTTTAGGGTTTTGGGTTTGGAGTTCTAGGTTTAAGGTTTATGGTTAAGGATTTATGTGTTAGGGTTTAGCGTTTTGGTTTTGGGTGTTAGGATTTAGAGTTTAGTATTTATGGTTTAGGATTCTGATTTAGGAGTTTAAAGTTTGGATTTAGGGTTATGGTTTAGTGTTTAGGGTTTATGATTTAGGGTTTAGGGTCTAGACTTGAAGGTTTTGTTTTAGGGTTTAGGGTTTAGGGTTTAGCATTTAGAGTTTAGGATTAAGGGTTTAGGGTTTAGTATTTTGTGTTTTGGGTTTAGAGTTTAGGATTTGGTATTTTAGCGTTTGAGGTTTAGGGTTTAGAGTTTTAATTTATGGTTACGGATTTAGTAGTTAGGATTAGGGTTTGGGTTTAGGGTTTAGGGTTCAGGGTTTAAGTTTAGGGTGTAGGTTTAGCGTGAAGGATTAAGGGTTTAGAGTTTAGGATTTATGATTAAGGGTTTAGGGTTTGGGGTTTAGGTATTAGGTTTTAGGGTAGAGGTTTTGGTAAAGTGTTTAGGATTTAGGGTTTATGGGTTAGTGTTTAAGGCTTAGAGTTTGTGGTTTAGGGTTTAAACTTTAGGGTTTATCGTTTAGTGTTTAGGGTTTATGGTTTAAAGTTTAGGGTTTAGGGTTTAGGGGTTCGAGTTGTTGGTTTTGGGTTTAGAGTTTAGGGTAGAGGGTTTACGGTTCAGGGTTTTGAGTTCAGTATTTAGTGTTTATGGTTTAGAGTTTAGGATTTCGGTTTTAGGGTTTGAGGTTTAGGGTTTAGAGTTTATATTTAGAGTTAAGGATTTAGGGTTTAGGATTAGTGTTAGGGTTTAACATTTAGGGTTTAGGGTTTAGGGTTTATGTATAGGGTTGAGGGTTTAGGGTGTAGGGTTTAGGTTTAGTGTTTAGGGTGTATGGTTTAGGGTTTATGTGTTTGGGTTTAGCATTTTGGTTTTGGGTGTTAGGATTTAGAGTTTAGTATTTATGGTTTAGGATTTACGATTTAGGGTTTAAAGTTTGGATTTAGGGTTTAGGGTTTAGAGTTTATGGTTCATGGTTTAGGGTTTAGGGTTTAGGGTCTAGACTTTAAGCTTTAGGTTTTAGGGTTTAGGGTTTAGGGTATAGCATTTAGAGTTTAGGGTTTAATGTTTAGGGTTTAGGGTTTAGTATTTTGTGTTTAGGGTTTAGAGTTTAGGATTTGGTATTTTGGCGTTTGAGGTTTAGGGTTTAGAGTTTTGATTTATGGTTATGGATTTAGTAGTTAGGATTAGGGTTTGGGTTTAGGGTTTAGGGTTCAGGGTTTAAGGTTTAGGGTTTAGGTTTTAGGATTTAGGGTTTGGTGTTTGGAGTTGTAGGTTAAAGGTTTATGGTTAAGGGTTTATTATTTAGGATTTAGCGTTTAGGTTTTGGGTGTTAGGGTTTAGAGTTTAGTGTTTATGGTTTAGGATTTGGAGTTAAGGGTTTAGGGTTTAGGATTTGCAATTTAGAGTTTAAAGTTTGGATTTAGGGTTTGGAGTTGTAGGTTGAAGTTTTAAGGTTTAAGGTTTAGGGTTTAAGTATTAAGTTTTAGCGTTTAGGGTTTTGAGCTTTGTTTTTAGGGTTTAGGATATAGGGTTTAGGGTTTAGGGTGTAGGGTTCAGCGTGAAGGATTAAGGGTTTAGAGTTTAGGGTTTATGATTAAGGGTTTAGGGTTTGGGGTTTAGGTATTAGGTTTTAGGGTAGGGGTATTGGTAAAGTGTTCAGGATTTAGGGTTTTGAGGTGTGGGTTTAGGATTTAAGGGTTAGTGTTTAAGGCTTAGAGTTTGAGGTTTAGGGCTTAGGCTTTAGGGTTTATCGTTTAGTGTTTAGGGTTTATGGTTTAAAGTTTAGGGTTTAGGGTTTAGGGGTTCGTGTTATTGGTTTTGGGTTTAGTGTTTAGGGTAGAGGGTTTAACATTTAGGGTTTAGGATTAGTGTTAGGGTTTAACATTTAGGGTTTAGGGTTCAAGGTTTAAGGTTTAGGTGTAGGGTTTAGGGTTTAGGGTGTAGGGTTTAGGTTTAGTGTTTAGGGTGTATGGCTTAGGGTTTATGATTTAGGATTTAGGGTTTAGGGTGTAGGGTTTAGGTTTAGTGTTTAGGGTGTATAGTTTAGGGTTTATGATTTAAGGTTTAGGGTTTAGTATTTTGTGTTTAGGGTTTAGAGTTTATGATTTGGTGTTTTAGCGTTCGCTGTTTCGGGTTTAGAGTTTCGATATAGGGTGATGGATTTAGGGTTTAGGATTAGGGTTAGGGTTTAGGGTTTAGGGTTTAGGGTTTAGGGTTTAGGGTTCAGGGTTTAGGTTTAGGGTTTAGGGTTTAGGGTCTAGGGTTTAGGGTCTAGACTTTAAGGTTTAGGTTTTAGGGTTTAGGGTTGAGGGTGTAGCATTTAGATTTCAGGGTTTAGGGTTTAGTATTTTGCGTTTAGGGTTTAGAGTTTGGGATTTGGTATTTTGGCATTTGAGATTTTGGGTTTAGAGTCTTGATTTAAGGTTAAGGATTTAGTGTTTAGGGTTTAGGGTTTAGGGTTTAAGGTTTAGGGTTTAGGGTTTAGGTTAAGGGTTTAGGTTTAGGGTTTAGGGGTTAGGGTCTAGGGTTTAGGGTTTAGGGTTTAGTGTTCAGAGTTTAGGTTTAGGGTTTAAGGTTTAGGGTTTAGACTTTAAGGTTTTGGTTTTAGGGTTTAGGGTTTAGGGTTTAGCTTTTAGAGTTTAGGGTTTAATGTCTAGTGTTTAGGGTTTAGACTTTAAGGTTTAGGTTTTAGGGTTTAGGGTTTAGGGTTTAGCATTTAGAGTTTAGGGTTTAAGGTTTAGGGTTTAGGCTTTCGGGTTTAGTATTTTGTGTTTAGTGTTTAGAGTTTAGGATTTGGTATTTTAGCGTTTGAGGTATAGGGTTTAGAGTTTAGTGTTTAGGGTTTAAGGTTTAGGTTTTGGGTTTAGGATTTAGGGTTTAGGGTTTAGAGTTTAGAGTTTAGGGTCTAGACTTTAAGGTTTAGGTTTTAGGGTTTAACATGTAGAGTTTAGGGTTTAATGTTTAGGGTTTAGGGTTTTGGGTTTAGGGTTTGGAGTTGTAGTTTTAAGGGTTATGGTAAAGGATTTATGGTTTAGGGTTTAGCGTTTAGGTTTTGGGTTTTAGGGTTTGGATTTTAGGGTTAATGGTTTAGGATTTATGACTTAGGATTTAGGGTTTAGGGTTTTGGATTTACGATTTAGGGTTTAAAGTTTGGATTTAGGGTTTAGGATTTACGGTTTGGGATTTACGATTTAGGGTTTAAAGTTTGGATTTAGGGTTTAGGGTTTAGGATTTAGCATTTAGAGTTTTGGATTTATGGTTTAGGGTTTAATATTTAGAGTTTAGGATTTCGGATATAGTATTTAGCGTTTAGGGTTTAGGGTGTAGGGTGTAGGGTTTATGATTTAGGGTTTAGAGTTTACGGTATAGGGTTTTCGATTTAGGGTTTTGAGTTGAGGGTTAAGGCTTTAGGGTTTAGGATTTGGGGATTAAAGTTTTGGGTTTAGGGTTTATCATTTAGGGTTTTGGGTTTAAGGTTTAGGGTTTAGGGTTTAGTATTTTGTATTTAGGGTTTAGAGTTTAGGATTTGGGTTAGCGTTTAGGGTTTAGCATTTAGGGTTTAGGGTTTAGGGTTCACAGTTTAGGGTTTAGGGTTGAGGGTTTAGGGTCTAAACTTTAAGGTTTAGGTTTTAGGGTGTAAGATGTAGGGTTTAGCATTTATTGTTTAGGGTTTAATGTTTAGGGTTTAGGGTTTAGGGTTTTGGGTTTGGAGTTCTAGGTTTAAGGTTTATGGTTAAGGATTTATGTGTTAGGGTTTAGCGTTTTGGTTTTGGGTGTTAGGATTTAGAGTTTAGTATTTATGGTTTAGGATTTACGATTTAGGGTTTAAAGTTTGGATTTAGGGTTTAGGGTTTAGAGTTTATGGTTCATGGTTTAGGGTCTAGACTTTAAGCTTTAGGTTTTAGGGTTTAGGGTTTAGGGTTTAGCATTTAGAGTTTAGGGTTTAATGTTTGGGTTTAGGGTTTAGTATTTTGTGTTTAGGGTTTAGAGTATAGGATTTGGTATTTTGGCATTTGAGGTTCAGGGTTTAGAGTTTTGATTTATGGTTATGGATTTAGTAGTTAGGATTAGGGTTTGGGCTTAGGGTTTAGGGTTCAGGGTTTAAGGTTTAGGGTTTAGGGTTTAGGGTTTAGGGTTTAGGGTTTGGAGTTGTAGGTTAAAGGTTTATGGTTAAGGGTTTATTATTTAGGATTTAGCGTTTAGGTTTTGGGTGTTAGGGTTTAGAGTTTAGTGTTTATGGTTTAGGATTTTGAGTTTAGGGTTTAGGGTTTAGGATTTGCGGTTTAGAGTTTAAAGTTTGGATTTAGGGTTTGGAGTTGTAGGTTGAAGTTTTAAGGTTTAGGGTTTAGGGTTTAAGTATTAAGTTTTAGCGTTTAGGGTTTTGAGCTTTGTTTTTAGGGTTTAGGATATAGGGTTTAGGGTTTAGGGTGTAGGGTTTAGCGTGAAGGATTAAGGGTTTAGAGTTTAGGGTTTATGATTAAGGGTTTAGGGTTTGGGGTTTAGGTATTAGGTTTTAGGGTAGACGTTTTGGTAAAGTGTTTAGGATTTAGGGGTTTGAGTTGTGGGTTTAGGGTTTATGGGTTAGTGTTTAAGGCTTAGAGTTTGTGGTTTAGGGTTTAGGCTTTAGGGTTTATCGTTAAATGTTTAGGGTTTATGGTTTAAAGTTTAGGGTTTAGGGTTTAGGGGTTCGAGTTGTTGGTTTTGGGTTTAGAGTTTAGGCTATAGGGTTTACGATTTAGGGTTTTGAGTTCAGTATTTAGTGTTTATGGTTTAGAGTTTAGGATTTGGGTTTTAGGGTTTGAGGTTTAGGGTTTAGAGTTTATATTTAGAGTTAAGGATTTAGGGTTTAGGATTAGTGTTAGGGTTTAACATTTAGGGTTTAGGGTTTAGGGTTTATGTATAGGGTTTAGGGTTTAGGGTGTAGGGTTTAGGTTTAGTGTTTAGGGTGTATGGTTTAGGGTTTATGTGTTAGGGTTTAGCATTTTGGTTTTGGGTGTTAGGATTTAGAGTTTAGTATTTATGGTTTAGGATTTACGATTTAGGGTTTAAAGTTTGGATTTAGGGTTTAGGGTTTAGAGTTTATGGTTCATGGTTTAGGGTTTAGGGTTTAGGGTCTAGACTTTAAGCTTTAGGTTTTAGGGTTTAGGGTTTAGGGTATAGCATTTAGAGTTTAGGGTTTAATGTTTAGGGTTTAGGGTTTAGTATTTTGTGTTTAGGGTTTAGAGTTTAGGATTTGGTATTTTGGCGTTTGAGGTTTAGGGTTTAGAGTTTTGATTTATGGTTATGGATTTAGTAGTTAGGATTAGGGTTTGGGTTTAGGGTTTAGTGTTCAAGGTTTAAGGTTTAGGGTTTAGGTTTTAGGATTTAGGGTTTGGGGTTTGGAGTTGTAGGTTAAAGGTTTATGGTTAAGGGTTTATTATTTAGGATTTAGCGTTTAGGTTTTGGGTGTTAGGGTTTAGAGTTTAGTGTTTATGGTTTAGGATTTTGAGTTAAGGGTTTAGTGTTTAGGATTTGCGATTTAGAGTTTAAAGTTTGGATTTAGGGTTTGGAGTTGTAGGTTGAAGTTTTAAGGTTTAAGGTTTAGGGTTTAAGTATTAAATTTTAGCGTTTAGGGTTCGGAGCTTTGTTTTTAGGGTTTAGGATATAGGGTTTAGGGTTTAGGGTGTAGGGTTTAGCGTGAAGGATTAAGTGTTTAGAGTTTAGGGTTTATGATTAATGGTTTAGGGTTTGGGGTTAAGGTATTAGGTTTTAGGGTAGGGGTTTTGGTAAAGTGTTTAGGATTTAGGGTTTTGAGTTGTGGGTTAAGGGTTTAAGGGTTAGTGTTTGAGGCTTAGAGTTTGTGGTTTAGGGTTTAGGCTTTAGGGTTTATCGTTTAGTGTTTAGGGTTTATGGTTTAAAGTTTAGGGTTTAGGGTTTAGGGGTTCGAGTTGTTGGTTTTGGGTTTAGTGTTTAGGGTAGAGGGTTTAACATTTAGGGTTTAGGATTAGTGTTAGGGTTTAACATTTAGGGTTTAGGGTTTAAGGTTTAAGGTTTAGGTGTAGGGTTTAGGGTTTAGGGTGTAGGGTTTAGGTTTAGTGTTTAGGGTGTATGGCTTAGGGTTTATGATTTAGGGTTTAGGGTTTAGGGTGTAGGGTTTAAGTTTAGTGTTTAGGGTGTATGGTTTAGGGTTTATGATTTAAGGTTTAGGGTTTAGTATTTTGTGTTTAGGGTTTAGAGTTTATGATTTGGTGTTTTAGCGTTTGATGTTTAGGGTTTAGAGTTTCGTTATAGGGTGAAGGATTTAGGATTTAGGATTAGGGTTAGGGTTAAGGATTTAGGGTTTAGGGTTTAGGGTTTACGGTTTAGGGTTTAGGGTCTAGGGTTTAGGGTCTAGACTTTAAGGTTTAGGTTTTAGGGTTTAGGGTTTAGGGTGTAGCATTTAGAGTTCAGCGTTTAATGTTTAGGGTTTAGGGTTTAGTATTTTGTGTTTAGGGTTTAGAGTTTGGGATTTGGTATTTTAGCATTTGAGATTTTGGGTTTAGAGTTTGGATTTAGGGTTAAGGATTTAGTGTTTTGGGTTTAGGGTTTAGGGTTTAAGGTTTAGGGTTCAGGGTTTAGGTTCAGGGTTTAGGTTTAAGGTTTAGGGGTTAGGATCTAGGGTTTAGGGTTTAGGGTTTAGGGTTCAGAGTTTAGGTTTAGGGTTTAAGGTTTAGGGTTTAGACTTTAAGGTTTTGGTTTTAGGGTTTAGGGTTTAGGGTTTACCTTTTAGAGTTTAGGGTTTAATGTCTAGGGTTTAGGGTTTAGACTTTAAGGTTTAGGTTTTAGGGTTTAGGATTTGGTGTTTTAGCGTTTGATGTTTAGGGTTTAGAGTTTCGATATAGGATGAAGGATTTAGGGTTTAGGATTAGGGTTAGGGTTTAGGGTATAGTGTTTAGGGTTTAGGGTTTAGGGTTTAGGGTTCAGGGTTTAGGTTTAGGGTTAGGGTTTAGGGTCTAGGGTTTAGTGTCTAGACTTTAAGGTTTAGGTTTTAGGGTTTAGGGTTTAGGCTGTAGCATTTAGAGTTCAGCGTTTAATGTTTAGGGTTTAGGGTTTAGTATTTTGTTTTTAGGGTTTAGAGTTTGGGATTTGGTATTTTAGCATTTGAGATTTTGGGTTTAGAGTTTGGATTTAAGGTTAAGGATTTAGTGTTTAGGGTTTAGGGTTTAGGGTTTAAGGTTTAGGGTTAAGGGTTTAGGTTCAGGGTTTAGGGGTTAGGGTCTAGGGTTTAGGGTTTAGGGTTTAGTGTTCAGAGTTTAGGTTTAGGGTTTAAGGTTTAGGGTTTAGACTTTAAGGTTTTGGTTTTAGGGTTTAGGGTTTAGGGTTTAGCTTTTAGAGTTTAGGGTTTAATGTCTAGGGTTTAGGGTTTAGACTTTAAGGTTTAGGTTTTAGGGTTTAGGGTTTAGGGTTTAGCATTTAGAGTTTAGGGTTTAATGTTTAGGGTTTAGGCTTTCGGGTTTAGTATTTTGTGTTTAGTGATTAGAGTTTAGGATTTGGTATTTTAGCATTTGAGGTTTAGGGTTTAGAGTTTTGATTTATGGTTAAGGATTTAGTGTTTAGGATTAGGGTTTGGGTTTAGGGTTTAGTGTTTAGGTTTTAAGGTTTAGGTTTTGGGTTTAGGATTTACGGTTTAGGGTTTAGGGTTTAGAGTTTAGGGTCTAGACTTTAAGGTTTAGGTTTTAGGGTTTAACATTTAGAGTTTAGGGTTTAATGTTTAGGGTTTAGGGTTTAGGCTTTAGGTTTTGGAGTTGTAGTTTTAAGGGTTATGGTATAGGATTTATGGCTTCGGGTTTAGTGTTTAGGATTTGGGTTTTAGGGTTTGGATTTTAGGGTTAATGGTTTAGGATTTATGACTTAGGATTTAGGGTTTAGGGTTTTGGATTTACGATTTAGGGTTTAAAGTTTGGATTTAGGGTTTAGGGTTTACGGTTTGGGATTTACGATTTAGGGTTTAAAGTTTGGATTTAGGGTGTAGGGTTTAGGTTTAGTGTTTAGGGTGTATGGTTTGGGGTTTATGATTTAAGGTTTAGGGTTTAGTATTTTGTGTTTAGGGTTTAGAGTTTATGATTTGGTGTTTTAGCGTTTGATGTTTAGGGTTTAGAGTTTCGATATAGGGTGAAGGATTTAGGGTTTAGGATTAGGGTTAGGGTTTAGGGTTTAAGGTTTAGGGTTTAGGTTTAGGGTTTAGAGTCTAGGGTCTAGGGTTTAGGGTCTAGGGTGTAGGGTTTAGGTTTAGGGTTTATGGTTTAGGGTTTAGGGTCTAGACTTTAAGGTTTAGGTTATAGGGTTTAGGGTTTACGGTTTAGCATTTAGAGTTTAGCGTTTAATGTTTAGGGTTTAGGGTTTAGTATTTTATGTTTAGGGTTTAGAGTTTGGGATTTGGTATTTTAGCATTTGAGATTTAGGGTTTAGAGTTTTGATTTAGGGTTAAGGATTTAGTGTTTAGGATTTGGGTTTGGGTTTAGGGTTTAGGGTTTAGGGTTTATGGTTTAGGGTCTAGTCTTTTATGTTTAGGTTTTAGGGTTTAGGGTTTAGGGTATAGCATTTAGAGTATTGGGTTTAATGTTTTGGGTTCAGGGTTTAGGGTTTGAAGTTGTAGGTTAAAGGTTTATGGTTAAGGGTTTATTGTTTAGGGTTTAGCCTTTAGGTTTCGGGTGTTAGGGTTTAGAGTTTAGTGTTTATGGTTTAGGATTTTGAGTTTAGGGTTTAGGGTTTAGGATTTGCAATTTAGATTTTAAAGTATGGATTTAAGGTTTGGAGTTGTAGGTTGAAGGTTTAGGGTTTAGGGTTTAGGGTTTATGATTTAGGGTTTAGGGTTTAGTATTTAGTGTTTATGGTTTAGAGTTTATGATTTGGTGTTTTAGCGTTTGATGTTTAGGGTTTAGAGTTTTGATACGGGGTTAAGGATTTAGGGTTTAGGATTAGGGTTAGGGTTTAGGGTTTAGGGTTCAGGGTTTAGGTTTAGGGTTTAAGGTTTGGGGTTTATGGTTTAGGGTTTAGGGTTTAGGGTCTAGACTTTAGGGTTTAGGTTTTAGAGTTTAGGGTTTGTGGTTTAGCATTTAGAGTTTAGCGTTTAATGTTTAGGGTTCAGGGTTTAGTATTTTGTGTTTAGTGTTTAGAGTTTGGAATTTGGTATTTTAGCATTTGAGATTTATGGTTTAGAGTTTTGATTTAGGGTTATGGATTTAGTGTTTAGGATTAGGGTTTGGGTTTAGGGTTTAGGGTTTAGGGTTTAAGGTTTAGAGTTTAGGATTTCGTATTTTAGTATTTGACGTTTAGGGTTTAGAGTTTTGATTTAGGGTTAAGGATTTTGTGCTTAGTATTAGGGTTTGGGTTTAGGGTTTAAGGTTTAGGGTTTAAGGTCTAGACTTTAAGGTTTAGGTTTTAGGGTTTAGGGTTTAGGGTATTGCATTTAGAGGTTTGGGTTTAATGTTTAGGTTTTAGAGTTTAGGCTTTGGAGTTGTAGGTTAAAGGTTTATGATTAAGGGTTTATTGTTTAGGGTTTAGCATTTAGGTTTTCGGTGTTATGGTTTAGAGTTTAGTGTTTATGGTTTAGGATTTTGAGTTTAGGGTTTAGGGTTTAGGATTTGCGGTTTAGAGTTTAAAGTTTGGATTTAGGGTTTGGAGCTGTAGGTTAAAGGTTTAGGGTTTAGGGTTTAAGTATTAAGTTTTAGGGTTTAGGGTTTTGGGTTTTGTTTTTATGGTTTAGGATATTGGGTTTCCGGTTTAGGGTGTAGGGTTTAAGGTGTAGGATTAAGGGTTTAGGGTTTAGGGTTTATGGTTTAGGGTTTTGATTTATGGTTATGGATTTAGAGTTTAGGGTTTAGGGTTTAGGGTCTAGACTTTAAGCTTTAGATTTTAGGGTTTAGGATTTAGGGTTTAGCATTTAGAGTTTAGGGTTTAATGTTTAGGGTTTAGGGTTTAGTATTTTGTGTTTAGGGTTTAGAGTTTAGGATTTGGTATTTTGGCGTTTGAGGTTTAGGGTTTAGAGTTTTGATTTATGGTTATGGATTTAGTAGTTAGGATTAGGGTTTGGGTTTAGGGTTTAGGGTTTAGGGTTTAAGGTTTAGGGTTTAGGTTTTAGGATTTAGGGTTTAGGGTTTGGAGTTGTAGGTTAAAGGTTTATGGTTAAGGGTTTATTATTTAGGATTTAGCGTTTAGGTTTTGGGTGTTAGGGTTTAGAGTTTAGTGTTTATGGTTTAGGATTTTGAGTTACGGGTTTAGGGTTTTGGCTTTAGGGTTTATCGTTTAGTGTTTAGGGTTTATGGTTTAAAGTTTAGGGTTTAGGGTTTAGGGGTTCGTGTTGTTGGTTTTGGGTTTAGTGTTTAGGGTAGAGGGTTTAACATTTAGGGTTTAGGATTAGTGTTAGGGTTTAACATTTAGGGTTTAGGGTTCAAGGTTTAAGGTTTAGGTGTAGGGTTTAGGGTTTAGGGTGTAGGGTTTAGGTTTAGTGTTTAGGGTGTATGGCTTAGGGTTTATGATTTAGGGTTTAGGGTTTAGGGTGTAGGGTTTAAGTTTAGTGTTTAGGGTGTATGGTTTAGGGTTTATGATTTAAGGTTTAGGGTTTAGTATTTTGTGTTTAGGGTTTAGAGTTTATGATTTGGTGTTTTAGCGTTTGATGTTTAGGGTTTAGAGTTTCGATATAGGGTGAAGGATTTAGGATTTAGGATTAGGGTTAGGGTTTAGGATTTAGGGTTTAGGGTTTAGGGTTTAGGGTTTACGGTTTAGGGTTTAGGGTCTAGGGTTTATGGTCTAGACTTTAAGGTTTAGGTTTTAGGGTTTAGGGTTTAGGGTGTAGCATTTAGAGTTCAGCGTTTAATGTTTCGGGTTTAGGGTTTAGTATTTTGTGTTTAGGGTTTAGAGTTTGGGATTTGGTATTTTAGCATTTGAGATTTTGGGTTTAGAGTTTGGATTTAGGGTTAAGGATTTAGTGTTTTGGGTTTAGGGTTTAGGGTTTAAGGTTTAGGGTTCAGGGTTTAGGTTCAGGGTTTAGGTTTAGGGTTTAGGGGTTAGGATCTAGGGTTTAGGGTTTAGGGTTTAGTGTTCAGAGTTTAGGTTTAGGGTTTAAGGTTTTGGGTTTAGATTTTAAGGTTTTGGTTTTAGGGTTTTGGGTTTAGGGTTTAGCTTTTAGAGTTTAGGGTTTAATGTCTAGGGTTTAGGGTTTAGACTTTAAGGTTTAGGTTTTAGGCTTTAGGATTTGGTGTTTTAGCGTTTGATGTTTAGGGATTAGAGTTTCGATATAGGATGAAGGATTTAGGGTTTAGGATTAGGGTTAGGGTTTAGGGTATAGGATTTAGGGTTTAGGGTTTAGGGTTTAGGGTTTAGGGTTTAGGTTTAGGGTTTAGACTTTAAGGTTTTGGTTTTAGGGTTTAGGGTTTAGGGTTTAGCTTTTAGAGTTTAGGGTTTAATGTCTAGGGTTTAGGGTTTAGACTTTAAGGTTTAGGTTTTAGGGTTTAGGGTTTAGGGTTTAGCATTTAGAGTTTAGGGTTTAATGTTTAGGGTTTAGGCTTTCGGGTTTAGTATTTTGTGTTTAGTGATTAGAGTTTAGGATTTGGTATTTTAGCATTTGAGGTTTAGGGTTTAGAGTTTTGATTTATGGTTAAGGATTTAGTGTTTAGGATTAGGGTTTGGGTTTAGGGTTTAGTGTTTAGGTTTTAAGGTTTAGGTTTTGGGTTTAGGATTTACGGTTTAGGGTTTAGGGTTTAGAGTTTAGGGTCTAGACTTTAAGGTTTAGGTTTTAGGGTTTAACATTTAGAGTTTAGGGTTTAATGTTTAGGGTTTAGGGTTTAGGCTTTAGGTTTTGGAGTTGTAGTTTTAAGGGTTATGGTAAAGGATTTATGGCTTCGGGTTTAGTGTTTAGGATTTGGGTTTTAGGGTTTGGATTTTAGGGTTAATGGTTTAGGATTTATGACTTAGGATTTAGGGTTTAGGGTTTTGGATTTACGATTTAGGGTTTAAAGTTTGGATTTAGGGTTTAGGGTTTACGGTTTGGGATTTACGATTTAGGGTTTAAAGTTTGGATTTAGGGTTTAGGGTTTAGGGTGTAGGGTTTAGGTTTAGTGTTTAGGGTGTATGGTTTGGGGTTTATGATTTAAGGTTTAGGGTTTAGTATTTTGTGTTTAGGGTTTAGAGTTTATGATTTGGTGTTCTAGCGTTTGATGTTTAGGGTTTAGAGTTTCGATATAGGGTGAAGGATTTAGGGTTTAGGATTAGGGTTAGGGTTTAGGGTTTATGGTGTAGGGTTTAGGTTTAGGGTCTAGGGTTTAGGGTCTAGGGTTTAGGGTCTAGGGTTTAGGGTTTAGGTTTAGGGTTTATGGTTTAGGGTTTAGGGTCTAGACTTTAAGGTTTAGGTTATAGGGTTTAGGGTTTACGGTTTAGCATTTAGAGTTTAGCGATTAATGTTTAGGGTTTAGGGTTTAGTATTTTATGTTTAGGGTTTAGAGTTTGGTATTTGGTATTTTAGCATTTGAGATTTAGGGTTTAGAGTTTTGATTTAGGGTTAAGGATTTAGTGTTTAGGATTTGGGTTTGGGTTTAGGGTTTAAGGTTTAGGGTTTATGGTTTAGGGTCTAGACTTTTACGTTTAGGTTTTAGGGTTTAGGGTTTAGGGTATAGCATTTAGAGTATTGGGTTTAATGTTTTGGGTTCTGGGTTTAGGGTTTGGAGTTGTACGTTAAAGGTTTATGGTTAAGGGTTTATTGTTTAGGGTTTAGCCATTAGGTTTTGGGTGTTAGGGTTTAGAGATTAGTGTTTATGGTTTAGGATTTTGAGTTTAGGGTTTAGGGTTTAGGATTTGCAATTTAGATTTTAAAGTATGGATTTAGGGTTTGGAGTTGTAGGTTGAAGGTTTAGGCTTGAGGGTTTAGGGTGTATGGTTTAGGGTTTATGATTTAGGGTTTAGGGTTTAGTATTTAGTGTTTATGGTTTAGAGTTTATGATTTGGTGTTTTAGCGTTTGATGTTTAGGGTTTAGAGTTTTGATACGGGGTTAAGGATTTAGGGTTTAGGATTAGGGTTAGGGTTTAGGGTTTAGGGTTTAGGGTTTAGGGTTCAGGGTTTAGGTTTAGGGTTTAAGTTTTAGGGTTTATGGTTTAGGGTTTAGGGTTTAAGTATTAAGTTTTAGGGTTTAGGGTTTTGGGTTTTGTTTTTATGGTTTAGGATATTGGGTTTCGGGTTTAGGGTGTAGGGTTTAAGGTGTAGGATTAAGGGTTTAGGGTTTAGGGTTTATGGTTTAGGGCTTAGGGTTTAGTATTTAGTGTTTATGGTTTAGAGTTTATGATTTAGGTTTCAGGGTTTAGGTTTAGGGTTTATGGTTTAGGGTTTAGGGTCTAGACTTTAAGGTTTAGGTTATAGGGTTTAGGGTTTACGGTTTAGCATTTAGAGTTTAGCGTTTAATGTTTAGGGTTTAGGGTTTAGTATTTTATGTTTAGGGTTTAGAGTTTGGGATTTGGTATTTTAGCATTTGAGGTTTAGGGTTTAGAGTTTTGATTTAGGGTTAAGGATTTAGTGTTTAGGATTAGGGTTTGGGTTTAGGGTTTAAGGTTTAGGGTTTATGGTTTAGGGTCTAGACTTTTACGTTTAGGTTTTAGGGTTTAGGGTTTAGGGTATAGCATTTAGAGTATTGGGTTTAATGTTTTGGGTTCAGGGTTTAGGGTTTGGAGTTGTAGGTTAAAGGTTTATGGTTAAGGGTTTATTGTTTAGGGTTTAGCCATTAGGTTTTGGGTGTTAGGGTTTAGAGATTAGTGTTTATGGTTTAGGATTTTGAGTTTAGGGTTTAGGGTTTAGGATTTGCAATTTAGATTTTAAAGTATGCATTTAGGGTTTGGAGTTGTAGGTTGAAGGTTTAGGCTTGAGGGTTTAGGGTGTATGGTTTAGGGTTTATGATTTAGGGCTTAGGGTTTAGTATTTAGTGTTTATGGTTTAGAGTTTATGATTTGGTGTTTTAGCGTTTGATGTTTAGGGTTTAGAGTTTTGATACGGGGTTAAGGATTTAGGGTTTAGGATTAGGGTTAGGGTTTAGGGTTTAGGGTTTAAGGTTTAGGGTTCAGGGTTTAGGTTTAGGGTTTAAGGTTTAGGGTTTATGGTTTAAGGTTTAGGGTTTAGGGTCTAGACTTTAGGGTTTAGGTTTTAGAGTTTAGGGTTTATGGTTTAGCATTTAGAGTTTAGCATTTAATGTTTAGGGTTCAGGGTTTAGTATTTTGTGTTTAGGGTTTAGAGTTTGGAATTTGGTATTTTAGCATTTGAGATTTATGGTTTAGAGTTTTGATTTAGGGTTATGGATTTAGTGTTTATGGTTAGGGTTTGGGTTTAGGGTTTAAGGTTTAGAGTTTAGGATTTCGTATTTTAGCATTTGACGTTTAGGGTTTAGAGTTTTGATTTAGGGTTAAGGATTTTGTGCTTAGTATTAGGGTTTGGGTTTAGGGTTTAAGGTTTAGGGTTTAAGGTCTAGACTTTAAGGTTTAGGTTTTAGGGTTTAGGGTTTAGGGTATTGCATTTAGAGTTTTGGGTTTAATGTTTAGGTTTTAGAGTTTAGGATTTGGAGTTGTAGGTTAAAGGTTTATGATTAAGGGTTTATTGTTTAGGGTTTAGCATTTAGGTTTTAGGTGTTATGGTTTAGAGTTTAGTGTTTATGGTTTAGGATTTTGAGTTTAGGGTTTAGGGTTTAGGATTTGCGGTTTAGAGTTTAAAGTTTGGATTTAGGGTTTGGAGCTGTAGGTTAAAGGTTCAGGGTTTAGGGTTTAAGTATTAAGTTTTAAAGTTTAGGGTTTTGGGTTTTGTTTTTATGGTTTAGGATATTGGGTTTCGGGTTTAGGGTGTAGGGTTTAAGGTGTAGGATTAAGGGTTTTGGGTTTAGGGTTTATGGTTTAGGGTTTAGGGTTTAGTATTTAGTGTTTATGGTTTAGAGTTTATGATTTGGTGTTTTAGCCTTTGATGTTTAGGGTTTAGAGTTTTGATATGGGGTTAAGGATTTAGGGTTTAGGATTAGGGTTAGGGTTTAGGGTTTAGGGTTTAGGGTTTAGGGTTTAGGGTTTAGGGTTTAGGTTTAGGGTTTAAGGTTTAGGGTTTATGGTTTAGGGTTAGGGTTTAGGGTCTAGACTTTAAGGTTTAGGTTTTAGAGTTTAGGGTTAGTGGTTTAGCATTTAGAGTTTAGCATTTAATGTTTAGGGTTCAGGGTTTAGTATTTTGTGTTTAGGGTTTAGAGTTTGGAATTTGGTATGTTAGCATTTGAGATTTAGGGTTTAGAGTTTTGATTTAGGGTTATGGATTTAATGTTTAGGATTAGGGTTTGGGTTTAGGGTTTAGGGTTTAGGGTTTATTGTTTAAGGTTTAGAGTTCAGGGTTTAGGTTCAGGGTTTAGGTTTAGGGTTTAGGGTTTAGGGTCTAGGGTTTAGGGTTTAGGGTTTAGGTTTAGGGTGTAGGGTTTAGGTTTCAGGGTTTAGGTTTAGGGTTCACCATTTAGAGTTTAGGGTTTAATGTTTAGGGTTTAGGCTTTCGGGTTTAGTATTTTGTGTTTAGTGTTTAGAATTTAGGATTTGATATTTTACCGTTTGAGGTTTAGGGTTTAGAGTTTTGATTTATGGTTAAGGATTTAGTATTTAGGATTAGGGTTTGGGTTTAGTGTTTAGGGTTTAGGGTTTAGGGTTTAAGGTTTAAGGTTTCGATTTTGGGTTTAGGATTTAAGGTTTAGGCTTTAGGGTTTAGAGTTTAGGGTCTAGACTTTAAGGTTTCGGTTTTAGGGTTGAACATTTAGAGTTTAGGGTTTAATGTTTAGGGTTTAGGGTTTAGGATTTGGAGTTGTAGTTTTAAGGGTTATGGTAAAGGAATTATGGTTTAGGGTTTAGCGTTTAGGTTTTGGGATTTAGGGTTTGGAGTTTAGAGTTTATGGTTTAGGATTTATGATTTAGGGTTTTGGGTTTAGGGATTAGGATTTATGGTTTAGGGTTTAAAGTTTGGATTTAGGGTTTAGGGTTTAGGGTTTAGGATTTACGATTGAGGGTTTAAAGTTTGGATTTAGGGTTTAGGGTTTAGGATTTAGCATTGAGAGTTTTGTATTTATATTTTAGGGCTTAATATTTAGAGTTTAGGATTGAGGATATAGTATTTAGGGTTTAGGGTTTAGGGTGTAGGGGGTAGGGTTTACGATTTAGGGTTTAGAGTTTACGGTATAGGGTTTATGATTTAGGGTTTTGAGTTGAGGGTTAAGGCTTTAGGGTTTAGGATTTAGGGATTAGAGTTTTGGGTTTAGGGTTTATCATATAGGGTTTTGGGTTTAGTGTTTAGGGTTCAGGGTTTAGTATTTTGTATTTAGGGTTTAGAGTTTAGGAATGGTATTTTAGCATTTGAGGTTTAGGGTTTAGAGTTTTGATTTAAGGTTAAGGATTTAGGGTTTAGGATTAGGGTTAGGGTTTAGAGTTTAGCATTTAGGGTTTAGGGTTTACGGTCCACAGTTTAGGGTTTAGGGTTTAGGGTTTAGGTTTAGGGTTTAGGGTTTAGGGTTTAAGGTTTACGGTTCACAGTTTAGGGTTTAGGGTGTAGGTTTAAGGTTTATGGTTATGGATTTATGTGTTAGGGTTTAGCGTTTAGGTTTTGGGTGTTAGGATTTGGAGTTTAGTGTTTATGGTTTAGGATTTTGGGTTTAGGATTTAGGGTTTTGAGTTGTGGGTTTAGGGTTTAGGGGTTAGTGTTTAAGGCTTAGAGTTTGTGGTTTATGGTTTAGCATTTAGGGTTTAGGGTTTAGGGTTTAGAGTTTGGTGTTTAGGGTTAAGAGTTTGTGGTTTAGGGTTTAGGGTTTAGGGTTTATCGTTTAGTGTTTAGGGTTTATGGTTTAACGTTTAGGGTTTTGGGTTTAGGGGTTCGAGTTGTTGCTTTTGTGTTTAGAGTTTAGGGTAGAGGGTTTACGATTTAGGGTTTTGTGTTCAGTATTTAGTGTTTATGGTTAAGTGTTTAGGATTTGGGGTTTAGGGTTTGAGGTTTAGGGTTTAGAGTTTATATTTAGAGTTAAGGATTTAGGGTTTAGGATTAGTGTTAGGCTTTAACGTTTAGGGTTTAGGGTTTAGGGTTTACTTATAGGGTTTTGGGTTTTGGGTGTAGGGTTTAGGTTTAGTATTTAGGGTGTATGGTTTAGGGTTTATGATTTAAGGTTTAGGGTTTAGTATTTTGTGTTTAGGGTTTAGAGTTTATGATTTGGTGTTTTAGCGTTTGATGTTTAGGGTTTAGAGTTTTGATATGGGGTTAAGGATTTAGGGTTTAGGGTTTAGGGTTTAGGGTTTAGGGTTCAGGGTTAGGGTTTAGGGTTTATGGTTTAGGGTTTAGGGTCTAGACTTTAAGGTTTAGGTTATAGGGTTTACGATTTACGGTTTAGCATTTAGAGTTTAGCGTTTAATGTTTAAGGTTTAGGGTTTAGTATTTTGTGTTTAGGGTTTAGGGTTTAGGGTTTATGGTTTAGGGTCTAGACTTTTAGGTTTAGGTTTTAGGGTTTAGGGTTTAGGGTATAGCATTTAGAGTATTGGGTTTAAATGTTTGGGTTTAGGGTTCAGGGTTTGGAGTTGTAGGTTAAAGGTTTATGGTTAAGGGTTTATTGTTTAGGGTTTAGCATTTGGGTTTTGGGTGTTAGGGTTTAGAGTTTAGTGTTTGTGGTTTAGGATTTTGAATTTAGGGTTTAGGGTTTAGGATTTGCAATTTAGATTTTAAAGTATGGATTTAGGGTTTGGAGTTGTAGGTTGAAGGCTTAGGGTTTAGGGTTTAGGGTGTATGGTTTAGGGTTTATGATTTAGGGTTTAGGGTTTAGTATTTAGTGTTTATGGTTTAGAGTTTATGATTTGGTGTTTTAGCGTTTGATGTTTAGGGTTTAGAGTTTTGATACGGGGTTAAGGATTTAGGGTTTAGGAGTAGGGTTTGGGTTTAGGGTTTAGGGTTTAGGGTTTAGGGTTTAGAGTTTAGGGCTGAGGGTTTAGGTTTAGGGTTTAGGGTTTAGGGTTTAGGGTTTAGGGTCTAGAATTTAAGTTTTAGGTTTTAGAGTTTAGGGTTTAGTGTTTAGCATTTAGAGGTTAGCGTTTAATGTTTAGGGTTCAGGGTTTAGTATTTTGTGTTTAGGGTTTAGAGTTTGGAATTTGGTATTTTAGCATTTGAGATTTAGGGTTTAGAGTTTTGATTTAGAGTTAAGGATTTCGTGTTTAGGATTAGGGTTTGGGTTTAGGGTTTAGGGTTTAGGGTTTAGGGTTTAAGGTTTAGAGTTCAGGGTTTAGGTTCAGGGTTTAGGTTTAGGGTTTAGGGTTTAGGGTTTAGGGTTCAGGGTTCAGGGTTCAGGGTTTAGGTTTAGGGTTTAGGGTTTAGGGTTTAGATTTAAGGTTTTGGTTTTACGGTTTAGGGTTTAGGGTTTAGCTTTTAGAGTTTAGGGTTTAATCTCTAGGGTTTAGGGTTTAGACTTTAAGGTTTAGGTTTTAGGGTTTACCATTTAGAGTTTTGGCTTTAGGCTTTCGGGTTTAGTATTTTGTGTTTAGTGTTTAGAGTTTAGGATTTGATATTTTACCGTTTGAGGTTTAGGGTTTAGAGTTTTGATTTATGGTTAAGGATTTAGTATTTAGGATTACTGTTTGGGTTTAGGGTTTAGGGTTTAGGGTTTAAGGTTTAAGGTTTCGATTTTGGGTTTAGGATTTAGGGTTTAGGCTTTAGGGTTTAGAGTTTAGCATCTAGACTTTAAGGTTTGGGTTTTTGGGTTGAACATTTAGAGTTTAGCGCTTAATGTTTAGGGTTTAGGGTTTAGGATTTGGAGTTGTAGTTTTATGGTTTATGGTAAAGGAATTATGGTTAAGGGTTTAGCGTTTAGGTTTTGGGATTTAGGGTTTGGACTTTAGGGTTTATTGTATAGGATTTATGATTTAGGGTTTAGGGTTTAGGTTTTAGGGTTTATGGTTTAGGGTTTAAAGTTTGGATTTAGGGTTTAGGGTTTAGGGTTTAGGATTTATGATTGAGGGTTTAAAGTTTGGATTTAGGGTTTAGGGTTTAAGATTTAGCATTGAGAGTTTTGTATTTATATTTTAGGTTTTAATATTTAGAGTTTAGGGTTGAGGATATAGTATTTTGGGTTTAGGGTTTAGGGTGTAGGGTGTAGGGTTTACGATTTAGGGTTTAGAGTTTACGGTATAAGGTTTACGATTTAGGGTTTTGAGTTGAGGGTTAAGGCTTTAGGGTTTAGGGTTTAGGGATTAGAGTTTTGGGTTTAGGGTTTATCGTTTAGGGTTTATCATATAGGGTTTTGGGTTTAGTGTTTAGGGTTCAGGGTTTAGTATTTTGTATTTAGGGTTTAGAGTTTAGTATCTGGTATTTTAGCATTTGAGGTTTAAGGTTTAGAGTTTTGATTTAAGGTTAAGGATTAGGGTTAGGGTTTAGAGTTTAGCGTTTAGGGTTTAGGGTTTAGGGTTCACAGTTTAGGGTTTAGGGTTTAGTGTTTAGGGTTTAGGTTTAGGGTTTAGGGTTTATGGTTTAGGGTTTAGGGTCTAAACTTTAAGGTTTAGGTTTTAGGGTTTAGGATGTAGGGTTTAGCATTTATAGCTTAGGGTTTAATGTTTAGGGTTTAGGGTTTTGGGTTTGGAGTTGTAGGTTTAAGGTTTATGGTTAAGGATTTATGTGTTAGGGTTTAGCGTTTAGGTTTTGGGTGTTAGGATTTAGAGTTTAGTGTTTATGGTTTAGGATTTTGGGTTTAGGGTTTGGGGTTTAGGATTAATGGTTTAGGGTTTAAAGTTTGGATTTAGGGTTAAGGATTTAGAGTTTATGGTTCATGGTTTTTTTTTTTTTTTTTTTATTTTTTATTTGAACGACCCTTGGGGGGGTCAGGGGCTTAGCAACACCCCCAGGCCTTAGCATATATAAAGAAAAGAAGTACAAGGAGGGGGGCATAAACCTTACCTCCCAAAGGTGGAGTTAGGGTTGGTAGCCTCCTAGTCAAAGCTTGTTGGTTCTCCAACCCTTACTCCAAAAGAAAGAAAGGTCCTATCATCTAAGCACCTATGTGAGAGGACTCCTCTCGATACAAAGATTTCTAGGAAAGCATAAATGAGGGAGACTCTCCCTTTACAAAAGGAAAGAAAATCTATCCTAAACCGGGGAGTCTTCTAGGAAGCCAAATGACAGGAGAGTCATCAGAAAAGAGAGCCTGAAGGAGTTCAAGCACCTTCATAGGCCCTCTTTGTTCCGACTCCTTTAGGGTGGTTCCTTTATTCTTTTCAATTTTCTTCTTCTGAAGCTTGCCATGCCTGCTAAGTCACGTGGAAGTAGGTCTGCACATTAGTTTGGGAAGTTGATGGATGTTGAAGTACACCTGAGGATTTGAGATCTGGTGGCTTTGCTTGGAAAGTGAATCTGCTACAAAGTTGGCTTCTCTAAAAGTGTGTATACATTTAAAGTGAGTGAAGTGCGTGGCCAGTTGGTGAAGCTTCTGCAATTGTGTTGAGATGGTCAAGGGATCGCTTTCTTTGTTAAACCAATCTGCAAGTAGTTGGGAGTCGACTTCAAGAATTACCTTCCTATAATTTAGTTGCATACACCAAGCTAGGCCAAAGTTAGCTGCCTCTATTTCATCTTGGTTGTTGGTTCCCTGGCCCAAAGGGACTGAGAAGGCAAGAATAAGCTCTCCATTTTGGTTCCTGAGAATTCCTCCTGCTCCTATCCTTCCGGGATTGTTTAATGCACTCCCATCTGTGTTGATTTTGACCAATTGTCTGGAGGTTTTGCCACTGAATTGCAGTCACTGGATATCATAGTCTGACTTTCTAAGAGTGTACAAATCTTATTCCATCCCAAAGGCCAGTGGATGTAGGGAAACTTAATCTGTAGTAATTTGAAGCTGTCCAGGATCACTAAGTGTTTGACTCTTGCCATATTGGATTGTTTTCCCCCATATTTTACAGCACACCTGTTCTTCCACAAGTTCCAACAAATAAAAATTGGTATCACTTGAAGGATCAGCTGATGTGCTTCATTGTTGTGAGGGTAACTCCACCATCTCATAATCATGTTTCTAAGAGGCAAATAGTGCATTGGAATTCCAAGGAAGTGGCAAAGTATTTCGGACACTGTTTAGCAAAGTTCCCGAGTTGAAAATATGCTCTATAGTGTCCATTCCTAGAGTGACAGATGATGCAGACACGAGTTCAACTCCAAATCTCAACATTGTTCATTAGTAGGAAGCTTGCCCTGATTGCTCTCCATATTAGAAGGAACATTTGAAGGGAACCTGCTACGCCAAGTGTAGGAATTAATTTTGGTTTTATCTCTTTTTCTCTAATGTTGTTCCAGTGAGGTAATAGAGAACATGCCATTTGGTGTTGAGACTCCACATGCTTTGATCAGCCGGTTCTGCTGAAGTTGGAGTTGGGTAGAGAGAATATTGTGTATTTGGTTGTGAGGGGTGCTTGGATGACCTTGTCCATGTTCCTTCATCCGGCTTGATAAAATCAGAGACCTTAACATTATTGAACTGTTACTCTCGGAGGTGTATTGAGCAGAGGACCTACACCTGTGATTATCCCACCAAAAGGAGCAAGAACCACTCCTTATTTTCCACTGTATATGTCTCTCCACCTTAGTTCTGTTCTTCATCATGATTCTCCAAGTTTGAGATTCACCTGTATCCCATTTTTTGCTTATGGGGTTAGATCTTTGGCAATACTTTGCCTCAAGAAAATCCCCCCATAAAGTTTGTTTTGATCTGAAAGTCCACCATTGTTTGAACTGAAAAGCTTGGCATACATCACTCATAAGTCTAACACCAATTCCTCCTTCATCATATGGGAAACTGAGATTTCTCCAGGAGGACCAATGATATTTTTTCTTATCAGTTCTCCAGCCCCAGAAAAAATCAGCCAAAATGCTTTGGATTTGCTTAAGAATGGTAGAAGGAAGGGAGATGGCTGATAATATGTGAATAGGGAGTGATTGAAGGACATGTTTGATCATAGTTGCCTTACCCCCATAAGTCAACATTTTAGAGTTCCATCCAGTGATTCTGTTGACAATCTTATTGATAAGTTCTGAGAAATAGATGTTCCTGTACCTTCCAGCAGCAATAGGGCATCCAAGGTATGTGATGGGAGCTTCTTTCTTGTGAAAACCTGTATTTTTCTTAATGCATCACAGGTGGTTCTGAAAGCATTAGAGTGGAGCATAAAGTGACTCTTGGCCTTATTGATCAGCTGACCAGAAACTCTTTCATAAGTAGTCAAAGTATCCATAATTAGCTTAAGAGAATGCTTCCTTCCCGAGGTGAAGATTATAACATCATCAGCAAAGCTAAGGTGGTTGATTTGAGGTCCCTTCTTTCCATATAGAAGCCATGGTAGAGGAGTTACAGTGCGAGTTGTTCGGTGATCTTGGCGACATCTCGGCACCTAAAATAAATAGGGCTGAGGATAGGGGTCTCCTTGTTTGAGGCCTCTAGTGGAATGAAAGAAGCCATGCCTCTTGCCATTAATAATAATAGAGTACGAGTTGTTGGCCATGATCCTCGGAACATATCGATGACAAGTTCCTCAAATCCCGTCTTTACGAGGATAATACAAGTATAGGACCAAGATACCTGTCATAAGCTTTAGCCATATCAAGTTTGATCACTACATTGCTTCCAATGTTAGGTTTCTGATCCGTGGATGATTTCTTGAGCAAGCATAATATTCTCGGATATACTTCTACCTTTAACAAAGCTTTTGATTAGGGGAGATAAGACTAGGCGGAATAGGAGCTAGTCCGAAGTGCAGAAGTTTGGAAATGATCTTGTTGGTGAGATTACTCAAACTTATGAGTGCGAACTCGAAAGCTTGTTAGGATGCTTCACTTTGGGAATCGGACCGGACAAGCATGGGAGAAGAATTTTGGAAGCATTTGCCCACAAAAAGGCATGAATGGCGCTAGCAGATCCTTGGCGATAATGTGCGGCATTTCTGAAAGAAATGGCCATTCATTCCATCTGGCCCTGCAGCTGAATTGGGATTCATGGAATAAACCACCTCTTTCAATTCCTGCATAGTAGGCAGATCCTTCATTCTGTCATTGTGCTCCTGATTGACCATTCTGGGAATGCAGCTCAAAGGGCCTTCATCAATAGGTTTCTCTTCTCCTGTGAATATATGTTGAAAATGGTCACAGGCTGCCTGTGCAATGTGTTCATCCCCCTGTATCCATTCCTCATCCTCTGTGAGGATTTTGTGAATAAACTATCTCCTCCTTCTGCCCCTAATCAGAGCATGAAAGTACTTGGAATTGGCATCCCCTTCTTTAAACCATTGTAGTTGAGTCTTTTATCTAAGGATAGAATCTTCAAGTTTCATGAATCTGATGTACTCAGCATTAATGCAATGAAGCGCTGCTCTATGCTCCTCTGTGTTGCTGTGAATAAGATTATCTTCTGCTATTCTGATTCTTTCTTCAAAATTCCTGACCTTAGCAAATATGTCACCAAACTTTTCTTTGGACCAAACACTGAGGGTAGCTGCAAGCCTTCTCATTTACAGTGGAAGATCCACGTAGGATTACCTTCAATCTGCTTGTTCCAACTCTCGATTCTGATTTCTTCAAAGGAAGGTTGGTCGATCCAGGTTGAGAAATGCGAAATATTTAATATGAGTGTCTACTCTAGTATTCATCTCCATAAAAGTGGACAATGATCAGAACCCACGAAGGGAGGTGAGTAATGGTGGTCTGTGGCATGTTTTGCGCCAGCGATCATTAACCATAGCCCCATCGACCTTTTCCAAATTAAAGTTGATTCCTCTTTGATTTGACCAGTGAACCTTGGTCCATTGAATCAGATCGGTGAGTCCACAGGCTTGAATAGTAGCAATGAAGTCCATGCTTTTCCTCATGTTGTAGGGTTGCCACCTAATTTTTCCTCTCAGACGATAATGACATTAAAGTCCCCAGCTGTGCACCAAGGAGTGGCATTTCTAGTATCGACAAAGTGGAGTAATCTGTCCCAAAGAGGTCTCCTGAGATAGTCCTTGCATTTGGCATACACAAAGGTCTTGATGTAGGTTTGGAGCTTACGTATGGTTGATTTCACGGTGATCTGCTGCTCATCGATTCAAGCACCTTACAAATAATATCATTGTTCCGGAAGAGCCAAATTTTTCCATTGGAGTTTCCATTTGCATGATCCATAGTAAGCATACTTTTAAACATATTAATATGGCTATTATGCGAGAAGGGTTCGAGGATTGCAATCATAGATATATAGTGAATAGTTACGAGATTTTTGAGTCTTTCAATAACACCTTGGGTATTGATACCTCTAACATTCCATATGATCGTAGCAATCATTGAGAGGATTTAGAGGAAAAAGCCTTGTATTTGGTCTTCTGCGATGGCGGGAATGGTTAGTGACTTTTTGAGGAGTTTATCAAGGTGTATACCTGCGGGGAGAGTCCTTGATTGTTGGTAACTGAAGTAGTTCCTTGTCCAGCTCACGATCTTTGTTGGGGTGAATGCATTGATGAGAAGTTGACAAGTCTCATCATCATCTTCTGGTCAATTCGGAAGCCTTGTCTTCTTCTATTTCATCTTGAAATCTCCACTGCATACTCATCTCTCAAGGTAGCATTATCTTTGATCGGGGGTTTTCCAGGGGTAGGGTATTGTCTTGAGCTTTAAGGGGCACTACATCCATAACTTGATCAACCATGATGAAGTCTTTACAAGGAGTTCCTGCCGGATTTGTCGATCGCTCTTGTTCTTGCTGATTTATTCTGCTGTTTCTTCTTGATTGCTTCCTTTTTTCTTGCTTGGTTTGTTTTTACTTTTGGGAGTATCCACTTGTTTCTGGAACTTGCTTTGTTTCCCATATCTTTTGCCATAGAGCCTTGTACGTGTTTATGTCCTGCATGTTTGAGTTATTCTGTTGATTGGTTTCTCTACGATTTGGTGAACCTGTTCTTGTTGATGATGACCATCTTTTTAGTGGTTGCAGAGGCTTGAAGGTCGATCCTGTGGTCAACCAAAGAGATCTCTGCACGGCAGGAGGTAAATCCTCCCTTAGGTTCCTTCTGAGTTAGTGGTTTTCTCACGCCCTTCCATCCTCACTCCATGACTCGGTGAGAAAAAACAACAGAGGGGCCAGCAGGAAGGGAATACAAATTTCTTGAGCTGCTCGAGCATCGATATTAACGGGAAGGGGGTACAGAATCGAGCACCAGATTCATCAACATATTCACGAGTTGCGGATCAATACGAGAGTTGCAGGTTGTGAATCCTTAGCTTTGTTTGTTTGCTCCACTGTTTTCTGCGACTGCACCTTGGAAACATGTGTCTTACCTTGTTCCCGATTCATTCTTGATGATTTTTGTTTTTCTTCCTAGTTTGAGTTTGCCAATGTTCTTCATTTGGTATGGTATCCTCTTCAACTGGTCCATTTTCTTTAGTTTGCCTATCAGGGTGTGTTTTCTCCTTGTCTTGTTGTTGTTGAGTGGATTCTTTGGGTGTCTGATGTGTCAGCTTCTCCTGTCCTTTCTTGTTTGCCTCCAACTCCTTCTTCCTTTTGATTACTTCATCCCTTCCTTTCACTGGGCATTCTCCTATAATGTGTCCTTGATGCTTGCAATATAAACAATAGGAAGGAACCTCTTCAAATTCTATAATCTGCCATTTGCCAAGTGTGGGATCCTTCTCAAAGAAGCCTAACCACACATGTTGTGGTCTTTCCTTAGTGATGTCAATCTGGACCCTCACTTTAGCTACACTTCCTCTAGTTTTCTGCATAGTAGCAGAGTCCAGATAGAGAGCTTTACCAATGGGGGACAGCAAGGGAGTAAGAATATCCATGTAATAACAATGCCAGGGGAGCTCAGGTAGTGTGATCCATATAGGTACAATAGGAGTCTCCTCAGCAGGTTTGAAGGTAGGAGTCTAAACTTGTAGCTTCATGGATTGGCCAGCAATATACATTCTCTGTTTGGTCCACACAGAGATGTGGTCTGCCTCATTGTCTAAGTCGATATAGATGTGCCTAGAATTAAAGTGAGCAATTTTAACACCACCAGTAAGCTGTGTTTGAGCAATAAAGCTCTTTCTAATAACCTCCATTTTTGGCATGGCATTAGTAAATTTGCCTACAAGGGTGAACTTGCATCTACTAGACATCTTTTGCATGAAATCCTCTTCATGAAAGGTAACGGAGGGATATCCTTGTCTAGTGGTGATGATGGGGGAGATGATATCCAAGGAAATGTCGTTTTTAATTTGGTTGGCTCTGAGTCTAGTCATGAGGGATTGAGTCACAGAGGAGGAGGGATCGAGGATTTCTGGTGATATTTACAGTATCGGGGTGATAGCGGGGTTTAGTTTGGTTCTGTTTAGGACTGATCTGGGTCCTATTTTGCTGTCCAGGTCTATACACATCAAAATTAGAGGATATTTTGATGGGAGGGGGAATCTGTCTCTCCACATTCACAGGCGTGTGACTGGTTTCTCCAGCTTGGCCCTTAGCCTCATTAGTCTCAGCCTGCACAATAGCAATACCCTTCTCACGTTCATTTTGACTATTAGGAGAGTTATTACGTAAGGTGTTAGTGGACTTACCTGTTTCAGTTTGGCCCTTCTCCTCCTCCCTATTCCCTTGGATTGTGTCTCTCTTGCTGCTGTTCGTATCCTTCACTCTCCAGGTTGTAGCTTTCTCTTTGGTAAGTTATTCCTTTTTCGATGTTCCCATTAGTTCCTTAGGATCCACATTCCGTGTTGGGTGATGCTGCTGTGAGGTTGTAACATCATTCTCCTGAACTCTCTGCTGCAGTCTTGTTCCACTGGTCTCTTGTGGGATCATTTTGGTATCTTGTTCTTGTTGTTCCCATTGAACAGATTTCCCTTTCGCCTTTGGATTCTGCTCCTTGTGATTATTGATTGTTTGATTCATTTCGTTTGTCGTCTTACCTTGTTCCAACACTTCTCCATTGCTATGAGTTCCACTCTTGGTCGAACTCTGCTCCTGCAATTGGACAGGGAAACAAACATTATTCGGTTGTAGAGTTGAGGAGTCTGGTACCTGGGAAGGGTCGTTCTCTTCACGGGAAGTTGTACAACATCGCAAATCAATGCCCTTGATGACCGGAGCTCCGGGAAGGTCGCCGGAATTCCTACTACCGGAGATGTTGTGTTCAAATTGATCCGGGATTGCTTCAGGATATACTTCGTGACCTGGGGAAGATTCCCCAGTGGTCGAAACATCATTCATTCCCTCCTGAAGTGATCGAAAATGAGTTCTTATAGTTGGCGATTTTGCGGCGATCTCCTCCATCGCCGCCTTCGCAGATCTCTCAATTTGTACGTTGGAATCTTGTGATTTTTGGATTGGAGATAGATCTTTAGGTGTAGATTCAAGATTCCCGGATGAACTCACTCGAATCTGTCCAGATTGTTCCAGGGACATGATCTTGCGAGCCCAGTCCAATTCTGCCTCTGAGATTGCGACGTGGATCGCCTCAGTGCGCCGCAATTTCGAAGAATTGGTTGAGGATTCAGGTGAAGTGTCCATATGGGGTTTGTTGCTGCTGGAGTTCCGCGTCGAGTGCACTTGGTCCGACGGCCGGAGCTCCAGTCCCGGCGGCTCTATGGCCATTCCGGCGGCAGCTGATTCTTTCAGTTTTTTGAGAGCAAATTTTTAGAGAGATTTTTAGAGAGAGAAAAAATGTGAGAAAATGAATGGCGATTGGTTCATGGTTTAGGGTTTAGGGTTTAGGGTTTAGGGTTGAGGGTTGAGGGTTTAGGGTTTAGGGTTTAGGGTTTAGGGTTGAGGGTTGAGGGTTTAGGGTTTAGGGTTTAGGGTTTAGGGTCTAGACTTTAAGGTTTAGCGTTTAGGGTTTAGGGTTTAAGGTTTAGAGTTTAGGATTTGGTATTTTAGCATTTGACGTTTAGGGTTTAGAGTTTTAATTTAGGGTTAAGGATTTTGTGCTTAGTAATAGGGTTTGGGTTTAGGGTTTAGGGTTTAGGGTTTAGGGTCTAAACTTTAAGGTTTAGGTTTTAGGGTTTAGGGTTTAGGGTATAGCATTTAGAGTTTTGGGTTTAATGTTTAGGGTTTAGGGTTTAGGGTTTGGAGTTGTAGGTTAAATATTTATGATTAAGGGTTTATTGTTTAGGGTTTAGCATTTAGGTTTTCGGTGTTATGGTTTAGAGTTTAGTGTTTATGGTTTAGGATTTTGAGTTTAGGGTTTAGGGTTTAGGGTTTAGGGTTCAGGGTTCAGAGTTTAGGGTTTAGGGTTTTTGGTTTAGGGTTTAGGGTTTAGGGTTTAGGGTTTAGGGTCTAGACTTTAAGGTTTAGGGTTTAGGGTTTAGGGTTTAAGGTTTAGAGTTTAGGATTTGGTGTTTTAGCATTTGACGTTTAGGGTTTAGAGTTTTGATTTAGGGTTAAGGATTTTGTGCTTAGTATTAGGGTTTGGGTTTAGGGTTTAAGGTTTAGGGTTTAGGGTCTAGACTTTAAGGTTTAGGTTTTAGGATTTAGGGTTTAGGGTATAGCATTTAGAGTTTTGGGTTTAATGTTTAGGGTTTAGAGTTTAGGGTTTGGAGTTGTAGGTTAAAGGTTTATGATTAAGGGTTTATTGGTTAGGATTTAGCATTTAGGTTTTCGGTGTTATGGTTTAGAGTTTAGTGTTTATGGTTTAGGATTTTTAGTTTAGGGTTTAGAGTTTAGGATTTGCGGTTTAGAGTTTAAAGTTTGGATTTAGGGTTTGGAGTTGTAGGTTAAAGGTTTTGGGTTTAGGGTTTAAGTATTAAGTTTTAGGGTTTAGGGTTTTGGGTTTTGTTTTTAGGGTTTAGGATAATGGGTTTCGGGTTTAGGGTGTAGGGTTTAAGGTGTAGGATTAAGGGTTTAGAGTTTAGGGTTTATGGTTAAGGGTTTAGGGTTTAAGGTTTTGGTATTAGGATTTAGGGTATGGGTTTTTGGTAAAGTGTTTAGGATTTAGGTTTTCCAGTTGTGGGTTTAGGGTTTAGGGGTTAGGGTTTAGGGGTTAGGGTTTAAGGCTTAGAGTTTGTGGTTTAGGGTTTAGCGTTTAGGGTTTAGGGTTTAGGGTTTAGAGTGTGGTGTTTAGGGTTAAGAGTTTGTGGGTTTAGGCTTTAGGGTTTATCGTTTAGTGTTTAGGGTTTATGGTTTAACGTTTAGGGTTTTGGGTTTAGGGGTTCGAGTTGTTGCTTTTGGGTTTAGAGTTTAGAGTAGAGGGTTTACGATTTAGGGTTTTGAGTTCAGTATTTAGTGTTTATGGTTAAGTGTTTAGGATTTGGGGTTTAGGGTTTGAGGTTTAGGGTTTAGAGTTTATATTTAGAGTTAATGATTTAGGGTTTAGGATTAGTGTTAGGGTTTAACATTTAGGGTTTAGGGTTTAAGGTTTAAGGTTTAGGTGTAGGGTTTAGGGTTTAGAGTGTAGGGTTTAGGTTTAGTGTTTAGGGTGTATGGTTTAGGGTTTATGATTTAGGGTTTAGGGTTTAGTATTTTGTGTTTAGGGTTTAGAGTTTGGGATTTGGTGTTTTAGCGTTTGATGCTTAGGCTTTAGAATTTCGATATAGGGTGAAGGATTTAGGGTTTAGGATTAGGTTTTGGGTTTAGGGTTTAGGGTTTAGGGTTTTGGGTTTAGGGTTTAGGTTTAGGGTTTAGGGTCTAGGGTTTAGGGTCTAGGCTTTAAGGTTTAGGTTTTAGGGTTTAGGGTCTAGGGTTTAGGGTCTAGGCTTTAAGGTTTAGGTTTTAGGGTTTACGGTTTAGGGTTTAGCATTTAGAGTTTAGTGTTTAATGTTTAGGGTTTAGAGTTTAGTATTTTGTGTTTAGGGTTTATAGTTTGGGATTTGGTATTTTAGCATTTGAGATTTTGGGTGTAGAGTTTTGATTTAAGATTAAGGATTTAGTGTTTAGGGTTTAGGGTTTAGGGTTTAAGGTTTAGGGTTCAGGGTTTAGGTTCAGGGTTTAGATTTAGGGTTTAGGGGTTAGGGTTTAGGGTTTAGGGTTTAGGGTTTAGGGTTCAGGGTTTAGGTTTAGGGTATAGCATTTAGAGTTTTGGGTTTAATGTTTAGGGTTTAGGGTTTAGGGTTTAGAGTTGTAGGTTAAAGATTTATGATTAAGGGTTTATTGTTTAGGGTTTAGCATTTAGGTTTTCGGTGTTATGGTTTAGAGTTTAGTGTTTATGGTTTAGGATATTGAGTTTAGGGTTCAGGGTTCAGGGTTCAGGGTTCAGGGTTCAGGGTTCAGGGTTCAGGGTTCAGGGTTCAGGGTTCAGGGTTCAGGGTTTAGGGTTTAGGGTTTAGGGTTTAGGGTTTAGGGTTTAGGGTTTAGGGTTTAGGATTTGGTATTTTAGCATTTGACGTTTAGGGTTTAGAGTTTTGATTTAGGGTTAAGGATTTTGTGCTTAGTATTAGGGTTTGGGTTTAGGGTTTAAGGTTTAGGGTTTAGGGTCTAGACTTTAAGGTTTAGGTTTTAGGGTTTAGGGTTTAGGGTATAGCATTTAGAGTTTTGGGTTTAATGTTTAGGGTTTAGAGTTTAGGGTTTGGAGTTGTAGGTTAAAGGTTTATGATTAAGGGTTTATTGTTTAGGATTTAGCATTTAGGTTTTCGGTGTTATGGTTTAGAGTTTAGTGTTTATGGTTTAGGATTTTTAGTTTAGGGTTTAGAGTTTAGGATTTGCAGTTTAGAGTTTAAAGTTTGGATTTAGGGTTTGGAGTTGTAGGTTAAAGGTTTAGGGTTTAGGGTTTAAGTATTAAGTTTTAGGGTTTAGGGTTTTGGGTTTTGTTTTTAGGGCTTAGGATAATGGGTTTCGGGTTTAGGGTGTAGGGTTTAAGGTGTAGGATTAAGGGTTTAGAGTTTAGGGTTTATGGTTAAGGGTTTAGGGTTTAAGGTTTTGGTATTAGGATTTAGGGTATGGGTTTTTGGTAAAGTGTTTAGGATTTAGGTTTTTGAGTTGTGGGTTTAGGGTTTAGGGGTTAGGGTTTAAGGCTTAGAGTTTGTGGTTTATGGTTTAGCGTTTAGGGTTTAGGGTTTAGGGTTTAGAGTTTGGTGTTTAGGGTTAAGAGTTTGTGGTTTAGGGTTTAGGCTTTAGGGTTTATCATTTAGTGTTTAGAGTTTTTGGTTTAAAGTTTAGGGTTGAGGATTTAGGGGTTCGAGTTGTTGGTTTTGGGTTTAGAGTTTAGGGTAGAGGGTTGAAGATTTAGGGTTTTGCGTTCAGTATTTAGTGTTTATGGTTTAGAGTTTAGGATTTAGGGTTTAGGGTTTGATGTTTAGGGTTTAGAGTTTATATTTAGAGTTATGGATTTAGGGATTAGGATTAGTGTTAGGGTTTAACATTTAGGGTTTAGGGTTTAAGGTTTAAGGTTTAGGTGTAGGGTTTAGGGTTTAGGGTATAGGGTTTAGGTTTAGTGTTTAGGGTGTATGGTTTAGGGTTTATGATTTAGGGTTTAGGGTTTAGTATTTTGTGTTTAGGGTTTAGAGTTTGGGATTTGGTGTTTTAGCGTTTCATGTTTAGGCTTTAGAATTTCGATATAGGGTGAAGGATTTAGGGTTTCGGATTAGGTTTTGGGTTTAGGGTTTAGGGTTTAGGGTTTTGGGTTTAGGGTTTAGGGTTAGGGTTTAGGATCTAGGGTTTAGGGTCTAGACTTTAAGATTTAGGTTTTAGGGTTTACGGTTTAGCGTTTAGCATTTAGAGTTTAGTGTTTAATGTTTAGGGTTTAGGGTTTAGTATTTTGTGTTTAGGGTTTATAGTTTGGGATTTGGTATTTTAGCATTTGAGATTTTGGGTGTAGAGTTTTGATTTAAGGTTAAGGATTTAGTGTTTAGGGTTTAGGGTTTAGGGTTTAAGGTTTAGGGTTCATGGTTTAGGTTCAGGGTTTAGATTTAGGGTTTAGGGGTTAGGGTCTGGGGTTTAGGGTTTAGGGTTTAGTGTTCAGGGTTTAGGTTTAGGGTATAGCATTTAGAGTTTTGGGTTTAATGTTTAGGGTTTAGGGTTTAGGGTTTGGAGTTGTAGGTTAAAGATTTATGATAAAGGGTTTATTGTTTAGGGTTTAGCATTTAGGTTTTCGGTGTTATGGTTTAGAGTTTAGTGTTTATGGTTTAGGATTTTGAGTTTAGGGTTTAGGGTTTAGGGTTCAGGGTTCAGGGTTTAGGGTTTAGGGTTTAGGGTTTTGGGTTTAGGGTTTAGGGTTTAGGGTTTAGGGTTTAGGGTCTAGACTTTAAGGTTTAGGGTTTAGGGTTTAGGGTTTAAGGTTTAGAGTTTAGGATTTGGTATTTTAGCATTTGACGTTTAGGGTTTAGAGTTTCGATTTAGGGTTAAGGATTTTGTGCTTAGTATTAGGGTTTGGGTTTAGGGTTTAAGGTTTAGGGTTTAGGGTCTAGACTTTAAGGTTTAGGTTTTAGGGTTTAGGGTTTAGGGTATAGCATTTAGAGTTTTGGGTTTAATGTTTAGGGTTTAGAGTTTAGGGTTTGGAATTGTAGGTGAAAGGTTTATGATTAAGGGTTTATTGTTTAGGATTTAGCATTTAGGTTTTCGGTGTTATCGTTTAGAGTTTAGTGTTTATGGTTTAGGATTTTTAGTTTAGGGTTTAGAGTTTAGGATTTGCGGTTTAGAGTTTAAAGTTTGGATTTAGGGTTTGAAGTTATAGGTTAAAGGTTTAGGGTTTAGGGTTTAAGTATTATGTTTTAGGGTTTAGGGTTTTGGGTATTGTTTTTAGGGTTTAGGATAATGGGTTTCGGGTTTAAGGTGTAGGGTTTGGGTGTAGGATTAAGGGTTTAGAGTTTAGGGTTTATGGTTTAGGGTTTAGGTATTAGGTTTTACAGTAAGGGTTTATGGTTTAGTGTTTAGGGTTTAGGTTTTCAAGTTGTACGTTTATGGTTTAGGGGTTAGGGTTTAGGGCTTAGAGTTTGTGATTTACAATTTAGGGTTTAGGGTTTATGGTTTAGAGTTTGGTGTTTAGGGTTAGGTGTTTGTGGTTTAGGGTTTAGGCTTTAGGGTTTATCATTTAGTGTTTAGAGTTTTTGGTTTAAGGTTTAGGGTTGAGGATTTAGGGGTTCGAGTTGTTGATTTTGGGTTTAGAGTTTAGGGTAGAGGGTTGAAGATTTAGGGTTTTGCGTTCAGTATTTAGTGTTTATGGTTTAGAGTGTAGGATTTAGGGTTTAGGGTTTGATGTTTAGGGTTTAGAGTTTGTATTTAGAGTTAAGGATTTAGGGATTAGGATTAGTGTTAGGGTTTAACATTTAGGGTTTAGGGTTTAACGTTTAAGGTTTATGTGTAGGGTTTAGGGTGTAGGGTGTAGGGTTTAGGTTTAGTGTTTAGGGTGTATGGTTTAGGGTTTATGAGTTAGGGTTTAGGGTTTAGTATTTTGTGTTTAGGGTTTAGAGTTTAGTGTTTAGGGTTTATGGTTTAACGTTTAGGGTTTTGGGTTTAGGGGTTCGAGTTGTTGCTTTTGGGTTTAGAGTTTAGAGTAGAGGGTTTACGATTTAGGGTTTTGAGTTCAGTATTTAGTGTTTATGGTTAAGTGTTTAGGATTTGGGGTTTAGGGTTTGAGGTTTAGGGTTTAGAGTTTATATTTAGAGTTAATGATTTAGGGTTTAGGATTAGTGTTAGGGTTTAACATTTAGGGTTTAGGGTTTAAGGTTTAAGGTTTAGGTGTAGGGTTTAGGGTTTAGAGTGTAGGGTTTAGGTTTAGTGTTTAGGGTGTATGGTTTAGGGTTTATGATTTAGGGTTTAGGGTTTAGTATTTTGTGTTTAGGGTTTAGAGTTTGGGATTTGGTGTTTTAGCGTTTGATGTTTAGGCTTTAGAATTTCGATATAGGGTGAAGGATTTAGGGTTTAGGATTAGGTTTTGGGTTTAGGGTTTAGGGTTTAGGGTTTTGGGTTTAGGGTTTAGGTTTAGGGTTTAGGGTCTAGGGTTTAGGGTCTAGGCTTTAAGGTTTAGGTTTTAGGGTTTACGGTTTAGGGTTTAGCATTTAGAGTTTAGCGTTTAATGTTTAGGCTTTAGGGTTTAGTATTTTGTGTTTAGGGTTTATAGTTTGGGATTTGGTATTTTAGCATTTGAGATTTTGGGTTTAGAGTTTTGATTTAAGGTTAAGGATTTAGTGTTTAGGGTTTAGGGTTTAGGGTTTAAGGTTTAGGGTTCAGGGTTTAGATTTAGGGTTTAGGGGTTAGGGTCTGGGGTTTAGGGTTTAGGGTTTAGTGTTCAGGGTTTAGGTTTAGGGTTTAGGGTTTACGGTTTAGACTTTAAGGTTTTGGTGTTAGGGTTTAGGGTTTAGCTTTTAGAGTTTAGGGTTTAATGTCTAGGGTTTAGGGTTTAGGGTTTGGAGTTGTAGTTTTAAGGGTTATGGTAAAGGGTTTATGGTTTAGGGTTTAGCGTTTAGGTTTTGGGTTTTAGGGTTTGGATTTTAGGGTTAATGGTTTAGGATTTATGATTTAGGATTTAGGGTTTAGGGTTTTGGATTTATGATTTAGGGTTTAAATTTGGATTTATGGTTTAGGGTTTAGGGTTTAGGATTTACGATTTAGGTTTTAAAGTTTGGATTTAGGGTTTAGGGTTTAGGATTTAGCATTTAGAGTTTAGGATTTATGGTTTAGGGTTTAATATTTAGAGTTTAGGATTTAGGATATAGTATTTAGGGTTTAGGGTTTAGGGTGTAGGGTGTAGGGTTTACGATTTAGGGTTTAGAGTTTAGGATATAGGGATTACGATTTAGGGTTTTGAGTTTAGGGTTAAGGCTTTAGGGTTTAGGATTTAGGGATTAGAGCTTTGGGTTTAGGGTTTATCATTTAGGGTTTTGGGTTTAAGGTTTAGGGTGTAGGGTTTAGTATTTTGTATTTAGGGTTTAGAGTTTAGGATTTGGTATTTTAGCATTTGAGGTTTAGGGTTTAGAGTTTTGATTTAGGGTTAAGGATTTAGGGTTTAGGATTAGGGTTAGGGTTTAGGGTTTAGCATTTAGGGTTTAGGGTTTAGGGTTCACAGTTTAGGGTTTAGGGTTGAGGGTTTAGTGTTTAGGGTTTAGGGTCTAAACTTTAAGGTTTAGATTTTAGGGTTTAAGATGCATGGTTTAGCATTTATTGTTTAGGGTTTAATGTTAAGGGTTTAGGGTTTTGGGTTTGGAGTTGTAGGTTTAAGGTTTATGGTTAAGGATTTGTATGTTAGGGTTTAGCGTTTTGGTTTTGGGTGTTAGGATTTAGAGTTTAGTTTTTATGGTTTAGGATTAACGATTTAGGGTTTAAAGTTTGGGTTTAGGGTTTAGGGTTTAGAGTTTATGGTTCATGGTTTAGGGTTTAGGGTTTAGGGTCTAGACTTTAAGCTTTAGATTTTAGGTTTTAGGGTTTAGGGTTTAGCATTTAGAGTTTAGGGTTTAGGGTTTAGTATTTTGTGTTTAGGGTTTAGAGTTTAGGATTTGGTATTTTGGCGTTTGAGGTTTAGGGTTTAGAGTTTTGATTTATGGTTATGGATTTAGTAGTTAGGATTAGGGTTTGGGTTTAGGGTTTAGGGTTCAGGGTTTAAGGTTTAGGGTTTAGGGTTTAGGGTTAGGGGTTTAAGGTTTGGAGTTGTAGGTTAAAGGTTTATGGTTAAGGGTTTATTATTTAGGATTTAGCCTTTAGGTTTTGGGTGTTAGGGTTTAGAGTTTAGTGTTTATCTTTTAGGATTTTGTGTTTAGGGTTTAGGGTTTAGGATTTGCGGTTTAGAGTTTAAAGTTTGGATTTAGGGTTTGAAGTTGTAGGTTGAAGTTTTAGGGTTTAGGGTTTAGGGTTTAAGTATTAAGTGTTAGCATTTAGGGTTTTGGGCTTTGTTTTTAGGGTTTAGGATATAGGGTTTAGGGTTTAGGGTGTAGGGTTTAGCATGAAGGTTTAAGGGTTTAGAGTTTAGGGTTTATGATTAAGGGTTTAGGGTTTGGGGTTTAGGTATTAGGTTTTAGGGTAGGGGTTTTGGTAAAGTGTTTAGGATTTAGGGTTTTGAGTTGTGGGTTTATGGTTTAGGGGTTAGTGTTTAAGGCTTAGAGTTTGTGGTTTGTGGTTTAGCATTTTGGGTTTAGGGTTTAGGGTTTAGAGTTTGGTGTTTAGGGTTTTTTTTTTTGTTTTTTTTTTATAAAAACGACCCTTGAGGGGGTCAGGGGCTTAGCAACACCCCCAGGCCTTAGCATAAATATAAAAAACAAAAGTACAAGGAGGGGGGCATAAACCTAACCTCCAATCCTATGGTGGTTCATAAGTCTACCTTCCTACTAAGGAAAGTCAACTCATCCCCATACTATAACGGGAAACCTAGAGACTATGTACCTAGGAGAGGGGACTCCCCTCGATACAGAGCATCTGGGAAACATAAACAAGGGAGACTCTCCCCTTACAATGCTGAAAAGAAACAAGAAACTAAGTTATAACAAAAAAAATTATAACTAGGTTGAGGAGGGTCTTCATCATGGTGGTTCCTTGATTCTTTTGATTTTCCTTCTCCTGAAACTTGCCATTTCCAACCTAAACCCTAAACCCTAAACCCACAACTCGAAAACCTAAATCCTAAACACTTTATCAAAAACCCCTACCCTAAAACCTAATACCAAAACCCTAAACCCTAAACTCTAAACCCTTAATCTTTCACCCTAAACCCTATACCTTAAACCCTAAACCCTATATCCTATACCTTAAACCCTAAACCCTATATCCTAAACCCTAAAAACAAAACCCAAAACCCTAAACCCTAAAACTTAATACTTAAACCCTAAACCCTAAACCCTAAACCTTCAACCTACAACTCCAAACCCTAAATCCAAACTTTAAACTCTAAACCGGAAATCCTAAACCCTAAACCCTAAACTCAAAATCCTAAACCATAAACACTAAACTCTAAACCCTAACACCCAAAACCTAAATGCTAAATCCTAAACAATAAACCCTTAACCATAAACCTTTAACCTACAACTCAAAACCCTAAATCCTAAACCCTAAACCCTAAACCCTAAACATTAAACCCTAAACTATAACTGCTAAACCCTACATCCTAAACCCTAAAACCTAAACCTTAAACCCTAAACCCTAAACCCTAAACCCTAAACCTAAACCATAAACACTAAACCCTAAACTCTAAACCCTAAACTGTGAACCCTAAACACTAAACCCTAAACAATAAACTCTAAACCCTAACCCTAATCCTAAACCCTAAATCCTTAACCTTAAATCAAAACACTAAACCCTAAACCTCAAATGCTAAAACACCAAATCCTAAACTCTAAACCCTAAATACAAAATACTAAACCCTGAACCCTAAACACTAAACCCAAAACCCTATATGATAAACCCTAAACCCAAAACTCTAATCCCTAAACCATAAACCCTAAAGCCTTAACCCTCAACTCAAAACCCTAAATCATAAACCTTATACCGTAAACTCTAAACCCTAAATCGTAAACCCTACACCCTACACCCTAAACCCTAAACCCTAAACCCTATATCCTCAATCCTAAACTCTAAATATTAAACCCTAAAATATAAATACAAAACTCTCAATGCTAAATCCTAAACCCTAAACCCTAAATCCAAACTTTAAATCCTAAATTATAAATCCCAAACCCTAAGCCCTAAACCCTAAATCCAAACTTTAAACCCTAAACCATAAATCCTAAACCCTAAACCCTAAACCCTAAATCATAAATCCTAAACCATAAACCCTAAACTCCAAACCCTAAATCCCAAAACCTAAATGGTAAACCCGAAACCATAAATCCTTTACCATAACCCTTAACACTACAACTCCAAATCCTAAACCCTAAACCCTAAACATTAAACCCTAAACTCTAAATATTCAACCCTAAAACCCAAACCTTAAAGTCTAGACCCTAAACTCTAAACCCTAAAGCCTAAACCCTAAATCCAAAACTCAAAACCGAAACATTAAACCTTAAACCCTAAACCCTAAACCCTAAAACCTAAACCCAAACCCTAATCCTAAATACTAAATCCTTAACCATAAATAAAAACTCTAACCCCTAAACCTCAAACGGTAAAATATCAAATCCTAAACTCTAAACACTAAATACAAAATACTAAACCCGAAAGCCTAAACCCTAAACACTAAACCCAAAACTCTAAATGCTAAACCCTAAAACCTAAACCTTAAAGTCTAAACCCTAAACCCTAGAGATTAAACCCTAAACTCTAAAAGCTAAACACTAAACCCTAAACCCTAAAACCAAAACCTTAAAGTCTAAACCCTAAACCCTAAACCCTAAACCTAAACCCAAAACCCTAAACCCTAAACCCTAGACCCTAAACCCTAAACCCTAAACCCTAAAACCAAAACCTTAAAGTCTAAACCCTAAACCCTAAACCTAAACCCTAAACCCTAAACCCTAAACCCTAGACCCTAAACCCTAAACCCTAAACCCTAAACCCTAAACCCAAACCCTAATCCTAAATATGAAATCCTTAACCATAAATCAAACTCTAAACCCTAAACCTCAAATGGTAAAATATCAAATCCTAAACTCTAAACACTAAACACAAAATACTAAACCCGAAAGCCTAAACCCTAAACATTAAACCCCAAACTCTAAATGCTAAACCCTAAACCCTAAAACCTAAACCTTAAAGTCTAAACCCTAAACCCTAGAGATTAAACCCTAAACTCTAAAAGCTAAATCCTAAACCCTAAACCATGAAACCAAAACCTTAAATTCTAAACCCTAAACCCTAAACCCTAAACCTAAACCCTGAACCCTACACCCTAAACCCTAGACCCTAAACCCTAAACCCTAAACCAAAACCCTAAGCCCTAAACCCTATACCCTAAACCTAAAACCCTAAACCCTAAACCCTAAACCCTAAACCCAAACCCTAATCCTAAACACTAAATCCTTAACCCTAAATCAAAACTCTAAACCCTAAATCTCAATTTCTAAAATACCAAATTCCAAACTCTAAACCCTAAACACAAAATACTAAACCCTGAACCCTAAACACTAAACGCTAAACTCTAAATGCTAAACCCTAAACCCTAAACTCTAAAACCTAAACCTTAAAGTCTAGACCCTAAACCCTGAATCCTAAACCCTGAACCCTAAACCCTAAACCCTAAACGCTAAACCCTAAACCCTAAACCCTAACCCTAATCCTAAACCCTAAATCCTTAACCCCATATCAAAACTCTAAACCCTAAACATCAAACGCTAAAACACCAAATCATAAACTCTAAACCATAAACACTAAATACTAAACCCTAAACCCTAAATCATAAACCCTAAACCATGCACCCTAAACCCTAAACCCTAAACCTTTAACCTACAACTTCAAACCCTAAATCCAAACTTTAAACTCTAAACCGCAAATCCTAAACCCTAAACCCTAAACTCAAAATCGTAAACCATAAACACTAAACTCTAAACCCTAACACCCAAAACCTAAATGCTAAACCCTAAACAATAAACCCTTAACCATAAACCTTTAACCTATAACTCCAAACCCTAAACCATGAACCCAAAACATTAAACCCAATACTATAAATGCTATACCCTAAACCCTAAACCCTAAAACCTAAACCTAAAAGTCTAGACCCTAAACCATAAACCCTAAACCCTAAACCCTAAACCCAAACCCTAATCCTAAACACTAAATTCTTAACCCTAAATTAAAACTCTAAACCCTAAATCTCAAATGCTAAAATACCAAATCCAAAACTCTAAACCCTAAACACAAAATATTAAACCCTAAACCCTAAACATTAAACGCAAAACTCTAAATGCTAAACCTTAAACCCTAAACCCTATAACCTAAACCCAAGCCTTGAACCCTAAACCCTAAACCCTAAACCCTAAACCCTAAATCCTTAACCCCATATCAAAACTCTAAACCCTAAACATCAAACGCTAAAACACCAAATCATAAACTCTAAACCCTAAACCTTAAATCATAAACCCTAATCCATACATCCTAAACACTAAGCCTAAACCCTACACCCTAAACCCTAAACCCTAAACCCTATACATAAAATCTAAACCCTAAACCCTAAATGTTAAACCCTAACACTAATCCTAAACCCTAAATCCTTAACTCTAAATATAAACTCTAAACCCTAAACCTCAAACCCTAAACCCCAAATCCTAAACTCTAAACCATAAACACTAAATACTAAACTCAAAACCCTAAATCGTAAACCCTCTACCCTAAACTCTAAATCCAAAACCAACAACTCGAACCCCTAAACCCAAAACCCTAAACTTTAAACCATAAACCCTAAACACTAAACGATAAACCCTAAACCCTAAATGCTAAACCATAAACCACAAACTCTAAGCCTTAAACACTAACCCCTAAACCCTAAACCCACAACTCAAAACCCTAAATCCTAAACACTTTACCAAAATCCCTACCTTAAAACCTAATACCTAAGCCCCAAACCCTAAACCCTTAATCATAAATCCTAAACTCTAAACCCTTAATCCTTCACGCTAAACCCTACACCCTAAACCCTAAACCCTATATCCTAAACCCTAAAAACAAAGCCCAAAACCCTAAACGCTAAAACTTAATACTTAAACCCTAAACACTAAATCCTAAAGCTTCAACCTACAACTCCAAACCCTAAATCCAAACTTTAAACTCTAAACCGCAATCCTAAACCCTAAACCCTAAACTCAAAATCCTAAACCATAAACACTAAACTCTAAACCCTAACACCCAAAACCTAAACGTTAAATGCTAAATAATAAACCCTTAACCATAAACCTTTAACCTATAACTCCAAACCCTAAACCCTAAACCCTAAACCCTAAACCCTAAACCTTAAACCTTGAACCCTCAACCCTAAACCCAAGCCCTAATCCTAACTACTAAATCCATAACCATAAATCAAAACTCTAAACCCTAAACCTCAAACGCTAAAATACCAAATCCTAAATTCTAAACCCTAAACACAAAATACTAAACCCTAAACCCTAAACATTAAACCCTAAACTCTAAATGATAAACCCTAAACCCTAAACCCTAAAACCTAAAGCTTAAAGTCTAGACCCTCAACCCTAAACCCTAAACCATGAATCATAAACTCTAAACCTTAAACCCTAAATCCAAACTTTAAACCCTAAATCGTAAATCCTAAACCCCAAAGCCTAAACCCAAAATCCTAAACCATAAATACTAAACTCTAAATCCTAACACCCAAAACCAAAACGCTAAACCCTAACACATAAATCTTTAACCATAAACCTTAAACCTACAACTCCAAACCCAAAACCTTAAACCCTAAACAATAAATGCTAAACCCTACATCTTAAACCCTAAAACCTAAACCTTAAAGTTTAGACCCTAAACCCTAAACCCTAAACCCTAAACCTAAACCCTAAACACTAAACCCCCAACCCTAAACCCTAAACCCTAAACTGTGAACCCTAAACCCTAAACCCTAAATGCTAAAACCTAAACCCTAACCCTAATCCTAAACCCTAAATCCTTAACCCTAAATCAAAACTCTAAACCCTAAACCTCAAATGCTAAAATACCAAATCCTAAACTCTAAACCCTAAATACAAACTACTAAACCCTAAACCTTAAACCCAAAACCCTAAATGATAAACCCTAAACCCAAAATTCTAATCCCTAAATCCTAAACCCTAAAGCCTTAACCCTTAACTCAAAACGCTAAATCGTAAACCCTATACCGTAAACTCTAAACCCTAAATCGTAAACACTACACCCTACACCCTAAACCCTAAACCGTAAATACTATATCCTAAATCCTTAACTCTAAATATTAAACCCTAAACCATAAATCCAAAACTCTAAATGCTAAATCCTGAACCCTAAACCCTAAATACAAACTTTAAACCATGAATCGTAAATCCTAAACTGTAAACCCTAAACCCTAAATCCAAACTTTAAACCCTAAATTGTAAATCCTAAACCCTAAACCCTAAATCCTAAATCATAAATCCTAAACCATTAACCCTAAAATCCAAACCCTAAAACCCAAAACCTAAATGATAAACCCTAAACCATAAATCCTTTACCATAACCCTCAAAACTAAAACTCCAAACCCTAAACCCTAAACCCTAAACATTAAACCCTAAACTCTAAATGTTAAACCCTAAAACCTAAACCTTAAAGTCTAGACCCTAAACTCTAAACCCTAAACCTCAAACGCTAAAATACCAAATCCTAAACTCTAAATGCTAAACCCTAAACCTTAAACCCTAAATCAAACTTTAAACCCTAAATCGTAAATCCTAAACCCTAAACCCTAAATCCTAAATCATAAATCCTAAACCATTAACCCTAAAATCCAAACCCTAAAACCCAAAACCTAAATGCTAAACCCTAAACCATAAATCCTTTACCATAACCCTTAAAACTAAAACTCCAAACCCTAAACCCTAAACCCTAAACATTAAACCCTAAACTCTAAATGTTAAACCCTAAAACCTAAACCTTAAAGTCTAGACCCTAAACTCTAAACCCTAAACCTCAAACGCTAAAATACCAAATCCTAAACTCTAAATGCTAAACCCTAAACCCTAAACCCTAAATCAAACTTTAAACCCTAAATCGTAAATCCTAAACCCTAAACCCTAAATCCTAAATCATAAATCCTAAACCATTAACCCTAAAATCCAAACCCTAAAACCCAAAACCTAAATGCTAAACCCTAAACCATAAATCCTTTACCATAACCCTTAAAACTAAAACTCCAAACCCTAAACCCTAAACCCTAAACATTAAACCCTAAACTCTAAATGTTAAACCCTAAAACCTAAACCTTAAAGTCTAGACCCTAAACTCTAAACCCTAAACCTCAAACGCTAAAATACCAAATCCTAAACTCTAAATGCTAAAACCTAAATCCTAAACCCTAAAACCTAAACCTTAAAGTCTAAACAGTAAACCCTAGACATTAAACCCTAAACTCTAAAAGCTAAACCCAAAACACTAAACCCTAAAACCAAAACCTTAAAGCCTAAATCCTAAACCCTAAACCCTAAACCTAAACCCAAACCGTAATCCTAAATACTAAATCCTTAACACTAAATCAAAACTCTAAACCCTAAATCTCAAATGCTAAGATACCAAATCCCAAACTCTAAACCCTAAACACAAAATACTAAACCCTAAACCCTAAACATTAAATGCTAAACCCTAAACCCTAAACCCTAAAACCTAAACCTTAAAGTGTAGACCCTAAACCCTAAACCCTATACCATAAACCCCAATCCTAAACCCTAAACTCTAAACCCTAAAACCTAAAACCTAAAACCTAAACCCTAAAGTCTAGACCCTAAACCCTAAACTCTAAACCATAAACCCTAAGCCCTAACCCTGAACCCTGAACCCTAAACCCTAAACCCTAAACCTTAAACCCTAAAACCTAAACCTTAAACTCTAAACCCTAAACCTTAATACCTAAATCCTAAACCCAAAACCTAAACCTTAAACCCTAAACCTTAAACCCTAGACCCTAAACCCTAAACCCAAACCCTAATCCTAAATACTAAATCCTTAACCATAAATCAAAACTCTAAACCCAAATTACTAAACCCGAAAGCCTAAACCCTAAACATTAAACCCTAAACTCTAAATGCTAAACCCTAAACCCTAAACCCTAAACCCTAAACCCTAAACCCTAAACCCTAAACCCTAAACCCTAAACCCTAAACCCTAAACCCTAAACCCTAAACCCTAAACCCTAAACCCTAAACCCTAGACCCTAGACCCTAGACCCTAGACCCTAGACCCTAGACCCTAGACCCTAGACCCTAGACCCTAGACCCTAGACCCTAGACCCTAGACCCTAGACCCTAGACCCTAGACCCTAGACCCTAGACCCTAGACCCTAAACCCTAAACCCTAAACATAAACCCTGAACCCTAAACATTAAACCCTAAACCTTAAACCCTAAACCCAAACCGTAATCCTAAATACTAAATCCTTAACCCTAAATCAAAACTCTAAACCCTAAATCTCAAATGCTAAGATACCAAATCCCAAACTCTAAACCCTAAACACAAAATACTAAACCCTAAACCCTAAACATTAAATGCTAAACCCTAAACCCTAAACCCTAAAACCTAAACCTTAAAGTCTAGACCCTAAACCCTAAACGCTAAACCATAAACCCCAATCCTAAATCCTAAACCCTAAACCCTAAAACCTAAAACCTAAAACCTAAACCCTAAAGTCTAGACCCTAAACCCTAAACTCTAAACCATAAACCCTAAGCCCTAACCCTGAACCCTGAACCCTAAACCCTAAACCCTAAATCCTAAACCCTAAACCCTAACCCTAATCTTAAACCCTAAATCCTTAACCACATGTCAAAACTCAAAACCCTAAACATCAAACGCTAAAACACAAAACCATAAACTCTAAACCCTAAACACAAAATACTAAACCCTCAACCCTAAATCATAAACCCTAAACCATTCACCCAAAACACTAAACCTAAACCCTACACCTTAAACCCTAAGCCCTATACCTAAACCCTAAACCCTAAACCTTAAACCCTAAACCCTAAAGGTTAAACCCTAACAATAATCCTAAACCCTAAATCCTTAACTCTAAATATAAACTCTAAACACTAAACCCTAAAACCTTAACCCTAAATCATAAATCCTAAACCATAAACCCTAAACTCCAAACCCTAGATCCCAAAACCTAAACGCTAAACCCTAAACCATAAATCCTTAACCATAACACTTAAAACTACAACTCTAAACCCTAAACCCTAAACCCTAAACATTAAACCGTAAACACTAAATGTTAAACCCTAAAACCTAAATCTTAAATTCTAGACCCTAAACCCTAAACCCTAAATCCTAAACCTTAAACCCTAAAATATAAACCTTAAACTCTAAACCCTAAACCTTAATCCCTAAATCCTAAACCTTAAACACTAAACCTTAAACCCTAGACCCTAAACCCTAAACCCAAACCCTAATCCTAAATACCAACTCCTTAACCATAAATCAAAACTCTAAACCCTAAACCTCAAACGGTAAAATACCAAATCCTAAACTCAAAACACCAAACACAAATTACTAAACCCGAAAGCCTAAACACTAAACATTAAACCGTAAACTCTAAATGCTAAACCCTAAACCCTAAACCCTAAACCCTAAAACCTAAACCGTAAAGTCTAAACCCTGAACCCTAGGCATTAAACCCTAAACCCTAAACCCTAAACCCTAGACCCCAAACCCTAAACCCTAAACCCTAAACCCTAAATCATAAACCCTAAACCCTACACCCAAAACACTAAACCTAAACCCTACACCTTAAACCCTAAACCCTATACCTAAACCCTGAACCCTAAACCTTAAACCCTAAACCCTAAATGTTAAACCCTAACAATAATCCTAAACCCTAAATCCATAACTCTAAATATAAACTCTAAACACTAAACCCTAAAACCTAAACCCTAAATCATAAATCCTAAACCATAAACCCTAAACTCCAAACCCTAAATCCCAAAACCTAAACGCTAAACCCTAAACCATAAATCCTTAACCATAACCCTTAAAACTACAACTCCAAACCCTACACCCTAAACCCTAAACATTAAATCGTAAACACTAAATGTTAAACCCTAAAACCTAAACCTTAAATTCTAAACCCTAAACCCTAAACCCTAAACCCTAAACCTTAAAACCTAAAACCTAAACCTTAAACTCTAAACCCTAAACCTTAATCCCTAAATCCTAAACCCAAAACCTAAACCTTAAACCCTAAACCTTAAACCCTAGACCCTAAACCCTAAACCCAAACCCTAATCCTAAATACTAAATCCTTACCATAAATCAAAACTCTAAACCCTAAACCTCAAACGGTAAAAAACCAAATCCTAAACTCAAAACACTAAACACAAATTACTAAACCTGAAAGCCTAAACCCTAAACATTAAACCCTAAACTCTAAATCCTAAACCCTAAACCCTAAACCCTAAACCCTAAAACCTAAACCGTAAAGTCTAAACCCTAAACCCAAGACATTAAACCCTAAACTGTAAAAGCTAAACCCTAAACCCTAAACCCTAAAACCAAATCCTTAAAGTCTAAACCTTAAACCCTAAACCCTAAACCTAAACCCTAAACACTAAACCCTAGACCCTAGACCCTAAACCCTAAACCCTAAACCTAAACCCTAAACCATAAACCGTAAACCCTAAACCCTAAACCCTAAACCTAAACCCTAAACATAAACCCTGAACCCAAAACCTTAAACCCTAAACCCTAAACCCTAAACCCAAACCCTAATCCTAAATACTAAATCCTTAACACTAAATCAAAACTCTAAACCCTAAATCTCAAATGCTAAGATACCAAATCCCAAACTCTAAACCCTAAACACAAAATACTAAACCCTAAACCCTAAACATTAAATGCTATACTCTAAATGCTAAACCCTAAACCCTAAACCCTAAAACCTAAACCTTAAAGTCTAGACCCCAAACCCTAAACCCTAAACCATAAACCCCAATCCTAAACCATAAACCCTAAACCCTAAACCCTAAACCCTAAACCCTAAACCCTAACCCTAATCATAAACGCTAAATTCTTAACCACATATCAAAACTCTAAACCCTAAACATCAAATGCTAAAACACCAAATCGTAAACTCTAAACCCTAAACACAAAATACTAAACCCTAAACCCTAAATCATAAACCCTAAACCATACACCCTAAACATTAAACCTAAACCCTACACCCTAAACACTAAACCTTATATCCTAGACCCTAGACCCTAAACCCTAAACCCTAAACCTAAACCCTGAACCTAAACCTTGAACCCTAAACCTTAAACCCTAAACCCTAAACCAAACCCTAATCCTAAACACTAAATCCTTAACCCTAAATCACAACTCTAAACCCTAAATCTCAAATGTTAAATTACCAAATCCCAAACTCTAAACCCAAAACACAAAATACTAAACCCTAAACCCTAAACATTAAACACTAAACTGTAAATGCTAAACCCTAAACCCTAAAACATAAACCTTAAAGTCTAGACCCTAAACCCTAGATCCTAAACCCTAAACCCTAAAACCTAAACCTTAAAGTCTAGACCCTAAACCCTATACCCTAAACCGTAAACCCAAAATTTGAACCCTAAACCCTAAACCTTAAACCCTAAACCTAAACCCTAACCCTAATCCTAAACCCTAAATGCTTAACCCCATATCAAAACTCTAAACCCTAAACATCAAATGCTAAAACATCAAATCATAAACTCTAAACCCTAAACACAAAATAATAAACCCTAAACTCTAGCTCATAAACCCTAAACCATACACCCTAAACCCTAAACCCTAAACCTTCAACCAACAACTCCAAACACTATACCTAAACCCTAAATCCTAAACCCTATACCTAAACCCTAAACCCTAAACCCACAACTCGAAAACCTAAATCCTAAACACTTTACCAAAAACCCCTACCCTAAAACCTAATACCAAAACCCTAAACCCTAAACTCTAAACCCTTAATCTTTCACCCTAAACCCTATACCTTAAACCCTAAACCCTATATCCTATACCTTAAACCCTAAACCTTATATCCTAAACCCTAAAAACAAAACCCAAAACCCTAAACCCTAAAACTTAATACTTAAACCCTAAACCCTAAACCCTAAACCTTCAACCTACAACTCCAAACCCTAAATCCAAACTTTAAACTCTAAACCGGAAATCCTAAACCCTAAACCCTAAACTCAAAATCCTAAACCATAAACACTAAACTCTAAACCCTAACACCCAAAACCTAAATGCTAAATCCTAAACAATAAACCCTTAACCATAAACCTTTAACCTACAACTCAAAACCCTAAATCCTAAACCCTAAACCCTAAACCCTAAACCTTAAACCCTAAACCCTAAACCCTAAACCCAAACCCTAATCCTAAATATTAAATCTTAACCATAAATCAAAACTCTAAACCCTAAACCTCAAACGCTAAAATACCAAATCCTAAACTCTAAACCCTAAACACAAAATACAAAACCTTCAACCCTAAACATTAAAACCTAAACTCTAAATGCTAAACCCTACACCCTAAACCCTAAAACCTAAACCTTAAAGTCTAGACCCTAAACCCTAGACCCTAAACCCCAAACCCAAAACCCTAAACCATAAACCATAAACTCTAAACCCTCAACCCTAAATCCAAACTTCAAACCCTAAACCGTAAATCCTAAACCCAAAACCCTAAACCCAAAATCCTAAACCATAAACACTAAACTCTAAATCCTAACACCCAAAACCTAAACGCTAAACCCTAATCCATAAATCCTTAACCATAAATCTTAAACCTACAACTCCAAACCCAAAACCTTAAACCCTAAACATTAAACCCTAAACTATAACTGCTAAACCCTACATCCTAAACCCTAAAACCTAAACCTTAAACCCTAAACCCTAAACCCTAAACCCTAAACCTAAACCATAAACACTAAACCCTAAACTGTAAACCCTAAACTGTGAACCCTAAACCCTAAACCCTAAACGCTAAACTCTAAACCCTAACCCTAATCCTAAACCCTAAATCCTTAACCTTAAATCAAAACTCTAAACCCTAAACCTCAAATGCTAAAATACCAAATCCTAAACTCTAAACCCTAAATACAAAATACTAAACCCTGAACCCTAAACACTAAACCCAAAACCCTATATGATAAACCCTCAACCCAAAACTCTAATCCCTAAACCCTAAACCCTAAAGCCTTAACCCTCAACTCAAAACCCTAAATCATAAACCCTATACCGTAAACTCTAAACCCTAAATCGTAAACCCTACACCCTAAACCCTAAACCCTAAATACTATATCCTCAATCCTAAACTCTAAATATTAAACCCTAAAATATAAATACAAAACTCTCAATGCTAAATCCTAAACCCTAAACCCTAAATCCAAACTTTAAATCCTAAATTATAAATCCCAAACCCTAAGCCCTAAACCCTAAATCCAAACTTTAAACCCTAAACCATAAATCCTAAACCCTAAACCCTAAACCCTAAATCATAAATCCTAAACCATAAACCCTAAACTCCAAACCCTAAATCCCAAAACCTAAATGGTAAACCCGAAACCATAAATCCTTTACCATAACCCTTAACACTACAACTCCAAATCCTAAACCCTAAACCCTAAACATTAAACCCTAAACTCTAAATGTTCAACACTAAAACCCAAACCTTAAAGTCTAGACCCTAAACTCTAAACCCTAAACACAAAATACTAAACCCTGAACCCTAAACACTAAACGCTAAACTCTAAATGCTAAACCCTAAACCCTAAACTCTAAAACCTAAACCTTAAAGTCTAGACCCTAAACCCTGAATCCTAAACCCTGAACCCTAAACCCTAAACCCTAAACCCTAACCCTAATCCTAAACCCTAAATCCTTAACCCCATATCAAAACTCTAAACCCTAAACATCAAACGCTAAAACACCAAATCATAAACTCTAAACCATAAACACTAAATACTAAACCCTAAACCCTAAATCATAAACCCTAAACCATACACCCTAAACCCTAAACCCTAAACCTTCAACCTACAACTTCAAACCCTAAATCCAAACTTTAAACTCTAAACCGCAAATCCTAAACCCTAAACCCTAAACTAAAAATCCTAAACCATAAACACTAAACTCTAAACCCTAACACCCAAAACCTAAATGCTAAACCCTAAACAATAAACCCTTAACCATAAACCTTTAACCTATAACTCCAAACCCTAAATCATGAACCCAAAACATTAAACCCAATACTATAAATGCTATACCCTAAACCCTAAACCCTAAAACCTAAACCTAAAAGTCTAGACCCTAAACCATAAACCCTAAACCCTAAACCCTAAACCCAAACCCTAATCCTAAACACTAAATTCTTAACCCTAAATTAAAACTCTAAACCCTAAATCTCAAATGCTAAAATACCAAATCCAAAACTCTAAACCCTAAACACAAAATACTAAACCCTAAACCCTAAACATTAAACGCTAAACTCTAAATGCTAAACCGTAAACCGTAAACCCTATAACCTAAACCCAAGCCTTGAACCCTAAACCCTAAACCCTAAACCCTAAACCCTAAATCCTTAACCCCTTATCAAAACTCTAAACCCTAAACATCAAACGCTAAAACACCAAATCATAAACTCTAAACCCTAAACACAAAATACTAAACCCTAAACCTTAAATCATAAACCCTAATCCATACATCCTAAACAGTAAACCTAAACCCTACACCCTAAACCCTAAACCCTATACATAAAATCTAAACCCTAAACCCTAAATGTTAAACCCTAACACTAATCCTAAACCCTAAATCCTTAACTCTAAATATAAACTCTAAACCCTAAACCTCAAACCCTAAACCCCAAATCCTAAACTCTAAACCATAAACACTAAATACTGAACTAAAAACCCTAAATCGTAAACCCTCTACCCTAAACTCTAAATCCAAAACCAACAACTCGAACCCCTAAACCCAAAACCCTAAACTTTAAACCATAAACCCTAAACACTAAACGATAAACCCTAAACCCTAAATGCTAAACCATAAACCACAAACTCTAAGCCTTAAACACTAACCCCTAAACCCTAAACCCACAACTCAACACCCTAAATCCTAAACACTTTACCAAAATCCCTACCTTAAAACCTAATACCTAAGCCCCAAACCCTAAACCCTTAATCATAAATCCTAAACCATTAACCCTAAAATCCAAACCCTAAAACCCAAAACCTAAATGATAAACCCTAAAGCATAAATCCTTTACCATAACCCTCAAAACTAAAACTCCAAACCCTAAACCCTAAACCCTAAACATTAAACCCTAAACTCTAAATGTTAAACCCTAAAACCTAAACCTTAAAGTCTAGACCCTAAACTCTAAACCCTAAACCTCAAACGCTAAAATACCAAATCCTAAACTCTAAATGCTAAACCCTAAACCTTAAACCCTATATCAAACTTTAAACCCTAAATCGTAAATCCTAAACCCTAAACCCTAAATCCTAAATCATAAATCCTAAACCATTAACCCTAAAATCCAAACCCTAAAACCCAAAACCTAAATGCTAAACCCTAAACCATAAATCCTTTACCATAACCCTTAAAACTAAAACTCCAAACCCTAAACCCTAAACCCTAAACATTAAACCCTAAACTCTAAATGTTAAACCCTAAAACCTAAACCTTAAAGTCTAGACCCTAAACTCTAAACCCTAAACCTCAAACGCTAAAATACCAAATCCTAAACTCTAAATGCTAAACCCTAAACCCTAAACCCTAAATCAAACTTTAAACCCTAAATCGTAAATCCTAAACCCTAAACCCTAAATCCTAAATCATAAATCCTAAACCATTAACCCTAAAATCCAAACCCTAAAACCCAAAACCTAAATGCTAAACCCTAAACCATAAATCCTTTACCATAACCCTTAAAACTAAAACTCCAAACCCTAAACCCTAAACCCTAAACATTAAACCCTAAACTCTAAATGTTAAACCCTAAAACCTAAACCTTAAAGTCTAGACCCTAAACTCTAAACCCTAAACCTCAAACGCTAAAATACCAAATCCTAAACTCTAAATGCTAAACCCTAAACCCTAAACCCTAAAACCTAAACCTTAAAGTCTAAACACTAAACCCTAGACATTAAACCCTAAACTCTAAAAGCTAAACCCAAAACCCTAAACCCTAAAACCAAAACCTTAAAGCCTAAATCCTAAACCCTAAACCCTAAACCTAAACCCAAACCGTAATCCTAAATACTAAATCCTTAACCCTAAATCAAAACTCTAAACCCTAAATCTCAAATGCTAAGATACCAAATCCCAAACTCTAAACCCTAAACACAAAATACTAAACCCTAAACCCTAAACATTAAATGCTAAACCCTAAACCCTAAACCCTAAAACCTAAACCTTAAAGTGTAGACCCTAAACCCTAAACCCTATACCATAAACCCCAATCCTAAACCCTAAACTCTAAACCCTAAAACCTAAAACCTAAAACCTAAACCCTAAAGTCTAGACCCTAAACCCTAAACTCTAAACCATAAACCCTAAGCCCTAACCCTGAACCCTGAACCCTAAACCCTAAACCCTAAACCTTAAACCCTAAAACCTAAACCTTAAACTCTAAACCCTAAACCTTAATACCTAAATCCTAAACCCAAAACCTAAACCTTAAACCCTAAACCTTAAACCCTAGACCCTAAACCCTAAACCCAAACCCTAATCCTAAATACTAAATCCTTAACCATAAATCAAAACTCTAAACCCAAATTACTAAACCCGAAAGCCTAAACCCTAAACATTAAACCCTAAACTCTAAATGCTAAACCCTAAACCCTAAACCCTAAACCGAAAAATCTAAACCCTAAACCCTAGACATTAAACCCTAAACTCTAAAAGCTAAACCCTAAACCCTAAACCCTAAAACCAAAACCTTAAAGTCTAAACCCTAAACCCTAAACCCTAAACCTAAACCCTAAACCCTAGACCCTAAGCCCTAGACCCTAAACCCTAAACCCTAAACCTAAACCCTGAACCATAAACCGTAAACCGTAAACCCTAGACCCTAGACCCTAAACCCTAAACCTAAACCCTAAACATAAACCCTGAACCCTAAACTTTAAACCCTAAACCTTAAACCCTAAACCCAAACCGTAATCCTAAATACTAAATCCTTAACCCTAAATCAAAACTCTAAACCCTAAATCTCAAATGCTAAGATACCAAATCCCAAACTCTAAACCCTAAACACAAAATACTAAACCCTAAACCCTAAACATTAAATGCTAAACCCTAAACCCTAAACCCTAAAACCTAAACCTTAAAGTCTAGACCCTAAACCCTAAACCCTAAACCATAAACCCCAATCCTAAATCCTAAACCCTAAACCCTAAAACCTAAAACCTAAAACCTAAAACCTAAACCCTAAAGTCTAGACCCTAAACCCTAAACTCTAAACCATAAACCCTAAGCCCTAACCCTGAACCCTGAACCCTAAACCCTAAACCCTAAATCCTAAACCCTAAACCCTAACCCTAATCTTAAACCCTAAATCCTTAACCATATGTCAAAACTCAAAACCCTAAACATCAAACGCTAAAACACCAAACCATAAACTCTAAACCCTAAACACAAAATACTAAACCCTCAACCCTAAATCATAAACCCTAAACCATTCACCCAAAACACTAAACCTAAACCCTACACCTTAAACCCTAAGCCCTATACCTAAACCCTAAACCCTAAACCTTAAACCCTAAACCCTAAAGGTTAAACCCTAACAATAATCCTAAACCCTAAATCCTTAACTCTAAATATAAACTCTAAACACTAAACCCTAAAACCTTAACCCTAAATCATAAATCCTAAACCATAAACCCTAAACTCCAAACCCTAAATCCCAAAACCTAAACGCTAAACCCTAAACCATAAATCCTTAACCATAACACTTAAAACTACAACTCTAAACCCTAAACCCTAAACCCTAAACATTAAACCGTAAACACTAAATGTTAAACCCTAAAACCTAAACCTTAAATTCTAGACCCTAAACCCTAAACCCTAAATCCTAAACCTTAAACCCTAAAATATAAACCTTAAACTCTAAACCCTAAACCTTAATCCCTAAATCCTAAACCTTAAACACTAAACCTTAAACCCTAGACCCTAAACCCTAAACCCAAACCCTAATCCTAAATACCAACTCCTTAACCATAAATCAAAACTCTAAACCCTAAACCTCAAACGGTAAAATACCAAATCCTAAACTCAAAACACCAAACACAAATTACTAAACCCGAAAGCCTAAACACTAAACATTAAACCGTAAACTCTAAATGCTAAACCCTAAACCCTAAACCCTAAAACCTAAAACCTAAACCGTAAAGTCTAAAGCCTTAACCCTAGGCATTAAACCCTAAATTGTAAAAGCTAAACCCTAAACCCTAAACCCTAAAACCAAAACCTTAAAGTCTAAACCCTAAACCCTGAACCCTAAACCTAAACCCTGAACCCTAAACCCTAAACCCTAGACCCCAAACCCTAAACCCTAAACCCTAAACCCTAAACACTAAACCCTAAACCCTAAATCATAAACCCTAAACCCTACACCCAAAACACTAAACCTAAACCCTACACCTTAAACCCTAAACCCTATACCTAAACCCTAAACCCTAAACCTTAAACCCTAAACCCTAAATGTTAAACCCTAACAATAATCCTAAACCCTAAATCCATAACTCTAAATATAAACTCTAAACACTAAACCCTAAAACCTAAACCCTAAATCATAAATCCTAAACCATAAACCCTAAACTCCAAACCCTAAATCCCAAAACCTAAACGCTAAACCCTAAACCATAAATCCTTAACCATAACCCTTAAAACTACAACTCCAAACCCTAAACCCTAAACCCTAAACATTAAATCGTAAACACTAAATGTTAAACCCTAAAACCTAAACCTTAAATTCTAAACCCTAAACCCTAAACCCTAAACCCTAAACCTTAAAACCTAAAACCTAAACCTTAAACTCTAAACCCTAAACCTTAATCCCTAAATCCTAAACCCAAAACCTAAACCTTAAACCCTAAACCTTAAACCCTAGACCCTAAACCCTAAACCCAAACCCTAATCCTAAATACTAAATCCTTACCATAAATCAAAACTCTAAACCCTAAACCTCAAACGGTAAAAAACCAAATCCTAAACTCAAAACACTAAACACAAATTACTAAACCTGAAAGCCTAAACCCTAAACATTAAACCCTAAACTCTAAATGCTAAACCCTAAACCCTAAACCCTAAACCCTAAAACCTAAACCGTAAAGTCTAAACCCTAAACCCTAGACATTAAACCCTAAACTGTAAAAGCTAAACCCTAAACCCTAAACCCTAAAACCAAAACCCTAAACCCTAAACCCTAAACCCTAAACCCTAAACCCTAGACCCTAGACCCTAAACCCTAAACCCTAAACCTAAACCCTAAACCATAAACCGTAAACCCTAAACCCTAAACCCTAAACCTAAACCCTAAACATAAACCCTGAACCCAAAACCTTAAACCCTAAACCCTAAACCCTAAACCCAAACCCTAATCCTAAATACTAAATCCTTAACACTAAATCAAAACTCTAAACCCTAAATCTCAAATGCTAAGATACCAAATCCCAAACTCTAAACCCTAAACACAAAATACTAAACCCTAAACCCTAAACATTAAATGCTATACTCTAAATGCTAAACCCTAAACCCTAAACCCTAAAACCTAAACCTTAAAGTCTAGACCCCAAACCCTAAACCCTAAACCATAAACCCCAATCCTAAACCATAAACCCTAAACCCTAAACCCTAAACCCTAAACCCTAAACCCTAACCCTAATCCTAAACGCTAAATCCTTAACCACATATCAAAACTCTAAACCCTAAACATCAAATGCTAAAACACCAAATCGTAAACTCTAAACCCTAAACACAAAATACTAAACCCTAAACCCTAAATCATAAACCCTAAACCATACACCCTAAACATTAAACCTAAACCCTACACCCTAAACACTAAACCCTATATCCTAGACCCTAGACCCTAAACCCTAAACCCTGAACCTAAACCTTGAACCCTAAACCTTAAACCCTAAACCCTAAACCAAACCCTAATCCTAAACACTAAATCCTTAACCCTAAATCACAACTCTAAACCCTAAATCTCAAATGTTAAATTACCAAATCCCAAACTCTAAACCCAAAACATAAAATACTAAACCCTAAACCCTAAACATTAAACACTAAACTGTAAATGCTAAACCCTAAACCCTAAAACATAAACCTTAAAGTCTAGACCCTAAACCCTAGATCCTAAACCCTAAACCCTAAAACCCAAACCTTAAAGTCTAGACCCTAAACCCTATACCCTAAACCGTAAACCCAAAATTTGAACCCTAAACCCTAAACCTTAAACCCTAAACCTAAACCCTAACCCTAATCCTAAACCCTAAATGCTTAACCCCATATCAAAACTCTAAACCCTAAACATCAAATGCTAAAACATCAAATCATAAACTCTAAACCCTAAAGACAAAATAATAAACCCTAAACTCTAGCTCATAAACCCTAAACCATACACCCTAAACCCTAAACCCTAAACCTTCAACAACAACTCCAAACACTATACCTAAACCCTAAATCCTAAACCCTATACCTAAACCCTAAACCCTAAACCCACAACTCGAAAACCTAAATCCTAAACACTTTACCAAAAACCCCTACCCTAAAACCTAATACCAAAACCCTAAACCCTAAACTCTAAACCCATAATCTTTCACCCTAAACCCTATACCTTAAACCCTAAACCCTATATCCTATACCTTAAACCCTAAACCCTATATCCTAAACCCTAAAAACAAAACCCAAAACCCTAAACCCTAAAACTTAATACTTAAACCCTAAACCCTAAACCCTAAACCTTCAACCTACAACTCCAAACCCTAAATCCAAACTTTAAACTCTAAACCGAAAATCCTAAACCCTAAACCCTAAACCCTAAACTCAAAATCCTAAACCATAAACACTAAACACTAAACCCTAACACCCAAAACCTAAATGCTAAATCCTAAACAATAAACCATAAACCATAAACCTTTAACCTACAACTCAAAACCCTAAATCCTAAACCCTAAACCCTAAACCCTAAACCTTAAACCCTAAACCCTAAACCCTAAACCCAAACCCTAATCCTAAATATTAAATCTTAACCATAAATCAAAACTCTAAACCCTAAACCTCAAACGCTAAAATACCAAATCCTAAACTCTAAACCCTAAACACAAAATACAAAACCTTAAACCCTAAACAATAAAACCTAAACTCTAAATGCTAAACCCTAAACCCTAAACCCTAAAACCTAAACCTTAAAGTCTAGACCCTAAACCCTAGACCCTAAACCCCAAACCCTAAACCCTAAACCATGAACCATAAACTCTAAACCCTCAACCCTAAATCCAAACTTCAAACCCTAAACCGTAAATCCTAAACCCAAAATCCTAAACCATAAACACTAAACTCTAAATCCTAACACCCAAAACCTAAACGCTAAACCCTAATCCATAAATCCTTAACCATAAATCTTAAACCTACAACTCCAAACCCAAAACCCTAAACCCTAAACATTAAACCCTAAACTATAACTGCTAAACCCTACATCCTAAACCCTAAAACCTAAACCTTAAACCCTAAACCCTAAACCCTAAACCCTAAACCTAAACCATAAACACTAAACCCTAAACTCTAAACCCTAAACTGTGAACCCTAAACCCTAAACCCTAAACGCTAAACTCTAAACCCTAACCCTAATCCTAAACCCTAAATCCTTAACCTTAAATCAAAACTCTAAACCCTAAACCTCAAATGCTAAAATACCAAATCCTAAACTCTAAACCCTAAATACAAAATACTAAACCCTGAACCCTAAACACTAAACCCAAAACCCTATATGATAAACCCTAAACCCAAAACTCTAATCCCTAAACCCTAAACCCTAAAGCCTTAACCCTCAACTCAAAACCCTAAATCATAAACCCTATACCGTAAACTCTAAACCCTAAATCGTAAACCCTACACCCTACACCCTAAACCCTAAACCCTAAATACTATATCCTCAATCCTAAACTCTAAATATTAAACCCTAAAATATAAATACAAAACTTTCAATGCTAAATCCTAAACCCTAAACCCTAAATCCAAACTTTAAATCCTAAATTATAAATCCCAAACCCTAAGCCCTAAACCCTAAATCCAAACTTTAAACCCTAAACCATAAATCCTAAACCCTAAACCCTAAACCCTAAATCATAAATCCTAAACCATAAACCCTAAACTCCAAACCCTAAATCCCAAAACCTAAATGGTAAACCCGAAAACATAAATCCTTTACCATAACCCTTAACACTACAACTCCAAATCCTAAACCCTAAACCCTAAACATTAAACCCTAAACTCTAAATGTTCAACACTAAAACCCAAACCTTAAAGTCTAGACCCTAAACTCTAAACCCTAAAGCCTAAACCCTAAATCCAAAACCCAAAACCGAAACCTTAAACCTTAAACCCTAAACCCTAAACCCTAAAACCTAAACCCAAACCCTAATCCTAAATACTAAATCCTTAACCATAAATAAAAACTCTAAACCCTAAACCTCAAACGGTAAAATATCAAATCCTAAACTCTAAACACTAAACACAAAATACTAAACCCGAAAGCCTAAACCCTAAACATTAAACCCTAAACTCTAAATGCTAAACCCTAAACCCTAAACCCTAAAACCTAAACCTTAAAGTCTAAACCCTAAACCCTAGAGATTAAACCCTAAACTCTAAAAGCTAAACCCTAAACCCTAAACCCTAAAACCAAAACCTTAAAGTCTAAACCCTAAACCCTAAACCCTAAACCTAAACCCTAAACCCTAAACCCTAAACCCTAAACCCTAAACCCTAAACCCTAAACCCTAAACCCTAAACCCTAAACCCTAAACCCAAACCCTAATCCTAAATACGAAATCCTTAACCATAAATCAAACTCTAAACCCTACACCTCAAACGGTAAAATATCAAATCCTAAACTCTAAACACTAAACACAAAATACTAAACCCGAAAGCCTAAACCCTAAACATTAAACCCCAAACTCTAAATGCTAAACCCTAAACCCTAAAACCTAAACCTTAAAGTCTAAACCCTAAACCCTAGAGATTAAACCCTAAACTCTAAAAGCTAAACCCTAAACCCTAAACCATAAAACCAAAACCTTAAATTCTAAACCCTAAACCCTAAACCCTAAACCTAAACCCTGAACCCTAAACCCTAAACCCTAGACCCTAAACCCTTAACCCTAAACCTAAAACCTGAGCCCTAAACCCTACACCCTAAACCTAAAACCCTAAACCCTAAACCCTAAACCCTAAACCCAAACCCTAATCCTAAACACTAAATCCTTAACCCTAAATCAAAACTCTAAACCCTAAATCTCAAATTCTAAAATACCAAATTCCAAACTCTAAAACCTAAACACAAAATACTAAACCTTGAACCCAAAACACTAAACGCTAAACTCTAAATGCTAAACCCTAAACCCTAAACTCTAAAACCTAAACCTTAAAGTCTAGACCCTAAACCCTGAATCCTAAACCCTGAACCCTAAACCCTAAACCCTAAATGCTAAACCTTAAACCCTAAACCCTAACCCTAATCCTAAACCCTAAATCCTTAACCCCATATCAAAACTCTAAACCCTAAACATCAAACGCTAAAACACCAAATCATAAACTCTAAACCATAAACACTAAATACTAAACCCTAAACCCTAAATCATAAACCCTAAACCCTAAACTCCTAAACCTTCAACCTACAACTTCAAACCCTAAATTCTTAAACTCTAAACCGCAAATCCTAAACCCTAAACCCTAAACTCAAAATCCTAAACCATAAACACTAAACTCTAAACCCTAACACCCAAAACCTAAATGCTAAACCCTAAAGAATAAACCCTTAACCATAAACCTTTAACCTACAACTCCAAACCCTAAACCATGAACCCAAAACATTAAACCCAATACTCTAAATGCTATACCCTAAACCCTAAACCCTAAAACCTAAACCTAAAAGTCTAGACCCTAAACCATAAACCCTAAACCCTAAACCCTAAACCCAAACCCTAATCCTAAACACTAAATTCTTAACCCTAAATTAAAACTCTAAACCCTAAATCTCAAATGCTAAAATACCAAATCCAAAACTCTAAACCGTAAACCCTAAACCCTATAACCTAAACCCAAGCCTTGAACCCTAAACCCTAAACCCTAAACCCTAAACCTAAACCCTAAACCCTAGACCCTAAGCCCTAGACCCTAAACCTTAAACCCTAAACCTAAACCCTGAACCATAAACCGTCAACCGTAAACCCTAGACCCTAAACCCTAAACCCTAAACCTAAACCCTAAACATAAACCCTGAACCCTAAACTTTAAACCCTAAACCTTAAACCCTAAACCCAAACCGTAATCCTAAATACTAAATCCTTAACCCTAAATCAAAACTCTAAACCCTAAATCTCAAATGCTACGATACCAAATCCCAAACTCTAAACCCTAAACACAAAATACTAAACCCTAAACCCTAAACATTAAATGCTAAACCCTAAACCCTAAACCCTAAAACCTAAACCTTAAAGTCTAGACCCTAAACCCTAAACCCTAAACCATAAACCCCAATCCTAAATCCTAAACCCTAAACCCTAAAACCTAAAACCTAAAACCTAAACCCTAAAGTCTAGACCCTAAACCCTAAACTCTAAACAATAAACCCTAAGCCCTAACCCTGAACCCTGAACCCTAAACCCTAAACCCTAAATCCTAAACCCTAAACCCTAACCCTAATCTTAAACCCTAAATACTTAACCACATGTCAAAACACAAAACCCTAAACATCAAACGCTAAAACACCAAACCATAAACTCTAAACCCTAAACACAAAATACTAAACCCTCAACCCTAAATCATAAACCCTAAACCATTCACCCAAAACACTAAACCTAAACCCTACACCTTAAACCCTAAGCCCTATACCTAAACCCTAAACCCTAAACCTTAAACCCTAAACCCTAAAGGTTAAACCCTAACAATAATCCTAAACCCTAAATCCTTAACTCTAAATATAAACTCTAAACACTAAACCCCAAAACCTTAACCCTAAATCATAAATCCTAAACCATAAACCCTAAACTCCAAACCCTAAATCCCAAAACCTAAACGCTAAACCCTAAACCATAAATCCTTAACCATAACACTTAAAACTACAACTCTAAACCCTAAACCCTAAACCCTAAACATTAAACCGTAAACACTAAATGTTAAACCCTAAAACCTAAACCTTAAATTCTAGACCCTAAACCCTAAACCCTTAATCCTAAACCTTAAATCCTAAAATATATACCTTAAACTCTAAACCCTAAACCTTAATCCCTAAATCCTAAACCTTAAACACTAAACCTTAAACCCTAGACCCTAAACCCTAAACCCAAACCCTAATCCTAAATACCAACTCCTTAACCATAAATCAAAACTCTAAACCCTAAACCTCAAACGGTAAAATACCAAATCCTAAACTCAAAACACCAAACACAAATTACTAAACCCGAAAGCCTAAACCCTAAACATTAAACCGTAAACTCTAAAAGATAAACCCTAAACCCTAAACCCTAAACCCTAAAACCTAAACCGTAAAGTCTAAACCCTTAACCCTAGGCATTAAACCCTAAATTGTAAAAGCTAAACCCTAAACCCTAAACCCTAAAACCAAAACCTTAAAGTCTAAACCCTAAACCCTGAACCCTAAACCTAAACCCTGAACCCTAAACCCTAAACCCTAGACCCCAAACCCTAAACCCTAAACCCTAAACCCTAAACCCTAAACCCTAAACCCTAAATCATAAACCCTAAACCCTACACCCAAAACACTAAACCTAAACCCTACACCTTAAACCCTAAACCCTATACCTAAACCCTAAACCCTAAACCTTAAACCCTAAACCCTAAATGTTAAACCCTAACAATAATCCTAAACCCTAAATCCATAACTCTAAATATAAACTCTAAACACTAAACCCTAAAACCTAAACCCTAAATCATAAATCCTAAACCATAAACCCTAAACTCCAAACCCTAAATCCCAAAACCTAAACGCTAAACCCTAAACCATAAATCCTTAACCATAACCCTTAAAACTACAACTCCAAACCCTAAACCCTAAACCCTAAACATTAAATCGTAAACACTAAATGTTAAACCCTAAAACCTAAACCTTAAATTCTAAACCCTAAACCCTAAACCCTAAACCCTAAACCTTAAAACCTAAAACCTAAACCTTAAACTCTAAACCCTAAACCTTAATCCCTAAATCCTAAACCCAAAACCTAAACCTTAAACCCTAAACCTTAAACCCTAGACCCTAAACCCTAAACCCAAACCCTAATCCTAAATACTAAATCCTTACCATAAATCAAAACTCTAAACCCTAAACCTCAAACGGTAAAAAACCAAATCCTAAATTGAAAACACTAAACACAAATTACTAAACCTGAAAGCCTAAACCCTAAACATTAAACCCTAAACTCTAAATGCTAAACCCTAAACCCTAAACCCTAAACCCTAAAACCTAAACCGTAAAGTCTAAACCCTAAACCCTAGACATTAAACCCTAAACTGTAAAAGCTAAACCCTAAACCCTAAACCCTAAAACCAAAACCTTAAAGTCTAAACCTTAAACCCTAAACCCTAAACCTAAACCCTAGACCCTAAACCCTAGACCCTAGACCCTAAACCCTAAACCATAAACCTAAACCCTAAACCATAAACCGTAAACCCTAAACCCTAAACCCTAAACCTAAACCCTAAACATAAACCCTGAACCCAAAACCTTAAACCCTAAACCCTAAACCCTAAACCCAAACCCTAATCCTAAATACTAAATCCTTAACACTAAATCAAAACTCTAAACCCTAAATCTCAAATGCTAAGATACCAAATCCCAAACTCTAAACCCTAAACACAAAATACTAAACCCTAAACCCTAAACATTAAATGCTATACTCTAAATGCTAAACCCTAAACCCTAAACCCTAAAACCTAAACCTTAAAGTCTAGACCCCAAACCCTAAACCCTAAACCATAAACCCCAATCCTAAACCATAAACCCTAAACCCTAAACCCTAAACCCTAAACCCTAAACCCTAAACCCTAAACCCTAACCCTAATCCTAAACGCTAAATCCTTAACCACATATCAAAACTCTAAACCCTAAACATCAAATGTTAAAACACCAAATCGTAAACTCTAAACCCTAAACACAAAATACTAAACCCTAAACCCTAAATCATAAACCCTAAACCATACACCCTAAACATTAATCCTAAACCCTACACCCTAAACACTAAACCCTATATCCTAGACCCTAGACCCTAAACCCTAAACCCTAAACCAAAACCCTGAACCTAAACCTTGAACCCTAAACCTTAAACCCTAAATGCTAAACCAAACCCTAATCCTAAACACTAAATCCTTAACCCTAAATCACAGCTCTAAACCCTAAATCTCAAATGTTAAATTACCAAATCCCAAACTCTAAACCCAAAACACAAAATACTAAACCCTAAACCCTAAACATTAAACACTAAACTGTAAATGCTAAACCCTAAACCCTAAAACATAAACCTTAAAGTCTAGACCCTAAACCCTAGATCCTAAACCCTAAACCCTAAAACCTAAACCTTAAAGTCTAGACCCTAAACCCTATACCCTAAACCGTAAACCCAAAATTTGAACCCTAAACCCTAAACCTTAAACCCTAAACCTAAACCCTAACCCTAATCCTAAACCCTAAATGCTTAACCCCATATCAAAACTCTAAACCCTAAACATCAAATGCTAAAACATCAAATCATAAACTCTAAACCCTAAACACAAAATAATAAACCCTAAACTCTAGCTCATAAACCCTAAACCATACACCCTAAACCCTAAACACTAAACCTTCAACCAACAACTCCCAACACTATACCTAAACACGAAATCCTAAACCCTATACCTAAACCCTAAACCCTAAACCCACAACTCAAAACCTAAACCCTAAACACTAAACCAAAAACCCTTACCCTAAACCCTAAAACCTAAACCATAAACCCTAAACACTAAACCCTTAATCCTACACCCTAAACCCTACACCCTATTTCCTAAACCCTAAACCCTACACCCTATTTCCTAAACCCTAAAAACTAAACCCAAAACCCTAAACCCTAAAACTCAATACTTAAAGCCTAAACCTTCAACCTACAACTCCAAACCCTAAATCCAAACTTTAAACCCTAAACTGTAAACCCTAAACCCAAAATCCTAAAGCATAAACACTAAACTCTAAACCCTAACACCTAAAACCTACATGCTAAACCCTAAACCTTAAACCCTTAACAATAAACCTTAAACCTACAACCCCAAATCATAAACCCTAAACCCTTCACATTAAACCCTAAACCCTAAATCCTAAACCTAAACCCTGAACCCTAAACCCTAAACCCTAAACCCTAATCCTAAATATTAAATCTTAACCATAAATCAAAACTCTAAACCCTTAACCTCAAACACTAAAATACCAAATCCTAAACTCTAAACCCTAAACACAAAATACAAAACCTTCAACCCTAAACATTAAAACCTAAACTCTAAATGCTAAACCCTAAACCCTAAACCCTAAAACCTAAACCTTAAAGTCTAGACCCTAAACCCTAGACCCTAAACCCCAAACCCAAAACCCTAAACCATGAACCATAAACTCTAAACCCTCAACCCTAAATCCAAACTTCAAACCCTAAACCGTAAATCCTAAACCCAAAACCCTAAACCCAAAATCCTAAACCATAAACACTAAACTCTAAATCCTAACACCCAAAACCTAAACGCTAAACCCTAATACATAAATCCTTAACCATAAATCTTAAACCTACAACTCCAAACCCAAAACCCTAAACCCTAAACATTAAACCCTAAACTATAACTGCTAAACCCTACATCCTAAACCCTAAAACCTAAACCTTAAACCCTAAACCCTAAACCCTAAACCTAAACCATAAACACTAAACCCTAAACTCTAAACCCTAAACTGTGAACCCTAAACCCTAAACCCTAAACGCTAAACTCTAAACCCTAACCCTAATCCTAAACCCTAAATCCTTAACCTTAAATCAAAACTCTAAACCCTAAACCTCAAATGCTAAAATACCAAATCCTAAACTCTAAACCCTAAATACAAAATACTAAACCCTGAACCCTAAACACTAAACCCAAAACCCTATATGATAAACCCTAAACCCAAAACTCTAATCCCTAAACCCTAAACCCTAAAGCCTTAACCCTCAACTCAAAACCCTAAATCATAAACCCTATACCGTAAACTCTAAACCCTAAATCGTAAACCCTACACCCTACACCCTAAACCCTAAACCCTAAATACTATATCCTCAATCCTAAACTCTAAATATTAAACCCTAAAATATAAATACAAAACTCTCAATGCTAAATCCTAAACCCTAAACCCTAAATCCAAACTTTAAATCCTAAATTATAAATCCCAAACCCTAAGCCCTAAACCCTAAATCCAAACTTTAAACCCTAAACCATAAATCCTAAACCCTAAACCCTAAACCCTAAATCATAAATCCTAAACCATAAACCCTAAACTCCAAACCCTAAATCCCAAAACCTAAATGGTAAACCCGAAACCATAAATCCTTTACCATAACCCTTAACACTACAACTCCAAATCCTAAACCCTAAACCCTAAACATTAAACCCTAAACTCTAAATGTTCAACACTAAAACCCAAACCTTAAAGTCTAGACCCTAAACTCTAAACCCTAAAGCCTAAACCCTAAATCCAAAACCCAAAACCGAAACCTTAAACCTTAAACCCTAAACCCTAAACCCTAAAACCTAAACCCAAACCCTAATCCTAAATACTAAATCCTTAACCATAAATAAAAACTCTAAACCCTAAACCTCAAACGGTAAAATATCAAATCCTAAACTCTAAACACTAAACACAAAATACTAAACCCGAAAGCCTAAACCCTAAACATTAAACCCTAAACTCTAAATGCTAAACCCTAAACACTAAACACTAAAACCTAAACCTTAAAGTCTAAACCCTAAACCCTAGAGATTAAACCCTAAACTCTAAAAGCTAAACCCTAAACCCTAAACCCTAAAACCAAAACCTTAAAGTCTAAACCCTAAACCCTAAACCCTAAACCTAAACCCTAAACCCTAAACCCTAAACCCTACACCCTACACCCTAAACCCTAAACCCTAAACCCTAAACCCTAAACCCAAACCCTAATCCTAAATACGAAATCCTTAACCATAAATCAAACTCTAAACCCTACACCTCAAACGGTAAAATATCAAATCCTAAACTCTAAACACTAAACACAAAATACTAAACCCGAAAGCCTAAACCCTAAACATTAAACCCCAAACTCTAAATGCTAAACCCTAAACCCTAAAACCTAAACCTTAAAGTCTAAACCCTAAACCCTAGAGATTAAACCCTAAACTCTAAAAGCTAAACCCTAAACCCTAAACCATAAAACCAAAACCTTAAATTCTAAACCCTAAACCCTAAACCCTAAACCTAAACCCTGAACCCTAAACCCTAAACCCTAGACCCTAAACCCTAAACCCTAAACCTAAAACCTGAGCCCTAAACCCTACACCCTAAACCTAAAACCCTAAACCCTAAACCCTAAACCCTAAACCCAAACCCTAATCCTAAACACTAAATCCTTAACCCTAAATCAAAACTCTAAACCCTAAATCTCAAATTCTAAAATACCAAATTCCAAACTCTAAACCCTAAACACAAAATACTAAACCCTGAACCCTAAACACTAAACGCTAAACTCTAAATGCTAAACCCTAAACCCTAAACTCTAAAACCTAAACCTTAAAGTCTAGACCCTAAACCCTGAATCCTAAACCCTGAACCCTAAACCCTAAACCCTAAATGCTAAACCCTAAACCCTAAACCCTAACCCTAATCCTAAACCCTAAATCCTTAACCCCATATCAAAACTCTAAACCCTAAACATCAAACGCTAAAACACCAAATCATAAACTCTAAACCATAAACACTAAATACTAAACCCTAAACCCTAAATCATAAACCCTAAACCATACACCCTAAACCCTAAACCCTAAACCTTCAACCTACAACTTCAAACCCTAAATCCAAACTTTAAACTCTAAACCGCAAATCCTAAACCCTAAACCCTAAACTCAAAATCGTAAACCATAAACACTAAACTCTAAACCCTAACACCCAAAACCTAAATGCTAAACCCTAAAGAATAAACCCTTAACCATAAACCTTTAACCTACAACTCCAAACCCTAAACCATGAACCCAAAACATTAAACCCAATACTCTAAATGCTATACCCTAAACCCTAAACCCTAAAACCTAAACCTAAAAGTCTAGACCCTAAACCATAAACCCTAAACCCTAAACCCTAAACCCAAACCCTAATCCTAAACACTAAATTCTTAACCCTAAATTAAAACTCTAAACCCTAAATCTCAAATGCTAAAATACCAAATCCAAAACTCTAAACCCTAAACACAAAATACTAAACCCTAAACCCTAAACATTAAACGCTAAACTCTAAATGCTAAACCGTAAACCCTAAACCCTATAACCTAAACCCAAGCCTTGAACCCTAAACCCTAAACCCTAAACCCTAAACCCTAAATCCTTAACCCCATATCAAAACTCTAAACCCTAAACATCAAATGCTAAAACACCAAATCATAAACTCTAAACCCTAAACACAAAATACTAAACCCTAAACCTTAAATCATAAACCCTAATCCATACATCCTAAACAGTAAACATAAACCCTACACCCTAAACCCTAAACCCTATACATAAAATCTAAACCCTAAACCCTAAATGTTAAACCCTGACACTAATCCTAAACCCTAAATCCTTAACTCTAAATATAAACTCTAAACCCTAAACCTCAAACCCTAAACCCCAAATCCTAAACTCTAAACCATAAACACTAAATACTGAACTAAAAACCCTAAATCATAAACCCTCTACCCTAAACTCTAAATCCAAAACCAACAACTCGAACCCCTAAACCCAAAACCCTAAACTTTAAACCATAAACCCTAAACACTAAATGATAAACCCTAAACCCTAAATGCTAAACCATAAACCACAAACTCTAAGCCTTAAACACTAACCCCTAAACCCTAAACCCACAACTCAAAACCCTAAATCCTAAACACTTTACCAAAATCCCTACCTTAAAACCTAATACCTAAGCCCCAAACCCTAAACCCTTAATCATAAATCCTAAACTCTAAACCCTTAATTCTTCACGCTAAACCCTACACCCTAAACCCTAAACCCTATATCCTAAACCCTAAAAACAAAGCCCAAAACCCTAAACGCTAAAACTTAATACTTAAACCCTAAACTCTAAACCCTAAAGCTTCAACCTACAACTCCAAACCCTAAATCCAAACTTTAAACTCTAAACCGCAAATCCTAAACCCTAAACCCTAAACTCAAAATCCTAAACCATAAACACTAAACTCTAAACCCTAACACCCAAAACCTAAACGCTAAATGCTAAATAATAAACCCTTAACCAAAAACCTTTAACCTATAACTCCAAACCCTAAACCCTAAACCCTAAACCCTAAACCCTAAACCTTAAACCTTGAACCCTAAACCCTAAACCCAAGCCCTAATCCTAACTACTAAATCCATAACCATAAACCAAAACTCTAAACCCTAAACCTCAAACGCTAAAATACCAAATCCTAAACTCTAAACCCTAAACACAAAATACTAAACCCTAAACCCTAAACATTAAACCCTAAACTCTAAATGATAAACCCTAAACCCTAAACCCTAAAACCTAAAGCTTAAAGTCTAGACCCTCAACCCTAAACCCTAAACCATGAATCATAAACTCTAAACCTTAAACCCTAAACCCTAAACCCTAAAACCTAAAGCTTAAAGTCTAGACCCTCAACCCTAAACCCTAAACCATGAATCATAAACTCTAAACCTTAAACCCTAAATCGTAAATCCTAAACCCCAAAGCCTAAACCCAAAATCCTAAACCATAAATACTAAACTCTAAATCCTAACACCCAAAACCAAAACGCTAAACCCTAACACATAAATCTTTAACCATAAACCTTAAACCTACAACCCTAAACCCTAAACTTTAAACCATAAACTCTAAATGCTAAACCCTAAACCCTAAACCCTAAAACCTAAACCTTAAAGTCTAGACCCCAAATTGTAAACCCTAACCCTAATCCTAAACCCTAAATATAAACCCTGAACCCTAAACCCTAAACCCTAAACCTTAAACGCTAAAACCTAAACCCTAACCCTAATCTTAAACCCTAAATCCTTAACCCTGAATCAAAACTCTAAACCCTAAACCTTAAATGCTAAAATACCAAATCCTAAACTCTAAACTCTAAACACAAAATACTAAACCCTAAACCCTAAACCATAAACCCTAAATGATAAACCCTAAACCCAAAATTCTAATCCCTAAATCCTAAACCCTAAAGCCTTAACCCTTAACTCAAAACGCTAAATCGTAAACCCTATACCATAAACTCTAAACACTAAATCGTAAACCCTACACCCTACACCCTAAACCCTAAACCGTAAATACTATATCCTAAATCCTAAACTCTAAATATTAAACCCTAAACCATAAATCCAAAACTCTAAATGCTAAATCCTGAACCCTAAACCCTAAATACAAACTATAAACCATGAATCGTAAATCCTAAACTGTAAACCCTAAACCCTAAATCCAAACTTTAAACCCTAAATCGTAAATCCTAAACCCTAAATCCTAAATCCTAAATCATAAATCCTAAACCATTAACCCTAAAATCCAAACCCTAAAACCCAAAACCTAAATGCTAAACCCTAAACCATAAATCCTTTACCATAACCCTTAAAACTAAAACACCAAACCCTAAACCCTAAACCCTAAATATTAAACCATAAACTCTAAATGTTAAACCCTAAAACCTAAACCTTAAAGTCTAGACCCTAAACCTCAAACGCTAAAATACCAATTCCTAAACTCTAAATGCTAAACCCTAAACCCTAAACCCTAAATCCAAACTTTAAACCCTAAATCGTAAATCCTAAACCCTAAACCCTAAATCCTAAATCATAAATCCTAAACCATTAACCCTAAAATCCAAACCCTAAAACCCAAAACCTAAATGCTAAACCCTAAACCATAAATCCTTTACCATAACCCTTAAAACTAAAACTCCAAACCCTAAACCCTAAACCCTAAACATTAAACCCTAAACTCTAAATGTTAAACCCTAAAACCTAAACCTTAAAGTCTAGACCCTAAACTCTAAACCCTAAACCTCAAACGCTAAAATACCAAATCCTAAACTCTAAATGCTAAACCCTAAACCCTAAACCCTAAAACCTAAACCTTCAAGTCTAAACACTAAACCCTAGACATTAAACCCTAAACTCTAAAAGCTAAACCCAAAACCCTAAACCCAAAAACCAAAACCTTAAAGCCTAAATCCTAAACCCTAAACCCTAAACCTAAACCCTGAACACTAAACCCTAAGCCCTAAACCTTAGACCCTAACCCCTAAACCCTAAACCTAAACCTTGAACCTAAACACTGAACCCTAAACCTTAAACCCTAAACCCTAAACCCTAAACCCTTAACCCTAAACCCTAACCCTAATCCTACACCCTAAATCCTTCACCCTATATCAAAACTCTAAACCCTAAACATCAAACGCTAAGACACCAAATCCTAAACTCTAAACCCTAAACACAAAATACTAAACCGTAAATACTAAATCATAAAACCTAAACCATACACCCTAAACACTAAACCTAAACCCTACACCCTAAACCCTAAACCCTACACCTAAACCATAAACCTTAAACCCTAAACCATAAATGTTAAACCCTAACACTAATCCTAAACCCTAAATCCTTAACTCTAAATATAAACTCTAAACACTAAACATCAAACCCTAAACCCTAAATCCTAAAATCTAAACCATAAACACTAAATACTGAACGCAAAACCCTAAATCGTAAACCCTCTACCCTAAACTCTAAACCCAAAACCAACAACTCGAACCCCTAAATCCTCAACCCTAAACTTTTAACCATAAACCCTAAACACTAAACGATAAACCCTAAAGCCTAAACACTAAACCACAAACTCTTAACCCTAAACACCAAACTCTAAAACCAAAACCCTAAACCCTAAATGCTAAACCATAAACCACAAACTCTAAGCCTTAAACCCTAACCACTAAACCCTAAACCCACAACTCGAAAACCTAAATCCTAAACACTTTACCAAAAACCCCTACCCTAAAACCTAATACCTAAACCCTAAACCCTAAACCCTTAACCATAAACCCTAAACTCTAAACCCTTAATCCTACACCTTAAACCCTACACCCAAAACCCTAAACCCTATATCCTAAGCCCTAAAAAAAACCCAAAACCCTAAACCCTAAAACTTAATACTTAAACCCTAAACCGTAAACCCTAAACCTTCAACCTACAAATCCAAACCCTAAATCCAAACTTTAAACTCTAACCCGCAAATCCTAAACCCAAAACCCTAAACTCAAAATCCTAAACCATAAACACTAAACTCTAAACCATAACACCAAAAACCTAAATGCTAAACCCTAAACAGTAAACCCTTAATCATAAACCTTTAACCTACAACTCCAACCCTAAACCCTAAACCACAAACATTAAACCCAAACCTCTAAATGCTATACCCTAAACCTTAAACCCTAAAACCTAAACCTTAAAGTCTAAACCTGAAACCCTAAACCCTAAACCCAAACCCTAATCCTAAGCACAAAATCCTTAACCCTAAATCAAAACTCTAAACCCTAAACATCAAATGCTAAAATACCAAATCCTAAACTCTAAACCTTAAACCCTAAACCCTAAACCCTAAACCCTAAACCATGAACCATAAACTCTAAACCCTAAACCCTAAATCCAAACTTTAAACCCTAAATCGTAAATCCTAAACCCCAAACCCTAAACCCAAAATCCTAAACCATAAACACTAAACTCTAAATCCTAACACCCAAAACCTAAACACTAAACCCTAACACATAAATCCTTAACCATAAACCTTAAACCTACAACTCCAAACCCAAAACCCTAAACCCTAAACTATAAATGCTAAACCCTACATCCTAAACCCTAAAACCTAAACCTTAAAGTCTAGACCCTAAACTCTAAACCCTAAACCCTAAACCCTAAATCCTAAATCCTAAACCCAAAACCTAAACCTTAATACCTAAACCTTAAACCCTAAACCCAAACCCTAATCCTAAATACTAAATCCTTAACCATAAATCAAAACTATAAACCCTAAACCTCAAACGCTAAAATACCAAATCCTAAACTCTAAACATTAAACACAAAATACTAAACCTGAAAGCCTAAACCCTAAACATTAACACTAAACTCTAAATGCTAAACCCTAAACCCTAAACCCTGAAACCTAAACCTTAAAGTCTAAACCCTAAACGCTAGACATTAAACCCTAAACTCTAAAAGCTAAACCCTAAACCCTAAACCTTAAAACCAAAACCTTAAAAAACTCAAACCCCAAACCTCAAACCTAAATCCTAAACCCTAAACCCTAAACCCTAGACTCCTAAACCTTTAAACCCTAAACCCAAACCCTAAACACTAAACCAAACCCTAAACCTAGACCTAACTCCTAAACCCTAACCCTAAACCCCAACCTAAACCCCAACCCTAAACCATAAACCCTAAACCCTAAATACTAAATCCTTAACCTTAAATCAAAACTCTAAACCCAAAATTTCAAATGCTAAAATACCAAATCCCAAACTCTAAACCCTAAACACAAAATACTAAACCCTAAACCCTAAACATTAAACGCTAAACTCTAAATGCTAAACCCTCAACCCTAAACACTAAAACATAAACCTTAAAGTCTAGACCCTAAACCCTAGACCCTAAACCCTAAAGCTTAAACCTAAACCCTAAACCCTAAACCCTAACCCTAATCCTAAACCCTAAATCCTTCACCCTATATCAAAACTCTAAACCCTAAACATCAAACGCTAAAACACCAATTCCTAAACTCTAAACCCTAAACACAAAATACTAAACCGTAAACCCTAAATCATAAAACCTAAACCATACACCCTAAACAGTAAACCTAAACCCTACACCCTAAACCCTTAACCCTACACATAAACCTTAAACCTTAAACCCTAAACCCTAAATGTTAAACCCTAATACTAATCCTAAACCCTAAATCCTTAACTCTAAATATAAACTCTAAACCCTAAACATCAAACCCTAAACCCTAAATCCTAAACTCTAAACCATAAACACTAAATACTGAACGCAAAACCCTAAACCTTAAAACCAAAACCTTAAAGTCTAAACCCTAAACCCTAAACCCTAAACCTAAACCCTAAACCCTAAACCCTAAACCCTAGACCCTAAACCCTAAACCCTAAACCCTAAACCCTAAACACTAAACCCTAAACCCTAAACCCTAGACCCTAACTCCTAAACCCTAACCCTAAACCCTGAACCTAAACCCTGAACCCTAAACCTTAAACCCTAAACCCTAAATACTAAATCCTTAACCTTAAATCAAAACTCTAAACCCAAAATTTCAAATGCTAAAATACCAAATCCCAAACTCTAAACCCTAAACACAAAATACTAAACCCTAAACCCTAAACATTAAACGCTAAACTCTAAATGCTAAACCCTCAACCCTAAACACTAAAACATAAACCTTAAAGTCTAGACCCTAAACCCTAGACCCTAAACCCTAAAGCTTAAACCTAAACCCTAAACCCTAAACCTTAAACCCTAAACCCTAACCCTAATCCTAAACCCTAAATCCTTCACCCTATATCAAAACTCTAAACCCTAAACATCAAACGCTAAAACACCAATTCCTAAACTCTAAACCCTAAACACAAAATACTAAACCGTAAACCCTAAATCATAAAACCTAAACCATACACCCTAAACAGTAAACCTAAACCCTACACCCTAAACCCTTAACCCTACACATAAACCTTAAACCTTAAACCCTAAACCCTAAATGTTAAACCCTAATACTAATCCTAAACCCTAAATCCTTAACTCTAAATATAAACTCTAAACCCTAAACATCAAACCCTAAACCCTAAATCCTAAACTCTAAACCATAAACACTAAATACTGAACGCAAAACCCTAAATCGTAAACCCTCTAACCTAAACTCTAAACCCAAAACCAACAATTCGAACCCCTAAATCCTCAACCCTAAACTTTTAACCATAAACCCTAAACACTAAACGATAAACCCTAAAGCCTAAACCCTAAACCACAAACTCTTAACCCTAAACACCAAACTCTAAAATCAAAACCCTAAACCATAAATGCTAAACCATAAACCACAAACTCTAAGCCTTAAACCCTAAACCCATAACTCGAAAACCTAAATCCTAAACACATTACCAAAAACCCCTACCCTAAAACGTAATACCTAAATGCTAAACCCTAAACCCTTAACCATAAACCCTAAACTCTAAACCCTTAATCCTACACCTTAAACCCTACACCCAAAACCCTAAACCCTATATCCTAAACCCTAAAAAAAAACCCAAAACGCTAAACCCTAAAACTTAATACTTAAACCCTAAACCCTAAACCCTAAACCTTCAACCTACAACTCCAAACCCTAAATCCAAACTTTAAACTCTAACCCGCAAATCCTAAACCCAAAACCCTAAACTCAAAATCCTAAACCATAAACACTAAACTCTAAACCATAACACCAAAAACCTAAATGCTAAACCCTAAACAATAAACCCTTAATCATAAACATTTAACCTACAACTCCAAACCCTAAACCCTAAACCATAAACATTAAACCCAAAACTCTAAATGCTATACCCTAAACCCTAAACCCTAAAACCTAAACCTTAAAGTCTAGACCCTAAGCCCTAAACCCAAAACCCTAAACCCAAACACTAATCCTAAGCACAAAATCCTTAACCCCAAATCAAAACTCTAAACCCAAAACGTCAAATGCTAAAATACCAAATCCTAAACTCTAAACCTTAAACCCTAAACCCTAAAACCTAAACCTTAAAGTCTAGACCCTAAACCCTAAACCCTAAACCATGAACCATAAACTCTAAACCCTAAACCCTAAATCCAAACTTTAAACCCTAAATCGTAAATCCTAAACCCCAAACCCTAAACCCAAAATCCTAAACCATAAACACTAAACTCTAAATCCTAACACCCAAAACCTAAACACTAAACCCTAACACATAAATCCTTAACCATAAACCTTAAACCTACAACTCCAAACCCAAAACCCTAAACCCTAAACATTAAACCCTAAACTATAAATGCTAAACCCTACATCCTAAACCCTAAAACCTAAAACCTAAATCCTAAATCCTAAACCCTAAACCCTAAACCCTAAACCCTAAACCCTAAACCCTAAACCTAAACCCTAAACACTAAACCCTAAACCCTAAACCCTAAATGCTAAATGCTAAACCCTAATCCTAATCCTAAACCCTAAATCCTTAACCTTGAATCAAAACTCTAAACCCTAAACCTCAAATGTTAAAATACCAAATCCTAAACTCTAAACCCTAAATACAAAATACTAAACCCTGAACCCTAAACACTAAACCCAAAACCATATATGATAAACCCTAAACCCAAAACTCTAATCCCTAAACCCTAAACCCTAAAGCCTTAACGCTCCACTCAAAACCCTAAATCATAAAGCCTATACCGTAAACTCTAAACCCTAAATCGTAAACCCTACACCCTACACCCTAAACCCTAAACCCTAAAAACTATATCCTCAATTCTAAACTCTAAATATTAAACCCTAAAATATAAATACGAAACTCTCAATGCTAAATCCTAAACCCTAAACCCTAAATCCAAACTTTAAACCCTCAATCGTAAATCCTAAACCCTAAACCCTAAACCCTAAATCCAAACTTTAAACCCTAAACCATAAATCCTAAACCCTAAACCCTAAACCCTAAATCATAAATCCTAAACCATAAACCCTAAACTCCAAACCCTAAATCCCAAAACCTAAATGCTAAACCCTAAACCATAAATCCTTTACCATAACCCTTAAAACTACAACTCCAAATCCTAAACCCTAAACCCTAAACATTAAACCCTAAACTCTAAATGTTCAACCCTAAAACGCAAACCTTAAAGCCTAGACCCTAAACTCTAAACCCTAAAGCCTAAACCCTAAATCCTAAACCCAAACCGAAACCTTAAACCTTAAACCCTAAACCCTAAACCCAAACCCTAATCCTAAATACTAAATCCTTAACCATAAATCAAAATTCTAAACCCTAAACCTCAAACGGTAAAATATCAAATCCTAAACTCTAAACACTAAACACAAAATACTAAACCCGAAAGCCTAAACCCTAAACATTAAAACCTAAACTCTAAATGCTAAACCCTAAACCCTAAACCCTAAAACCTAAACCTTAAAGTCTAAACCCTAAACCTTAGAGATATCGCCTCTTATTTTCTCAAATTTTTTCTCTCTCTAAAAAACAGCTCTCTAAAATTCGCTCCCAATTAAAAGAGACACAACAGTGATTCGCGGAATGGCACACGCTGGAAGGCAGCTCTCAGCGGACCTAGACCATTCGACGCGAATTGTCCATTGATAAACCCAACAGGCGCTTCACTGTAATCATCGGACAATTCTTCAAATTGCGATTTAATTGAGGCGATGCACGCTTGCGATTCGAAGAAGAATTGGGTGGCTCGGAAAATTATATCCCTTGAGCAATCTGGAAGGATTCGAGTTAATTCAACTGGAAATAGTGAATCTACTTCTAAGGATCTATCTACAATCCAAAAATCAAATGATTCTGTCTTACAAATTGAGAGATCCAAGAAGACGATTTTTGGGGAAATCGCCAAAATCGCTCAAGTGCGCACGCAATTTCGAACAACTTCCGGGAAATGAATGATGTTTTGACCATCGGGAATCTTCCCTGGGCAAGGAGTACACCCTGAAGCAATCTCAAACAATTTGGATGGTGAAATCTCCGGCGACATACAATCCGGCAAAGTCACCAGAGCTCCGGTCAACAATGGCAATGAAATGTTACAGCAAACAATTCCCTGTGATGAGGACGAGCCTCCTAAGGTAACAAGCTCTATAAATCAGCAAAGAACTAACGTTTGCTTGTTCTCCGATTTACGTGACCAAGTAACAGCAGCGAGGACGATCGTAATGAAGGAGAGCAACTGGAAAAACGTAAGACGATGAACGAAATGAACCAGCTAAACAATGAAGATAATGAGCAAAACCCAAAGATGAGGAGGGAATCAATGCAACAGGAACAGCATGAGCAAAGTACCAATGAGATCATACAAGAGACCAGTGGAACCATGCTGCAGAAGAGAGCTCAGGGGAATCACCAGCCAACACAACATACGTATCCTAAGGACCTAGAGGGTACTTCAAGGGAGGAACAACATGGTAAAAGTAATGGTGCAACCTGGAGGGTGACGGAGACGATCAACAATAAGGAAAACACAACCAATCGAAACAACAGCAAGGAGAACACAGGTAAATACACTCACACCTCTCTAAATGCCCATGATCACACGAACACTCTTGGTAATAATTCCCATAATTCCCATAACTCCCATAATAGTCAAAACGAATGTGAGAAGGGTATATCTATTGTGCAGGCTGGTGTGAATGAGGCCAAGGAACAAGTTGAGAAAACTAGTCATTCGACCTTGAATGTGGTTAGCCAAATCCCTCCTCCTGTCAAAATTTCCTCTAACTTTGATGTGTATAGACTGCCAAAGAAAGAATGATCTGCAATCCCTAAACAGAACCAAAATAAACCCCCGCTACTAGCCAACATATCCCCGATCCTCTCCTCCTACAGTGACCCAATCCTCATGACTAGACTTAGAGCCAACCAAATTAAAAATGAAACTCCCTTGACATTATTTCTCCTATCATCACTACTGCACAAGGATACCCTCCATTACCTTCCATGAAGAGGATTTTATGCAAAAGATGCCCGGTAGATGTAAATTCACATTGGTAGGCAAATTTACCAATGCCATGCCTAAAATGGAGATCATTAGGAAGAGCTTCATTGCCCAAACTCACCACTAGTGGAGTTAAAATTGCTCACTTTAACTCAAGGCACATTTATATAGATTTAGACAATGAGGCATCATATTTCGTGTGGACTAAGCGTAAGATGTTCATTCGGGCCATTCTATGAAACTACAAGTTTGGACCCTACTTTCAAACTGCGGAGGAAACTCCTATTGTACCAACTGGTCACACTGCTCGAGCTTCCTTGGCAATCGCTATTATATGGATATCCTTAGCCCCTTGCTGTCCCCCATTGGTAAAGCTCTATACCTGGACTCTGCTACTATGCAGAAAACCAGGGGAAGTGTAGCAAAAGTGAGAGTCCAAATTGATATCACCAAGGATAGACCACAGCATGTGTGGATGGGCTTTTCTGAAAAGGATCCAACTCTTGGTAAATGGCAAATGAGAATGTCCTGTGAAAGGAAGGGATGAGGAAACTAAAAGAAAAAAGGAATTGGAGGCAAACAAGAAAGGGCAAGAGAAGCTGATAAATCAGACGCCTAAAGACAATGTTCAACAGCAGCAAGGCAAGGAAAAAATACACTCAGACAGGCAAACCAAAGGGAAAGGACCAACTGAGGAGGATGCTATACTCAAAGAGGAACAATGGCAAATTCAAACAAGGAGAAAGAATAAAAACCAGCAGCAAAATCAAGAACAAGGTAAGAAACATGATTCTCAAGTGCAAGTACAACAGAAGCAGGTACAGCAGACAAACAAATCCAAGGATTCACAACCTTTGCAAAACTCAGGTATAAATGCTAAAACTCCTGTAACTGTGTCTGAGGAATCTAGTGATCAGATTCCTATCCGCCCCTCCCCTGTAATTGTTGATGCTGATAAGCATATTAGTGATTATGTGACCCATAACCCTGTAAGCCCCCATGTTGTTTCTTCTGGTGGTGGTGTTGTTGGAGGGAGGATGGATGCACAGGAGGAAACTACTAACCTGCAGGAAGGGGAACCTAAAGGGAGGGAATTGTCTCATGTTATGCATGAGAACCAAATGGCTGACCATAGGAATGACCTTCAAGCCCCTGCGACCACAAACAAGGCTGGCCACCACCAACAAGAACAGGTTATTCAAGTTAGAGAGAAGACTAATCAACAGAGTAACACTAACAGGGAAGGACAGCAGCAACTCCATGGTTCTATGGCTAAAGAAATGGGAAACAAAGCAAGCTCCAGTAAACAGGTAGATACTCCCAAAAGTAAGAACAAACCTAGCAAGAAAAAGAGGGAAGCAATCAAGAGGAAGCAGGCTGAGCAAATCCAGCAAGAATAGAAGCAGATGGATAGTCTTGAGGAGGAAAACTCTTGTAAAAAATTCATCATGGTGGAGCAAATTATGGATGTAATTCCACTTAAGGCTCAGTACAATACTCCTACTCCTGGAAAACCCCCTAATCAGACAAAGGTATCCATAAGAGATGAGTATGAAGTGGAGATCTCTGAAGATGAAATAGAGGAAGACAAGGCACCTGAAAATGACCAGGAGGATGATGAAGATACACATCAGCTGGCGATCAATGCTTTTAGCCCCAACAAAGATCAGGATCTTGAAAAGGAAGTGCTTCAAGTTACCAACAATCAGGGACTCTCTCCCAGAGGTGTACATCTTGATAGACTTCCCCTAAAAAAACCTTCAACAACCATTCCTACCACTGCAGGAAGACCAAATACAAGACTGTGTGCCTCTAAATTTTCTCAATGATTAGTACAATCATATGGAATGCTAGAGGTATCAATACCCAAGGTGTTATTGAAAGACTCAAAAACCTCAAAAACATTCACTATGTGTCTATGATTGCCATCCTGGAACCCTTCTCAGATAGTGCTCATATAAATATGTTTAAAAGTATGCTTGCCATGGATGATGCAGCTGGTAACCCCAATGGAAAAATTTGGCTTTTTTGGACCAATGATATTACTTGTAAGGTGTTAGAAACTGATGACCAGCAGATCACTTGTGAAACCAATCATACAGAAGTTCCTGAAACCTACATCAAGACCTTTGTGTATGCCAAATGTAAGGAATATCTCAGGAAACCTCTATGGGACAGACTACTCCATTTCTTGATACTAGAAATGCCACTCCATGGTGCCTTTGTTAGGGATTTTAATGTTATTACGTCTGAGATGAAAATCGGGAGGTAACACCTATAACATGAGGAAAAGCATGGACTTCATTGGTATTATTGAAGCTCGTGGACTCATGGACTTGGGGTTCAATGGACTTAGATTTACAGGTCAAACCAAAGAGGTATTAATTTGAGAATTTGGAAAAGGTTGACGGGCTATGGTCAATGATAAATGGTTGCAAAATATGCCACAGACTACTATTACTCATCTCCCTTCAATGGGTTACGATCATCGCCCACTTCTTATGGAGATGAATACTAGAAAGACACTCATATTAAATATTTGATTCCTTAATCTTTGGGTGATCAACCTTCCTTTGAAGAGACTATAGCGAGTCTTTGGAGCAGGCGATTGAAGGTAATCCCATGTGGACCTTTCATCAGAAAATGAAGAGACTTGCAGCTACCCTTAGTGTCTGGTCCAAAGAAAAGTTTGGTGATATTTTTGCTAAGGTCAGGGAGTTTGAAGAAAGAGTTAGAGTTGCAGAAGAAAACCTCATTCACAACAAAACAGAGGAGCATAGAGCAGTACTTCATGGAATCAATGCTGAATACATCAGATTTATGAAGCTTGAAGATTCTATCCTCAAACAAAAGACTCAACTACAATGGTTTAAAGAAGGAGATGGCAATTATAAATATTTCCATGCACTAATCAGGGGAAGAAGGAGGAGGCTGTTTATTCACAAAATCCTCACTGAGGATGATGAGTGGGTACAGGGGGATGAACACATTGCACAAGCTGCATGTGATCATTTCCAAAATATATTCACAGGATAAGAAAAGCTCATTGATGAGGTCCCTATGAGGTGCATTCCCAGACTGGTCAAACAGGAACATAATGACAGAATGAAAGATCTGCCTACTATGGAAGAACTTAAAGAGGTGGTCTACTCCATGAACCCCAACTCAGCTGCAGGACCAGATGGAATGAATGGCCATTTTTCCGTAAATCTTTGGAACATTATCGATGAGATCACATTTATTATTCATGCCTTTTTCAGTGGACAAACTATACCCAAGTTCTTCTCTCATGCTTGCCTGGTCCTTATCCCTAAAGTGAAGCATCCTAATAAACTCTCAGAGTTCAGACCCAACAGCCTGAGTAATTTTACTAATAAGATTATTTCCAAGCTTCTCTGCCTCAGATTAGGTCCTATTCTACCTAGCCTTATTTCCCCTAATCAATCAGGCTTTATTAAAAGTAGAAGCATAACTGAGAATATTATGTTAACCCAAGAGATCATCCACCAGATCAGAAAACCTAACATTGGAAGCAATGTAGTGATCAAGCTTGATATGGCAAAAGCTTATGATAGAGTATCTTGGTCCTACATTTGTATTATCCTCAGAAAGATGGGTTTTGAGGAGGTGGTCATTGATATGTTTTGGAGAATTATGGCCAACAACTGGTACTCTATCATTATTAATGGTAAGAGGCATGGCTTCTTTCATTCCACTAGAGGACTTAAACAAGGAGACCCCCTATCCCCAGCCCTATTTATTTTAGGTGCTGAGATGTTGTCAAGATCCCTGAACAACCTCCATCATAACCCCTTATACCATGGCTTCTATATGGAAAGGAAGGGACCTCAAATCAACCATCTAAGCTTTGCTGATGATATTATCATTTTCACCTCTGGAAGGAAGCATTCTCTTAAGCTCATTATGCATACCTTGGCTACTTATGAAAGAGTTTCGGCGGTGATCAACAAGGCCAAAAGTCACTTCATGCTACACTCCAATGCTTTGAACTACATGACAGAATTAAAAGTGTACAGGTTTTCATAAGAAAGAAGCCCTATTACCTACCTTGGATGCCCTATAGGCTGCTGGAAGATATAAGAACATCTACTTCTCTGAGCTCATCAATAAGATTGTCAGCAGAATCCTTTGTTTGGAACTCTAAGATCTTTGAGTTATGGGGCAAGGCAACCACGATCAAACATGTCCTTCAATCTCTGCCTATTCATATCCTTTCACCAACTCCCACCTCTACTATCCTTAAGCAAATTGAGCATCTTGGCTGATTTTTTTTGGGGATGGAGAAATGACAAGAAAAATACCATTGGTCTTCATGGAGGAACTTAAGTTTCCTATGATGAAGGAAATTGGTGTTAGGCTTATGAGGATGTGTGTCAAGCTTTCCGGTTCAAGCGGTGGTGGACTTTCAGATCAAAACAAACCTTATGGGGATTTTCTCAAGGCAAAGTATTGCCAAAGATCTAACCCCATAAGCAAAAAGTGGGATCTTGGTGAATCCGAGCACAGGCTCATGATGAAGAACAAAATTATTGCGGAGAAACACATCCAATGGAAAATAAGGAATGGTTCTTGCTCCTTTTGGTGGGATAATTGGCTTGGAGTAGGTCCACTGGCTAATTACAACTGCTGTAAATAGATTCAACAATGATAAAGTTTGATTTCATTGAGGATGGGCGGTGGAGCAGGATAAGGTCATCCAGCGGCACCTCATAATCAAGTACACAATATTCTTTCTACTCGGCTCGATTCTGAGAACCACTGATCGAGGCGATGTGAGTCTCAATACGATGGCCTATTCTCTATCACTTGACTTGGAACAACATTAGAGAAAAAGGAAAAAACAAAATCAATACCTACGCTGGCGAGAATCAAATCCCTTTCAAATGCTCTTTCTTATTGTGGAGAGCAATCGAGGCAAGCTCGACCAATGAAAAGCTTATGAGATTTGGAATTGAACGGTGGTCACTCTGCTGCTACTCTCCGTGATTGGATACTATAGAACATATTTTCAATTCTAGAAATTTTGCCAAGCAGTGCGGAAATATTTTGCCAATTCCTTAGGCATCCAAACTGATTACCTCCTCTTAGAAACATGATCATGAGATGGTGGAGCGCACTTACAACAATGAAGCACACGGTGACCCTTCAAGTGATACCAATCTTTATTTGTTGGAACTTGTGGAAAAACATGTGTCTTTATTAAGTATGGGGCAACAGTCCAACATGGCAAGAGTTAAACACTTGGTGATTCTTGTGACTTTAAGCTGCTGAGACTAAGTTCCCTATATTTCTGGCCTGCAGGATGGAATAAAATATGTACACTCTTAGAAAAATGTACTCATGAGACAAGGGTGGCGACAATTCGGTGGATTAAGCCTCGGCAGTGGGTCAAAATCAACATAGATGGGAGTGCTTTAAACAATCCAGGAAGGATAGGAGTGGAGGAATTCTCGAGAATCGGTGGAGAATTCATTTTAGCCTTTTCAGTTCCTTTGGGGCGAGGAGCTAACAATCAGTGAAATAGAGGCTGCTAACTTTGGCCTAACTTGGTGTGTGCGGCTAAAATACAAGAATGTAATCCTAGAAGTTGATTCTCAACTACTAGTGCGGTAGTTTAGTAATAAGCGGCGATCCTGAGCCATCTCGGACAACTGCGAAGCTTCACCAATTGGCTACTCACTTCATGTACTTCAAATGTATACACACCTTGAGAGGCTAACTTTGTAGCGGACTCACTCTCTAAGCACGACCACGGATCTCAAATCCTCAAATCTACTTCAAGATTCAGCAGCTTCCCAAACTAGCAGCAGCTTACTTCCACCAGGATTTAGCAGGCATGGCAAGCTTCAGAAGAAGAAAATTGAAGAGAAATAAGGAGCCACCTTGAAAGACCCTTAACAAAGAGAGCCTACGAAGGTGCTTGAACTCCTTCAGGTCTTTTTCTGATGATTCCCCTGTCATCATTTTTCTTAGATGATTCCCCTGGTTAGGATAGAGTTCTTCTTTCTTAATTGTAAAGGGAGAGTCTCCCTCATTTATGCTTTCCTAGACTCTTTGTATCGAGAGGAGTCCTCTCACATAGGTGCTTAGACAATAGGTCTCTTTCTTCTTTGGAGAAGAGTTGGGGAACCAACTAGCATAGACTAGTCGGCTACCAATTCTAACTACACCTTTTGGGAGTTTAGTATTTGGGGATTAGGGTTTGAGGTTTAGGGTTTAGAGTTAAGGATTTAGGGTTGAGGATTAGGGTTAGGGTTTAGGATATAGGGTTAGGTTGTAGGGTTTATGTTTTAGGGTTTAGGGTTTAATATTTAGTGTTTAGGGTATAGGGTTTAGGATTTAGGGTTTAGGGTTTAGGGTTTAGGGTTTAGTATTTTGTGTTTAGGGTTTAGAGTTTAGGATTTGGGGTTTAGGGTTTAGAGTATTGATTTAGGGTTTAGGATTAGGTATATAGTTTAGGGTTTAGGTTTTAGGGTTTAGGGATTAAAGTTTTGGATTTAGGGTTCAGGGTTTAGTATTTTGTGTATAGGGTTTAGAATTTAGGATTTGGTATTTTTGCGTTAGAGGTTTAGGGTTTAGAGTTTTGATTTAGGGTTAAAGATTTAGTGTTTAGGATTAGGGTTAGGGTTTAGGGTTTAGGTTTAGGGTTTAGGGTTTAGGGTTTAGGGTTTAGGGTGTAAGGTCTAGACTTTAAGGTTTAGGTTTTAGGGTTTAGGGTTTAGGGTTTAGCATTTAGAGTTGAGGGTTTAATGTTTAGGGTTTAGGGTTTTGGGTTTGGAGTTGTAGGTTTAAGGTTTGTGGTTAAGGATTTATGGTTTAGGGTTTAGCGTTTAGGTGTTGGCTGTTAGAGTTTGGAGTTTAGTGTTTACGGTTTCGGATTTTTGGTTTACGTTTTAGGGTTTAGGATTTACGGTTTAGTTTTTAAAGTTAGGTCTTAGGGATTAGGGTTTAGAGTTTATGGTTCATGGTTTAGGGTTTAGGGTTTAGAGTTTAGGGTTTAGAGTTTGTGGTTTAGGGTTTAGGGTTGTGGGTTGTGGGTTTAGTATTTTATGTTGATGGTTTAGAGTTTAGGATTTGGGATTTAGGGTTTGAGGTTTAGGGTTTAGAGTTTTGATTTAGAGTTAAGGATTTAGGGTTTAGGATTAGTGTTAGGGTTTAAGGTTTAGGGTTTAGAGTTTAGGGTTTAGGGTTTAGGGTTTAGATTTTAGGGTTTAGGTGTAGGGTTTAGGTTTTAGGTGTAGTGTTTATGGTTTAGGGTGTAGGGTTTAGGGTTTAGGATTTAGGGTTTATGGTTAAGGGTTTAGGGTTTAGGTGTTAGATTTTAAGGTTTAGGGTTGTTGGCTTAGGGTATAGGGTTTAGGGTTTAGAGTTTAGGGTTTACGCTTTAGGGGTTCGAGTTGTAGGTATTGGGTTTAGGGTTTAGGTTATAGGGTTTACTATTTAGGGCTTTGAGTTTAGGATTATGGCTTTAGGGTTTCGAGTTTGAAGTTTAGGGTTTAGGGTTTAGGGTTTAGTATTTAGTGTTTAGGGTATAGAGTTTAGGATTGAGGGTTTAAGGTTTAGGGTTTAGAGTTTTGATTTAAGGTTTAGGGTTTAGGGTTTAGAGATTTGGGTTTAGAGTTTATCATTTGGGATTTTGGTTTTATGGTTTAGCGTTTATGGTTTAGGGTTTAGAGTTTAAGGTTTAGTGTTTAGGGGTTCGAGTTGTAGGTTTTGGGTTTAGGGTTTTGGGTATAGGGTTTATGATTTAGGGATTTGAGTTTCGGATTATGGCTTTAGGTCTTAGAGTTTGAAGTTTAGGGTTTAGTGTTTAGTGTTTAGGTTATAGATTTTAGGATATAGGGTTTAGGGGATAAGGTTTAGGTTTTAGAGTTTTGATTTACTGTTTGGGGTTTAGGGTTTGGAGATTTAGGTTTAGGGTTTATGGTTTAGGGTTTAGGGTTTAGTATTTTGTGTTTAGGGTTTAGAGTTTAGGATTTGGGGTTTAGTGTTTATAGTACTGATTTGAGGTTTAGGATTAGGAATATAGTTTTGGGTTTAGGGTTTATCGTTTAGGCTATTGGGTTTACGGTTTACGGTTTCGGGTTGAGGGTTTAGTATTTTATGTTTAGGGTTTAGAGTTTAGTATTTGGGGATTAGGGTTTGAGGTTTAGAGTTTAGAGTTAAGGATTTAGGGGGGTTAAGGTTCAGGGTTTAGGGTTTAGGGTTTAGGGTTTAGGTTTTAGGGTTTAGTATTTAGTGTGCAGGGTATAGAGTTTAAGATTTAGGGTTTAAGGTTTAAGGTTTAGGGTTTAGAGTTTTGATTTACGATTTAGGGTTTAGGGTTTATCATTTAGGGTTTTGGGTTTAGGGTTAAGGGTTTAAGGTTTAGGGTTTAGGGTTTAGTATTAAGGGTTTAGGTTTTAGTATTTTGTGTTTGGGGTTTAGTGTTTAGGATTTGCGATTTAGGGTTTAAGGTTGAGGGTTTAGAGTTTTGATTTAGGGTTTAGGATTAGGAATATAGTTTAGGGTTTGAGGATTATTGTTTTGGATTTAGTGTTTATCATTTAGGGTTTTGGGTTTAGGGTTTAGGGCTCATGGTTTAGTATTTTATGTTTAGGGTTTAGAGTTTAGGATTTGGTATTTTAGCGTTTGAGGTTTAGGGTTTAGAGTTTTGATTGAGGGTTAAGGATTTAGGGTTTATGATTAGGGCTAGGGTTTAGGGTTTAGCATTTAGGGTTTAGGGTTTAGGGTTCAGGGTTTAGGGTTTAGGGTTTAGGGTTCAGGGTCTAGACTTTAAGGTTTAGGTTTCAGGGTTTAGGGTTTATGGTTTAAGGTTTAGGGTTCAAGGTTTAGGGTTTAGGGTTTAGGGTTTAGACTTGAAGGTTTAGGATTTAGGGATTAGGGTTTAGGGTTTAGCATTTAGAATTTAGGGTTTAATGTTTAGGGTTTAGGGTCTAGACTTTAATGTTTAGGTTTTAGGGTTTAGGGTTTACGATTTATCATTTACAGTTTAGGGTTTAATGTTTAGTGTTTAGGGTTTTGGGTTTAGTATTTTGTGTTTAGGGTTGAGAGTTTCGGATTTGGTATTTTAGCATTTGAGGTTTAGGGATTAGAGTTTTGATTTAGGGTTAAGGATTTATTATTTAGGATTAGGGGTTGGGGTTCTGATCTAGACTTTAAGGTTTAGGTTTTAGGGTTTAGGGTTTAGGGTTTAGCATTTAGTGTTTTGGGTTTAATGTTTAGGGTTTGGAGTCAGATGTTTAAGGTTTATGGTTAAGGGTTTATGGTTTAGGGTTTAGCATTTAGGTTTTGGGTGTTAGGGTTTAGTGTTTAGGGTTTAAGGTTTGGAGTTGTAGGTTGAAGGTTTAGGGTTTAAGTATTAAGTTTTAAGGTTTGGGGTTTTGGGTTTTGTTTTTTGGGTTTAGGATATAGGGTTTATGGTTTAGGGTGTAGGGTTTAGGGCGTAGAATTAAGGGTTTAGATTTTAGGGTTTATGGTTAAGGGTTTAGGGTTTAGGGTTTAGGTATTAGGTTTTAGGTTAGGGGCTTTTGGTAAACTGTTTAGGGTTTAGGTTTTTTAGTTATGGATTTAGGGTTTAGGGCTTAGGGTTTATGGTTTATAGTTTGGTGTTTAGGGTTAAGAGTTTGTGGTTTAGGTTTAGGCTTTAGGGTTATCGTTTAGTGTTTAAAGTTTATGGTTTAAAGTTTAGGGTTTAGGGTTTAGGGGTTTGAGTTGTTAGTTTTGGGTTTACAGTTTAGGGTATAGGGTTTACGATTTAGGGTTTTGAGTTTAGTATTTAGTGTTTATGGTTTAGAGTTTAGGATTTGGGGTTTAGGGTTTGAGGTTGAGGGTTTAGAGTTTATATAGTTAAGGATTTAAGGTTTAGGATTAGTGTTAGGGTTTAAGATTTAGGGTTTAGGGTTAAACGTTTAGGGTTAAGGGTTTAGGTGTAGGGTTTAGGGTTTAGGGTGTAGGGTTTAGGGTTTAGGGTTTAGGGTTTGTGGTTTAGGGTTTAGGGTTTAGTATATTGTGCTTAGGGTTTAGAGTTTAGGATTTGGTGCTTTAGCGTTTGAGGTTTAGGGTTTAGAGTTTTGATATAGGGTTAAGGATTTAGGGTTTAGGATTAGGGTTAGGGTTAAGGGTTTAGGGTTTAGGGTTTAGGGTTTAGGGTTTAGGTTTAAGGTCTAGGGTTTAGGGTTTAGGGTTTATGGTCTAGACTTTAAGATTTAGGTTTTAGTGTTTAGGGTTTAGGGTTTAGCATTTAGAGTTTGGGGTTTAATGTTTAGGGTTTAGGATTTAGTATTTTGTGTTTAGGGTTTAGAGTATAGGATTTGTTATTTTAGCATTTGAGGTTTAGGGTTTAGAGGTTTGATTTAGGGTTAAGGATTTTAGTATTTAGGATTAGGGTTTAGGGTTTAGGGTTTAGGGTTTAAGGTTTAGAGTTTAGGATTAGGGTTTAGGGTTTAGAGTTTTGATTTAGGGTTAAGGATTTAGTGTTTAGGATTAGGGTTTGGGTTTAGGGTTTAGGGTTTAGGGTTTATGGTTTAGGGTCTAGACTTTTAGGTTTAGGTTTCAGGGTTTCGGGTTTAGGGTATTGCATTTAGGGTGTTGGGTTTAATGTTTTGGGTTTAGGGTTTAGGGTTTGGAGTTGTAGGTTAAAGGTTTATGGTTAAGGGTTTATTGTTTAGGGTTTAGCGTTTAGGTTTTAGGTGTTAGGGTTTAGAGTTTAGTGTTTATGGTTTAGGATTTTTAGTTTAGGGTTTAGGGTTTAGGGTGTAGGGTGTAGGGTTTAGGGTTTAGGGTGTAGGGTTTAGGGTGTATGGTATAGGGTTTTGCCGTTTAGGGTTTAAAGTTTATGGTATAGGGTTTACGATTTAGGGTTTTGAGTTTTGATTTAGAGTTAAGGATTTAGGGTTTAGGATTTGTGTTTGGGGTTAAGGTTTAGGGTTTAGTATTTAGGGTTTAGGGTTTAGTATTTAGGGTTTAGGTGTAGGGTTTAGGGTTTGGGTGTAGGGTTTATGGTTTAGGGTTTAGGATTTAGGGTTTACGTTAAAGGGTTTAGGGTTTTGTTAGGTTTTAATGTTTAGGGCTTTTGGTTTATGGTTTAGGGTTTAGGGTTTAGAGCTTAGGGTTTACGCTTTAGATGTTTGAGTTGTAGGTATTGGGTTTAGGGTTTAGGGTATAGGGTTTACTATTTAGGGCTTTGAGTTTAGGGTTATGGCTTTAGGGTTTAGGGTTTGAAGTTTAGAATTTAGTGTTTAGGATATAGAGGTTAGGATTGAGAGATTTGGGTTTAGAGTTTATCGTTTGGGGTTTTGGGTTTATAGTTTAGTGTTTAGGGTTTAGGGTTTAGGGTTTAGGGTTTAGTGGTTCGAGTTGTAGGCTTTGGGTTTAGGGTTGAGGGTATAGGGTTTATGATTTAGGGATTTGAGTTTCGGATTATGGCTTTAGGTCTTAGAGTTTGATGTTTAGGGTTTAGTGTTTAGTGTTTAGGTTATTGAGTTTAGGGTATAGGGTTTAGGGTTTAGGGTTTAAGGTTTAGGTTTTAGAGTTTTGATTTACTGTTTGGGGTTTAGGGTTTGGAGATTTAGGTTTAGGGTTTATGGTTTAGGGTTTAGGGTTTAGTATTTTGTGTTTAGGGTTTAGAGTTTAGGATTTGGGGTTTAGGGTTTATAGTACTGATTTGAGGTTTAGGATTAGGAGTATAGTTTTGGGTTTAGGGTTTATCGTTTAGGCTGTTGGGTTTATGGTTTACGGTTTCGGGTTGAGGGTTTAGTATTTTATGTTTAGGGTTTAGAGTTTAGTATTTGTGGATTAGGGTTTGAGGTTTAGGGTTTAGAGTGAAGGATTTAGGGTTTAGGATTAGGGTTAGGGCTTAGGGTTTAGGGTTTAGGGTTTAGGTTTTAAGGTTTAGGGTTTAGGGTTTAGGGTTTAGGTTTTAGTGTGTAGGGTATAGAGTTTAAGATTTAGGGTTTAAGGTTTAAGGTTTAGGGTTTAGAGTTTTGATTTACGATTTAGTGTTTAGGGTTTATCATTTAGTGTTTTGGGTTTAGGGTTTAGGGTTTAAGATTTAGGGTTTAGGGTTTTGTGTTTTGTGTTTAGGGTTTAGAGATTAGGATTTGGGGTTTAGGGTTTAGAGTACGTATTTAAGTTTTAGGATTAGGAATATAGTTTAGAGTTTAGGGTGGGTTTAGGGTATTTGGATTAGAGTTTTGGGTTTAGGGTATTTCTTTTAGGGTTTTCGGTTTATGGTTTAGGGTTTACAGTTAATGGTTTAGTATTTTATGCTTAGGATTTAGTGTTTAAGATATGGGGATTAGGGTTTGAGGTTTAGGGTTTAGAGTTAAGGATTTAGGGTTTAGGATTATGGTTAGGGTTTAGGGTTTAGGGTTTAGGTTTAGTGTTTAGGGTTTTGGATTTAGGGTCTAGGCTTTAAGATTATGTTTTAGGGTTTAGCGTTTAGGGTTTAGGGTCTACAATTTAAGGTTTAAGTTTTAGGGTTTAGCATTTAGAGTTTAGGGTTTAATGTTTAGGGTTTTGGGTTTAGGGTTTGGAGTAGTAGCTTTAAGGTTTTTGGTTAAAGGTTTATGGTTTAGGGTTTATCATTTAGGTTATGGGTGTAAGGGTTTAGAGTTTAAGGCTGTTGGTTTTGGATTTTGGGTTTAGGTTTTAGGATTTAGGATTGACGATTTAGGGTTTAAAGTTTGGATTTAGGGTTTGGAGTTGTAGGTTGAAGTTTTAGGGTTTAGGGTTTAGGGTTTAAGTATTAAGTTTTAGGGATTAGGGTTTTGGGTTTAGGTTTTAGGGTTTAGGATATAGGGTTTAGGATTTAGGGTGTAAGGTTTAGGGTGTAGGATTAAGGGTTTAGAGTTTAGGGTTTATGGTTAAGGGTTTTTGGTTTAGGGTTTAGGTATTAGGTTTTAGGGTAAGGGTTTTTGGTTTAGTGTTCAGGGTTTAGGGGTTAGAGTTTGTTGTTTATGGCTTAGGGTTTAGGGTGGGTTTAGGGTTTAAGGATTGGAGTTTTGGGTTTAGGGTTTATCGTTTAGGGTTTTGGGTTTATCGTGTAGGGTTTAGGGTTGAGGGTTTAGTATTTTATGTTCAGGGTTAAGAGTTTAGTATTTGGGGATTAGGGTTTGAGGTTTAGGGTTTAGAGTTAAGGATTTAGGGTTGAGGATTAGGGTTAGGGTTTAGGATATAGGGTTAGGTTGTAGGGTTTATGTTTTAGGGTTTAGGGTTTAATATTTAGTGTTTAGGGTATAGGGTTTAGGATTTAGGGTTTAGGGTTTAGGGTTTAGGTTTTAGTATTTTGTGTTTAGGGTTTAGAGTTTAGGATTTAGGGTTTAGGGTTTAGAGTATTGATTTAGGATTTAGGATTAGGTATATAGTTTAGGGTTTAGGTTTTAGGGTTTAGGGATTAAAGTTTTGGATTTAGGGTTCAGGGTTTAGTATTTTGTGTATAGGGTTTAGAATTTAGGATTTGGTATTTTAGCGTTTGAGGTTTAGGGTTTAGAGTTTTGATTTAGGGTTAAAGGTTTAGGGTTTAGGATTAGGGTTAGGGTTTAGGGTTTAGGGTTTAGGGTTTAGGTTTAGTGTTTAGGGTTTAGGTTAGGGTTACAGTTTAGGGTTTAGGGTTTAAGGTCTAGACTTTAAGGTTTAGGTTTTAGGGTTTAAGGTTTAGGGTTTAGCATTTAGAGTTTAGGGTTTAATGTTTAGGGTTGAGGGTTTTGGGTTTGGAGTTGTAGGTTTAAGGTTTTAGTTGGGATTTATGGTTTAGGGTTTAGCGTTTAGGTGTTGGCTGTTAGAGTTTGGAGTTTAGTGTTTATGGTTTAGGATTTTGGGTTTACGTTTTAGGGTTTAGGGTTTAGAGTTTATGGTTCATGGTTTAGGGTTTAGGGTTTAGAGTTTAGGATTTAGAGTTTGTGGTTTAGCGTTTAGTGTTGTGGGTTGTGGGTTCAGTATTTTATGTTTATGGTTTAGAGTTTAGGATTTGGGATTTAGGGTTTGAGGTTTAGGGTTTAGAGTTTTGATTTAGAGTTAAGGATTTAGGGTTTAGGATTAGTGTTAGGGTTTAAGGTTTAGGGTTTAGAGTTTAGGGTTTAGGGTTTAGGGTTTAGGGTTTAGGTGTAGGGTTTAGGTGTAGGGTTTAGGTTTTAGGTGTAGTGTTTATGGTTTAGGGTGTAGGGTTTAGGGTTTATGGTTAAGGGTTTAGGGTTTAGGTGTTAGATTTTAAGGTTTAGGGTTTTTGGCTTAGGGTATAGGGTTTAGGGTTTAGAGTTTAGGGTTTACGCTTTAGGGGTTCGAGTTGTAGGTGTTAGGGTTTAGGGTATAGGGATTACGATTTAGGGTTTTGAGTTTAGGGTTAAGGCTTTAGGGTTTAGGGTTTGAAGTTTAGGGTTTAGGGTTTAGGGTTTAGTATTTAGTGTTTAGGGTATAGAGTTTAGGATTTAGGGTTTAGGGTAAGGTTTAGGGTTTAGAGTTTTGATTTAGGGTTTAGGGTTTAGGGTTTAGAGATTTGGGTTTAGAGTTTATCGTTTGGGATTTTGGGTTTATGGTTTAGCGTTTAGGGTTTAGGGTTTAGTGTTTAGGGGTTCGAGTTGTAGGTTTTGGGTTTAGAGTTTTGGGTATAGGGTTTATGATTTAGGGATTTGAGTTTCGGATTATGGCTTTAGGTCTTAGAGTTTGAAGTTTAGGGTTTAGTGTTTAGTGTTTAGGTTATAGATTTTAGGATATAGGGTCTAGGGGATAAGGTTTAGGTTTTAGAGTTTTGATTTACTATTTGGGGTTTAGGGTTTGGAGATTTAGGTTTAGGGTTTATGGTTTAGGGTTTAGGGTTTAGTATTTTGTGTTTAGGGTTTAGAGTTTAGGATTTGGGGTTTAGTGTTTATAGTACTGATTTGAGGTTTAGGATTAGGAATATAGTTTTGGGTTTAGGGTTTATCGTTTAGGCTATTGGGTTTAAGTTTCTGGTTTGGGTTTAGGGTTTAGTATTTTATGTTTAGGGTTTAGAGTTTAGTATTTGGGGATTAGGGTTTGAGGTTTAGAGTTTAGAGTTAAGGATTTAGGGGGGTTAAGGTTCAGGGTATAGGGTTTAGGGTTTAGGGTTTAGGTTTTAGGGTTTAAGGTTTAGGGTTTAGGGTTTAGTATTTAGTGTGGAGGGTATAGAGTTTAAGATTTAGGGTTTAAGGTTTAAGGTTTAGGGTTTAGAGTTTTGATTTACGATTTAGGGTTTAGGGTTTATCATTTAGGGTTTTGGGTTTAGGGTTAAGGGTTTAAGGTTTAGGGTTTAGGGTTTAGTATTAAGGGTTTAGGTTTTAGTATTTTTTGTTTGGGGTTTAGTGTTTAGGATTTGCGGTTTAGGGTTTAAGATTGAGGGTTTAGAGTTTTGATTTAGGGTTTAGGATTAGGAATATAGTTTAGGGTTTGAGGATTATTGTTTTGGATTTAGTGTTTATCATTTAGGGTTTTGGGTTTAGGGTTTAGGGCTCATGGTTTAGTATTTTATGTTTAGGGTTTAGAGTTTAGGATTTGGTATTTTAGCGTTTGAGGTTTAGGGTTTAGAGTTTTGATTGAGGGTTAAGGATTTAGGGTTTATGATTAGGGCTAGGGTTTAGGGTTTAGCATTTAGGGTTTAGGGTTTAGGGTTCAGGGTTTAGGGTTTAGGGTTTAGGGTTCAGGGTCTAGACTTTAAGGTTTAGGTTTCAGGGTTTAGGGTTTATGGTTTAAGGTTTAGGGTTCAAGGTTTAGGTTTAGGGTTTAGGGTTTAGGGTTTAGACTTTAAGGTTTAGGATTTAGGGATTAGGGTTTAGGGTTTAGCATTTAGAATTTAGGGTTTAATGTTTAGGGTTTAGGGTCTAGACTTTAATGTTTAGGTTTTAGGGTTTAGGGTTTACGGTTTATCATTTACAGTTTAGGGTTTAATGTTTAGTGTTTAGGGTTTTGGGTTTAGTATTTTGTGTTTAGGGTTTAGAGTTTCGGATTTGGTATTTTAGCATTTGAGGTTTAGGGATTAGAGTTTTGATTTAGGGTTAAGGATTTATTATTTAGGATTAGGGGTTGGGGTTTACGGTCTAGACTTTAAGGTTTAGGTTTTAGGGTTTAGGGTTTAGGGTTTAGCATTTAGTGTTTTGGGTTTAATGTTTAGGGTTTGGAATCAGATGTTTAAGGTTTATGGTTAAGGGTTTATGGTTTAGGGTTTAGCGTTTAGGTTTTGGGTGTTAGGGTTTAGTGTTTAGGGTTTAAGGTTTGGAGTTGTAGGTTGAAGGTTTAGGGTTTAAGTATTAAGTTTTAAGGTTTAGGGTTTTGGGTTTTGTTTTTTGGGTTTAGGATATAGGGTTTATGGTTTAGGGTGTAGGGTTTTGGGCGTAGAATTAAGGGTTTAGATTTTAGGGTTTATGGTTAAGGGTTTAGGGTTTAGGGTTTAGGTATTAGGTTTTAGGTTAGGGGCTTTTGGTAAACTATTTAGGGTTTAGGTTTTTTAGTTATGGATTTAGGGTTTAGGGCTTAGGGTTTATGGTTTATAGTTTGGTGTTTAGGGTTAAGAGTTTGTGGTTTAGGTTTAGGCTTTAGGGTTATCGTTTAGTGTTTAAAGTTTATGGTTTAAAGTTTAGGGTTTAGGGTTTAGGGGTTTGAGTTGTTAGTTTTGGGTTTACAGTTTAGGGTATAGGGTTTACGATTTAGGGTTTTGAGTTTAGTATTTAGTGTTTATGGTTTAGAGTTTAGGATTTGGGGTTTAGGATTTGTGGTTGAGGGTTTAGAGTTTATATAGTTAAGGATTTAAGGTTTAGGATTAGTGTTAGGGTTTAAGATTTAGGGTTTAGGGTTGAACGTTTAGGGTTAAGGGTTTAGGTGTAGGGTTTAGGGTTTAGGGTGTAGGGTTTAGGGTTTAGGGTTTAGGGTTTGTGGTTTAGTGTTTAGGCTTTAGTATATTGTGCTTAGGGTTTAGAGTTTAGGATTTGGTGCTTTAGCGTTTGAGGTTTAGGGTTTAGAGTTTTGATATAGGGTTAAGGATTTAGGGTTTAGGATTAGGGTTAGGGTTAAGTGTTTAGGGTTTAGGGTTTAGGGTTTAGGGTTTAGGTTTAATGTCTAGGGTTTAGGGTTTAGGGTTTAGGGTCTAGACTTTAAGATTTAGGTTTTAGTGTTTAGGGTTTAGGGTTTAGCATTTAGAGTTTGGGGTTTATTGTTTAGGGTTTAGGATTTAGTATTTTGTGTTTAGGGTTTAGAGTATAGCATTTGTTATTTTAGCATTTGAGGTTTAGGGTTTAGAGTTTTGATTTAGGGTTAAGGATTTTAGTATTTAGGATTAGGGTTTAGGGTTTAGGGTTTAGGGTTTAAGGTTTAGAGTTTAGGATTTGGTATTTTAGCATTTGAGGTTTAGGGTTTAGAGTTTTGATTTAGGGTTAAGGATTTAGTGTTTAGGATTAGGGTTTGGGTTTAGGGTTTAGGGTTTAGGGTTTATGGTTTAGGGTCAAGACTTTTAGGTTTAGGTTTCAGGGTTTCGGGTTTAGGGTATTGCATTTAGAGTGTTGGGTTTAATGTTTTGGGTTTAGGGTTTAGGGTTTGGAGTTGTAGGTTGAAGGTTTATGGTTAAGGGTTTATTGTTTAGGGTTTAGCGTTTAGGTTTTAGGTGTTAGGGTTTAGAGTTTAGTGTTTATGGTTTAGGATTTTTAGTTTAGGGTTTAGGGTTTAGGATTTGCAGTTTAGATTTGAAAGTATGGATTTAGAGTTTGGAGTTGTAGGTTGAAGGTTTAGGGTTTAGGGTTTAGGGTGTATGGTTTACTGTTCATGATTTAGGGTTTAGGGTTTAGTATTTAGTGTTTAGGGTTTAGAGTTTCTGATTTGGTGTTTTAGCGTTTGATGTTTAGGGTTTAGAGTTTTGATATGGTGTTAAGGATTTAGGGTTTAGGATTAGGGTTAGGGTTTAGGGTTTAAGGTTTAGGGTTTAGGGTTTAGGTTTAGGGTTTAGGTTTAGGGTTTATGGTTTAGGGTTTAGGGTTTAGGGTCTAGACTTTAAGGTTTAGGTTTTAGAGTTTTGGGTTTAGGGTTTAGCATTTAGAGTTTAGCGTCTAATGTTTAGGGTTCAGGGTTTAGTATTTTGTGTTTAGGGTTTAGAGTTTGGAATTTGGTATTTTAGCATTTGAGATTTAGGGTTTAGAGTTTTGATTTAGGGTTAAGGATTTAGTGTTTAGGATTAGGGTTTGGGTTTAGGGTTTAGGGTTTTGGGTTTAGGGTTTAAGGTTTAGAGTTCAGGGTTTAGGTTCAGGGTTTAGGTTTAGGGTTTAGGGTTTAGGATCTAGGGTTTAGGGTTTAGGATCTAGGGTTTAGGGTTTAGGTTTAGGTTTTAGGGTTTAGGGTTTAGACTTTAAGGTTTTGGTTTTAGGGTTTAGGGTTTAATGTCTAGTGTTTAGGGTTTAGACTTTAAGGTTTAGGTTTTAGGGTTTAGGGTTTAGGGTTTAGCATTTAGAGTTTAGGGTTTAATGTTTAGGGTTTAGGCTTTCGGGTTTAGTGTTTTGTGTTTAGTGTTTAAAGTTTAGTATTTGGTATTTTACCATTTGAGGTTTAGGGTTTAGAGTTTTGATTTATGGTTAAGGATTTGGTATTTAGGATTAGGGTTTGGGTTTAGGGTTTAGGGTTTAAGGTTTAAGGTTTAGGTTTTGGGTTTAGGATTTAGGGTTTAGGGTTTAGGGTTTAGGGTTTAGAGTTTAGGGTCTAGACTTTAAGGTTTGGGTTTTAGGGTTTAACATTTAGAGTTTAGGGTTTAATCTTTAGGGTTTAGGGTTTAGGGTTTGGAGTTGTAGTTTTAAGGGTTATGGTAAAGGATTTATTTGTTTAGGGTTTAGCGTTTAGGTTTTGGGATTTAGGGCTTGGAGTTCAGGGTGTATGGTTTAGTATTTATGATTTTGGGTTTAGGGTTTAGGGTTTAGGATTTACAGTTTAGGTTTTAAAGTTTGGATTTAGGGTTTAGGGTTTAGGGTTTAGGATTTACGATTGAGGATTTAAAGTTTGGATTTAGACTTTAGGGTTTAGGATATAGCATTGAGAGTTTTGTATTTATATTTTATGGTTTAATATATAGAGTTTAGGATTTAGGATATAGTATTTAGGGTTTAGGGTTTAGGGTGTAGGGTGTAGGGTTTTGCCGTTTAGGGTTTAGAGTTTATGGTATAGGGTTTACGATTTAGGGTTTTGAGTTTTGATTTAGAGTTAAGGATTTAGGGTTTAGGATTTGTGTTTGGGGTTAAGGTTTAGGGTTTAGTATTTAGGGTTTAGGGTTTAGCATTTAGGGTTTAGGTGTAGGGTTTAGGGTTTGGGTGTAGGGTTTATGGTTTAGGGTTTAGGATTTAGGGTTTACGTTAAAGGGTTTAGGGTTTTGTTAGGTTTTAATGTTTAGGGCTTTTGGTTTAGGGTTTAGGGTTTAGGGTTTAGAGCTTAGGGTTTACGCTTTAGAGGTTTGAGTTGTAGGTATTGGGTTTAGGGTTTGGGTTATAGGGTTTACTATTTAGGGCTTTGAGTTTAGGGTTGTGGCTTTAGGGTTTAGGGTTTGAAGTTTAGGGTTTAGGGTTTAGGGTTTAGTATTTAGTGTTTAGGGTATAGAGGTTAGGATTGAGGGTTTGAGGTTTGGGGTTTAGAGTTTTGATTTAGGGTTTAGGGTTTAGGGTTTAGAGATTTGGGTTTAGAATTTATCGTTTGGGGTTTTGGGTTTATAGTTTAGTGTTTAGGGTTTAGGGTTTAGGGTTTAGGGTTTGGTGGTTCGAGTTGTAGGCTTTGGGTTTAGGGTTGAGGGTATAGGGTTTATGATTTGAGTTTCGGATTATGGCTTTAGGTCTTAGAGTTTGAAGTTTAGGGTTTAGTGTTTAGTGTTTAGGTTATTGAGTTTAGGGTATAGGGTTTAGGGTTTAGGGTTTAAGGTTTAGGTTTTAGAGTTTTGATTTACTGTTTGGGGTTTAGGGTTTGGAGATTTAGGTTTAGGGTTTATGGTTTAGGGTTTAGGGTTTAGTATTTTGTGTTTAGGGTTTAGAGTTTAGGATTTGGGGTTTAGGGTTTATAGTACTGATTTGAGGTTTAGGATTAGGAGTATAGTTTTGGGTTTAGGGTTTATCGTTTAGGCTATTGGGTTTATGGTTTACGGTTTCGGGTTGAGGGTTTAGTATTTTATGTTTAGGGTTTAGAGTTTAGTATTTGGGGATTAGGGTTTGAGGTTTAGGGTTTAGAGTTAAGGATTTAGGGTTTAGGATTAGGGTTAGGGTTTAGGGTTTAGGGTTTAGGGTTTAGGTTTTAAGGTTTAGGGTTTAGGGTTTAGGGTTTAGGTTTTAGTGTGTAGGGTATAGAGTTTAAGATTTAGGGTTTAAGGTTTAAGGTTTAGGGTTTAGAGTTTTGATTCTGATTTAGGGTTTAGGGTTTATCATTTAGGGTTTTGGGTTTAGGGTTTAGGATTTAAGATTTCGGGTTTAGGGTTTTGTGTTTTGTGTTTAGGATTTAGAGATTAGGATTTGGGGTTTAGGGTTTAGAGTACTTATTTAAGTTTTAGGATAAGGAATATAGTTAGGGTTTAGGGTGGGTTTAGGGTTTAGGGATTAGAGTTTTGGGTTTAGGGTATTTCTTTTAAGGTTTTGGGTTTATGGTTTAGGGTTTAGGGTTAATGGTTTAGTATTTTATGCTCAGGATTTATAGTTTAGGATTTGGGGATTAGGTTTGAGGTTTTGTGTTTAGAGTTAAGGATTTAGGGTTTAGGATTATGGTTAGAGTTTAGGGTTTAGGTTTTAGGGTTTAGGGTTTAGGTTTAGTGTTTAGGGTCTAGGCTTTAAGGTTTTTATTTTAGGGTTTAGCATTTAGGGTTTAGGTTTTATAGTTTAAGGTTTAAGTTTTAGGGTTTAGCATTTAGAGGTTAGGGTTTAATGTTTAGGGTTTTGGGTTTTGGGTTTGGAGTTGTAGCTTTAAAGTTTATGGTTAAGGGTTTATGGTTCAGGGTTTATCATTTAGGTTATGGGTGTAAGGGTTTAGAGTTTAGGGCTGTTGGTTTAGGATTTTGTGTTTAGGGTTTAGGGTTTAGGATTTACGATTTAGGGTTTAAAGTTTGGATTTAGGGTTTGGAGTTGTAGGTTGAAGGTTTAGGGTTTAGGGTTTAGGGTTTAAATATTATGTTTTAGGGATTAGGGTTTTGGGTTTAGTTTTTAGGGATTAGGATATAGGGTTTAGGTTTTAGGGTGTAGGGTTTAGGGTGTTGGATTAAGTGTTTAGAGTTTAGGGTTTATGGTTAAGGGTTTATGGTTTAGGGTTTAGCTATTAGGTTTTAGGGTAAGGGATTTTGGTTTAGTGTTCAGGGTTTAGGGGTTAGAGTTTGTTGTTTATGGCTTAGGGTTTAGGGTGGGTTTAGGGTTTAAGGATTGGAGTTTTGGGTTTAGGGTTTATCTTTATGGTTTTGGGTTTATCGTGTAGGGTTTAGGGTTGAGGGTTTAGTATTTTATGTTCAGGGTTAAGAGTTTAGTATTTGGGGATTAGGGTTTGAGGTTTAGGGTTGAGGATTAGGGTTAGGGTTTAGGATATAGGGTTAGGTTGTAGGGTTTATGTTTTAGGGTTTAGGGTTTAATATTTAGTGTTTAGGGTATAGGGTTTAGGATTTAGGGTTTAGGGTTTAGGGTTTAGGTTTTAGTATTTTGTGTTTAGGGTTTAGAGTTTAGGATTTGGGGTTTAGGGTTTAGAGTATTGATTTAGGGTTTAGGATTAGGTATATAGTTTAGGGTTTAGGTTTTAGGGTTTAGGGATTAAAGTTTTGGATTTAGGGTTCAGGGTTTAGTATTTTGTGTATAGGGTTTAGAATTTAGGATTTGGTATTTTAGCGTTTGAGGTTTAGGGTTTAGAGTTTTGATTTAGGGTTAAAGGTTTAGGGTTTAGGATTAGGGTTAGGGTTTAGTGTTTAGGGTTTAGGGTTTAGGTTTAGTGTTTAGGGTTTAGGTTAGGGTTACAGTTTAGGGTTTAGGGTTTAAGGTCTAGACTTTAAGGTTTAGGTTTTAGGGTTTAAGGTTTAGGGTTTAGCATTTAGAGTTTAGGGTTTAATGTTTAGGGTTGAGGGTTTTGGGTTTGGAGTTGTAGGTTTAAGGTTTCTGGTTAAGGATTTATGGTTTAGGGTTTAGCGTTTAGGTGTTGGCTGTTAGAGTTTGGAGTTTAGTGTTTATGGTTTAGGATTTTGGGTTTACGTTTTAGGGTTTAGGGTTTAGAGTTTATGGTTCATGGTTTAGGGTTTAGGGTTTAGAGTTTAGGATTTAGAGTTTGTGGTTTAGCGTTTAGTGTTGTGGGTTGTGGGTTCAGTATTTTATGTTTATGGTTTAGAGTTTAGGATTTGGGATTTAGGGTTTGAGGTTTAGGGTTTAGAGTTTTGATTTAGAGTTAAGGATTTAGGGTTTAGGATTAGTGTTAGGGTTTAAGGTTTAGGGTTTAGAGTTTAGGGTTTAGGGTTTAGGGTTTAGGGTTTAGGTTTTAGGTGTAGGGTTTAGGTTTTAGGTGTAGTGTTTATGGTTTAGGGTGTAGGGTTTAGGGTTTAGGATTTAGGGTTTATGGTTAAGGGTTTAGGGTTTAGTTGTTAGATTTTAAGGTTTAGGGTTTTTGGCTTAGGGTATAGGGTTTAAGGTTTAGAGTTTAGGGTTTACGCTTTAGGGGTTCGAGTTGTAGGTATTGGGTTTAGGGTTTAGGTTAGAGGGTTTACTATTTAGGGCTTTGAGTTTAGGATTATGGCTTTAGGGTTTAGGGTTTGAAGTTTAGGGTTTAGGGTTTAGGGTTTAGTATTTAGTGTTTAGGGTATAGAGTTTAGGATTGAGGGTTTAAGGTTTAGGGTTTAGAGTTTTTATTTAGGGTTTAGGGTTTAGGGTTTAGAGATTTGGATTTAGAGTTTATCGTTTGGGATTTTGGGTTTATGGTTTAGCGTTTAGGGTTTAGGGTTTAGTGTTTAGGGGTTCGAGTTGTAGGTTTTGGGTTTAGGGTTTTGGGTATAGGGTTTATGATATAGGGATTTGAGTTTCGGATTATGGCTTTAGGTCTTAGAGTTTGAAGTTTAGGGTTTAGTGTTTAGTGTTTAGGTTATAGATTTTAGGATATAGGGTTTAGGGGATAAGGTTTAGGTTTTAGAGTTTTGATTTACTGTTTGGGGTTTAGGGTTTGGAGATTTAGGTTTAGGGTTTATGGTTTAGGGTTTAGGGTTTAGTATTTTGTGTTTAGGGTTTAGAGTTTAGGATTTGGGGTTTAGTGTTTATAGTACTGATTTGAGGTTTAGGATTAGGAATATAGTTTTGGGCTTAGGGTTTATCGTTTAGGCTATTGGGTTTATGGTTTACGATTTCGGGTTGAGGGTTTAGTATTTTATGTTTAGGGTTTAGAGTTTAGTATTTAGGGATTAGGGTTTGAGGTTTAGAGTTTAGAGTTAAGGATTTAGGGGGGTTAAGGTTCAGGGTTTAGGGTTTAGGGTTTAGGGTTTAGGTTTTAGGGTTTAAGGTTTAGGGTTTAGGGTTTAGTATTTAGTGTGCAGGGTATAGAGTTTAAGATTTAGGGTTTAAGGTTTAAGGTTTAGGGTTTAGAGTTTTGATTTACGATTTAGGGTTTAGGGTTTATCATTTAGGGTTTTGGGTTTAGGGTTAAGGGTTTAAGGTTTAGGGTTTAGGGTTTAGTATTAAGGGTTTAGGTTTTAGTATTTTTTGTTTGGGGTTTAGTGTTTAGGATTTGCGGTTTAGGGTTTAAGGTTGAGTGTTTTGAGTTTTGATTTAGGGTTTAGGATTAGGAATATAGTTTAGGGTTTGAGGATTATTGTTTTGGATTTAGTGTTTATCATTTAAGGTTTTGGGTTTAGGGTTTAGGGCTCATGGTTTAGTAATTTATGTTTAGGGTTTAGAGTTTAGGATTTGGTATTTTAGCATTTGAGGTTTAGGGTTTAGAGTTTTGATTGAGGGTTAAGGATTTAGGGTTTATGATTAGGGTTAGGGTTTAGGGTTTAGCATTTAGGGTTTAGGGTTTAGGGTTCAGGGTTTAGCATTTAGAATTTAGGGTTTAATGTTTAGGGTTTAGGGTCTAGACTTTAATGTTTAGGTTTTAGGGTTTAGGGTTTACGGTTTATCATTTACAGTTTAGGGTTTAATGTTTAGTGTTTAGGGTTTTGGGTTTAGTATTTTGTGTTTAGGGTTTAGAGTTTCGGATTTGGTATTTTAGCATTTGAGGTTTAGGGATTAGAGTTTTGATTTAGGGTTAAGGATTTATTATTTAGGATTAGGGTTTGAGGTTTAGGGTTGAGGATTAGGGTTAGGGTTTAGGATATAGGGTTAGGTTGTAGGGTTTATGTTTTAGGGTTTAGGGTTTAATATTTAGTGTTTAGGGTATAGGGTTTAGGATTTAGGGTTTAGGGTTTAGGGTTTAGGTTTTAGTATTTTGTGTTTAGGGTTTAGAGTTTAGGATTTGGGGTTTAGGGTTTAGAGTATTGATTTAGGGTTTAGGATTAGGTATATAGTTTAGGGTTTAGGTTTTAGGGTTTAGGGATTAAAGTTTTGGATTTAGGGTTCAGGGTTTAGTATTTTGTGTATAGGGTTTAGAATTTAGGATTTGGTATTTTAGCGTTTGAGGTTTAGGGTTTAGAGTTTTGATTTAGGGTTAAAGGTTTAGGGTTTAGGATTAGGGTTAGGGTTTAGTGTTTAGGGTTTAGGGTTTAGGTTTAGTGTTTAGGGTTTAGGTTAGGGTTACAGTTTAGGGTTTAGGGTTTAAGGTCTAGACTTTAAGGTTTAGGTTTTAGGGTTTAAGGTTTAGGGTTTAGCATTTAGAGTTTAGGGTTTAATGTTTAGGGTTAAGGGTTTTGGGTTTGGAGTTGTAGGTTTAAGGTTTCTGGTTAAGGATTTATGGTTTAGGGTTTAACGTTTAGGTGTTGGCTGTTAGAGTTTGGAGTTTTAGTGTTTATGGTTTAGGATTTTGGGTTTACGTTTTAGGGTTTAGGGTTTAGAGTTTATGGTTCATGGTTTAGGGTTTAGGGTTTAGAGTTTAGGATTTAGAGTTTGTGGTTTAGCGTTTAGTGTTGTGGGTTGTGAGTCGATATTTTGTGTTTATGATTTAGAGTTTAGGATTTGGGATTTATGGTTTGAGGCTTAGGGTTTTATTGTTTTGATTTAGAGTTAAGGATTTAGGGTTTAGGATTAGTGTTACGATTTAAGGTTTAGGGTTTAAGGTTTAGGGTTTAGGTTTAGGGTTTAGGGTTTAGGGTTTAGGTATAGGGTTTAGGTTTTAGGTGTAGTGTTTATGGTTTAGGGTGTAGGGTTTAGGGTTTAGGATTTAGGGTTTATGGTTAAGGGTTTAGGGTTTAGGTGTTAGATTTTAAGGTTTAGGGTTTTTGGCTTAGGGTATAGGGTTTAAGGTTTAGAGTTTAGGGTTTACGCTTTAGGGGTTCGAGTTGTAGGTATTGGGTTTAGGGTTTAGGTTAGAGGGTTTACTATTTAGGGCTTTGAGTTTAGGATTATGGCTTTAGGGTTTAGGGTTTGAAGTTTAGGGTTTAGGGTTTAGGGTTTAGTATTTAGTGTTTAGGGTATAGAGTTTAGGATTGAGGGTTTAAGGTTTAGGGTTTAGAGTTTTTATTTAGGGTTTAGGGTTTTGGGTTTAGAGATTTGGATTTAGAGTTTATCGTTTGGGATTTTGGGTTTATGGTTTAGCGTTTAGGGTTTAGGGTTTAGTGTTTAGGGGTTCGAGTTGTAGGTTTTGGGTTTAGGGTTTTGGGTATAGGGTTTATGATATAGGGATTTGAGTTTCGGATTATGGCTTTAGGTCTTAGAGTTTGAAGTTTAGGGTTTAGTGTTTAGTGTTTAGGTTATATATTTTAGGATATAGGGTTTAGGGGATAAGGTTTAGGTTTTAGAGTTTTGATTTACTGTTTGGGGTTTAGGGTTTGGAGATTTAGGTTTAGGGTTTATGGTTTAGGGTTTAGGGTTTAGTATTTTGTGTTTAGGGTTTAGAGTTTAGGATTTGGGGTTTAGTGTTTATAGTACTGATTTGAGGTTTAGGATTAGGAATATAGTTTTGGGCTTAGGGTTTATCGTTTAGGCTATTGGGTTTATGGTTTACGGTTTCGGGTTGAGGGTTTAGTATTTTATGTTTAGGGTTTAGAGTTTAGTATTTAGGGATTAGGGTTTGAGGTTTAGAGTTTAGAGTTAAGGATTTAGGGGGGTTAAGGTTCAGGGTTTAGGGTTTAGGGTTTAGGGTTTAGGTTTTAGGGTTTAAGGTTTAGGGTTTAGGGTTTAGTATTTAGTGTGCAGGGTATAGAGTTTAAGATTTAGGGTTTAAGGTTTAAGGTTGAGGGTTTAGAGTTTTGATTCTGATTTAGGGTTTAGGGTTTATCATTTAGGGTTTTGGGTTTAGGGTTAAGGGTTTAAGGTTTAGGGTTTAGGGTTTAGTATTAAGGGTTTAGGTTTTAGTATTTTGTGTTTGGGGTTTAGTGTTTAGGATTTGCGGTTTAGGGTTTAAGGTTGAGGGTTTAGAGTTTTGATTTAGGGTTTAGGATTAGGAATATAGTTTAGGGTTTGAGGATTATTGTTTTGGATTTAGTGTTTATCATTTAGGGTTTTGGGTTTAGGGTTTAGGGCTCATGGTTTAGTATTTTATGTTTAGGGTTTAGAGTTTAGGATTTGGTATTTTAGCGTTTGAGGTTTAGGGTTTAGAGTTTTGATTGAGGGTTAAGGATTTAGGGTTTATGATTAGGGTTAGGGTTTAGGGTTTAGCATTTAGGGTTTAGGGTTTAGGAGTTGGGGTTTAGCGTTTAGGGTTTAGGGTTGGGGTCTAGACTTTAGGTTTAGGTTTGAGTTTAGGGTTTATGGTTTAAGGTTTAGGGTTGAGTTTAGGTTTAGGGTTTAGGGTTTAGGGTTTAGACTTGAAGGTTTAGGATTTAGGGATTAGGGTTTAGGGTTTAGCATTTAGAATTTAGGGTTTAATGTTTAGGGTTTAGGGTCTAGACTTTAATGTTTAGGTTTTAGGGTTTAGGGTTTACGATTTATCATTCTGATTTAGGGTTTAATGTTTAGTGTTTAGGGTTTTGGGTTTAGTATTTTGTGTTTAGGGTTTAGAGTTTCGGATTTGGTATTTTAGCATTTGAGGTTTAGGGATTAGAGTTTTGATTTAGGGTTAAGGATTTATTATTTAGGATTAGGGGTTGGGGTTTACGGTCTAGACTTTAAGGTTTAGGTTTTAGGGTTTAGGGTTTAGGGTTTAGCATTTAGTGTTTTGGGTTTAATGTTTAGGGTTTGGAGTCAGATGTTTAAGGTTTATGGTTAAGGGTTTATGGTTTAGGGTTTAGCGTTTAGGTTTTGGGTGTTAGGGTTTAGTGTTTAGGGTTTAAGGTTTGGAGTTGTAGGTTGAAGGTTTAGGGTTTAAGTATTAAGTTTTAAGGTTTAGGGTTTTGGGTTTTGTTTTTTGGGTTTAGGATATAGGGTTTATGGTTTAGGGTGTAGGGTTTAGGGCGTAGAATTAAGGGTTTAGATTTTAGGGTTTATGGTTAAGGGTTTAGGGTTTAGGGTTTAGGTATTAGGTTTTAGGTTAGGGGCTTTTGGTAAACTGTTTAGGGTTTAGGTTTTTTAGTTATGGATTTAGGGTTTAGGGCTTTGGGTTTATGGTTTACAATTTGGTGTTTCGGGTTAAGAGTTTGTGGTTTAGGTTTAGGCTTTAGGGTTATCGTTTAGTGTTTAGAGTTTATGGTTTAAAGTTTAGGGTTTAGGGTTTAGGGGTTTGAGTTGTTAGTTTTGGGTTTACAGTTTAGGGTATACGGTTTACGATTTAGGGTTTTGAGTTTAGTATTTAGTGTTTATGGTTTAGAGTTTAGGATTTGGGGTTTAGGGTTTGTGGTTGAGGGTTTAGAGTTTATATAGTTAAGGATTTAAGTTTTAGGATTAGTGTTAGGGTTTAAGATTTAGGGTTTAGGGTTGAACGTTTAGGGTTAAGGGTTTAGGTGTAGGGTTTAGGGTTTAGGGTGTAGGGTTTAGGGTTTAGGGTTTAGGGTTTGTGGTTTAGGGTTTAGGGTTTAGTATATTGTGCTTAGGGTTTAGAGTTTAGGATTTGGTGCTTTAGCGTTTGAGGTTTAGGGTTTAGAGTTTTGATATAGGGTTAAGTATTTAGGGTTTAGGATTAGGGTTAGGGTTAAGGGTTTAGGGTTTAGGGTTTAGGGTTTAGGGTTTAGGGTTTAGGTCTAGGGTTTAGGGTTTAGGGTTTAGGGTCTAGACTTTAAGATTTAGGTTTTAGTGTTTAGGGTTTAGGGTTTAGCATTTAGAGTTTGGGGTTTAATGTTTAGGGTTTAGGATTTAGTATTTTGTGTTTAGGGTTTAGAGTATAGGATTTGTTATTTTAGCATTTGAGGTTTAGGGTTTAGAGTTTTGATTTAGGGTTAAGGATTTTAGTATTTAAGATTAGGGTTTAGGGTTTAGGGTTTAGGGTTTAAGGTTTAGAGTTTAGGATTTGGTATTTTAGCATTTGAGGTTTAGGGTTTAGAGTTTTGATTTAGGGTTAAGGATTTAGTATTTAGGATTAGGGTTTGGGTTTAGGGTTTATGGTTTAGGGTTTATGGTTTAGGGTTTAGACTTTTAGGTTTAGGTTTCAGGGTTTCGGGTTTAGGGTATTGCATTTAGAGTGTTGGGTTTAATGTTTTGGGTTTAATGTTTTGGGTTTAGGGTTTAGGGTTTGGAGTTGTAGGTTAAAGGTTTATGGTTAAGGGTTTATTGTTTAGGGTTTAGCGTTTAGGTTTTAGGTGTTAGGGTTTAGAGTTTAGTGTTTATGGTTTAGGATTTTTAGTTTAGGGTTTAGGGTTTAGGATTTGCAGTTTAGATTTTAAAGTATGGATTTAGAGTTTGGAGTTGTAGGTTGCAGGTTTAGGGTTTAGGGTTTAGAGTGTATGGTTTAGGGTTTATGATATAGGGTTTAGGGTTTAGTATTTAGTGTTTAGGGTTTAGAGTTTATGATTTGGTGTTTTAGCGTTTGATGTTTAGGGTTTAGAGTTTTGATATGGGGTTAAGGATTTAGGTTTTAGGATTAGGGTTAGGGTTAGGGTTTAGGGTTTAAGGTTTAGGGTTTAAGGTTTAGGGTTTAGGGTTTTGGGTTCAGGGTTTAGGTTTAGGGTTTAGGGTTTAGGGTTTAGGGTCTAGACATTAAGGTTTAGATTTTAGAGTTTAGGGTTTAGTGTTTAGCATTTAGTGTTTAGCATCTAATGTTTAGGGTTCAGGGTTTAGTATTTTGTGTTTAGGGTTTAGAGTTTGGAATTTGGTATTTTAGCATTTGTGATTTAGGGTTTAGAGTTTTTATTTAGGGTTAAGGATTTAGTGTTTAGGATTAGGGTTTGGGTTTAGGGTTTAGGGTTTTGGGTTTAGGGTTTAAGGTTTAGAGTTCAGGGTTTAGGTTCAGGGTTTAGGTTTAGGGTTTAGGATTTAGGATCTAGGGTTTAGGGTTTAGGGTTTAGGGTTCAGGGTTTAGGTTTAGGTTTTAGGGTTTAGGGTTTTGACTTTAAGGTTTTGGTTTTATGGTTTAGAGTTTAGCTTTTAGAGTTTAGGGTTTAATGTTTAGTGTTTAGGGTTTAGACTTTAAGGTTTAGGTTTTAGGGTTTAGGGTTTAGAGTTTAGGGTTTAATGTTTAGGGTTTAGGCTTTCGGGTTTAGTATTTTGTGTTTAGTGTTTAGGGTTTTGGGTTTAGTATTTTGTGTTTAGGGTTTAGAGTTTCGGATTTGATATTTTAGCATTTGAGGTTTAGAGATTAGAGTCTTAATTTAGGGTTAAGGATTTATTATTTAGGATTAGGGGTTGGGGTTCTGATCACAGACTTTAAGGTTTAGGTTTTAGGGTTTAGGGTTTAGGGTTTAGCATTTAGTGTTTTGGGTTTAATGTTTAGGGTTTGGAGTTGGATGTTTAAGGTTTATGGTTAAGGGTTTATGTTTTAGGGTTTAGCGTTTAGGTTTTGGGTGTTAGGGTTTAGTGTTTAGGGTTTAAGGTTTGGAGTTGTAGGTTGAAGGTTTAGGGTTTAAGTATTAAGTTTTAAGGTTTAGGGTTTTGGGTTTTGTTTTTTGGGTTTAGGATATAGGGTTTATGGTTTAGGGTGTAGGGTTTAGGGCGTAGAATTAAGGGTTTAGATTTTAGGGTTTATGGTTAAGGGTTTAGGGTTTAGGGTTTAGGTATTAGGTTTTAGGTTAGGGGCTTTTGGTAAACTGTTTAGGTATTAGGTTTTTTAGTTATGGATTTAGGGTTTAGGGCTTAGGGTTTATGGTTTATAGTTTGGTGTTTAGGGTTAAGAGTTTGTGGTTTAGGTTTAGGCTTTAGGGTTATCGTTTAGTGTTTAGAGTTTATGGTTTAAAGTTTAGGGTTTAGGGTTTAGGGGTTTGAGTTGTTAGTTTTGGGTTTACAGTTTAGGGTATAGGGTTTACGATTTAGGGTTTTGAGTTTAGTATTTAGGGTTTATGGTTTAGAGTTTAGGATTTGGGGTTTAGGGTTTGAGGTTGAGGGTTTAGAGTTTATATAGTTAAGGATTTAAGGTTTAGGATTAGTGTTAGGGTTTAAGATTTAGGGTTTAGGGTTTAACGTTTAGGGTTAAGGGTTTAGGTGTAGGGTTTAGGGTTTAGGGTGTAGGGTTTAGGGTTTATGGTTTGGGGTTTGTGGTTTAGGGTTTAGGGTTTAGTATATTGTGCTTAGGGTTTAGAGTTTAGAATTTGGTGCTTTAGCGTTTGAGGTTTAGGGTTTAGAGTTTTGATATAGGGTTAAGGATTTAGGGTTTAGGATTAGGGTTAGGGTTAAGGGTTTAGGGTTTAGGGTTTAGGGTTTAGGGTTTAGGGTTTCGGGCTTAGGTTTAAGGTCTAGGGTTTAGGGTTTAGGGTTTAGGGTCTAGACTTTAAGATTTATGTTTTAGTGTTTAGGGTTTAGGGTTTAGCATTTACGATTTAGGGTTTAAGGTTTAAGATCTAGACTTTAAGGTTTAGGTTTTAGGGTTTAGGATTTACAGTTTAGGGTTTAAAGTTTGGATCTAGGGTTTAGGGTTTAGGGTTTAGGATTTACGGTTTAGGGTTTAGGGTTTAGGGTTTAGGGTTTAGAGATTTGGGTTTAGAGTTTATCGTTTGGGGTTTTGGGTTTATGGTTCAGTGTTTAGGGTTTAGGGCTTAGGATTTAGGGTTTAGGGGTTTGAGTTGTAGGCTTTGGGTTTAGGGTTGAGGGTATAGGGTTTATGATTTAGGGATTTGAGTTTCGGATTATGGCTTTAGGTCTTAGAGTTTGAAGTTTAGGGTTTAGTGTTTAGTGTTTAGGTTATAGAGTTTAGGGTATAGGGTTTAGGGTTTAGGGTTTAAGATTTAGGTTTTAGAGTTTTGATTTACTGTTTGGGGTTTAGGGTTTGGAGATTTAGGTTTAGGGTTTATGGTTTAGGGTTTAGGGTTTAGTATTTTGTGTTTAGGGTTTAGAGTTTAGGATTTGGGGTTTAGGCTTTATAGTACTGATTTGAGGTTTAGGATTAGTAATATAGTTTTGGGTTTAGGGTTTATCGTTTAGGCTATTGGGTTAATGGTTTACGGTTTTGGGTTGAGGGTTTAGTATTTTATGTTTAGGGTTTAGAGTTTAGTATTTGGGGATTAGGGTTTGAGGTTTAGGGTTTAGAGTTAAGGATTTAGGGTTTAGGATTAGGGTTAGGGTTTAGGTTTTAGGGTTTAGGTTTTAGGGTTTAAGGTTTAAGGTTTAGGGTTTAGTATTTAGTGTGTAGGGTATAGAGTTTAAGATTTAGGGTTTAAGGTTTAAGGTTTAGGGTTTAGAGTTTTGATTTACGATTTAGGGTTTAGGGTTTATCTTTAGGGTTTTGGGTTTAGGGTTTAGGGTTTAAGATTTAGGGTTTAGGGTTTTGTGTTTTGTGTTTAGGGTTTAGAGATTAGGATTTGGGGTTTAGGGTTTAAGGTTTAGGGTTTAGAGTACTTATTTAAGTTTTAGGATTAGGAATATAGTTTAGGGTTTAGGGTGGGTTTAGGGTTTAGGGATTAGAGTTTTGGGTTTAGGGTTTTTCTTTTAAAGTTTTGGGTTTATGGTTTAGGGTTTAGGGTTAATGGTTTAGTATTTTATGCTCAGGATTTATAGTTTAGGATTTGGGGATTAGGGTTTGAGGTTTTGTGTTTAGAGTTAAGGATTTAGGGTTTAGGATTATGGTTAGAGCTTAGGGTTTAGGTTTTAGGGTTTAGGGTTTAGGTTTAGTGTTTAGGGTTTAGGATTTAGGGTCTAGGCTTTAAGGTTTTTGTTTTAGGGTTTAGTGTTTAGGGTTTAGGTTCTATAGTTTAAGGTTTAAGTTTTAGGGTTTAGCATTTAGAGGTTAGGGTTTAATGTTTTGGGTTTTGGGTTTAGGGTTTGGAGTTGTAGCTTTAAGGTTTATGGTTAAGGGTTTATGGTTTAGGGTTTATCATTTAGGTTATGGGTGTAAGGGTTTAGAGTTTAGGGCTGTTGGTTTAGGATTTTGGGTTTAGGGTTTTGGACTTAGGATTGACGATTTAGGGTTTAAAGTTTGGATTTAGGGTTTGGAGTTGTAGGTTGAAGTTTTAGGGTTTAGGGTTTACGGTTTAAGTATTAAGTTTTAGGGATTAGGGTTTTGGGTTTAGTGTTTAGGGATTAGGATATAGGGTCTAGGGTTTAGGGTGTTGGATTAAGGGTTTAGAGTTTAGGGTTTATGGTTAAGGATTTATGGTTTAGGGTTTAGCTATTAGGTTTTAGGGTAAGGGAATTTTGTTAAGTGTTTAGGGTTTAGGGCTTAGAGTTTGTTGTTTATGGCTTAGGGTTTAGGGTGGGTTTAGGGTTTAAGGATTGGAGTTTTGGGTTTAGGGTTTATCGTTTAGGGTTTTGGGTTTATCGTGTAGGGTTTAGGGTTGAGGGTTTAGTATTTTATGTTCAGGGTTAAGAGTTTAGTATTTGGGGATTAGGGTTTGAGGTTTAGGGTTTAGAGTTAAGGGTTTAGGGTTGAGGATTAGGGTTAGGGTTTAGGATATAGGGTTAGGTTGTAGGGTTTATGTTTTAGGGTTTAGGGTTTAATATTTAGTGTTTAGGGTATAGGGTATAGGATTTAGGGTTTAGGGTATAGGTTTTAGTATTTTGTGTTTAGGGTTTAGAGTTTAGGATTTGGGGTTTAGGGTTTAGAGTATTGATTTAGGGTTTAGGATTAGGTATATAGTTTAGGGTTTAGGTTTTAGGATTTAGGGATTAAAGTTTTGGATTTAGGGTTCAGGGTTTAGTATTTTGTGTATAGGGTTTAGAATTTAGGAGTTGGTATTTTAGCATTTGAGGTTTAGTGTTTAGAGTTTTGATTTAGGGTTAAAGGTTTAGGGTTTAGGATTAGGGTTAGGGTTTAGGGTTTAGGGTTTAGGGTTTAGGTTTAGTGTTTAGGGTTTAGGTTAGGGTTTACGATTTAGGGTTTAGGGTTTAAGATCTAGACTTTAAGGTTTAGGTTTTAGGGTTTAGGGTTTAGGATTTAGCATTTAGAGTTTAGGGTTTATTGTTTAGGGTTGAGGGTTTTGGGTTTGGAGTTGTAGGTTTAAGGTTTATGGTTAAGGATTTATGGATTAGGGTTTAGCGTTTAGGTGTTGGTTGTTAGAGTTTGGAGTTTAGTGTTTATGGTTTAGGATTTTGGGTTTACGTTTTAGGGTTTAGGGTTTAGAGTTTACGGTTCATGGTTTAGGGTTTAGGGTTTAGAGTTTAGGGTTTAGGGTTTAGGGTTTAGGTGTAGGGTTTAGGTTTTAGCTGTAGGGTTTATGGTTTAGGGTGTAGGGTTTAGGGTTTAGGATTTAGGGTTTATGGTTAAGGGTTTAGGGTTTAGGTGTTAGATATTAAGGTTTAGGGTTTTTGGCTTAGGGTTTAGGGTTTAGGGTTTAGAGTTTAGGGTTTACGCTTTAGGGGTTCGAGTTGTAGGTATTGGGTTTAGGGTTTAGGTTATAGGGTTTACTATTTAGGGCTTTGAGTTTAGGATTATGGCTTTAGGGTTTAGTGTTTGAAGTTTAGGGTTTAGGGTTTAGGGTTTAGTATTTAGTGTTTAGGGTATAGAGTTTAGGATTGAGGGTTTAAGGTTTAGGGTTTAGAGTTTTGATTTAGGGTTTAGGGTTTAGGGTTTAGAGATTTGGGTTTAGAGTTTATCGTTTGGGATTTTGGGTTTATGGTTTAGCGTTTAGGGTTTAGGGTTTAGAGTTTAGGGTTTAGTGTTTAGGGGTTCGAGTTGTAGGTTTTGGGTTTAGGGTTTTGGGTATAGGGTTTATGATTTAGGGATTTGAGTTTCGGATTATGGCTTTAGGTCTTAGAGTTTGAAGTTTAGGGTTTAGTGTTTAGTGTTTAGGTTATAGATTTTAGGATATAGGGTTTAGGGTTTAAGGTTTAGGTTTTAGAGTTTTGATTTACTGTTTGGGGTTTAGGGTTTGGAGATTTAGGTTTAGGGTTTAGGGTTTAGTATTTTGTGTTTAAGGTTTAGAGTTTAGGATTTGCGGTTTAGGGTTTATAGTACTGATTTGAGGTTTAGGATTAGGAATATAGTTTTGGGTTTAGGTTTTATCGTTTAGGCTATTGGGTTTATGGTTTACGGTGTCGGGTTGAGGATTTAGTATTTAGTGTTTAGGGTATAGAGGTTAGGATTGAGGGTTTAAGGTTTGGGGTTTAGAGTTTTGATTTAGGGTTTAGGGTTTAGGGTTTAGGGTTTAGAGATTTGGGTTTAGAGTTTATCGTTTGGGGTTTTGGGTTTATGGTTCAGTGTTTAGGGTTTAGTGCTTAGGATTTAGGGTTTAGGGGTTTGAGTTGTAGGCTTTGGGTTTAGGGTTGAGGGTATAGGGTTTATGATTTAGGGATTTGAGTTTCGGATTATGGCTTTAGGTCTTAGAGTTTGGAGTTTAGGGTTTAGTGTTTAGTGTTTAGGTTATAGAGTTTAGGGTATAGGGTTTAGGGTTTAGGGTTTAAGATTTAGGTTTTAGAGTTTTGATTTACTATTTGGGGTTTAGGGTTTGGAGATTTAGGTTTAGGGTTTATGGTTTAGGGTTTACGGTTTAGTATTTTGTGTTTATGGTTTAGAGTTTAGGATTTGGGGTTTAGGGTTTATAGTACTGATTTGGGGTTTAGGATTAGGAATATAGTTTTGGGTTTAGGGTTTATCGTTTAGGCTTTTGGGTTTATGGTTTACGATTTTGGGTTGAGGGTTTAGTATTTTATGGTTAGGGTTTAGAGTTTAGTATTTGGGGATTAGGGTTTGAGGTTTAGGGTTTAGAGTTAAGGATTTAGGGTTTAGGATTAGGGTTAGGGTTTAGGGTTTAGGGTTTAGGTTTTAGGGTTTAAGGTTTTAGGTTTAGGGTTTAGCATTTAGTGTGTAGGGTATAGAGTTTAAGATTTAGGGTTTAAAGTTTAAGGTTTAGGGTTTAGAGTTTTGATTTACGATTTAGGATTTAGGGTTTATCATTTAGGGTTTTGGGTTTAGGGTTAAGGGTTTAATGTTTAGGGTTTAGGGTTTAGTATTTTGTGTTTAGGGTTTAGAGATTAGGATTTGGGGTTTAGGGTTTAAGGTTTAGGGTTTAGAGTACTTATTTAGGTTTTAGGATTAGGAATATAGTTTAGGGTTTAGGGTGGGTTTAGGGTTTAAGGATTAGAATTTTGGGTTTAGGGTATTTCTTTTAGGGTTTTGGGTTTATGGCTTAGGGTTTACAGTTAATGGTTTAGTATTTTATGCTTAGGATTTAGAGTTTTAGATATATGGATTAGGTTTTGAGGCTTAGGGTTTAGAGTTAAGGATTTAGGGTTTAGGATTATGGTTAGGGTTTAGGGTTTAGGTTTTAGGGTTTAGGGTTTAGGTTTAGGGTTTAGGGGTTAGGATTTAGGGTCTAGGCTTTAAGGTTTATGTTTTTAGTGTATAGTGTTTTGGGTTTAGGTTCTATAGTTTAAGGTTTAAGTTTTAGGGTTTAGCATTTAGAGGTTAGGGTTTAATGTTTAGGGTTTTGGGTTTAGGGTTTGGAGTTGTAGCTTTAAGGTTTATGGTTAAGGGTTTATGGTTTAGGGTTTATCATTTAGGTTATGGGTGTAAGGGTTTAGAGTTTAGGGCTGTTGGTTTAGGATTTTGGGTTTAGGGTTTTGGACTTAAGATTGACGATTTAGGGTTTAAAGTTTGGATTTAGGGTTTGGAGTTGTAGGTTGAAGTTTTAGGGTTTAGGGTTTAGGGTTTAAGTATTAAGTTTTAGGGATTAGGGTTTTGGGTTTAGGTTTTAGGGTTTAGGATATAGGGTTTAGGGTTTAGGGTGTAAGGTTTAGGGTGTAGGATTAAGGGTTTAGAGTTTAGGGTTTATGGTTAAGGGTTTTTGGTTTAGGGTTTAGGTATTAGGTTTTAGGGTAAGGGTTTTTGGTTTAGTGTTCAGGGTTTAGGGGTTAGAGTTTGTTGTTTATGGCTTAGGGTTTAGGGTGGGTTTAGGGTTTAAGGATTGGAGTTTTGGGTTTAGGGTTTATCTTTATGGTTTTGGGTTTATCGTGTAGGGTTTAGGGTTGAGGGTTTAGTATTTTATGTTCAGGGTTTAGAGTTTAGTATTTGTGGATTAGGGTTTGAGGTTTAGGGTTTAGAGTTAAGGATTTAGGGTTGAGGATTAGGGGTAGGGTTTAGGATTTATGGTTAGGTTGTAGGGTTTATATTTTAGGGTTTCGGGTTTAATATTTAGTGTTTAGGGTATAGGGTTTAGGATTTAGGATTTAGGGTTTAGGTTTTAGTATTTTGTGTTTAGGGATTAGAGTTTAGGTTTTGGGGTTTAGGGTTTAGAGTATTGATTTAGGGTTTAGGATTAGGTATATAGTTTAGGGTTTAGGTTTTAGGGTTTAGGGATTAAAGTTTTGGATTTAGGGTTCAGGGTTTAGTATTTTGTGTATAGGGTTTAGAATTTAGGATTTGGTATTTTAGCATTTGAGTTTAGTGTTTAGATTTTGATTTAGGGTTAAAGGTTTAGGGTTTAGCATTAGGGTTAGGGATTACGGTTAATGGTTTAAAGTTTAGGGTTTAGTGTTTAGGGGTTTGAGTTGATAGTTATGGGTTCTGATTTAGGGTTTACGATTTAGGGTTTTGAGTTTAGTATTTAGTGTTTATGGTTTAGAGTTTAGGATTTGGGGTTTAGGGTTTGAGGTTGAGGGTTTAGAGTTTATATAGTTAAGGATTTAAGGTTTAGGATTAGTGTTAGGGTTTAAGATTTAGGGTTTAGGGTTGAACATTTAGGGTTAAGGGTTTAGGTGTATGGTTTAGGGTTTAGGGTGTAGGGTTTAGGGTTTAGGGTTTGTGGTTTAGGGTTTAGGGTTTAGTATATTGTGCTTAGGGTTTAGAGTTTAGGAATTGGTGCTTTAGCGTTTGAGGTTTATGGTTTAGAGTTTTGATATAGGGTTAAGGATTTAGGGTTTAGGATTAGGGTTAGGGTTAAGGGTTTAGGGTTTAGGGTTTAGGGTTTAGGGTTTAGGTTTAAGGTCTAGGGTTTAGGGTTTAGGGTCTAGACTTTAAGATTTAGGTTTTAGTGTTTAGGGTTTAGTGTTTAGCATTTAGAGTTTGGGGTTTAATGTTTAGGGTTTAGGATTTAGTATTTTGTGTTTAGGGTTTAGAGTATAGGATTTGTTATTTTAGCATTTGAGGTTTAGGGTTTAGAGTTTTGATTTAGGGTTAAGGATTTTAGTATTTAGGATTAGGGTTTAGGGTTTAGGGATTAGGGTTTAAGGTTTAGAGTTTAGGATTTGGTATTTTAGCATTTGAGGTTTAGGGTTTAGAGTTTTGATTTAGGGTTAAGGATTTAGTGTTTAGGATTAGGGTTTGGGTTTAGGGTTTAGGGTTTAGGGTTTATGGTTTAGGGTCTAGACTTTTAGGTTTAGGTTTCAGGGTTTCGGGTTTAGGGTATTGCATTTAGAATGTTGGGTTTAATGTTTTGGGTTTAGGGTTTAGGGTTTGGAGTTGTAGGTTAAAGGTTTATGGTTAAGGGTTTATTGTTTAGGGTTTAGCGTTTAGGTTTTAGGTGTTAGGGTTTAGAGTTTAGTGTTTATGGTTTAGGATTTTTAGTTTAGGGTTTAGGGTTTAGGATTTGCAGTTTAGATTTGAAAGTATGGATTTAGAGTTTGGAGTTGTAGGTTGAAGGTTTAGGGTTTAGGGTTTAGGGTGTATGGTTTAGTGTTTATGATTTAGGGTTTAGGGTTTAGTATTTAGTGTTTAGGGTTTAGAGTTTCTAATTTGGTGTTTTAGCGTTTGATGTTTAGGGTTTAGAGTTTTGATATGGGGTTAAGGATTTAGGGTTTAGGATTAGGGTTAGGGTTTAGGGTTTAAGGTTTAGGGTTTAGGGTTTAGCTTTAGGGTTTATGGTTTAGGGTTTATGGTTTAGGGTTTATGGTTTAGGGTCTAGACTTTAAGGTTTAGGTTTTAGAGTTTTGGGTTTAGGGTTTAGCATTTAGAGTTTAGCATCTAATGTTTAGGGTTCAGGGTTTAGTATTTTGTGTTTAGGGTTTAGAGTTTGGAATTTGGTATTTTAGCATTTGAGATTTAGGGTTTAGAGTTTTGATTTAGGGTTAAGGATTTAGTGTTGAGGATTAGGGTTTGGGTTTAGGATTTAGGGTTTTGGGTTTAAGGTTTAAGGTTTAGAGTTCAGGGTTTAGGTTTAGGGTTTAGGGTTTAGGATCTAGGGTTTAGGGTTTAGGGTTTAGGGTTCAGGGTTTAGGTTTAGGTTTTAGGGTTTAGGGTTTAGACTTTAAGGTTTTGGTTTTAGGGTTTAGGGTTTAGCTTTTAGAGTTTAGGGTTTAATGTCTAGTGTTTAGGGTTTAGACTTTAAGGTTTAGGTTTTAGGGTTTAGGGTTTAGGGTTTAGGGTTTAATGTTTAGGGTTTAGGCTTTCGGGTTTAGTGTTTTGTGTTTAGTGTTTAAAGTTTAGTATTTGGTATTTTACCGTTTGAGGTTTAGGGTTTAGAGTTTTGATTTATGGTTAAGGATTTGGTATTTAGGATTAGGGTTTGGGTTTAGGGTTTAGGGTTTAAGGTTTAAGGTTTAGGTTTTGGGTTTAGGATTTAGGGTTTAGGGTTTAGGGTTTAGGGTTTAGAGTTTAGGGTCTAGACTTTAAGGTTTGGGTTTTAGGGTTTAACATTTAGAGTTTAGGGTTTAATGTTTAGGGTTTAGGGTTTAGGGTTTGGAGTTGTAGTTTTAAGGGTTATGGTAAAGGATTTATTGTTTAGGGTTTAGCATTTAGGTTTTGGGATTTAGGTCTTGCAGTTTAGGGTGTATGGTTTAGGATTTATGATTTTGGGTTTAGGGTTTAGGGTTTAGGATTTACAGTTTAGGGTTTAAAGTTTGGATTTAGGGTTTAGGGTTTAGGGTTTATGATTTACGATTGAGGATTTAAAGTTTGGATTTAGACTTTAGGGTTTAGGATATAGCATTGAGAGTTTTGTATTTATATTTTATGGTTTAATATATAGAGTTTAGGATTTAGGATATAGTATTTAGGGTTTAGGGTTTAGGGTGTAGGGTGTAGGGTTTGCGATTTAGGGTTTAGGGTGTAGGGTGTAGGGTTTTGCCGTTTAGGGTTTAGAGTTTATGGTATAGGGTTTACGATTTAGGGTTTAGAGTTTTGGTTTAGAGTTAAGGATTTAGGGTTTAGGATTAGTTTTAGGGGTTAAGGTTTAGGGTTTAGTATTTAGGGTTTAGGGTTTAGGGTTTAGGGTTTAGGTGTAGGGTTTAGGGTTTAGGTGTAGGGTTTAGGGTTTAGGGTTTAGGATTTAGGGTTTACGGTAAAGAGTTTAGGGTTTTGTTAGGTTTTAAGGTTTAGGGTTTTTGGTTTTGGGTTTAGGGTTTAGGGTACAGAGCTTAGGGTTTACGCTTTAGTGGTTCAAGTTGTAGGTATTAGGTTTAGGGTTTAGGTTATAGGGTTTACTATTTAGGGCTTTGAGTTTAGGGTTATGGCTTTAGGGTTTAGGGTTTGAAGTTTAGGGTTTAGGGTTTAGGGTTTAGTATTTAGTGTTTAGGGTATAGAGGTTAGGATTGAGGGTTTAAGGATTAGGGTTTAGAGTTTTGATTTAGGGTTTATGGTTTAGGGTTTAAAGATTTGGGTTTAGAGTTTATCGTTTGGGGTTTTGGGTTTATAGTTTAGTGTTTAGGGTTTAGGGTTTAGGGTTTAGGGTTTAGTGGTTCGAGTTGTAGGCTTTGGGTTTAGGGTTGAGGGTATAGGGTTTATGATTTAGGGATTTGAGTTTCGGATTATGGCTTTAGGTCTTAGAGTTTGAAGTTTAGGGTTTAGTGTTTAGTGTTTAGGTTATTGAGTTTAGGGTATAGGGTTTAGGGTTTAGGGTTTAAGGTTTAGGATTTAGAGTTTTGATTTACTGTTTGGGGTTCAGGGTTTGGAGATTTAGGTTTAGGGTTTATGGTTTAGGGTTTAGGGTTTAGTATTTTGTGTTTAGGGTTTAGAGTTTAGGATTTGGGGTTTAGGGTTTATAGTACTGATTTGAGGTTTAGGATTAGGAGTATAGTTTTGGGTTTAGGGTTTATTGTTTAGGGTTTTGGATTTGTGGTTTAGGGTTTAGGGTTGAGGGTTTAGTATTTTATCTTTAGGGTTTAGAGTTTAGTATTTGGGGATTAGGGTTTGAGGTTTAGGGTTTAGAGTTAAGGATTTAGGGTTTAGGATTAGGGTTAGGGTTTAGGGTTTAGGGTTTAGGGTTTAGGTTTTAAGGTTTAAGGTTTAAGGTTTAGGGTTTAGGGTTTAGTATTTAGTGTGTAGGGTATAGAGTTTAAGATTTAGGGTTTAAGGTTTAAGGTTTAGGGTTTAGAGTTTTGATTTACGATTTAGGGTTTAGGGTTTATCATTTAGTGTTTTGGGTTTAGGGTTTAGGGTTTAAGATTTAGGGTTTAGGGTTTTGTGTTTTGTGTTTAGGGTTTAGAGATTAGGATTTGGGGTTTAGGGTTTAGAGTACGTATTTAAGTTTTAGGATTAGGAATATAGTTTAGGGTTTAGTGTGGGTTTAGGGTTTAGGGATTAGAGTTTTTGGTTTAGGGTATTTCTTTTAAGGTTTTGGGTTTATGGTTTAGGGTTTAGGGTTAATGGTTTAGTATTTTATGCTCAGGATTTATAGTTTAGGATTTGGGGATTAGGGTTTGAGGTTTTGTGTTTAGAGTTAAGGATTTAGGGTTTAGGATTATGGTTAGAGTTTAGGGTTTAGGGTTTAGGTTTAGTGTTTAGGGTTTAGGATTTAGGGTCTAGGCTTTAAGGTTTTTGTTTTAGGGTTTAGCATTTAGAGGTTAGGGTTTAATGTTTAGGGTTTTGGGTTTAGGGTTTGGAGTTGTATCTTTAAGGTTTATGGTTAAGGGTTTATGGTTTAGGGTTTATCATTTAGGTTATGGGTGTAAGGGTTTAGAGTTTAGGGCTGTTGGTTTAGGATTTTGGGTTTAGGGTTTTGGACTTAAGATTGACGATTTAGGGTTTAAAGTTTGGATTTAGGGTTTGGAGTTGTAGGTTGAAGTTTTAGGGTTTAGGGTTTAGGGTTTAAGTATTAAGTTTTAGGGATTAGGGTTTTGGGTTTAGGTTTTAGGGTTTAGGATATAGGGTTTAGGGTTTAGGGTGTAAGGTTTAGGGTGTAGGATTAAGGGTTTAGAGTTTAGGGTTTATGGTTAAGGGTTTTTGGTTTAGGGTTTAGGTATTAGGTTTTAGGGTAAGGGTTTTTGGTTTAGTGTTCAGGGTTTAGGGCTTAGAGTTTGTTGTTTATGGCTTAGGATTTAGGGTGGGTTTAGGGTTTAACGATTAGAGTTTTGGGTTCAGGGCTTATCGTTTAGGGTTTTGGGTTTATCGTTTAGGGTTTAGGGTTGAGGGTTTAGTATTTTATGTTCAGGGTTTAGAGTTTAGTATTTGGGGATTAGGGTTTCAAGTTTAGGGTTTAGAGTTATGGATTTAGGGTTGAGGATTCGGGTTAGGGTTTAGGATTTACGATTTAGGTTGTAGGGTTTAGGGTTTAGGGTTTAGGGTTTAATATTTAGTGCTTAGGGTATAGAGTTTAGGATTTAGGGTTTAGGGTTTAGGGTTTAGGTTTTTAGTATTTTGTGTTTAGGGTTTAGAGTTTAGGATTTGGGGTTTAGGGTTTAGAGTATTGATTTAGGGTTTAGGATTAGGTATATAGTTTAGGGTTTAGAGTTAGGGTTTAGGGATTAAAGTTTTGGGTTTAGGGTTTAGGGTTTAGTATTTTGTGTATAGGGTTTAGAATTTAGGATTTGGTATTTTAGTGTTTGAGGTTTAAGGTTTAGAGTTTTGATTTAGGGTTTAGGATTAGGGTTAGGGTTTAGGGTGTTGGGTTTAGGGTTTAGGTTTAGTGTTTAGGGTTTAGGTTAGGGTTTAGGGTTTAGGGTTTAAGGTCTAGACTTTAAGGTTTAGGTTTTAGGGTTTAGGGTTTAGGGTTTAGCATTTAGAGTTTAGGGTTTAATGTTTAGGGTTTAGGGTTTTGGGTTTGGAGTTGTAGGTTTAAGGTTTATGGTTAAGGATTTATGGTTTAGGGTTTAGCGTTTATGTGTTGGCTGTTAGAGTTTGGAGTTTAGTGTTTATGGTTTAGGATTTTGGGTTTACGTTTTAGGGTTTAGGGTTTAGAGTTTATGGTTCATAGTTTAGGGTTTAGGGTTAGAGTTTAGGGTTTAGAGTTTGTGGTTTAGCGTTTAGTGTTGTGGGTTGTGGGTTTAGTATTTTATGTTTATGGTTTAGAGTTTAGGATTTGGGATTTAGGGTTTGAGGTTTAGGGTTTAGAGTTTTGATTTAGAGTTAAGGATTTAGGGTTTAGGATTAGTGTTAGGGTTTAAGGTTTAGGGTTTAGAGTTTAGGGTTTAGGGTTTAGGGTTTAGGGTTTAGGTATAGGGTTTAGGTTTTAGGTGTAGTGTTTATGGTTTAGGGTGTAGGGTTTAGGGTTTAGGATTTAGGGTTTATGGTTAAGGGTTTAGGGTTTAGGTGTTAGATTTTAAGGTTTAGGGTTTTTGGCTTAGGGTATAGGGTTTAGGGTTTGGAGTTTAGGGTTTACGCTTTAGGGGTTCGAGTTGTAGGTATTGGGTTTAGGGTTTAGGTTATAGGGTTTACTATTTAGGGCTTTGAGTTTAGGATTATGGCTTTAGGGTTTAGTGTTTGAAGTTTAGGGTTTAGGGTTTAGGGTTTAGTATTTAGTTTTTAGGGTATAGAGTTTAGGATTGAGGGTTTAAGGTTTAGGGTTTAGAGTTTTGATTTAGGGTTTAGGGTTTAGGGTTTAGAGATTTGGGTTTAGAGTTTATCGTTTGGGATTTTGGGTTTATCGTTGAGCGTTGAGGGTTTAGGGTTTAGAGTTTAGGGTTTAGTGTTTAGGGGTTCGAGTTGTAGGTTTTGGGTTTAGGGTTTTGGGTATAGGGTTTATGATTTAGGGATTTGAGTTTCGGATTATGGCTTTAGGTTTTAGAGTTTGAAGTTTAGGGTTTAGTGTTTAGTGTTTAGGTTATAGATTTTAGGATATAGGGTTTAGGGGATAAGGTTTAGGTTTTAGAGTTTTGATTTACTGTTTGGGGTTTAGGGTTTGGAGATTTAGGTTTAGGGTTTATGGTTTAGGGTTTAGGGTTTAGTATTTTGTGTTTAGGGTTTAGAGTTTAGGATTTGGGGTTTAGTGTTTATAGTACTGATTTGAGGTTTAGGATTAGGAATATAGTTTTGGGTTTAGGGTTTATCATTTAGGCTATTGGGTTTATGGTTTATGGTTTCGGGTTGAGGGTTTAGTATTTTATATTTAGGGTTTAGAGTTTAGTATTTGGGGATTAGGGTTTGAGGTTTAGAGTTTAGAGTTATGGATTTAGGGGGGTTAAGGTTCAGGGTTTAGGGTTTAGGGTTTAGGGTTTAGGTTTTAGGGTTTAAGGTTTAGGGTTTAGGGTTTAGTATTTAGTGTGCAGGGTATAGAGTTTAAGATTTAGGGTTTAAGGTTTAAGGTTTAGGGTTTAGAGTTTTGATTCTGATTTAGGGTTTAGGGTTTATCATTTAGGGTTTTGGGTTTAGGGTTAAGGGTTTAAGGTTTAGGGTTTAGGGTTTAGTATTAAGGGTTTAGGTTTTAGTATTTTGTGTTTGGGGTTTAGTGTTTAGGATTTGCGGTTTAGGGTTTAAGGTTGAGGTTTAGAGTTTTGATTTAGGGTTTAGGATTAGGAATATAGTGTAGGGTTTGAGGATTATTGTTTTGGATTTAGTGTTTATCATTTAGGGTTTTGGGTTTAGGGTTTAGGAGCTCATGGTTTAGTATTTTATGTTTAGGGTTTAGAGTTTAGGATTTGGTATTTTAGCGTTTGAGGTTTAGGGTTTAGAGTTTTGATTGAGGTTAAGGATTTAGGGTTTATGATTAGGGTTAGGGTTTAGGGTTTAGCATTTAGGGTTTAGGGTTTAGGGTTGGGGTTTACCGTTTAGGGTTTAGGGTTGAGGTCTAGACTTTGGGTTTAGGTTTGAGGTTTAGGGTTTATGGTTTAAGGTTTAGGAGTTCAGGGTTTGAGTTTAGGGTTTAGGGTTTAGGGTTTAGGGTTTAGACTTTAAGGTTTAGGATTTAGGGATTAGGGTTTAGGGTTTAGCATTTAGAATTTAGGGTTTAATGTTTAGGGTTTAGGGTCTAGACTTTAATGTTTAGGTTTTAGGGTTTAGGGTTTACGGTTTATCATTTACAGTTTAGGGTTTAATGTTTAGTGTTTAGGGTTTTGGGTTTAGTATTTTGTGTTTAGGGTTTAGAGTTTCGGATTTGGTATTTTAGCATTTGAGGTTTAGGGATTAGAGTTTTGATTTAGGGTTAAGGATTTATTATTTAGGATTAGGGGTTGGGGTTTACGGTCTAGACTTTAAGGTTTAGGTTTTAGGGTTTAGGGTTTAGGGTTTAGCATTTAGTGTTTTGGGTTTAGGGTTGAGGGTATAGGGTTTATGATTTAGGGATTTGAGTTTCGGATTATGGCTTTAGGTCTTAGAGTTTGGAGTTTAGGGTTTAGTGTTTAGTGTTTAGGTTATAGAGTTTAGGGTATAGGGTTTAGGGTTTAGGGTTTAAGATTTAGGTTTTAGAGTTTTGATTTACTATTTGGGGTTTAGGGTTTGGAGATTTAGGTTTAGGGTTTATGGTTTAGGGTTTAGGGTTTAGTATTTTGTGTTTAGGGTTTAGAGTTTAGGATTTGGGGTTTAGGGTTTATAGTACTGATTTGAGGTTTAGGATTAGTAATATAGTTTTGGGTTTAGGGTTTATCGTTTAGGCTATTGGGTTAATGGTTTACGGTTTTGGGTTGAGGGTTTAGTATTTTATGCTTAGGGTTTAGAGTTTAGTATTTGGGGATTTGGGTTTGAGGTTTAGGGTTTAGAGTTAAGGATTTAGGGTTTAGGATTAGGGTTAGGGTTTAGGTTTTAGGGTTTAGGTTTTAGGGTTTAAGGTTTAGGGTTTAGGGTTTAGTATTTAGTGTGCAGGGTATAGAGTTTAAGATTTAGGGTTTAAGGTTTAAGGTTTAGGGTTTAGAGTTTTGATTTACGATTTAGGGTTTAGGGTTTATCATTTAGGGTTTTGGGTTTAGGGTTTAGGGTTTAAGATTTAGGGTTTAGGGTTTTGTGTTTTGTGTTTAGGGTTTAGAGATTAGGATTTGGGGTTTAGGGTTTAAGGTTTAGGGTTTAGAGTACTTATTTAAGTTTTAGGATTAGGAATATAGTTTAGGGTTTAGGGTGGGTTTAGGGTTTAGGGATTAGAGTTTTGGGTTTAGGGTATTTCTTTTAAGGTTTTGGGTTTATGGTTTAGGGTTTAGGGTTAATGGTTTAGTATTTTATGCTCAGGATTTATAGTTTAGGATTTGGGGATTAGGGTTTGAGGTTTTGTGTTTAGAGTTAAGGATTTAGGGTTTAGGATTATGGTTAGAGTTTAGGGTTTAGGTTTTAGGGTTTAGGGTTTAGGTTTAGTGTTTAGGGTTTAGGATTTAGGGTCTAGGCTTTAAGGTTTTTGTTTTAGGGTTTAGTGTTTAGGGTTTAGGTTCTATAGTTTAAGGTTTAAGTTTTAGGGTTTAGCATTTAGAGGTTAGGGTTTAATGTTTAGGGTTTTGGGTTTAGGGTTTGGAGTTGTAGCTTTAAGGTTTATGGTTAAGGGTTTAGGGTTTAGGGTTTATCATTTAGGTTATGGGTGTAAGGGTTTAGAGTTTAGGGCTATTGGTTTAGGATTTTGGGTTTAGGGTTTTGGACTTAAGATTGACGATTTAGGGTTTAAAGTTTGGATTTAGGGTTTGGAGTTGTAGGTTGAAGTTTTAGGGTTTAGGGTTTAGGGTTTAAGTATTAAGTTTTAGGGATTAGGGTTTTGGGTTTAGGTTTTAGGGTTTAGGATATAGGGTTTAGGGTTTAGGGTGTAAGGTTTAGGGTGTAGGATTAAGGGTTTAGAGTTTAGGGTTTATGGTTGGTTTAGGGTTTAGCTATTAGGTGTTAGGGTAAGGGATTTTTGTTTAGTGTTCAGGGTTTAGGGGTTAGAGTTTGTTGTTTATGGCTTAGGGTTTAGGGTGGGTTTAGGGTTTAAGGATTGGAGTTTTGGGTTTAGGGTTTATCTTTATGGTTTTGGGTTTATCGTGTAGGGTTTAGGGTTGAGGGTTTAGTATTTTATGTTCAGGGTTAAGAGTTTAGTATTTGGGGATTAGGGTTTGAGGTTTAGGGTTTAGAGTTAAGGGTTTAGGGTTGAGGATTAGGGTTAGGGTTTAGGATATAGGGTTAGGTTGTAGGGTTTATGTTTTAGGGTTTAGGGTTTAATATTTAGTGTTTAGGATATAGGGTTTAGGATTTAGGGTTTAGGGTTTAGGGTTTAGGTTTTAGTATTTTGTGTTTAGGGTTTAGAGTTTAGGATTTGGGGTTTAGGGTTTAGAGTATTGATTTAGGGTTTAGGATTAGGTATATAGTTTAGGGTTTAGGTTTTAGGGTTTAGGGATTAAAGTTTTGGATTTAGGGTTCAGGGTTTAGTATTTTGTGTATAGGGTTTAGAATTTAGGATTTGGTATTTTAGCATTTGAGGTTTAGTGTTTAGAGTTTTGATTTAGGGTTAAAGGTTTAGGGTTTAGCATTAGGGTTAGGGTTTAGGGTTAATGGTTTAAAGTTTAGGGTTTAGGGTTTAGGGGTTTGAGTTGTTAGTTTTGGGTTTACAGTTTAGGGTATAGGGTTTACGATTTAGGGTTTTGAGTTTAGTATTTAGTGTTTATGGTTTAGAGTTTAGGATTTGGGGTTTAGGGTTTGAGGTTGAGGGTTTAGAGTTTATATAGTTAAGGATTTAAGGTTTAGGATTAGTGTTAGGGTTTAAGATTTAGGGTTTAGGGTTGAACATTTAGGGTTAAGGGTTTAGGTGTATGGTTTAGGGTTTAGGGTGTAGGGTTTAGGGTTTAGGGTTTGTGGTTTAGGGTTTAGGGTTTAGTATATTGTGCTTAGGGTTTAGAGTTTAGGAATTGGTGCTTTAGCGTTTGAGGTTTATGGTTTAGAGTTTTGATATAGGGTTAAGGATTTAGGGTTTAGGATTAGGGTTAGGGTTAAGGGTTTAGGGTTTAGGGTTTAGGGTTTAGGGTTTAGGTTTAAGGTCTAGGGTTTAGGGTTTAGGGTTTAGGGTCTAGACTTTAAGATTTAGGTTTTAGTGTTTAGGGTTTAGTGTTTAGCATTTAGAGTTTGGGGTTTAATGTTTAGGGTTTAGGATTTAGTATTTTGTGTTTAGGGTTTAGAGTATAGGATTTGTTATTTTAGCATTTGAGGTTTAGGGTTTAGAGTTTTGATTTAGGGTTAAGGATTTTAGTATTTAGGATTAGGGTTTAGGGTTTAGGGTTTAGGGTTTAAGGTTTAGAGTTTAGGATTTGGTATTTTAGCATTTGAGGTTTAGGGTTTAGAGTTTTGATTTAGGGTTAAGGATTTAGTGTTTAGGATTAGGGTTTGGGTTTAGGGTTTAGGGTTTAGGGTTTAGGGTTTAGGGTCTAGACTTTAAGATTTAGGTTTTAGGGTTTAGGGTTTAGGGTTTAGCATTTAGAGTTTATGGTTTAATGTTAAGGGTTTAGGGTTTACGATTTGGAGTTGTAGGTTTAAGGTTTATGGTTAAGGGTTTAAGGTTTAGGGTTTAGCATGTAGGTTTTAGGTGTTAGGGTTTAGAGTTTAGTGTTTATGCTTTAGGATTTTGGGTTTAGGGTTTAGTGTTTGGGATTTACAGTTTAGGGTTTAAAGTTTGGATTTAGGGTTTGGAGTTGTAGGTTGAAGGTTTAGGGTTTAGGGTTTAGGGTGTATGGTTTAGTGTTTATGATTTAGGGTTTAGGGTTTAGTATTTAGTGTTTAGGGTTTAGAGTTTCTGATTTGGTGTTTTAGCGTTTGATGTTTAGGGTTTAGAGTTTTGATATGGGGTTAAGGATTTAGGGTTTAGGATTAGGGTTAGGGTTTAGGGTTTAAGGTTTAGGGTTTAGGGTTTAGCTTTAGGGTTTATGGTTTAGGGTTTATGGTTTAGGGTTTATGGTTTAGGGTCTAGACTTTAAGGTTTAGGTTTTAGAGTTTTGGGTTTAGGGTTTAGCATTTAGAGTTTAGCATCAATGTTTAGGGTTCAGGGTTTAGTATTTTGTGTTTAGGGTTTAGAGTTTGGAATTTGGTATTTTAGCATTTGAGATTTAGGGTTTAGAGTTTTGATTTAGGGTTAAGGATTTAGTGTTGAGGATTAGGGTTTGGGTTTAGGATTTAGGGTTTTGGGTTTAAGGTTTAAGGTTTAGAGTTCAGGGTTTAGGTTTAGGGTTTAGGGTTAAGGATCTAGGGTTTAGGGTTTAGGGTTTAGGGTTTAGGTTTTAGGGTTTAGGGTTTAGACTTTAAGGTTTTGGTTTTAGGGTTTAGGGTTTAGCTTTTAGAGTTTAGGGTTTAATGTCTAGTGTTTAGGGTTTAGACTTTAAGGTTTAGGTTTTAGGGTTTAGGGTTTAGGGTTTAGGGTTTAATGTTTAGGGTTTAGGCTTTCGGGTTTAGTGTTTTGTGTTTAGTGTTTAAAGTTTAGTATTTGGTATTTTACCGTTTGAGGTTTAGGGTTTAGAGTTTTGATTTATGGTTAAGGATTTGGTATTTAGGATTAGGGTTTGGGTTTAGGGTTTAGGGTTTAAGGTTTAAGGTTTAGGTTTTGGGTTTAGGATTTAGGGTTTAGGGTTTAGGGTTTAGGGTTTAGAGTTTAGGGTCTAGACTTTAAGGTTTGGGTTTTAGGGTTTAACATTTAGAGTTTAGGGTTTAATGTTTAGGGTTTAGGGTTTAGGGTTTGGAGTTGTAGTTTTAAGGGTTATGGTAAAGGATTTATTTGTTTAGGGTTTAGCATTTAGGTTTTGGGATTTAGGTCTTGCAGTTTAGGGTGTATGGTTTAGGATTTATGATTTTGGGTTTAGGGTTTAGGGTTTAGGATTTACAGTTTAGGGTTTAAAGTTTGGATTTAGGGTTTAGGGTTTAGGGTTTATGATTTACGATTGAGGATTTAAAGTTTGGATTTAGACTTTAGGGTTTAGGATATAGCATTGAGAGTTTTGTATTTATATTTTATGGTTTAATATATAGAGTTTAGGATTTAGGATATAGTATTTAGGGTTTAGGGTTTAGGGTGTAGGGTGTAGGGTTTTGCGATTTAGGGTTTAGGGTGTAGGGTGTAGGGTTTTGCCGTTTAGGGTTTAGAGTTTATGGTATAGGGTTTACGATTTAGGGTTTTGAGTTTTGATTTAGAGTTAAGGATTTAGGGTTTAGGATTTGTGTTTGGGGTTAAGGTTTAGGGTTTAGTATTTAGGGTTTAGGGTTTAGTATTTAGGGTTTAGGTGTAGGGTTTAGGGTTTGGGTGTAGGGTTTATGGTTTAGGGTTTAGGATTTAGGGTTTACGTTAAAGGGTTTAGGGTTTTGTTAGGTTTTAATGTTTAGGGCTTTTGGTTTAGGGTTTAGGGTTTAGGGTTTAGAGCTTAGGGTTTACGCTTTAGAGGTTTGAGTTGTAGGTATTCGGTTTAGGGTTTGGGTTATAGGGTTTACTATTTAGGGCTTTGAGTTTAGGGTTGTGGCTTTAGGGTTTAGGGTTTGAAGTTTAGGGTTTAGGGTTTAGGGTTTAGTATTTAGTGTTTAGGGTATAGAGGTTAGGATTGAGGATTTGAGGTTTGGGGTTTAGAGTTTTGATTTAGGGTTTATGGTTTAGGGTTTAAAGATTTGGGTTTAGAGTTTATCGTTTGGGGTTTTGGGTTTATAGTTTAGTGTTTAGGGTTTAGGGTTTAGTGGTTCGAGTTGTAGGCTTTGGGTTTAGGGTTGAGGGTATAGGGTTTATGATTTAGGGATTTGAGTTTCGGATTATGGCTTTAGGTCTTAGAGTTTGAAGTTTAGGGTTTAGTGTTTAGTGTTTAGGTTATTGAGTTTAGGGTATAGGGTTTAGGGTTTAGGGTTTAAGGTTTAGGATTTAGAGTTTTGATTTACTGTTTGGGGTTCAGGGTTTGGAGATTTAGGTTTAGGGTTTATGGTTTAGGGTTTAGGGTTTAGTATTTTGTGTTTAGGGTTTAGAGTTTAGGATTTGGGGTTTAGGGTTTATAGTACTGATTTGAGGTTTAGGATTAGGAGTATAGTTTTGGGTTTAGGGTTTATCGTTTAGGCTATTGGGTTTATGGTTTACGGTTTCGGGTTGAGGGTTTAGTATTTTATGTTTAGGGTTTAGAGTTTAGTATTTGGGGATTAGGGTTTGAGGTTTAGGGTTTAGAGTTAAGGATTTAGGGTTTTGGATTAGGGTTAGGGTTTAGGGTTTAGGGTTTAGGTTTTAGGGTTTAGGTTTTAGGGTTTAAGGTTTAGGGTTTAGGGTTTAGTATTTAGTGTGTAGGGTATAGAGTTTAAGATTTAGGGTTTAAGGTTTAAGGTTTAGGGTTTAGAGTTTTGATTTACGATTTAGGGTTTAGGGTTTATCATTTAGTGTTTTGGGTTTAGGGTTTAGGGTTTAAGATTTAGGGTTTAGGGTTTTGTGTTTTGTGTTTAGGGTTTAGAGATTAGGATTTGGGGTTTAGGGTTTAGAGTACGTATTTAAGTTTTAGGATTAGGAATATAGTTTAGGGTTTAGTGTGGGTTTAGGGTTTAGGGATTAGAGTTTTTGGTTTAGGGTATTTCTTTTAAGGTTTTGGGTTTATGGTTTAGGGTTTAGGGTTAATGGTTTAGTATTTTATGCTCAGGATTTATAGTTTAGGATTTGGGGATTAGGGTTTGAGGTTTTGTGTTTAGAGTTAAGGATTTAGGGTTTAGGATTATGGTTAGAGTTTAGGGTTTAGGTTTTAGGGTTTAGGGTTTAGGTTTAGTGTTTAGGGTTTAGGATTTAGGGTTTAGGCTTTAAGGTTTTTGTTTTAGGGTTTAGCATTTAGAGGTTAGGGTTTAATGTTTAGGGTTTTGGGTTTAGGGTTTGGAGTTGTATCTTTAAGGTTTATGGTTAAGGGTTTATGGTTTAGGGTTTATCATTTAGGTTATGGGTGTAAGGGTTTAGAGTTTAGAATGTTGGTTTAGGATTTTGGGTTTAGGGTTTTGGACTTAAGATTGACGATTTAGGGTTTTAAGTTTGGATTTAGGGTTTGGAGTTGTAGGTTGACGGATTAGGGTTTAGGGTTTAGGGTTTAAGTATTAAGTTTTAGGGTTTACTTTTTAGGGTTTAGGATATAGGGTTTAGGGTTTAAGGTGTAGGGTTTGGGTGTAGGATTAAGGGTTTAGAGTTTAGGGTTTATGGTTTAGGGTTTAGGTATTAGGTTTTACAGTAAGGGTTTATGGTTTAGTGTTTAGGGTTTAGGGGTTAGAGTTTGTTGTTTATGGCTTAGGGTTTAGGGTGGGTTTAGGGTTTAAGGATTGGAGTTTTGGGTTTAGGGTTTATCGTTTAGGGTTTTGGGTTTATCGTGTAGGGTTTAGGGTTGAGGGTTTAGTATTTTATGTTCAGGGTTAAGAGTTTAGTATTTGGGGATTAGGGTTTGAGGTTTAGGGTTTAGAGTTAAGGATTTAGGGTTGAGGATTAGGGTTAGGGTTTAGGATATAGGGTTAGGTTGTAGGGTTTATGTTTTAGGGTTTAGGGTTTAATATTTAGTGTTTAGGGTATAGGGTTTAGGATTTAGGGTTTAGGGTTTAGGGTTTAGGTTTTAGTATTTTGTGTTTAGGGTTTAGAGTTTAGGATTTGGGGTTTAGGGTTTAGAGTATTGATTTAGGGTTTAGGATTAGGTATATAGTTTAGGGTTTAGGTTTTAGGGTTTAGGGATTAAAGTTTTGGATTTAGGGTTCAGGGTTTAGTATTTTGTGTATAGGGTTTAGAATTTAGGATTTGGTATTTTAGCATTTGAGGTTTAGTGTTTAGAGTTTTGATTTAGGGTTAAAGGTTTAGGGTTTAGGATTAGGGTTAGGGTTTAGGGTTTAGGGTTTAGGGTTTAGGTTTAGTGTTTAGGGTTTAGGTTAGGGTTACAGTTTAGGGTTTAAGGTCTAGACTTTAAGGTTTAGGTTTTAGGGTTTAGGGTTTAGGGTTTAGCATTTAGAGTTTAGGGTTTAATGTTTAGGGTTGAGGGTTTTGGGTTTGCAGTTGTAGGTTTAAGGTTTCTGGTTAAGGATTTATGGTTTAGGGTTTAGCGTTTAGGTGTTGGCTGTTAGAGTTTGGAGTTTAGTGTTTATGGTTTAGGATTTTGGGTTTACGTTTTAGGGTTTAGGGTTTAGAGTTTATGGTTCATGGTTTAGGGTTTAGGGTTTAGAGTTTAGGATTTAGAGTTTGTGGTTTAGCGTTTAGTGTTGTGGGTTGTGGGTTCAGTATTTTATGTTTATGGTTTAGAGTTTAGGATTTGGGATTTAGGGTTTGAGGTTTAGGGTTTAGAGTTTTGATTTAGAGTTAAGGATTTAGGGTTTAGGATTAGTGTTAGGGTTTAAGGTTTAGGGTTTAGGGTTTAGGGTTTAGGGTTTAGGATTTAGGGTTTAGGGTTTAGGTGTAGGGTTTAGGTTTTAGGTGTAGGGTTTATAGTTTAGGGTGTAGGGTTTAGGGTTTAGGATTTAGGGTTTATGGTTAAGGGTTTAGGGTTTAGGTGTTAGATTTTAAGGTTTAGGGTTTTTGGCTTAGTGTTTAGGGTTTAGGGTTTAGAGTTTAGGGTTTACGCTTTAGGGGTTCGAGTTGTAGGTATTGGGTTTAGGGTTTAGGGTATAGGGTTTACTATTTAGGGCTTTGAGTTTAGGGTTATGGCTTTAGGGTTTAGGGTTTGAAGTTTAGAGTTTAGGGTTTAGGGTTTAGTATTTAGTTTTTAGGGTATAGAGTTTAGGATTGAGGGTTTAAGGTTTAGGGTTTAGAGTTTTGATTTAGGGTTTAGGGTTTAGGGTTTAGAGATTTGGGTTTAGAGTTTATCGTTTGGGATTTTGGGTTTATGGTTTAGCGTTTAGGGTTTAGGGTTTAGAGTTTAGGGTTTAGTGTTTAGGGGTTCGAGTTGTAGGTTTTGGGTTTAGGGTTTTGGGTATAGGGTTTATGATTTAGGGATTTGAGTTTCGGATTATGGCTTTAGGTCTTAGAGTTTGAAGTTTAGGGTTTAGTGTTTAGTGTTTAGGTTATAGATTTTAGGATATAGGGTTTAGGGGATAAGGTTTAGGTTTTAGAGTTTTGATTTACTGTTTGGGGTTTAGGGTTTGGAGATTTAGGTTTAGGGTTTATGGTTTAGGGTTTAGGGTTTAGTATTTTGTGTTTAGGGTTTAGAGTTTAGGATTTGGGGTTTAGTGTTTATAGTACTGATTTGAGGTTTAGGATTAGGAATATAGTTTTGGGTTTAGGGTTTATCATTTAGGCTATTGGGTTTATGGTTTATGGTTTCGGGTTGAGGGTTTAGTATTTTATATTTAGGGTTTAGAGTTTAGTATTTGGGGATTAGGGTTTGAGGTTTAGAGTTTAGAGTTATGGATTTAGGGGGGTTAAGGTTCAGGGTTTAGGGTTTAGGGTTTAGGGTTTAGGTTTTAGGGTTTAAGGTTTAGGGTTTAGGGTTTAGTATTTAGTGTGCAGGGTATAGAGTTTAAGATTTAGGGTTTAAGGTTTAAGGTTTAGGGTTTAGAGTTTTGATTTACGATTTAGGGTTTAGGGTTTATCATTTAGGGTTTTGGGTTTAGGGTTAAGGGTTTAAGGTTTAGGGTTTAGGGTTTAGTATTAAGGGTTTAGGTTTTAGTATTTTGTGTTTGGGGTTTAGTGTTTAGGATTTGCGGTTTAGGGTTTAAGGTTGAGGGTTTAGAGTTTTGATTTAGGGTTTAGGATTAGGAATATAGTGTAGGGTTTGAGGATTATTGTTTTGGATTTAGTGTTTATCATTTAGGGTTTTGGGTTTAGGGTTTAGGGCTCATGGTTTAGTATTTTATGTTTAGGGTTTAGAGTTTAGGATTTGGTATTTTAGCGTTTGAGGTTTAGGGTTTAGAGTTTTGATTGAGGGTTAAGGATTTAGGGTTTATGATTAGGGTTAGGGTTTAGGGTTTAGCATTTAGGGTTTAGGGTTTAGGGTTCAGGGTTTAGCGTTTAGGGTTTAGGGTTCAGGGTCTAGACTTTAAGGTTTAGGTTTCAGGGTTTAGGGTTTATGGTTTAAGGTTTAGGGTTCAAGGTTTAGGTTTAGGGTTTAGGGTTTAGGGTTTAGACTTTAAGGTTTAGGATTTAGGGATTAGGGTTTAGGGTTTAGCATTTAGAATTTAGGGTTTAATGTTTAGGGTTTAGGGTCTAGACTTTAATGTTTAGGTTTTAGGGTTTAGGGTTTACGGTTTATCATTTACAGTTTAGGGTTTAATGTTTAGTGTTTAGGGTTTTGGGTTTAGTATTTTGTGTTTAGGGTTTAGAGTTTCGGATTTGGTATTTTAGCATTTGAGGTTTAGGGATTAGAGTTTTGATTTAGGGTTAAGGATTTATTATTTAGGATTAGGGGTTGGGGTTTACGGTCTAGACTTTAAGGTTTAGGTTTTAGGGTTTAGGGTTTAGGGTTTAGCATTTAGTGTTTTGGGTTTAATGTTTAGGGTTTGGAGTCAGATGTTTAAGGTTTATGGTTAAGGGTTTATGGTTTAGGGTTTAGCGTTTAGGTTTTGGGTGTTAGGGTTTAGTGTTTAGGGTTTAAGGTTTGGAGTTGTAGGTTGAAGGTTTAGGGTTTATGTATTAAGTTTTAAGGTTTAGGGTTTTGGGTTTTGTTTTTTGGGTTTAGGATATAGGGTTTAGGGTTTAGGGTGTAGGGTTTAGGGCGTAGAATTAAGGGTTTAGATTTTAGGGTTTATGGTTAAGGGTTTAGGGTTTAGGGTTTAGGTATTAGGTTTTAGGTTAGGGGCTTTTGGTAAACTGTTTAGGGTTTAGGTTTTTAAGTTATGGATTTAGGGTTTAGGGCTTTGGGTTTATGGTTTACAATTTGGTGTTTCGGGTTAAGAGTTTGTGGTTTAGGTTTAGGCTTTAGGGTTATCGTTTAGTGTTTAGAGTTTATGGTTTAAAGTTTAGGGTTTAGGGTTTAGGGGTTTGAGTTGTTAGTTTTGGGTTTACAGTTTAGGGTATAGGGTGTACGATTTAGGGTTTTGAGTTTAGTATTTAGTGTTTATGGTTTAGAGTTTAGGATTTAGGGTTTAGGGTTTGAGGTTGAGGGTTTAGAGTTTATATAGTTAATGATTTAAGTTTTAGGATTAGTGTTAGGGTTTAAGATTTAGGGTTTAGGGTTTAGGTGTAGGGTTTAGGGTTTAGGTTGTAGGGTTTAGGATTTAGTATTTTGTGTTTAGGGTTTAGAGTATAGGATTTGTTATTTTAGCATTTGAGGTTTAGGGTTTAGAGTTTTGATTTAGGGTTAAGGATTTTAGTATTTAGGATTAGGGTTTAGGATTTAGGGTTTAGGGTTTAAGGTTTAGAGTTTAGGATTTGGTATTTTAGCATTTGAGGTTTAGGGTTTAGAGTTTTGATTTAGGGTTAAGGATTTAGTGTTTAGGATTAGGGTTTGGGTTTAGGGTTTAGGGTTTAGGGTTTATGGTTTAGGGTCTAGACTTTTAGGTTTAGGTTTCAGGGTTTCGGGTTTAGGGTATTGCATTTAGAGTGTTGGGTTTAATGTTTTGGGTTTAATGTTTTGGGTTTAGGGTTTAGGGTTTGGAGTTGTAGGTTAAAGGTTTATGGTTAAGGGTTTATTGTTTAGGGTTTAGCGTTTAGGTTTTAGGTGTTAGGGTTTAGAGTTTAGTGTTTATGGTTTAGGATTTTTAGTTTAGGGTTTAGGGTTTAGAGTGTATGGTTTAGGGTTTATGATATAGGGTTTAGGGTTTAGTATTTAGTGTTTAGGGTTTAGAGTTTATGATTTGGTGTTTTAGCGTTTGATGTTTAGGGTTTAGAGTTTTGATATGGGGTTAAGGATTTAGGTTTTAGGATTAGGGTTAGGGTTAGGGTTTAGGGTTTAAGGTTTAGGGTTTAGGGTTTTGGGTTCAGGGTTTAGGTTTAGGGTTTATGGTTTAGGGTTTAGGGTCTAGACATGAAGGTTTAGATTTTAGAGTTTAGCGTTTAGGGTTTAGCATTTAGTGTTTAGCATCTAATGTTTAGGGTTCAGGGTTTAGTATTTTGTGTTTAGGGTTTAGAGTTTGGAATTTGGTATTTTAGCATTTGAGATTTAGGGTTTAGAGTTTTGATTTAGGGTTAAGGATTTAGTGTTTAGGATTAGGGTTTGGGTTTAGGGTTTAGGGTTTTGGGTTTAGGGTTTAAGGTTTAGGGTTCAGGGTTTAGGTTCAGGGTTTAGGTTTAGGGTTTAGGATTTAGGATCTAGGGTTTAGGGTTTAGGGTTTAGGGTTCAGGGTTTAGGTTTAGGTTTTAGGGTTTAGGGTTTAGACTTTAAGGTTTTGGTTTTAGGGTTTAGGGTTTAGCTTTTAGAGTTTAGGGTTTAATGTCTAGTGTTTAGGGTTTAGACTTTAAAGTTTAGGTTTTAGGGTTTAGGGTTTAGGATTTAGCATTTAGAGTTTAGGGTTTAATGTTTAGGGTTTAGGCTTTTGGGTTTAGTATTTTGTGTTTAGTGTTTAGGGTTTTGGGTTTAGTATTTTGTGTTTAGGGTTTAGAGTTTCGGATTTGATATTTTAGCATTTGAGGTTTAGAGATTAGAGTCTTAATTTAGGGTTAAGGATTTATTATTTAGGATTAGGGGTTGGGGTTTACGGTCTAGACTTTAAGGTTTAGGTTTTAGGGTTTAGGGTTTAGGGTTTAGCATTTAGTGTTTTGGGTCTAATGTTTAGGGTTTGGAGTTGGATGTTTAAGGTTTATGGTTAAGGGTTTATGTTTTAGGGTTTAGCGTTTAGATTTTGGGTGTTAGGGTTTAGTGTTTGGAGTTGTAGGTTGAAGGTTTAGGGTTTAAGTATTAAGTTTTAAGGTTTAGGGTTTTGGGTTTTGTTTTTTGGGTTTAGGATATAGGGTTTATGGTTTAGGGTGTAGGGTTTAGGGCGTAGAATTAAGGGTTTAGATTTTAGGGTTTATGGTTAAGGGTTTAGGGTTTAGGGTTTAGGTATTAGGTTTTAGGTTAGGGGCTTTTGGTAAACTGTTTAGGGTTTAGCTTTTTTAGTTATGGATTTAGGGTTTAGGGCTTAGGGTTTATGGTTTATAGTTTGGTGTTTAGGGTTAAGAGTTTGTGGTTTAGGTTTAGGCTTTAGGGTTATCGTTTAGTGTTTAGCATGAAAAGCGAAAAGAGAAAACATTACAACCAAATACCAAAGGCTAAAAGAAAATCTAGTGTGGAATTTCTGATGCCTTACAATGAGAAAAACAATGTCTTATATAGACAGAGGGGAGATAGGAATGATTTTGATGCCTTCTTCTGATTGGCTCAGAGAGGAATCTCCTTTATCTTGAGTTGTCGGCCATTGCTTTTTCTTTTGGAAAAGTAGTGGCTGCTTTTTCTTTTGTCGGGCATCTACTTTTTGAAAAGTGGTGCCTGCTTTTATAAAGTTGTCGGCCACCTCCGCAACATGCCAAAGTGTCTTTTGCTGTTGTGGGATTCCATATTTGAACAATTTAATTTTAATCAAGAGATATTCCAACTCTTTGAGTCTCATCTCTTTCCTTTTAAACAATTCCGACTTCTTTGAGTCTCTATTCAAAAGGTCAGTAATTCCGGATTTTAATATCCTCTACTGGATTAAATTAAATTAATCATAAAATGGATCTAGGTAAGATAAGGCTAAGGCTTTTGGCCTTAACATATCTCCATTATCATCGCTTTGAGACGAGGCTTCTTCTAACAGCTGCAAGGCTGTTTCTTCATTGGATTTGTCCTCATCTAAGTCTGACAAGGCCTTTTGGAGCCTTTTCTTCAAATCATTTTTGGAAGATGATCTTTTGCCACTTGTAGAGGCTGTAGAAGATCGTTGAACAGCTTCTTTGGGAGCTGGAGACCATCCTTTGATGAGTATCTCTTTTGAGAGATATTTAATCCTGTCAAATACATGAACTGAAAAAGTCCAACTGATAATAAAAGATACCCGTTTTTGGATAAAATATTTACACAATTTAATGTGTTACGCAAAGTAGAGATGTCTGTTCAGTTTGAGCCGATTATATTTATCCGAAAATAATTTTGGCAAAACCTTTGGTTTCTCCAAAACAGTTCCACCATTCGTAGAACCATCTAGGGATAAGCGATTTTGAAAATTCGGGCTATACTTGACAAACCAGGTGTAGTTGGCCTTAAGTATAGAAAGTTAAACCATGCATTTTTATAATCATACCGATTATAGGTTTGAGGCCTATGTTCTCTTGAAAGATTAACTGGAGTATGTAAATGATCGACTATCCAGTCGAATGGAGAAAAAACTCTTTTAATAGTGAATTTGGAATATGCAATGCTATCCGGATCTGAATCATGGCTAAGTTTATGTTCCACTTCTATGGATCCTGTATCAACCAAAATAAACTCATAATATTTCCTAGTCTTTAGTGGATTCTCCGTATTCACATAATTCTGCTTGTATAACGGGGCTTTAGTAAGTGCTTGACTTCATATCCTTCATATTCCTTGTCAAGTGCAAGGATAGGATTAACTCGCAAAGTAACAATGTCAAAACTTCACGTTCTTTGGATTTGTTTGATGATGGTGAGATCGCTTCTTTAAAGCTTTACGGAGCTTTCATTGTATATGAGTCTTTAGTTTGTGGGGAGGAAAATCTAGGTTTTCCTGATGGAGAAAATGAACATGGTTCTGATTCTTTAAGAAAGGGTTTCTTAAGAATCAAGGGACTGGAAGATGATGCGCTAGGTGGTAGCGATGGGAAAGGACTTATGACCTGAGAAGGAGTGATAGGAGGTAGGCTAGCAAGAGCCGTTGTTTGGGTCATTCAGTGATGGCCTGATTGCAAAAGGAGAAGCTGAAGGCTTCTTGTCTGTTTCTTTTCCCTTTTCTTGGAAAGGGCCTTTTGTTCCAAATCCTGGCCTTATGACCGGCCTCATGCTTTTCCCTGCAAAAATTCTCTTGTTAGAAAATCCGGGAGAGAGTTTTCTTCCCCTTTGATATATTCAACTTGGAAATCAAAACTTGACAATAAAGCTTGCCATCTAGAAAATATCTGTTTGGAAACGAGATTTTTAACATCCTTTTGTAGAATTTCTTTAGCAGATTTACAATCTACCTTAAGCAAGAATTCCTTATTAATTAAATCATCTTGAAACTTAGTAATGCAAAGGACAATAGCTAAAACTTCTTTTTTATGAGAATTGATTTCTCTTCGAAGTTCTTCTACTGAAGGTTCTTCCCTTTTGGAATCAAATCTGTTCATGATTTGTTTCATGCTAAAAGGTGTTACTTTAGGCTTTTCTTCCTTTTGCCTAGTAACCAATTTCTGCAGTTCAAGGAGGTATTTTCTCCTAGCCTCTTCATCTTGAATATGCTCAATAGTAGAGAAGAGAGTTTCAGCTGTCTTCTCAGAGATAACATGGATAGTCTTGCTATCACATAGGCAAAATGCACCATTGCAATTGCATTCTGACTCTTCTTCTTCAGATTCTGAATTATGGGCAACATTAAGAAATTCTTCATCGTCACTTTCTTCTTGGATGAAGAATATTCGAATCGGATGCTTCCTCTTCTTGATGATAGAAAAGAGTTTTTGCTTAATTTCTTCATCAACTTCAAGAAGGTTAATCTTCTTCTTTTTCTTCTTATTTCAGGACACTTATTAGATCTCAGGACTTTTTACCACATGTCCAAAGATGTGTCTTCAAGAAGATTCTTTAGAGGCTTGCCTCTTTCCTTTCCTTTTGGATTTTTCTCGGTTCTCTTCCTTTCTGGAAGATTTTCTTTATATTTTCCATTGTTCTTTCTCTTTTCCCGCTTTCCTAGCGGATGGAGGTTTAAGTAATGGAAATCCAAAATCTTGGCAAAACTACCAAGTTACGCATATGTAGTTTTTGATCTTTCTTAAGTTGTTCCTTTAGCTTAAGATCACATAGCTCCATAGCTACAACATTAATAATATCGATAAGATCTCCGTATGCCGTTGAGAATACGGAATCTTTCCTTCGCATCTATCTCTTATTTTTGATCTAACCTTTCAAATAAATGAGTGGGTAATCCTGATAAAGCGTTCTTTCCAATAATCATTATTGCAATCGATCTTATCACGACCTTATTCAAAAACATGTCTTTGTACCATCCGAAATCAATTTTTTGCAAGACAAATTATTCAAGATTTCTAAACTTCTATCTGGAAAAGACGCGTTCTCCCACAAAATGTTTAGCTATACTATAGAGCAGAGTGGTCAGAGCATCTTCAGAGACCACTCAAGAGATATTAGTTCCTTCCTCGCCTCTTAATTACTACTTTAGTAGTGATAGCACCAAGGATATCACTCTATTTTGATCGGTGAGATAATTGTCCCACCGTTTCTAAGGGTTCTGTATAACTGCAATGATCATGTTAGCGGCTTCCTTATCACCAAGCACCTTTCATTTTATATGTGATGTTCATTCCCATTTCTTGGAGCTTAGAATAAATTTGACCTTCACCATACCATCTATGTTCCATTCGGTCAAGCTTGAGCCATCTGCAGATCTTTGGATGGAGAACATCTTCCTCAAATTGAACATCAGGGAAAGAAGATCTAGGATAATAATTCCTTTTGTTAGGGTGCCTTTCTAACAAAGTTCTAAGCTTATTGCCTTGTGTAATATTAAGCTTAGACAATTGCTCATTTATCCTGTCAAGCAGTTCATTGGAATGACTAAACTCTTTGGAAAGTTTAGGGAAGTTTTCTTTTGAGAACTCAGGGATCTTAAAAATAGGTTTAGTGTCAATCTGAGGGCTAACTTTGGAAGAGCTAGGTTTATCCGCTATCTGACTGATTCCTTTGAAATTATCCCCTTTATGTTCCTCAATTTGTTGGGATATCACATGGAGAACCTGGTTGGTATAATTGTTTTGTTCAAAAACCTTATTAAGGTCTCCAGCTGTTATCAAGGCAGATTCCTTTTCTATGGGTTTTTTAAAAGGTGCCGCCTTAAGGATTTCTTTCCTGTAAGGGATGCTAAGTCCTTCTAGAGGAGGAGTAATGCTTTCAACCACCTGTTCTTTGATGTACCATTTGTTGATAAGGACTTGAAGGGATGACTGTTTATCATCAATTTGCCCAGAAGCTTCGAACCATTTAAAAAACTCTATTTCGGTTTTGAATCTTTTCATATCTTTGAACCACTTATCCCTGAAAGAGGTTCGTTGTTCCACCGTGTAGGTAGCTTTATACCAATTTACCTTTTGCATATGTTCAGGGGCTTTCCACCAAGAATGCAATTTCTTTTTACTAGGGACAAAGTCTTCCTCATCAGAAGTAAGTACTCCAACGGAATCTTTTCTTTGATGAACAGGTTTCATATCACTAGCAGTAGGACTTCCCAGAGTCTCTTCTTCATAGTAAACCTTAGGAACGGTCTGGGAGAAATCTACTCCATGAAATTTTCTATGGTCAGGCTGGTTAATATTAATACTACTATCTTCATCCTCCTCCCGGGGTTGAAAAGAAGAGGGTCTTGCCGAAGACATTCTTCTACTTGAAGACGCAGCTAAAAGAACTGGATCTTAAAAACTTAAGGTTAATAGATCCGCTGTGGAATTGGATAACCCTATCTAGCTGCAAGTCTCAGTTGAAGGGTAAAGGATTCGTAATAGAATCAAATTTCCATTCTTTATCAGCTAAAATATCAGTCCACTTAAGAAGTCTAGGGACAAAAGTAGTACTATGCTCTTGGTTAGCTTCCATAAGCATAGTGACTCCTTTAACACTAGAAGCAATAGCCTTTGGGGCTATTGTGGTTTTCATAAGCTTGTAATATACCCGATATATTACAGCAATTTCTCTAGTATCTATTTTACTATTCATGTTCTTAGTTTTGACATTAAGTGTCAAAGTATCAATAATATTAGGATCATGAATATCAACAGTAAAATTAGGATAACAGTTAAAGTAAACTGGTCCATAAGCTAGATTACTTTCTAATACTCCTAACAGAGAATCATCAAAATTAAGTAGTCTATCATCTCTAAGAAGCAGACAAATAGGAATATTCAAGCCTTTACGGAAAAGAGGTTTAACAGCAACTTGCACAAGTCCAATATGAAGAAATTTAAATTCCTTCTTATATCTATCAATATCAGCAGATAACAACAATTTAATAGTTTCAAGCGAATTATTGATAGCAATAGTTGACTCACAAGTTTTAATATTGTATTTTTTAAACATGGAAAAATTACCTAACTGGTAAATCTTTTCAAATGGCTCTTTAGGGATAGACCAATTTTGTAAATCATTTTCTGTTTTAGAAATAGATATATTAATGCACTAATAAAGATATCGTCTATTATTCATAGAGAGAGAATGCCATTAGACTATACTAATGATACGATAAAAGAAACTAAGCATTCTAGTAAAGATATCAACTAGTCATACAACATGAGATTTCAAATTCTTCTATAGTAACTATGGATTCATACTGGATTTTACATTAAGGACTATGGATTTTACAAGAGATTTTCAAGTAAAGTACCTTGCAGGTCTACACTGTCCCATCGCTTAACGCATCACCGTCGCATCGCAACTACTTGAAACATTCTCAACACCTTTCCTTAATCACCATATATGAACTCCATTTTTACAAATTAAAGAATTGCAAATTCATATTGTATAACAAGGTGATAACTTTGCTAAATTGCTAAGTAACTAATTAACATTTCATAAGTACAGTCTTGGCATAAAGATTTAGCCGTCCATGGCTATAATTAACATTACTATTATCATGCTAAATATGCCTAACATGGCTCTGATACCATTCAAAACGAACTAATTGCTCATGACTTTCAGGTGTTCTCTTTTGCTTGAGAATCCCTCCATAACCGATGTCTGAAGCATCGCCTCAACAATCATAAAAGAATCCGGATTAGGGATACCTAAGCAAGGCAAACTTTTAACCATTTCTTTAATCTTAATAACTGCGGAGGTTTGTTCTTTTGTCCATGGAACAGGTGTCTTCTTAAGCCTATCATATAATGGTTTACAAACCTGTCTTACCTTTGGGATGAAGTCCGCAACATAGTTAAGACTACCCAAAAATCTTTGTAGCTGAGTTTTGTCTAAGATGACATCTGGGAATTTATCAGAAAACTCAATGGCTCTGCAAATGGGTTTATATGTGCCTTGATATAAATCATGACCAAGAAATCTAATTTTAGTTTGGAAAAGTTTAATCTTTTTGGCGCTAACCACCAGACCATTATGTTTAACAATTTTAAAGAATATATTTAAATGTTTAAAGTGAGAATCAATGTCCTCAGAAAAGATTAGTACATCATCAATGTAAACAATTGAAATATGACTAATATGATTAAATATGGAATTCATAATATTTTGAAATTCTGAAGGGGCATTCTTAAGCCCAAAAGGCATAACGTTCCATTCATATTGTCCAAACGGGACATTGAAAGCAGTTTTGTATTTATCCTTTTCGGAAATCTGTATTTGCCAAAACCCTGATTTCATATCAAATTTACTATAAATATTAGCTTTAAAAGTTCTCTTTAAAAGATCCCTTTTATTAGGAATCGGATATCTAATCCATTTTAAAACATAATTTAAAGGTTTATAATTAATAACTAGTCGAGGAGAGCCTCTCTCTTTCTCAAAGACGTTGTTGACATAAAAGGTTTGAACAACTCCACGGAGACTTAGAGGGCACGATAATATTGTTTTCCAAAAGAGTATTAATCTCCTTTTTGCAAATTTCCATTAAATCATGATTCATTTGAATGGGCCTAGCTTTTGTAGAAATGGCCTTTTCATTGAATCCATCAATATAAGGGAGATCAACAATATGGGCTTTTCTGACCCAAAATGCATTTGGAAATTCAGAGCAAATTTCTTTTTCAAAAGTTTTTTGCAAATTGGCAATCTTAGTTACCATTCCCGGGGTTTTTAAAATTTGCTCAATTTTCTTGATTTTTATATCTTCTTTAAGAAAACAAATCTGATTGGAAATTAGATTAATTCTAAAAGCAGTTTGTTTATGTAAAAATTTACTTTCTTCTTGAGAAAGAGTTTTAATAAAAGGAAATGAAATTTCTTTTCCTAAGATCTTAGTTTTGATAGAATCAAAATCAGAAATATAAGGTTTTATTTGGGTAATAAATGGTATACCTAATATAATTTCTTCGTTAATATTTTTAGTTATAACAAAATCATTTTTAAGGCATATACCATTATTGCAAATATGAGCATCAAATAACTTATAATCAATAATTATACGTTCACCTGTGGCGCTGTATAATTTGGTAGTCCCTTTGGTAAGGTACTTAGTAGGAATTAATCCTTCAATAATGCAATTTCGAACAGCACCACTATCTAACAAAGCAATCTTGTTAAGAGTTAAATGATCATTAATAACAAGTTTAATCATAATATGAGAACTCTGAGGTCTAATTTTGGTAATAGCATGGATACCTGCTTCGCTATCCGCATCTTCCTCATGTTCTTCATTATGTTCTTCATTATCCAAAGCAATAGCGGCTTTAGAGGATCCTTCATCCTTTCTAACTTCTTTGAGAAGTTTTTCAGTGATAGCTTCGATCTCAATCTTATGAAGTCTGGACTTAATTCCCTTCATATCTTCTTTAAGAGAATTGATTTCTCTTCGAAGTTCTTCTACTGAAGGTTCTTCCCTTTTGGAATCAAATCTGTTCATGATTTGTTTCATGCTAAAAGGTGTTACTTTAGGCTTTTCTTCCTTTTGCCTAGTAACCAATTTCTGCAGTTCAAGGAGGTATTTTCTCCTAGCCTCTTCATCTTGAATATGCTCAATAGTAGAGAAGAGAGTTTCAGCTGTCTTCTCAGAGATAACATGGATAGTCTTGCTATCACATAGGCAAAATGCACCATTGCAATTGCATTCTGACTCTTCTTCTTCAGATTCTGAATTATGGGCAACATTAAGAAATTCTTCATCGTCACTTTCTTCTTGGATGAAGAATATTACGAATCGATGCTTCCTCTTCTTCGATGATAGAAAAGAGTTTTGCTTAATTTCTTCATCAACTTCAAGAAGGTTAATCTTCTTCTTTTCTTCTTATTTAGGGACACTTATTAGATTCAGTGACTTTTTACCACATGTCCACATGTGTCTTCAAGAAGATTCTTTAGAGGCTTGCCTCTTTCCTTTCCTTTTGGATTTTTCTCGGTTCTCTTCCTTTCTGGAAGATTTTCTTTTATATTTTCCATTGTTCTTTCTCTTTTCCTGCTTTCCTAGCAGATGGAGGTTTAAGTAATGGAAATCCAAAATCTTGGCAAAACTACCAAGTTCTGATATGTAGTTTTTTGATCTTTCTTAAGTTGTTCCTTTAGCTTAAGATCAAGACATAGCTCCATAGCTACAACATTAATAATATTGATAAGATCTCCGTATGCGATTGAGAATACGAATCTTTCCTTCGCATCTATCTCTTATTTTGATCTAACCTTTCAAATAAATGAGTGGGTAATCCACGATAAAGCGTTCTTTCCAATAATCATTATTGCAATCGATCTTATCATGACCTTATTCAAAAACATGTCTTTGTACCATCCAAATCACAATTTTTGCAGTACAAATTATTCAAGATTTCTAAACTTCTATCTGGAAAAGACGCGTTCTCCCACAAAATGTTTAGCTATACTATAGAGTGAGTGGTCAGAGCATCTTCGTAGACCACTTCGAAGAGATATTAGTTCCTTCCTCGTCTTAATTACTACTTTAGTAGTGATAGCACCAAGGATATCACTCTATTTTGATCGGAGATAATTGTCCCACCGTTTCTAAGGGTTCTGTAAAACTGCAATGATCATGTTAGCGGCTTCCTTATCACCAAAGACCTTTCATTTTATATCTGTGATGTTCATTCCCATTTCTTGAGCTTAGAATAAATTTGACCTTCAGCCATACCATCTATGTTCCATTCGGTCAAGCTTGAGCCATCTGCGGCAGATCTTTGGATGGAGAACATCTTCCTCAAATTGAACATCAGGGAAAGAAGATCTAGGATAATAATTCCTTTTGTTAGGGTGCCTTTCTAACAAAGTTCTAAGCTTATTGCCTTGTGTAATATTAAGCTTAGACAATTGCTCATTTATCCTGTCAAGCAGTTCATTGGAATGACTAAACTCTTTGGAAAGTTTAGGGAAGTTTTCTTTTGAGAACTCAGGGATCTTAAAAATAGGTTTAGTGTCAATCTGAGGGCTAACTTTGGAAGAGCTAGGTTTATCCGCTATCTGACTGATTCCTTTGAAATTATCCCCTTTATGTTCCTCAATTTGTTGGGATATCACATGGAGAACCTGGTTGGTATAATTGTTTTGTTCAAAAACCTTATTAAGGTCTACAGATGTTATCAAGGCAGATTCCTTTTATATGGTTTTTTTAAAAGGTGCCGCCTTAAGGATTTCTTTCCTGTAAGGGATGCTAAGTCCTTCTAGAGGAGGAGTAATGCTTTCAACCACCTGTTCTTTGGTGTACCATTTGTTGATAAGGACTTGAAGGGATGACTGTTTATCATCAATTTGCCCAGAAGCTTCGAACCATTTAAAAAACTCTATTTCAGTTTTGAATCTTTTCATATCTTTGAACCACTTATCCCTGAAAGAGGTTCGTTGTTCCACCGTGTAGGTAGCTTTATACCAATTTACCTTTTGCATATGTTCAGGGGCTTTCCACCAAGAATGCAATTTCTTTTTACTAGGGACAAAGTCTTCCTCATCAGAAGTAAGTACTCCAACGGAATCTTTTCTTTGATGAACATGTTTCATATCACTAGCAGTAGGACTTCCCAGAGTCTCTTCTTCATAGTAAACCTTAGGAACGGTCTGGGAGAAATCTACTCCATGAAATTTTCTATGGTCAGGCTGGTTAATATTAATACTACTATCTTCATCCTCCTCCCGGGGTTGAAAAGAAGAGGGTCTTGCCGAAGACATTCTTCTACTTGAAGACGCTTGGCTAAAAGAACTGGATCTTAAAAACTTAAGGTTAATAGATCCGTGTGGAATTGGATAACCCTATCTAATCGCGAAGTCTCAGTTGAAGGTGTAAAGGATTCGTAATAGAATCAAATTTCCATTCTTCATCAGCTAAAATATCAGTCCACTTAAGAAGTCTAGGGACAAAAGTAGTACTATGCTCTTGGTTAGCTTCCATAAGCATAGTGACTCCTTTAACACTAGAAGCAATAGCCTTTGGGGCTATTGTGGTTTTCATGTTTGTAATATACCCGATATATTACAGCAATTTCTCTAGTATCTATTTTACTATTCATGTTCTTAGTTTTGACATTAAGTGTCAAAGTATCAATAATATTAGGATCATGAATATCAACAGTAAAATTAGGATAACAGTTAAAGTAAACTGGTCCATAAGCTAGATTACTTTCTAATACTCCTAACAGAGAATCATCAAAATTAAGTAGTCTATCATCTCTAAGAAGCAGACAAATAGGAATATTCAAGCCTTTACGGAAAAGAGGTTTAACAGCAACTTGCACAAGTCCAATATGAAGAAATTTAAATTCCTTCTTATATCTATCAATATCAGCAGATAACAACAATTTAATAGTTTCAAGCGAATTATTGATAGCAATAGTTGACTCACAAGTTTTAATATTGTATTTTTTAAACATGGAAAAATTACCTAACGTAAATCTTTTCAAATGGCTCTTTAGGGATAGACCAATTTTGTAAATCATTTTCTGTTTTAGAAATAGATATATTAATGCAATTAACGATATCGTCTATTATTCATAGAGAGAGAATGCCATTAGACTATACTAATGATACGATAAAAGAAACTAAACATTCTAGTAAAGATATCAACTAGTCATACAACATGAGATTTCAAATTCTTCTATAGTAACTATGGATTCATACTGGATTTTACATTAAGGACTATGGATTTTACAAGAGATTTTCAAGTAAAGTACCTTGCGCCTACACGCTTTGTCCCATCGGCTTAACGATCGCTTTGTCGGCATCGCAACTACTTGAAACATTCTCAACACCTTTCCTTAATCACCATATATGAACTCCATTTTTACAGTTAAAGAATTGCAAATTCATATTGTATAACAAGGTGATAACTTTGCTAAATTGCTAAGTAACTAATTAACATTTCATAAGTAAATGCATCTTGGCATAAAGATTTAGCCGTCCATGGCTATAATTAACATTACTATTATCATGCTAAATATGCCTAACATGGCTCTGATACCATTCAAAACGAACTAATTGCTCATGACTTTCAGGTGTTCTCTTTTGCTTGAGAATCCCTCCATAACCGATGTCTGAAGCATCAGTCTCAACAATCATAAAAGAATCCGGATTAGGGATACCTAAGCAAGGCAAACTTTTAACCATTTCTTTAATCTTAATAACTGCGGAGGTTTGTTCTTTTGTCCATGGAACAGGTGTCTTCTTAAGCCTATCATATAATGGTTTACAAACCTGTCTTACCTTTGGGATGAAGTCCGCAACATAGTTAAGACTCCCCAAAATCTTTATCGAGTTTTGTCTAAGATGACATCCGGAATTTATCGAGAAAACTCAATGGCTCGCAAATGGGTTTATATGTGCCTTGATATAAATCATGACCAAGAAATCTAATTTTAGTTTGGAAAAGTTTAATCTTTTGGCGCTAACCACTGGACCATTATGTTTAACAATTTTAATGAATATATTTAAATGTTTAAAGTGAGAATCAATGTCCTCAGAAAAGATTAGTACATCATCAATGTAAACAATTGAAATATGACTAATATGATTAAATATGGAATTCATAATATTTTGAAATTCTGAAGGGGCATTCTTAAGCCCAAAAGGCATAACGTTCCATTCATATTGTCCAAACGGGACATTGAAAGCAGTTTTGTATTTATCCTTTTAAATCAGATTTGCCAAAACCACGATTTCATATCAAATTTACTATAAATATTAGCTTTAAAAGTTCTCTTTAAAAGATCCCTTTTATTAGGAATCGGATATCTAATCCATTTTAAAGCAATTTAAAGGTTTATAATTAATAACTAGTCGAGGAGAGCCTCTCTCCTTCTCAGCAGCGTTGTTGACATAAAAGGCTGAACAACTCCACGGAGACTTAGAGGGCCTGATAATATTGTTTTCCAAAAGAGTATTAATCTCCTTTTTGCAAATTTCCATTAAATCATGATTCATTTGAATGGGCCTAGCTTTCGTAGAAATGGCCTTTTCATTGAATCCATCAATATAAGGGAGATCAACAATATGGGCTTTTCTGACCCAAAATGCATTTGGAAATTGAGCAAATTTCTTTTTCAAAAGTTTTTGCAAATTGGCAATCTTAGTTACCATTCGGGGTTTTAAAATTTGCTCAATTTTCTTGATTTTTATATCTTCTTTAAGAAAACAAATCGATTGGAAATTAGATTAATTCTAAAAGCGGTTTGTTTATGTAAAAATTTACTTTCTTCTTGAGAAAGAGTTTTAATAAAAGGAAATGAAATTTCTTTTCCTAAGATCTTAGTTTTGATAGAATCAAAATCGAAATATAAGGTTTTATTTGAGTAATAAATGGTATACCTAATATAATTTCTTCGTTAATATTTTTAGTTATAACAAAATCATTTTTAAGGCATATACCATTATTGCAAATATGAGCATCAAATAACTTATAATCAATAATTATACGTTCACTGTGGTATTTGTATAATTTGGTAGTCCCTTTGGTAAGGTACTTAGTAGGAATTAATCCTTCAATAATGCAATTTCGATGCACCACTATCTAACAAAGCAATCTTGTTAAGAGTTAAATGATCATTAATAACAAGTTTAATCATAATATGAGAACTACGAGGTCTAATTTTGGTAATAGCATGGATACCGCCATTATCCGCATCTTCCTCATGTTCTTCATTATGTTCTTCATTATCCAAAGCAATAGCGGCTTTAGAGGATCCTTCATCCTTTCTAACTTCTTTGAGAAGTTTTTCGGTGATAGCCGATCTCAATCTTATGAAGTCGGACTTAATTCCTTCATATCTTCTTTAAGAGAATTGATTTCTCTTGAAGTTCTTCTCTTGAAGGTTCTTCCTTTTGGAATCAAATCTGTTCATGATTTGTTTCATGCTAAAAGGTGTTACTTTAGGCTTTTCTTCCTTTTGCCTAGTAACCAATTTCTGCGAGTTCAAGGAGGTATTTTCTCCTAGCCTCTTCATCTTGAATATGCTCAATAGTAGAGAAGAGAGTTTCATTGTCTTCTCGGAGATAACATGGATAGTCTTGCTATCACATAGGCAAAATGCACCATTGCAATTGCATTCGACTCTTCTTCTTGATTCGAATTATGGGCAACATTAAGAAATTCTTCATCGTCACTTTCTTCTTGGATGAAGAATATTACGAATCAGATGCTTCCTCTTCTTGATGATAGAAAGAGTTTTGCTTAATTTCTTCATCAACTTCAAGAAGGTTAATCTTCTTCTTTTTCTTCTTATTTCTGGGACACTTATTAGATCTGTGACCCTTTTTACCACATGTCCAGCATGTGTCTTCTGAAGAAGATTCTTTAGAGGCTTGCCTCTTTCCTTTCCTTTTGGATTTTTCTCGGGGTTCTCTTCCTTTCCTGGAAGATTTTCTTTTATATTTTCCAGTTGTTCTTTCTCTTTTTCCTGCTTTCCTAGCAGATGGAGGTTTAAGTAATGGAAATCCAAAATCTTGGCAAAAACTACCAAGTTCTGCATATGTAGTTTTTTGATCTTTCTTAAGTTGTTCCTTTAGCTTAAGATCAGTACATAGCTCCATAGCTACAACATTAATAATACTGATAAGATCTCCGTATGCCAGTTGAGAATACGGAATCTTTCCTTCGCATCTATCTCTTATTTTTGATCTAACCTTTTCAGCGAAATGAGTGGGTAATCCGCTGATAAAGCGTTCTTTCCAATAATCATTATTGCAATCAGATCTTATCATGACCTTATTCAAAAACATGTCTTTGTACCATCTGAAATCACAATTTTTGCGGTACAAATTATTCAAGATTTCTAAACTTCTATCCTGGAAAAGACGCGGTTCTCCCACAAAATGTTTAGCTATACTATAGAGCAGAGTGGCTGTAGCATCTTCGTAGACCACTTCTGAAGAGATATTAGTTCCTTCCTCAGTCTTAATTACTACTTTAGTAGTGATAGCACCAAGGATATCAGCTCTATTTTGATCAGTGAGATAATTGTCCCACCAGTTTCTAAGGGTTCCTGTAAAACCTGCAATGATCATGTTAGCGGCTTCCTTATCACCAGCACCTTTCATTTTATATGCTGTGATGTTCATTCCCATATCTTGGAGCATAGAATAAATTAGACCTTCAGCCAAACCATCTATGTTCCATTCAGTCAAGCTTGAGCCATCTGCAGCAGATGCTGGATGGAGAACATCTTCCTCAAATTGAACATCAGGGAAAGAAGATCTAGGATAATAATTCCTTTTGTTAGGGTGCCTTTCTAACAAAGTTCTAAGCTTATTGCCTTGTGTAATATTAAGCTTAGACAATTGCTCATTTATCCTGTCAAGCAGTTCATTGGAATGACTAAACTCTTTGGAAAGTTTAGGGAAGTTTTCTTTTGAGAACTCAGGGATCTTAAAAATAGGTTTAGTGTCAATCTGAGGGCTAACTTTGGAAGAGCTAGGTTTATCCGCTATCTGACTGATTCCTTTGAAATTATCCACTTTATGTTCCTCAATTTGTTGGGATATCACATGGAGAACCTGGTTGGTATAATTGTTTTGTTCAAAAACCTTATTAAGGTCTCCAGCTGTTATCAAGGCAGATTCCTTTTCTATGGGTTTTTTAAAAGGTGCCGCCTTAAGGATTTCTTTCCTGTAAGGGATGCTAAGTCCTTCTAGAGGAGGAGTAATGCTTTCAACCACCTGTTCTTTGATGTACCATTTGTTGATAAGGACTTGAAGGGATGACTGTTTATCATCAATTTGCCCAGAAGCTTCGAACCATTTAAAAAACTCTATTTGATTTGAATCTTTTCATATCTTTGAACCACTTATCCCTGAAAGAGGTTCGTTGTTCTACCGTGTAGGTAGCTTTATACCAATTTACCTTTTGCATATGTTCAGGGGCTTTCCACCAAGAATGCAATTTCTTTTTACTAGGGACAAAGTCTTCCTCATCAGAAGTAAGTACTCCAACGGAATCTTTTCTTTGATGAACAGGTTTCATATCACTAGCAGTAGGACTTCCCAGAGTCTCTTCTTCATAGTAAACCTTAGGAACGGTCTGGGAGAAATCTACTCCATGAAATTTTCTATGGTCAGGCTGGTTAATATTAATACTACTATCTTCATCCTCCTCCCGGGGTTGAAAGGAGGGGGGTCTTGCCGGAGACATTCTTCTACTTGAAGACGCTTGGCTAAAAAGCTGGATCTTAAAAACTTAAGGTTAATAGATCAGTCGAGGAATTGGATAACCCTATCTAACTGCGAAGTCTCAGGTTGAAGGGGTAAAGGATTCGTAATAGAATCAAATTTCCATTCTTCATCAGCTAAAATATCAGTCCACTTAAGAAGTCTAGGGACAAAAGTAGTACTATGCTCTTGGTTAGCTTCCATAAGCATAGTGACTCCTTTAACACTAGAAGCAATAGCCTTTGGGGCTATTGTGGTTTTCATAAGCTTGTAATATACCCGATATATTACAGCAATTTCTCTAGTATCTATTTTACTATTCATGTTCTTAGTTTTGACATTAAGTGTCAAAGTATCAATAATATTAGGATCATGAATATCAGTAAAATTAGGATAACAGTTAAAGTAAACTGGTCCATAAGCTAGATTACTTTCTAATACTCCTAACAGAGAATCATCAAAATTAAGTAGTCTATCATCTCTAAGAAGCAGACAAATAGGAATATTCAAGCCTTTACGGAAAAGAGGTTTAACAGCAACTTGCACAAGTCCAATATGAAGAAATTTAAATTCCTTCTTATATCTATCAATATCAGCAGATAACAACAATTTAATAGTTTCAAGCGAATTATTGATAGCAATAGTTGACTCACAAGTTTTAATATTGTATTTTTTAAACATGGAAAAATTACCTAACTGGTAAATCTTTTCAAATGGCTCTTTAGGGATAGACCAATTTTGTAAATCATTTTCTGTTTTAGAAATAGATATATTAACAGAATTAACAGTATGCTGTCTATTATTCATAGAGAGAATGCCATTAGACTATACTAATGATACGATAAAAAGAAACTAAGCATTCTAGTAAAGATATCAACTAGTCATACAACATGAGATTTCAAATTCTTCTATAGTAACTATGGATTCATACTCGGATTTTACATTAAGGACTATGGATTTTACAAGAGATTTTCAAGTAAAGTACCTTGCAGTCTACACGCCTGTCCCATCGGCTTAACGACCGCCTGTCGGCATCGCAACTACTTGAAACATTCTCAACACCTTTCCTTAATCACCATATATGAACTCCATTTTTACAGTTAAAGAATTGCAAATTCATATTGTATAACAAGGTGATAACTTTGCTAAATTGCTAAGTAACTAATTAACATTTCATAAGTACAGTCTTGGCATAAAGATTTAGCCGTCCATGGCTATAATTAACATTACTATTATCATGCTAAATATGCCTAACATGGCTCTGATACCATTCAAAACGAACTAATTGCTCATGACTTTCAGGTGTTCTCTTTTGCTTGAGAATCCCTCCATAACCGATGTCTGAAGCATCAGTCTCAACAATCATAAAAGAATCCGGATTAGGGATACCTAAGCAAGGCAAACTCTTAACCATTTCTTTAATCTTAATAACTGCGGAGGTTTGTTCTTTTGTCCATGGAACAGGTGTCTTCTTAAGCCTATCATATAATGGTTTACAAACCTGTCTTACCTTTGGGATGAAGTCCGCAACATAGTTAAGACTACCCAAAAATCTTTATGGCGAGTTTTGTCTAAGATGACATCTGGGAATTTATCAGAAAACTCAATGGCTCTGCAAATGGGTTTATATGTGCCTTGATATAAATCATGACCAAGAAATCTAATTTTAGTTTGGAAAAGTTTAATCTTTTTGGCGCTAACCACCAGACCATTATGTTTAACAATTTTAAAGAATATATTTAAATGTTTAAAGTGAGAATCAATGTCCTCAGAAAAGATTAGTACATCATCAATGTAAACAATTGAAATATGACTAATATGATTAAATATGGAATTCATAATATTTTGAAATTCTGAAGGGGCATTCTTAAGCCCAAAAGGCATAACGTTCCATTCATATTGTCCAAACGGGACATTGAAAGCAGTTTTGTATTTATCCTTTTCGGAAATCTGTATTTGCCAAAACCCTGATTTCATATCAAATTTACTATAAATATTAGCTTTAAAAGTTCTCTTTAAAAGATCCCTTTTATTAGGAATCGGATATCTAATCCATTTTAAAACAGAATTTAAAGGTTTATAATTAATAACTAGTCGAGGAGAGCCTCTCTCCTTCTCAGCAGCGTTGTTGACATAAAAGGCTGAACAACTCCAGGAGACTTAGAGGGCACGATAATATTGTTTTCCAAAAGAGTATTAATCTCCTTTTTGCAAATTTCCATTAAATCATGATTCATTTGAATGGGCCTAGCTTTTGTAGAAATGGCCTTTTCATTGAATCCATCAATATAAGGGAGATCAACAATATGGGCTTTTCTGACCCAAAATGCATTTGGAAATTCAGCAAATTTCTTTTTCAAAAGTTTTTGCAAATTGGCAATCTTAGTTACCATTCGGGGTTTTAAAATTTGCTCAATTTTCTTGATTTTTATATCTTCTTTAAGAAAACAAATCGATTGGAAATTAGATTAATTCTAAAAGCAGTTTGTTTATGTAAAAATTTACTTTCTTCTTGAGAAAGAGTTTTAATAAAAGGAAATGAAATTTCTTTTCATAAAATCTTAGTTTTGATAGAATCAAAATCTGAAATATAAGGTTTTATTTGGGTAATAAATGGTATACCTAATATAATTTCTTCGTTAATATTTTTAGTTATAACAAAATCATTTTTAAGGCATATACCATTATTGCAAATATGAGCATCAAATAACTTATAATCAATAATTATACGTTCACTGTGGTATTTGTATAATTTGGTAGTCCCTTTGGTAAGGTACTTAGTAGGAATTAATCCTTCAATAATGCAATTTCGATCTGTACCACTATCTAACAAAGCAATCTTGTTAAGAGTTAAATGATCATTAATAACAAGTTTAATCATAATATGAGAACTACGAGGTCTAATTTTGGTAATAGCATGGATACCGCCGCTATCCGCATCTTCCTCATGTTCTTCATTATGTTCTTCATTATCCAAAGCAATAGCGGCTTTAGAGGATCCTTCATCCTTTCTAACTTCTTTGAGAAGTTTTTGGTGATAACCGATCTCAATCTTATGAAGTCGGACTTAATTCCCTTCATATCTTCTTTAAGAGAATTGATTTATCTTCGAAGTTCTTCTACTGAAGGTTCTTCCCTATTGGAATCAAATCTGTACAGGATTAGTGACATGATAAAAGGTGTTAATTTATGATATTCTTCCTTTTGCCTAGTAACCAATTTCTGATTCAAGGAGGTATTTTCTCCTAGCCTCTTCATCTTGAATATGCTCAATCGTCGAGAAGAGAGTTTCAGCTGTCTTCTCAGAGATAACATGGATAGTCTTGCTATCACATAGGCAAAATGCACCATTGCAATTGCATTCCGACTCTTCTTCTTGATTAGATTATGGGCAACATTAAGAAATTCTTCATCGTCACTTTCTTCGGATGAAGAATATTACGAATCGGATGCTTCCTCTTCTTCGATGATAGAAAAGAGTTTTGCTTAATTTCTTCATCAACTTCAAGAAGGTTAATCTTCTTCTTTTTCTTCTTATTTAGGACACTTATTAGATCATGACCCTTTTTACCACATGTCGGCATGTGTCTTACGAAGAAGATTCTTTAGAGGCTTGCCTCTTTCCTTTCCTTTTGGATTTTTCTGGAGTTCTCTTCCTTTCCTGGAAGATTTTCTTTTATATTTTCCAGTTGTTCTTTCTCTTTTTCCTGCTTTCCTAGCAGATGGAGGTTTAAGTAATGGAAATCCAAAATCTTGGCAAAAACTACCAAGTTCTGCATATGTAGTTTTTTGATCTTTCTTAAGTTGTTCCTTTAGCTTAAGATCAGTACATAGCTCCATAGCTACAACATTAATATCTTGATAAGATCTCCGTATGCCAGTTGAGAATACGGAATCTTTCCTTCGCATCTATCTCTTATTTTTGATCTAACCTTTTCAGCGAAATGAGTGGGTAATCCGCTGATAAAGCGTTCTTTCCAATAATCATTATTGCAATCAGATCTTCTTTCCCTGATGTTCAATTTGAGGAAGATGTTCTCCATCCAGCATCTGCTGCAGATGGCTCAAGCTTGACTGAATGGAACATAGATGGTATGGCTGAAGGTCAAATTTATTCTAAGCTCCAAGAAATGGGAATGAACATCACAGCATATAAAATGAAAGGTGCTGGTGATAAGGAAGCCGCTAACATGATCATTGCAGGTTTTACAGGAACCCTTAGAAACTGGTGGGACAATTATCTCACTGATCAAAATAGAGCTGATATCCTTGGTGCTATCACTACTAAAGTAGTAATTAAGACTGAGGAAGGAACTAATATCTCTTCGGAAGTGGTCTACGAAGATGCTACAGCCACTCTGCTCTATAGTATAGAAAGGATGAAGGATCCTCTAAAGCCGCTATTGCTTTGGATAATGAAGAACATAATGAAGAACATGAGGAAGATGCGGATAGCGAAGCAGGTATCCATGCTATTACCAAAATTAGACCTCAGAGTTCTCATATTATGATTAAACTTGTTATTAATGATCATTTAACTCTTAACAAGATTGCTTTGTTAGATAGTGGTGCAGATCGAAATTGCATTATTGAAGGATTAATTCCTACTAAGTACCTTACCAAAGGGACTACCAAATTATACAGCGCCACAGGTGAACGTATAATTATTGATTATAAGTTATTTGATGCTCATATTTGCAATAATGGTATATGCCTTAAAAATGATTTTGTTATAACTAAAAATATTAACGAAGAAATTATATTAGGTATACCATTTATTACCCAAATAAAACCTTATATTTCTGATTTTGATTCTATCAAAACTAAGATCTTAGGAAAAGAAATTTCATTTCCTTTTATTAAAACTCTTTCTCAAGAAGAAAGTAAATTTTTACATAAACAAATGCTTTTAGAATTAATCTAATTTCCAATCATTTGTTTTCTTAAAGAAGATATAAAAATCAAGAAAATTGAGCAAATTTTAAAAACCGGGAATGGTAACTAAGATTGCCAATTTGCAAAAACTTTTGAAAAAGAAATTTGCTCTGAATTTCCAAATGCATTTTAGTCGAGAAAAGCCCATATTGTTGATCTCCCTTATATTGATGGATTCAATGAAAAGGCCATTTCTACAAAAGCTAGGCCCATTCAAATGAATCATGATTTAATGGAAATTTGCAAAAAGGAGATTAATACTCTTTTGGAAAACAATATTATCATGCCCTCTAAGTCTCAGTGGAGTTGTTCGACCTTTTATGTCAACAACGCTTTGAGAAGGAGAGAGGCTCTCTCGACTAGTTATTAATTATAAACCTTTAAATTCTGTTTTAAAATGGATTAGATATCCGATTCCTAATAAAGGGATCTTTTAAAGAGAACTTTTAAAGCTAATGTTTATAGTAAATTTGATATGAAATCAGGGTTTTGGCAAATACAGATTTCCGAAAAGGATAAATACAAAACTGCTTTCAATGTCCCGTTTGGACAATATGAATGGTACGTTATGCCTTTTGGGCTTAAGAATGCCCTTCGTAATTTCAAAATATTATGAATTCCATATTTAATCATATTAGTCATATTTCAATTGTTTACATTGATGATGTACTAATCTTTTCTGAGGACATTGATTCTCACTTTAAACATTTAAATATATTCTTTAAAATTGTTAAACATAATGGTCTGGTGGTTAGCGCCAAAAAGATTAAACTTTTCCAAACTAAAATTAGATTTCTTGGTCATGATTTATATCAAGGCACATATAAACCCATTTGCAGAGCCATTGAGTTTTCTGATAAATTCCCAGATGTCATCTTAGACAAAACTCAGTTACAAAGATTTTTGGGTAGTCTTAACTATGTTGCGGACTTCATCCCAAAGGTAAGACAGGTTTGTAAACCATTATATGATAGGCTTAAGAAGACACCTGTTCCATGGACAAAAGAACAAACCTCCGCAGTTATTAAGATTAAAGAAATGGTTAAAAGTTTGCCTTGCTTAGGTATCCCTAATCCGGATTCTTTTATGATTGTTGAGACTGATGCTTCAGACATCGGTTATGGAGGGATTCTCAAGCAAAAGAGAACACCTGAAAGTCATGAGCAATTAGTTCGTTTTACTTCCGGAGTTTGGAATTCCGCTCAGAAAAACTATAGTACTGTTAAAAAAGAAGTTTTAGCTATTGTCCTTTGCATTACTAAGTTTCAAGATGATTTAATTAATAAGGAATTCTTGCTTAAGGTAGATTGTAAATCTGCTAAAGAAATTCTACAAAAGGATGTTAAAAATCTCGTTTCCAAACAGATATTTGCTAGATGGCAAGCTTTATTGTCAAGTTTTGATTTCCAAGTTGAATATATCAAAGGGGAAGAAAACTCTCTCCCGGATTTTCTAACAAGAGAATTTTTGCAGGGAAAAGCATGAGGCCGGTCATAAGGCCAGGATTTGGAACAAAAGGCCCTTTCCAAGAAAAGGGAAAAGAAACAGACAAGAAGCCTTCAGCTTCTCCTTTTGCAATCAGGCCATCACTGAACAGCCCAAATAAGTTTTCGGCTCTTGCTAGCCTACCTCCTATCACTCCTTCTCAGGTCATAAGTCCTTTCCCATCGCTACCACCTAGCGCATCATCTTCCAGTCCCTTGATTCTTAAGAAACCCTTTCTTAAAGAATCAGAACCATGTTCATTTTCTCCATCAGGAAAACCTAGATTTTCCTCCCCACAAACTAAAGACTCATATACAATGAAAGCTCCAGAAAGCTTTAAAGAAGCAGTCTCACCATCATCAAACAAATCCAAAGAACGTGAAGTTTTTGACATTGTTACTTTGCAGGTTAATCCTATCCTTGCACTTGACAAGGAATATGAAGGATATGAAGTCAAGCACTTACTAAAGCCCTGTTATACAAACAGGAATTATGTGGATACGGAGAATCCACTAAAGACTAGGAAATATTATGAGTTTATTTTGGTTGATACAGGATCCATAGAAGTGGAACATAAACTTAGCCATGATTCAGATCCGGATAGCATTGCATATTCCAAATTCACTATTAAAAGAGTTTTTTCTCCATTCATTTGGATAGTCGATCATTTACATACTCGATTAATCTTTCAAGAGAACATAGGCCTCAAACCTATAACTGGTATGATTATAAAAATGCATGGTTTAACTTTCTATACTTAAGGCCAACTACGCACACCTGGTTTGTCAAGTATAGCCCCGAATTTTCAAAATCAGTTATCCCTAGATGGTTCTACGAATGGTGGAACTGTTTTGGAGGAAACCAAAAGGTTTTGCCAAAATTATTTTCGGATAAATATAATCAGTTTCAAACTGAACAGGACATCTCTACTTTGCCAGAACACATTAAATTGTGTAAATATTTTATCCAAAAACGGGTATCTTTTATTATCAGTTGGACTTTTTCAGTTCATGTATTTGACAGGATTAAATATCTCTCAAAAGAGATACTCATCAAAGGATGGTCTCCGGCTCCCAAAGAAGCTGTTCAACGATCTTCTACAGCCTCTACAAGTGGCAAAAGATTATCTTCCAAAAATGATTTGAAGAAAAGGCTCCAAAAGGCCTTGTCGGACTTAGATGAGGACAAATCCAATGAAGAAACAGCCTTGCAGCTGTTAGAAGAAGCCTCGTCTCAAAGCGATGATAATGGAGATATGTTAAGGCCAAAAGCCTTAGCCTTATCTTACCTAGATCCATTTTATGATTAATTTAATTTAATCCAGTAGAGGATATTAAAATCCGGAATTACTGACCTTTTGAATAGAGACTCAAAGAAGTCGGAATTGTTTAAAAGGAAAGAGATGAGACTCAAAGAGTTGGAATATCTCTTGATTAAAATTAAATTGTTCAAATATGGAATCCCACAACAGCAAAAGACACTTTGGCATGTTGCGGAGGTGGCCGACAACTTTATAAAAACAGGCACCACTTTTCAAAAAAGTAGATGCCCGACAAAAGAAAAAGCAGCCACTACTTTTCCAAAAGAAAAAGCAATGGCCGACAACTCAAGATAAAAGAGATTCCTCTGCAGGCCAATCAGAAGAAGGCATCAAAATCATTCCTATCTCCCCTCTGTCTATATAAGACATTGTTTTTCTCATTGTAAGGCATCAGAAATTCCACACTAGATTTTCTTTTAGCCTTTGGTATTTGGTTGTAATGTTTTCTCTTTTCGCTTGGATGTTTGCTTCCTTTTCCGTTGCAGTTTGAATAAAAGAAGTGAGTTCTTGTATAACTTTCTCTCTTGTTTATATTTTATTTAAGTGTTATTACTGTTAAATGCTACGATCGTTTTGATTGGTTTTAGGGTTTAGGGTTTAGCTTTTAGAGTTTAGGGTTTAATGTCTAGTGTTTAGGGTTTAGACTTTAAGGTTTAGGTTTTAGGGTTTAGGGTTTATGGTTTAGGGTTTAATGTTTAGGGTTTAGGCTTTCGGGTTTAGTGTTTTGTGTTTAGTGTTTAAAGTTTAGTATTTGGTATTTTACCGTTTGAGGTTTAGGGTTTAGAGTTTTGATTTATGGTTAAGGATTTGGTATTTAGGATTAGGGTTTGGGTTTAGGGTTTAGGGTTTAAGGTTTAAGGTTTAGGTTTTGGGTTTAGGATTTAGGGTTTAGGGTTTAGGGTTTAGGGTTTAGAGTTTAGGGTCTAGACTTTAAGGTTTGGGTTTTAGGGTTTAACATTTAGAGTTTAGGGTTTAATGTTTAGGGTTTAGGGTTTAGGGTTTGGAGTTGTAGTTTTAAGGGTTATGGTAAAGGATTTATTTGTTTAGGGTTTAGCATTTAGGTTTTGGGATTTAGGTCTTGCAGTTTAGGGTGTATGGTTTAGGATTTATGATTTTGGGTTTAGGGTTTAGGGTTTAGGATTTACAGTTTAGGGTTTAAAGTTTGGATTTAGGGTTTAGGGTTTAGGGTTTAGGATTTACGATTGAGGATTTAAAGTTTGGATTTAGACTTTAGGGTTTAGGATATAGCATTGAGAGTTTTGTATTTATATTTTATGGTTTAATATATAGAGTTTAGGATTTAGGATATAGTATTTAGGGTTTAGGGTTTAGGGTGTAGGGTGTAGGGTTTTGCGATTTAGGGTTTAGGGTGTAGGGTGTAGGGTTTTGCCGTTTAGGGTTTAGAGTTTATGGTATAGGGTTTACGATTTAGGGTTTTGAGTTTTGATTTAGAGTTAAGGATTTAGGGTTTAGGATTTGTGTTTGGGGTTAAGGTTTAGGGTTTAGTATTTAGGGTTTAGGGTTTGGGTGTAGGGTTTATGGTTTAGGGTTTAGGATTTAGGGTTTACGTTAAAGGGTTTAGGGTTTTGTTAGGTTTTAATGTTTAGGGCTTTTGGTTTAGGGTTTAGGGTTTAGGGTTTAGAGCTTAGGGTTTACGCTTTAGAGGTTTGAGTTGTAGGTATTCGGTTTAGGGTTTGGGTTATAGGGTTTACTATTTAGGGCTTTGAGTTTAGGGTTGTGGCTTTAGGGTTTAGGGTTTGAAGTTTAGGGTTTAGGGTTTAGGGTTTAGTATTTAGTGTTTAGGGTATAGAGGTTAGGATTGAGGATTTGAGGTTTGGGGTTTAGAGTTTTGATTTAGGGTTTATGGTTTAGGGTTTAGAGATTTGGGTTTAGAGTTTATCGTTTGGGGTTTTGGGTTTATAGTTTAGTGTTTAGGGTTTAGGGTTTAGGGTTTAGGGTTTAGTGGTTCGAGTTGTAGGCTTTGGGTTTAGGGTTGAGGGTATAGGGTTTATGATTTAGGGATTTGAGTTTCGGATTATGGCTTTAGGTCTTAGAGTTTGAAGTTTAGGGTTTAGTGTTTAGTGTTTAGGTTATTGAGTTTAGGGTATAGGGTTTAGGGTTTAGGGTTTAAGGTTTAGGTTTTAGAGTTTTGATTTACTGTTTGGGGTTCAGGGTTTGGAGATTTAGGTTTAGGGTTTATGGTTTAGGGTTTAGGGTTTAGTATTTTGTGTTTAGGGTTTAGAGTTTAGGATTTGGGGTTTAGGGTTTATAGTACTGATTTGAGGTTTAGGATTAGGAGTATAGTTTTGGGTTTAGGGTTTATCGTTTAGGCTATTGGGTTTATGGTTTACGGTTTCGGGTTGAGGGTTTAGTATTTTATGTTTAGGGTTTAGAGTTTAGTATTTGGGGATTAGGGTTTGAGGTTTAGGGTATAGAGTTAAGGATTTAGGGTTTAGGATTAGGGTTAGGGTTTAGGGTTTAGGGTTTAGGGTTTAGGTTTTAAGGTTTAAGGTTTAAGGTTTAGGGTTTAGGGTTTAGTATTTAGTGTGTAGGGTATAGAGTTTAAGATTTAGGGTTTAAGGTTTAAGGTTTAGGGTTTAGAGTTTTGATTTACGATTTAGGGTTTAGGGTTTATCATTTAGGGTTTTGGGTTTAGGGTTTAGAGTTTAGGGTTTAGGGTTTAGGGTTTTGTGTTTAGGGTTTAGAAATTAGGATTTGGGGTTTAGGGTTTAGAGTACTTATTTAAGTTTTAGGATTAGGAATATAGTTTAGGGTTTAGTGTGGGTTTAGGGTTTAGGGATTAGAGTTTTGGGTTTAGGGTATTTCTTTTAAGGTTTTGGGTTTATGGTTTAGGGTTTAGGGTTAATGGTTTAGTATTTTATGCTCAGGATTTATAGTTTAGGATTTGGGGATTAGGGTTTGAGGTTTTGTGTTTAGAGTTAAGGATTTAGGGTTTAGGATTATGGTTAGAGTTTAGGGTTTAGGTTTTAGGGTTTAGGGTTTAGGTTTAGTGTTTAGGGTTTAGGATTTAGGGTCTAGGCTTTAAGGTTTTTGTTTTAGGGTTTAGCATTTAGGGTTTAGGTTCTATAGTTTAAGGTTTAAGTTTTAGGGTTTAGCATTTAGAGGTTAGGGTTTAATGTTTAGGGTTTTGGGTTTAGGGTTTGGAGTTGTAGCTTTAAGGTTTATGGTTAAGGGTTTATGGTTTAGGGTTTATCATTTAGGTTATGGGTGTAAGGGTTTAGAGTTTAGGGCTGTTGGTTTAGGATTTTGGGTTTAGGGTTTTGGACTTAAGATTGACGATTTAGGGTTTAAAGTTTGGATTTAGGGTTTGGAGTTGTAGGTTGAAGTTTTAGGGTTTAGGGTTTAGGGTTTAAGTATTAAGTTTTAGGGATTAGGGTTTTGGGTTTAGGTTTTAGGGTTTAGGATATAGGGTTTAGGGTTTAGGGTGTAAGGTTTAGGGTGTAGGATTAAGGGTTTAGAGTTTAGGGTTTATGGTTAAGGGTTTTTGGTTTAGGGTTTAGGTATTAGGTTTTAGGGTAAGGGTTTTTGGTTTAGTGTTCAGTGTTTAGGGGTTAGAGTTTGTTGTTTATGGCTTAGGGTTTAGGGTGGGTTTAGGGTTTAAGGATTGGAGTTTTGGGTTTAGGGTTTATCGTTTAGGGTTTTGGGTTTATCGTGTAGGGTTTAGGGTTGAGGGTTTAGTATTTTATGTTCAGGGTTAAGAGTTTAGTATTTGGGGATTAGGGTTTGAGGTTTAGGGTTTAGAGTTAAGGATTTAGGGTTGAGGATTAGGGTTAGGGTTTAGGATATAGGGTTAGGTTGTAGGGTTTATGTTTTAGGGTTTAGGGTTTAATATTTAGTGTTTAGGGTATAGGGTTTAGGATTTAGGGTTTAGGGTTTAGGGTTTAGGTTTTAGTATTTTGTGTTTAGGGTTTAGAGTTTAGGATTTGGGGTTTAGGGTTTAGAGTATTGATTTAGGGTTTAGGATTAGGTATATAGTTTAGGGTTTAGGGTTTAGGGTTTAGGGATTAAAGTTTTGGATTTAGGGTTCAGGGTTTAGTATTTTGTGTATAGGGTTTAGAATTTAGGATTTGGTATTTTAGCATTTGAGGTTTAGTGTTTAGAGTTTTGATTTAGGGTTATAGGTTTAGGGTTTAGGATTAGGGTTAGGGTTTAGGGTTTAGGGTTTAGGGTTTAGGTTTAGTGTTTAGGGTTTAGGTTAGGGTTACAGTTTAGGGTTTAGGGTTTAAGGTCTAGACTTTAAGGTTTAGGTTTTAGGGTTTAGGGTTTAGGGTTTAGCATTTAGAGTTTAGGGTTTAATGTTTAGGGTTGAGGGTTTTGGGTTTGCAGTTGTAGGTTTAAGGTTTCTGGTTAAGGATTTATGGTTTAGGGTTTAGCGTTTAGGTGTTGGTACATTTAGTTGGAGTTTAGTGTTTATGGTTTAGGATTTTGGGTTTACGTTTTAGGGTTTAGGGTTTAGAGTTTATGGTTCATGGTTTAGGGTTTAGGGTTTAGAGTTTAGGATTTAGAGTTTGTGGTTTAGCGTTTAGTGTTGTGGGTTGTGGGTTCAGTATTTTATGTTTATGGTTTAGAGTTTAGGATTTGGGATTTAGGGTTTGAGGTTTAGGGTTTAGAGTTTTGATTTAGAGTTAAGGATTTAGGGTTTAGGATTAGTGTTAGGGTTTAAGGTTTAGGGTTTAGAGTTTAGGGTTTAGGGTTTAGGGTTTAGGGTTTAGGTATAGGGTTTAGGTTTTAGGTGTAGTGTTTATGGTTTAGGGTGTAGGGTTTAGGGTTTAGGATTTAGGGTTTATGGTTAAGGGTTTAGGGTTTAGGTGTTAGATTTTAAGGTTTAGGGTTTTTGGCTTAGGGTATAGGGTTTAGGGTTTGGAGTTTAGGGTTTACGCTTTAGGGGTTCGAGTTGTAGGTATTGGGTTTAGGGTTTAGGTTATAGGGTTTACTATTTAGGGCTTTGAGTTTAGGATTATGGCTTTAGGGTTTAGTGTTTGAAGTTTAGGGTTTAGGGTTTAGGGTTTAGTATTTAGTGTTTAGGGTATAGAGTTTAGGATTGAGGGTTTAAGGTTTAGGGTTTAGAGTTTTGATTTAGGGTTTAGGGTTTAGGGTTTAGAGATTTGGGTTTAGAGTTTATCGTTTGGATTTTGGGTTTATGGTTTAGCGTTTAGGGTTTAGGGTTTAGAGTTTAGGGTTTAGTGTTTAGGGGTTCGAGTTGTAGGTTTTGGGTTTAGGGTTTTGGGTATAGGGTTTATGATTTAGGGATTTGAGTTTCGGATTATGGCTTTAGGTCTTAGAGTTTGAAGTTTAGGGTTTAGTGTTTAGTGTTTAGGTTATAGATTTTAGGATATAGGGTTTAGGGGATAAGGTTTAGGTTTTAGAGTTTTGATTTACTGTTTGGGGTTTAGAGTTTGGAGATTTAGGTTTAGGGTTTATGGTTTAGGGTTTAGGGTTTAGTATTTTGTGTTTAGGGTTTAGAGTTTAGGATTTGGGGTTTAGTGTTTATAGTACTGATTTGAGGTTTAGGATTAGGAATATAGTTTTGGGTTTAGGGTTTATCATTTAGGCTATTGGGTTTATGGTTTATGGTTTCGGGTTGAGGGTTTAGTATTTTATATTTAGGGTTTAGAGTTTAGTATTTGGGGATTAGGGTTTGAGGTTTAGAGTTTAGAGTTATGGATTTAGGGGGGTTAAGGTTCAGGGTTTAGGGTTTAGGGTTTAGGGTTTAGGTTTTAGGGTTTAAGGTTTAGGGTTTAGGGTTTAGTATTTAGTGTGCAGGGTATAGAGTTTAAGATTTAGGGTTTAAGGTTTAAGGTTTAGGGTTTAGAATTTAGATTTAGGGTTTAGGGTTTATCATTTAGGGTTTTGGGTTTAGGGTTAAGGGTTTAAGGTTTAGGGTTTAGGGTTTAGTATTAAGGGTTTAGGTTTTAGTATTTTGTGTTTGGGGTTTAGTGTTTAGGATTTGCGGTTTAGGGTTTAAGGTTGAGGGTTTAGAGTTTTGATTTAGGGTTTAGGATTAGGAATATAGTGTAGGGTTTGAGGATTATTGTTTTGGATTTAGTGTTTATCATTTAGGGTTTTGGGTTTAGGGTTTAGGGCTCATGGTTTAGTATTTTATGTTTAGGGTTTAGAGTTTAGGATTTGGTATTTTAGCGTTTGAGGTTTAGGGTTTAGAGTTTTGATTGAGGGTTAAGGATTTAGGGTTTATGATTAGGGTTAGGGTTTAGGGTTTAGCATTTAGGGTTTAGGGTTTAGGGTTCAGGGTTTAGCGTTTAGGGTTTAGGGTTCAGGGTCTAGACTTTAAGGTTTAGGTTTCAGGGTTTAGGGTTTATGGTTTAAGGTTTAGGGTTCAAGGTTTAGGTTTAGGGTTTAGGGTTTAGGGTTTAGACTTTAAGGTTTAGGATTTAGGGATTAGGGTTTAGGGTTTAGCATTTAGAATTTAGGGTTTAATGTTTAGGGTTTAGGGTCTAGACTTTAATGTTTAGGTTTTAGGGTTTAGGGTTTACGGTTTATCATTTACAGTTTAGGGTTTAATGTTTAGTATTTAGGGTTTTGGGTTTAGTATTTTGTGTTTAGGGTTTAGAGTTTCGGATTTGGTATTTTAGCATTTGAGGTTTAGGGATTAGAGTTTTGATTTAGGGTTAAGGATTTATTATTTAGGATTAGGGGTTGGGGTTTACGGTCTAGACTTTAAGGTTTAGGTTTTAGGGTTTAGGGTTTAGGGTTTAGCATTTAGTGTTTTGGGTTTAATGTTTAGGGTTTGGAGTCAGATGTTTAAGGTTTATGGTTAAGGGTTTATGGTTTAGGGTTTAGCGTTTAGGTTTTGGGTGTTAGGGTTTAGTGTTTAGGGTTTAAGGTTTGGAGTTGTAGGTTGAAGGTTTAGGGTTTAAGTATTAAGTTTTAAGGTTTAGGGTTTTGGGTTTTGTTTTTTGGGTTTAGGATATAGGGTTTATGGTTTAGGGTGTAGGGTTTAGGGCGTAGAATTAAGGGTTTAGATTTTAGGGTTTATGGTTAAGGGTTTAGGGTTTAGGGTTTAGGTATTAGGTTTTAGGTTAGGGGCTTTTGGTAAACTGTTTAGGGTTTAGTTTTTTTAGTTATGGATTTAGGGTTTAGGGCTTTGGGTTTATGGTTTACAGTTTGGTGTTTCGGGTTAAGAGTTTGTGGTTTAGGTTTAGGCTTTAGGGTTATCGTTTAGTGTTTAGAGTTTATGGTTTAAAGTTTAGGGTTTAGGGTTTAGGGGTTTGAGTTGTTAGTTTTGGGTTTACAGTTTAGGGTATAGGGTGTACGATTTAGGGTTTTGAGTTTAGTATTTAGTGTTTATGGTTTAGAGTTTAGGATTTAGGGTTTAGGGTTTGAGGTTGAGGGTTTAGAGTTTATATAGTTAAGGATTTAAGTTTTAGGATTAGTGTTAGGGTTTAAGATTTAGGGTTTAGGGTTGAACGTTTAGGGTTAAGGGTTTAGGTGTAGGGTTTAGGGTTTAGGGTGTAGGGTTTAGGGTTTAGGGTTTAGGGCTTGTGGTTTAGGGTTTAGGGTTTAGTATATTGTGCTTAGGGTTTAGAGTTTAGGATTTGGTGCTTTAGCGTTTGAGTTTTAGGGTTTAGAGTTTTGATATAGGGTTAAGGATTTAGGGTTTAGGATTAGGGTTAGGGTTAAGGGTTTAGGGTTTAGGTTTAAGGTTTAGGGTTTAGGGTTTAGGGTTTAGGGTCTAGACTTTAAGATCTAGGTTTTAGCGTTTAGGGTTTAGGGTTTAGCATTTAGAGTTTGGGGTTTAATGTTTAGGGTTTAGGATTTAGTATTTTGTGTTTAGGGTTTAGAGTATAGGATTTGTTATTTTAGCATTTGAGGTTTAGGGTTTAGAGTTTTGATTTAGGGTTAAGGATTTTAGTATTTAGGATTAGGGTTTAGGGTTTAGGGTTTAGGGTTTAAGGTTTAGAGTTTAGGATTTGGTATTTTAGCATTTGAGGTTTAGGGTTTAGAGTTTTGATTTAGGTTTAAGGATTTAGTGTTTAGGATTAGGGTTTGGGTTTAGGGTTTAGGGTTTAGGGTTTATGGTTTATGGTCTAGACTTTTAGGTTTAGGTTTCAGGGTTTCGGGTTTAGGGTATTGCATTTAGAGTGTTGGGTTTAATGTTTTGGGTTTAATGTTTTGGGTTTAGGGTTTAGGGTTTGGAGTTGTAGGTTAAAGGTTTATGGTTAAGGGTTTATTGTTTAGGGTTTAGCGTTTAGGTTTTAGGTGTTAGGGTTTAGAGTTTAGTGTTTATGGTTTAGGATTTTTAGTTTAGGGTTTAGGGTTTAGGATTTGCAGTTTAGATTTTAAAGTATGGATTTAGAGTTTGGAGTTGTAGGTTGCAGGTTTAGGGTTTAGGGTTTAGAGTGTATGGTTTAGGGTTTATGATATAGGGTTTAGGGTTTAGTATTTAGTGTTTAGGGTTTAGAGTTTATGATTTGGTGTTTTAGCGTTTGTTGTTTAGGGTTTAGAGTTTTGATATGGGGTTAAGGATTTAGGTTTTAGGATTAAGGTTAGGGTTTAGGGTTTAAGGTTTAGGGTTTAGGGTTTTGGGTTCAGGGTTTAGGTTTAGGGTTTATGGTTTAGGGTTTAGGGTCTAGACATGAAGGTTTAGATTTTAGAGTTTAGCGTTTAGGGTTTAGCATTTAGTGTTTAGCATCTAATGTTTAGGGTTCAGGGTTTAGTATTTTGTGTTTAGGGTTTAGAGTTTGGAATTTGGTATTTTAGCATTTGAGATTTAGGGTTTAGAGTTTTGATTTAGGGTTAAGGATTTAGTGTTTAGGATTAGGGTTTGGGTTTAGGGTTTAGGGTTTTGGGTTTAGGGTTTAAGGTTTAGGGTTCAGGGTTTAGGTTCAGGGTTTAGGTTTAGGGTTTAGGATTTAGGATCTAGGGTTTAGGGTTTAGGGTTTAGGGTTCAGGGTTTAGGTTTAGGTTTTAGGGTTTAGGGTTTAGACTTTAAGGTTTTGGTTTTAGGGTTTAGGGTTTAGCTTTTAGAGTTTAGGGTTTAATGTCTAGTGTTTAGGGTTTAGACTTTAAAGTTTAGGTTTTAGGGTTTAGGGTTTAGGATTTAGCATTTAGAGTTTAGGGTTTAATGTTTAGGGTTTAGGCTTTTGGGTTTAGTATTTTGTGTTTAGTGTTTAGGGTTTTGGGTTTAGTATTTTGTGTTTAGGGTTTAGAGTTTCGGATTTGATATTTTAGCATTTGAGGTTTAGAGATTAGAGTCTTAATTTAGGGTTAAGGATTTATTATTTAGGATTAGGGGTTGGGGTTTACGGTCTAGACTTTAAGGTTTAGGTTTTAGGGTTTAGGGTTTAGGGTTTAGCATTTAGTGTTTTGGGTTTAATGTTTAGGGTTTGGAGTTGGATGTTTAAGGTTTATGGTTAAGGGTTTATGTTTTAGGGTTTAGCGTTTAGGTTTTGGGTGTTAGGGTTTAGTGTTTGGAGTTGTAGGTTGAAGGTTTAGGGTTTAAGTATTAAGTTTTAAGGTTTAGGGTTTTGGGTTTTGTTTTTTGGGTTTAGGATATAGGGTTTATGGTTTAGGGTGTAGGGTTTAGGGCGTAGAATTAAGGGTTTAGATTTTAGGGTTTATGGTTAAGGGTTTAGGGTTTAGGGTTTAGGTATTAGGTTTTAGGTTAGGGGCTTTTGGTAAACTGTTTAGGGTTTAGCTTTTTTAGTTATGGATTTAGGGTTTAGGGCTTAGGGTTTATGGTTTATAGTTTGGTGTTTAGGGTTAAGAGTTTGTGGTTTAGGTTTAGGCTTTAGGGTTATCGTTTAGTGTTTAGAGTTTATGGTTTAAAGTTTAGGGTTTAGGGTTTAGGCGTTTGAGTTGTTAGTTTTGGGTTTACAGTTTAGGGTATAGGGTTTACGATTTAGGGTTCTGAGTTTAGTATTTAGTGTTTATGGTTTAGAGTTTAGGATTTGGGGTTTAGGGTTTGAGGTTGAGGGTTTAGAGTTTATATAGTTAAGGATTTAAGGTTTAGGATTAGTGTTAGGGTTTAAGATTTAGGGTTTAGGGTTTAATGTTTAGGGTTAAGGGTTTAGGTGTAGGGTTTAGGGTTTAGGGTGTAGGGTTTAGGGTTTATGGTTTGGGGTTTGTGGTTTAGGGTTTAGGGTTTAGTATATTGTGCTTAGGGTTTAGAGTTTAGAATTTGGTGCTTTAGCGTTTGAGGTTTAGGGTTTAGAGTTTTGATATAGGGTTAAGGATTTAGGGTTTAGGATTAGGGTTAGGGTTAAGGGTTTAGGGTTTAGGGTTTAGGTTTTCGGGCTTAGGTTTAAGGTCTAGGGTTTAGGGTTTAGGGTTTAGGGTCTAGACTTTAAGATTTAGGTTTTAGTGTTTAGGGTTTAGGGTTTAGCATTTAGAGTTTGGGGTTTAATGTTTAGGGTTTAGGATTTAGTATTTTGTGTTTAGGGTTTAGAGTATAGGATTTGTTATTTTAGCATTTGAGGTTTAGGGTTTAGAGTTTTGATATAGGGTTAAGGATTTAGGGTTTAGGATTAGGGTTAGGGTTAAGGGTTTAGGGTATAGGGTTTAAGATCTAGACTTTAAGGTTTAGGTTTTAGGGTTTAGGATTTACAGTTTAGGGTTTAAAGTTTGGATTTAGGGTTTAGGGTTTAGGGTTTAGGATTTACGATTGAGGATTTAAAGTTTGAATTTAGGCTTTAGGGTTTAGGATATAGCATTGAGAGTTTTGTATTTATATTTTATGGTTTAATATATAGAGTTTAGGATTTAGGATATAGTATTTAGGGTTTAGGGTTAAGGGTGTTGGGTGTAGGGTTTTGCGATTTAGGGTTTAGAGCTTAGGGTTTATGCTTTAGGGGTTTGAGTTGTAGGTATTGGGTTTAGGGTTTAGGTTATAGGGTTTACTATTTAGGGCTTTGAGTTTAGGGTTGTGGCTTTAGGGTTTAGGGTTTGAAGTTTAGGGTTTAGGGTTTAGGGTTTAATATTTAGTGTTTAGGGTATAGAGGTTATGATTAAAGGTTTAAGGTTTGGGGTTTAGAGTTTTGATTTAGGGTTTAGGGTTTAGGGTTTAGAGATTTGGGTTTAGAGTTTATCGTTTGGGGTTTTGGGTTTATGGTTCAGTGTTTAGGGTTTAGGGTTTAGGGTTTAGGGTTTAGGGGTTCGAGTTGTAGGTTTTGGGTTTAGGGTTTAGGGTATACGGTTTATGATTTAGGGATTTGAGTGTCGGATTATGGCTTTAGGTCTTAGAGTTTGAAGTTTAGGGTTTAGTGTTTAGTGTTTAGGTTATAGAGTTTAGGATATAGGCTTTAGGGTTTAAGGTTTAGGTTTTAGATTTTTGATTTATTGTTTGGGGTTTAGGGTTTGGAGATTTAGGTTTAGGGTTTAGGGTTTGGAGATTTAGGTTTAGGGTTTTGAGTTTAGGATTTGGGGTTTAGGGTTTATAGTACTCATTTGGGGTTTAGGACTAGGAATATAGTTTTGGGTTTTGGGTTTATCGTTTAGGCTTTTGGGTTTATGGTTTACGATTTCGGGTTGAGGGTTTAGTATTTTATGGTTAGGGTTTAGAGTTTAGTATTTGGGGATTAGGGTTTGAGGTTTAGGGTTTAGAGTTAAGGATTTAGGGTTTAGGATTAGGGTTAGGGTTTAGGTTTTAGGGTTTAAGGTTTAGGGTTTAGGGTTTAGTATTTAGTGTTTAGGGTATAGAGTTTAGGATTTAGGGTTTAGGTTTTAAGGTTTTGATTTATGGTTTAGGGTTTAGGGTTTATCATTTAGGGTTTTGGGTTTAGGGTTTAGGGTTTAAGATTTCGGGTTTAGGGTTTTGTGTTTTGTGTTTAGGGTTTAGAGATTAGGATTTGGGGTTTAGGGTTTAAGGTACTTATTTAAGTTTTAGGATTAGGAATATAGTTTAGGGTTTAGGGTGGGTTTAGGGTTTAGGGATTAGAGTTTTGGGTTTAGGGTATTTCTTTTAAGGTTTTGGGTTTATGGTTTAGGGTTTAGGGTTAATGGTTTAGTATTTTATGCTCAGGATTTATAGTTTAGGATTTGGGGATTAGGGTTTGAGGTTTTGTGTTTAGAGTTAAGGATTTAGGGTTTAGGATTATGGTTAGAGTTTAGGGTTTAGGTTTTAGGGTTTAGGGTTTAGGTTTAGTGTTTAGGGTTTAGGATTTAGGGTCTAGGCTTTAAGATTATGTTTTAGGGTTTAGCGTTTAGGGTTTAGGGTCTACAGTTTAAGGTTTAAGTTTTAGGGTTTAGCATTTAGAGTTTAGGGTTTAATGTTTATGGTTTTGGGTTTAGGGTTTGGAGTAGTAGCTTTAAGGTTTATGGTTTAGGGTTTATCATTTAGGTTATGGGTGTAAGGGTTTAGAGTTTAGGGCTGTTGGTTTTGGATTTTGGGTTTAGGTTTTAGGATTTAGGATTGACGATTTAGGGTTTAAAGTTTGGATTTAGGGTTTGGAGTTGTAGGTTGAAGTTTTAGGGTTTAGGGTTTCACTGCTTTTATTAAGTTTTAGGGATTAGGGTTTTGGTTTTAGGTTTTTAGGATATAGGGTTTAGGGTTTAGGGTGTAAGTTTTGGTGTAGGATTAAGGTTAGAGTTTAGGGTTAGGTTTTTGTTTAGGGTTTAGGTATTAGTTTTAGGGTAAGTTTTGGTTTAGTGAGGTTTTTTAGGGGTTAGAGTTTGTTGTATATGGCTTAGGGTGTAGGGTGGGATTAGGGTTTAAGGATTGGAGTTTTGGGTTTAGGGTTTATCGTTTAGGGTTTTGGGTTTATCATGTAGGGTTTAGGGTTGAGGGTTTAGTATTTTATGTTCAGGGTTAAGAGTTTAGTATTTGGGGATTAGGGTTTGAGGTTTAGGGTTTAGAGTTAAGGATTTAGGGTTGAGGATTAGGGTTAGGATTTAGGATATAGGGTTAGGTTGTAGGGTTTATGTTTTAGGGTTTAGGGTTTAATATTTTGTGTTTAGGGTATAGGGTATAGGATTTAGGGTTTAGGGTTTAGGGTATAGGTTTTAGTATTTTGTGTTTAGGGTTTAGAGTTTAGGATTTGGGGTTTAGGGTTTAGAGTATTGATTCAGGGTTTAGGATTAGGTATATAGTTTAGGGTTTAGGTTTTAGGGTTTAGGGATTAAAGTTTTGGATTTAGGGTTCAGGGTTTAGTATTTTGTGTATAGGGTTTAGAATTTAGGATTTGGTATTTTAGCATTTGAGGTTTAGTGTTTAGAGTTTTGATTTAGGGTTAAAGGTTTAGGGTTTAGGATTAGGGTTAGGGTTTAGGGTTTAGGGTTTAGGGTTTAGGTTTAGTGTTTAGGGTTTAGGTTAGGGTTTACGGTTTAGGGTTTAGGGTTTAAGATCTAGACTTTAAGGTTTAGGTTTTAGGGTTTAGGGTTTAGGATTTAGCATTTAGAGTTTAGGGTTTATTGTTTAGGGTTGAGGGTTTTGGGTTTGGAGTTGTAGGTTTAAGGTTTATGGTTAAGGATTTATGGATTAGGGTTTAGCGTTTAGGTGTTGGCTGTTAGAGTTTGGAGTTTAGTGTTTATGGTTTAGGATTTTGGGTTTACGTTTTAGGGTTTAGGGTTTAGAGTTTATGGTTCATGGTTTAGGGTTTAGGGTTTAGAGTTTAGGGTTTAGAGTTTGTGGTTTAGCGTTTAGTGTTGTGGGTTGTGGGTTCAGTATTTTATGTTTATGGTTTAGAGTTTAGGATTTGGGGTTTAGGGTTTGAGGTTTAGGGTTTAGGGTTTTGATTTAGAGTTAAGGATTTAGGGTTTAGGATTAGTGTTAGGGTTTAAGGTTTAGGGTTTAGAGTTTAGGGTTTAGGGTTTAGGGTTTAGGTGTAGGTTTTAGGGTATAGGTGTAGGGTTTATGGTTTAGGGTGTAGGGTTTTAGGTTTAGGATTTAGGGTTTATGGTTATGGGTTTAGGGTTTAGGTGTTATGTTTTAAGGTTTAGGGTTTCTGGTTTAGTGTTTAGGGTTTATGGTTAAGAGTTTAGGGTTTACGCTTTAGGGGTTCGAGTTATAGGTATTGGGTTTAGGGTTTAGGGTATAGGGTTTACTATTTAGGGCTTTGAGTTTAGGGTTATGTCTTTAGGGTTTAGTGTTTGAAGTTTAGGGTTTAGGGTTTAGGGTTTAGTATTTAGTGTTTAGGGTATAGAGTTTAGGATTGAGGGTTTAAGGTTTAGGGTTTAGAGTTTTGATTTAGGGTTTAGGGTTTAGGGTTTAGAGATTTGGGTTTAGAGTTTATCGTTTGGGAATTTGGGTTTATGGTTTAGGGTTTAGGGTTTAGGGTTTAGAGTTTAGGGTTTAGTGTTTAGGGGTTCGAGTTGTAGGTTTTGGGTTTAGGGTTTTGGGTATAGGGTTTATGATTTAGGGATTTGAGTTTCGGATTATGGCTTTAGGTCTTAGAGTTTGAAGTTTAGGGTTTAGTGTTTAGTGTTTAGGTTATAGATTTTAGGATATAGGGTTTAGGGTTTAAGGTTTAGGTTTTAGAGTTTTGATTTACTGTTTGGGGTTTAGGGTTTGGAGATTTAGGTTTAGGGTTTATGGTTTAGGGTTTAGGGTTTAGTATTTTGTGTTTAGGGTTTAGAGTTTAGGATTTGCGGTTTAGGGTTTATAGTACTAATTTGAGGTTTAGGATTAGGAATATAGTTTTGGGTTTAGGTTTTATCGTTTAGGCTATTGGGTTTATGGTTTACGGTTTCGGGATGAGGGTTTAGTATTTAGTGTTTAGGGTATAGATGTTAGGATTGAGGGTTTAAGGTTTGGGGTTTAGAGTTTTGATTTAGGGTTTAGGGTTTAGGGTTTAGAGATTTGGGTTTAGAGTTTATCGTTTGGGGTTTTGGGTTTATGGTTCAGTGTTTAGGGTTTAGGGTTTAGGATTTAGGGTTTAGGGGTTTGAGTTGTAGGCTTTGGGTTTAGGGTTGAGGGTATAGGGTTTATGATTTAGGGATTTGAGTTTCGGATTATGGCTTTAGGTCTTAGAGTTTGAAGTTTAGGGTTTAGTGTTTAGTGTTTAGGTTATAGAGTTTAGGGTATAGGGTTTAGGGTTTAGGGTTTAAGATTTAGGTTTTAGAGTTTTGATTTACTGTTTGGGGTTTAGGGTTTGGAGATTTAGGTTTAGGGTTTATGGTTTAGGGTTTAGTATTTTGTGTTTAGGGTTTAGAGTTTAGGATTTGGGGTTTAGGGTTTATAGTACTGATTTGAGGTTTAGGATTAGTAATATAGTTTTGGGTTTAGGGTTTATCGTTTAGGCTATTGGGTTAATGGTTTACGGTTTTGGGTTGAGGGTTTAGTATTTTATGTTTAGGGTTTAGAGTTTAGTATTTGGGGATTAGGGTTTGAGGTTTAGGGTTTAGAGTTAAGGATTTAGGGTTTAGGATTAGGGTTAGGGTTTAGGTTTTAGGGTTTAGGTTTTAGGGTTTAAGGTTTAGGGTTTAGGGTTTAGTATTTAGTGTGTAGGGTATAGAGTTTAAGATTTAGGGTTTAAGGTTTAAGGTTTAGGGTTTAGAGTTTTGATTTACGATTTAGGGTTTAGGGTTTATCATTTAGGGTTTTGGGTTTAGGGTTTAGGGTTTAAGATTTAGGGTTTAGGGTTTTGTGTTTTGTGTTTAGGGTTTAGAGATTAGGATTTGGGGTTTAGGGTTTAAGGTTTAGGGTTTAGAGTACTTATTTAAGTTTTAGGATTAGGAATATAGTTTAGGGTTTAGGGTGGGTTTAGGGTTTAGGGATTAGAGTTTTGGGTTTAGGGTATTTCTTTTAAGGTTTTGGGTTTATGGTTTAGGGTTTAGGGTTAATGGTTTAGTATTTTATGCTCAGGATTTATAATTTAGGATTTGGGGATTAGGGTTTGAGGTTTTGTGTTTAGAGTTAAGGATTTAGGGTTTAGGATTATGGTTAGAGTTTAGGGTTTAGGTTTTAGGGTTTAGGGTTTAGGTTTAGTGTTTAGGGTTTAGGATTTAGGGTCTAGGCTTTAAGGTTTTTGTTTTAGGGTTTAGTGTTTAGGGTTTAGGTTCTATAGTTTAAGGTTTACAAAATTGGTCTATCCCTAAAGAGCCATTTGAAAAGATTTACCAGTTAGGTAATTTTTCCATGTTTAAAAAATATAATATTAAAACTTGTGAGTCAACTATTAAATTATTGTTATCTGCTGATATTGATAGATATAGGAAGGAATTTAAATTTCTTCATATTGGACTTGTGCAAGTTGTTGTTAAACCTCTTTTCCGTAAAGACTTGAATATTCCTATTTGTCTGCTTCTTAGAGATGATAAACTACTTAATTTTGATGATTCTCTGTTAGGAGTATTAGAAAGTAATCTAGCTTATGGACCAGTTTACTTTAACTGTTATCCTAATTTTACTGTAGATATTCATGATCCTAATATTATTGATACTTTGACACTTAATGTCAAAACTAAGAACATGAATAGTAAAATAGATACCAGAGAAATTGCTGTAATATATCGGGTATATTACAAGCTTATGAAAACCACAATAGCCCCAAAGGCTATTGCTTCTAGTGTTAAAGGAGTCACTATGCTTATGGAAGCTAACCAAGAGCATAGTACTACTTTTGTCCCTAGACTTCTTAAGTGGACTGATATTTTAGCTGATGAAGAATGGAAATTTGATTCTATTACGAATCCTTTACCCCTTCAACCTGAGACTTCGCAGTTAGATAGGGTTATCCAATTCCCTGACGGATCTATTAACCTTAAGTTTTTAAGATCCAGTTCTTTTAGCCAGGCGTCTTCAAGTAGAAGAATGTCTTCGGCAAGACCCTCTTCTTTTCAACCCCAGGAGGAGGATGAAGATAGTAGTATTAGCCAGCCTGACCATAGAAAATTTCATGGAGTAGATTTCTCCCAGACCGTTCCTAAGGTTTACTATGAAGAAGAGAGTCTGGGAAGTCCTACTGCTAGTGATATGAAACCTGTTCATCAAAGAAAAGATTCCGTTGGAGTACTTACTTCTGATGAGGAAGACTTTGTCCCTAGTAAAAAGAAGATGCCAGACAAGATTAAAGAAGATGCTTTCTCCAACCAATAAGAGAAAAGCACATATTCTCCAATCACCCTCCAGAAGTCTATATAAGACTCATTTGTAAAAGAAGAAGGCATCAGAAATTTCACACTAGAATTTTCTTTTAAGCCTTGGATATTTGGTTGTAATGTTTTCGTCTTTCGTTTGGATGTTTGCTTCCGTTTCCGTTGCAGTTTGAATAAAAGAAGTGAGTTCTTGTATAACTTTTTCTCTTATTATATTTCCGCGTTTAACTATAATTACTATTAATTGCTACGATCGTTTGAATGGTATCAAAGCCATGGAAGTGAGTTCTTGTATAACTTTCTCTCTTATTATATTTCCGCGTTTAAGTATAATTACTATTAATTGCTACGATCGTTTAGAATTTAGGGTTTAATGTTTAGGGTTTAGGGTCTAGACTTTAATGTTTAGGTTTTAGGGTTTACGGTTTACGGTTTATCATTTATAGTTTATGGTTTAATTTTTAGTGTTTAGGGTTTTGGGTTTAGTATTTTGTGTTTAGGGTTTAGAGTTTCGTATTTGGTATTTTAGCATTTGAGGTTTAGGGATTAGAGTTTTGATTTAGGGTTAAGGATTTATTATTTAGGATTAGGGTCAGTTTACGGTCTAGACTTTATGGTTTAGTTTTTAGGTTTTTTGGTTTAGGGTTTAGCATTTAGTGTTTTGGGTTTAATGTTTAGGGTTTGGAGTTGGACGTTTAAGGTTTATGGTTAAGGGTTTATGGTTTAGGGTTTAGCGTTTAGGTTTTGGGTGTTAGGGTTTAGTGTTTAGGGTTTAAGGTTTGTTGTTGTAGGTTGAAGGTTTAAGGTTTAAATATTAAGTTTTAAGGTTTAGGGTTTTGGGTTTTGTTTTTTGGGTTTAGGATATAGGGTTTATGGTTTAGGGTGTTGGGTTTAGGGCGTAGAATTAAGGGTTTAGATTTTAGGGTTTATGGTTAAGGGTTTAGATTTTGGGGTTTAGGTATTAGGTTTTAGGTTAGGGGCTTTTGGTAAACTGTTTAGGGTTTAGGTTTTTTACTTATGGATTTAGGGTTTAGGGCTTAGGGTTTATGGTTTATAGTTTGGTGTTTAGGGTTAAGAGTTTGTGGTTTAGGTTTAGCCTTTAGGGTTATCGTTTAGTGTTTAGGGTTTATGGTTTAAAGTTTAGGTTTAGGTTTAGGGGTTTGAGTTGTTAGTTTTGGGTTTGATTTAGGGTATAGGGTTTACGATTTAGGTTTTGAGTTTAGTATTTAGTGTTTATGGTTTAGAGTTTAGGATTTGGGGTTTAGGTTTGAGGTTGAGGTTTAGAGTTTATATAGTTAAGGATTTAAGGTTTAGGATTAGTGTTAGGTTTAAGATTTAGGGTTTAGGGTTTAACATTTAGGGTTAAGGGTTTAGGTTTAGGGTTTAGGGTTTATGGTTTAGGGTTTGTGGTTTAGGGTTTAGGGTTTAGGGTTCAAGGTTTAGGTTTAGGGTTTAGGGTTTAGGGTTTAGACTTTAAGGTTTAGGATTTAGGGATTAGGGTTTAGGGTTTAGCATTTAGAATTTAGGGTTTAATGTTTAGGGTTTAGGGTCTAGACTTTAATGTTTAGGTTTTAGGGTTTACGGTTTACGGTTTATCATTTATAGTTTATGGTTTAATTTTTAGTGTTTAGGGTTTTGGGCCATGAACCGTAAACTCTAAACCCTAAACCCTAAAACGTAAACCCAAAATCCTAAACCATAAACACTAAACTCCAAACTCTAACAGCCAACACCTAAACGCTAAACCCTAAACCATAAATCCTTAACCACAAACCTTAAACCTACAACTCCAAACCCAAAACCCTAAACCCTAAACATTAAACCCTCAACTCTAAATGCTAAACCCTAAACCCTAAAACCTAAACCTTAAAGTCTAGACCTTAAACCCTAAACCCTAAACCCTAAACCTAAACCCTAAACACTAAACCTAAACCCTAAACCCTAACCCTAATCCTAAACACTAAATCTTTAACCCTAAATCAAAACTCTAAACCCTAAACCTCTAACGCAAAAATACCAAATCCTAAATTCTAAACCCTATACACAAAATACTAAACCCTGAACCCTAAATCCAAAACTTTAATCCCTAAACCCTAAAACCTAAACCCTAAAACCTAAACCCTAAACTATATACCTAATCCTAAACCCTAAATCAATACTCTAAACCCTAAACCCCAAATCCTAAACTCTAAACCCTAAACACAAAATACTAAAACCTATACCCTAAACCCTAAACCCTAAATCCTATACCCTATATCCTAAACACTAAATATTAAACCCTAAACCCTAAAACATAAACCCTACAACCTAACCCTATATCCTAAACCCTAACCCTAATCCTCAACCCTAAACCCTTAACTCTAAACCCTAAACCTCAAACCCTAATCCCCAAATACTAAACTCTTAACCCTGAACATAAAATACTAAACCCTCAACCCTAAACCCTACACGATAAACCCAAAACCCTAAACGATAAACCCTAAACCCAAAACTCCAATCCTTAAACCGTAAACCCACCCTAAATCCTAAGCCATAAACAACAAACTCTAAGCCCTAAACCCTGAACACTAAACCAAAACCCTTACCCTAAAACCAAATACCTAAACCCTAAACAAAAAACCCTTAACCATAAACCCTAAACTCTAAACCCTTAATCCTACACCCTAAACCCTACACCCTAAACCCTAAGCCCTATATCCTAATCCCTAAACACTAAACCCAAAACCCTAATCCCTAAAACTTAATACTTAAACCCTAAACCCTAAACCCTAAACCTTCAACCTACAAGTCCAAACCCTAAATCCAAACTTTAAACCCTAATTCGTAAATCCTAAACCCTAAACCCTAAACCCAAAATCCTAAACCAACAGCCCTAAACTCTAAACACTTACACCCATAACCTAAATGAAAAACCCTAAACCATAAACCCTTAACCATAAACCTTAAAGCTACAACTCCAATCCCTAAACCCAAAACCCTAAACAATAAACCCTAACCTCTAAATGCTAAATCCTAAAACTTAAACCTTTAACTATAGAACCTAAACCCTAAACGCTAAACCCTAAAACAAAAACCTTAAAGCCTATACCCTAAATCCTAAACCCTAAACACTAAACCTAAACCCTAAACCCTAAACTCTAACCATAATCCTAAACCCTAAATCCTTAACCCTAAACACAAAACCTCAAACCCTAATCCCCAAATCCTAAACTATAAATCCTGAGCATAAAATACTAAACCATTAACCCTAAACCCTAAACCATAAACCCAAAACCTAAAAAGAAAAACCCTAAACCCAAAACTCTAATCTAAACCCTAAACCACCCTAAACCCTAAACTATATTCCTAATCCTAAAACTTAAATAAGTACTCTAAACCTTAAACCCTAAACCCCAAATCCTAATCTCTAAACCCTAAACACAAAACACAAAACCCTAAACCCTAAATCTTAAACCCTAAACCCTAAACCCAAAACCCTAAATGATAAACCCTAAACCCTGAATCGTAAATCAAAACTCTAAACCCTAAACCTTAAACCTTAAACCCTAAACCTTAAACCCTAAAACCTAAACCCTAAAACCTAAACCCTAAACCTTAAACCCTAAACCCTAAACCTTAAACCCTAAAACCTAAACCCTAAACCCTAAACCCTAACCCCCTAAATCCTTAACTCGAAACTCTAAACCTCAAACCCTAATCCCCAAATACTAAACTCTAAACCCTAAACATAAAATACTAAACCCTCACCCCAAAACCGTAAACCATTAACCCAATAGCCTAAACGATAAACCCTAAACCCAAAACTATATTACTAATCCTAAACCTCAAATCAGTACTATAAACCCTAAACCCCAAATCCTAAACTCTAAACCCTAAACACAAAATACTAAACCCTAAACCCTAAACCATAAACCCTAAACCTAAATCTCCAAACCCTAAACCCCAAACAGTAAATCAAAACTCTAAAACCTAAATCTTAAACCCTAAACCCTAAACCCTATACCCTAAACTCTATAACCTAAACACTAAACACTAAACCCTAAACTTCAAACTCTAAGACCTAAAGCCATAATCCGAAACTCAAATCCCTAAATCATAAACCCTATACCCTCAACCCTAAACCCAAAGCCTACAACTCAAACCCCTAAACCCTAAATCCTAAACCCTAAACCCTAAACACTGAACCATAAACCCAAAACCCCAAACGATAAACTCTAAACCCAAATCTAAACTAAACATTAACCTTAACTCAAAACTCTAAACCCCAAACCTTAAACCCTCAATCCTAACCTCTATACCCTAAACACTAAATACTAAACCCTCAACCCGAAACCGTAAACCATAAACCCAATAGCCTAAACGATAAAACCTAAACCCAAAACTATATTCCTAATCCTAAACCTCAAATCAGTACTATAAACCAAAGCAAAATCCTAAATTCTAAAACCTAAACACAAAATACAAAACATAAACCCTAATCCCTAAACCTAAATCTCCAAACCCTAAACCCCAAACAATAAATCAAAAATCTAAAACCTAAAACTTAAACCCTAAACTCTATAACCTAAACACTAAACACTAAACCCTAAACTTCAAACTCTAAGACCTAAAGCCATAATCCGACACTCAAATCCCTAAATCATAAACAGTATACCCTAAACCCTAAACCCAAAACCTACAACTCGAACCCCTAAACCCTAAACACTAAACTCTAAACCCTAAACCCTAAACACTAAACCATAAACCCAAAACCCCAAACGATAAACTCTAAACCCAAATCTCTAAACACCCTAAACCCTAAACCCTAAATCAAAACTCTAAACCCTAATCCTTAAACCCTCAATCCTAACATCTATACCCTAAACACTAAATACTAAACCCTAAACCCTAAACCCTAAACTTCAAACCCTAAACCCTAAAGCCATAACCCTAAACTCAAAGCCCTAAATAGTAAACCCTATAACCTAAACCCTAAACCCAATACCTACAACTCGAACCCCTAAAGCGTAAACCCTAAACTCTAAACCCTAAACCCTAAACCCTAAGCCAAAAACCCTAAACCTTAAAATCTAACACCTAAACCCTAAACCCTTAACCATAAACCCTAAATCAAAGAAAAGATTCCGTTGGAGTACTTACTTCTGATGAGGAAGACTTTGTCCCTAGTAAAAAGAAATTGCATTCTTGGTGGAAAGCCCCTGAACATATGCAAAAGGTAAATTGGTATAAAGCTACCTACACGGTGGAACAACGAACCTCTTTCAGGGATAAGTGGTTCAAAGATATGAAAAGATTCAAAACCGAAATAGAGTTTTTTAAATGGTTCGAAGCTTCTGGGCAAATTGATGATAAACAGTCATCCCTTCAAGTCCTTATCAACAAATGGTACACCAAAGAACAGGTGGTTGAAAGTATTACTCCTCCTCTAGAAGGACTTAGCATCCCTTACAGGAAAGAAATCCTTAAGGCGGCACCTTTTAAAAAACCCATAGAAAAGGAATCTGCCTTGATAACAGCTGGAGACCTTAATAAGGTTTTTGAACAAAACAATTATACCAACCAGGTTCTCCATGTGATATCCCAACAAATTGAGGAACATAAAGGGGATAATTTCAAAGGAATCAGTCAAATAGCGGATAAACCTAGCTCTTCCAAAGTTAGCCCTCAGATTGACACTAAACCTATTTTTAAGATCCCTGAGTTCTCAAAAGAAAACTTCCCTAAACTTTCCAAAGAGTTTAGTCATTCCAATGAACTGCTTGACAGGATAAATGAGCAATTGTCTAAGCTTAATATTACACAAGGCAATAAGCTTAGAACTTTGTTAGAAAGGCACCCTAACAAAAGGAATTATTATCCTAGATCTTCTTTCCCTGATGTTCAATTTGAGGAAGATGTTCTCCATCCAGCATCTGCTGCAGATGGCTCAAGCTTGACTGAATGGAACATAGATGGTATGGCCGAAGGTCAAATTTATTCTAAGCTCCAAGAAATGGGAATGAACATCACAGCATATAAAATGAAAGGTGCTGGTGATAAGGAAGCCGCTAACATGATCATTGCAGGTTTTACAGGAACCCTTAGAAACTGGTGGGACAATTATCTCACTGATCAAAATAGAGCTGATATCCTAGGTGCTATTACTACTAAAGTAGTAATTAAGACTGAGGAAGGAACTAATATCTCTTCAGAAGTGGTCTACGAAGATGCTACAGCCACTCTGCTCTATAGTATAGCTAAACATTTTGTGGGAGAACCGCGTCTTTTCCAGGATAGAAGTCTAGAAATCTTGAATAATTTGTACTGCAAAAAATTGTGATTTGGATGCTACAAAGACATGTTTTGAACAAGGTCATGATAAGGTCTGATTGCAATAATGATTATTGGAAAGAACACTTTATCGTGATTACCCACTCATTTCTGAAAAGTTAGATCAAAAATAAGAGATAGATCTGAAGGAAAGATTCCGTATTCTCAATCGCATACGGAGATCTCATCGAGATTATTAATGTTGTAGCTATGGAGCTATGTCTGACCTTAAGTTAAAGGAACAACTTAAGAAAGATCAAAAAACTACATATCAGAACTTGGTAGTTTTTGCCAAGATTTTGGATTTCCATTACTTAAACCTCCATCCGCTAGGAAAGCGGGGAAAGAGAAAGAACAACTGGAAAATATAAAAGAAAATCTTCCGGAAAGGAAGAGAACCGAGAAAAATCCAAAAGGAAAGGAAAGAGGCGGACCTCTAAAGAATCTTCTTGAAGACACATCTTTGGACATGTGGTAAAAAGTCCTGAGATCTAATAAGTGTCCCGAAATAAGAAGAAAAAGAAGAAGATTAACCTTCTTGAAGTTGATGAAGAAATTAAGCAAAAACTCTTTTCTATCATCGAAGAAGAGGAAGCATCGATTGAATATTCTTCATCTAAAGAAAGTAGCGATGAAGAATTTCTTAATGTTGCCCATAATTCAGAATCTGAAGAAGAATCGAATGCAATTGCAATGGTGCATTTTGCCTATGTGATAGCAAGACTATCCATGTTATCTCTGAAAAGACAGCTGAAACCCTCTTCTCTACTATTGAGCATATTCAAGATGAAGAGGCTAGGAGAAAATACCTCCTTGAACTGCAGAAATTGGTTACTAGGCAAAAGGAAGAAAAGCCCAAAGTAACTCCTTTTAGCATGAAACAAATCATGAACAGATTTGATTCCAAAAAGGAAGAACCTTGATGAAGAACTTCAAGAGAAATCAATTCTCTTAAAGAAGATATGAAGGGAATTAAGTCCAGACTTCATAAGATTGAGATCGAAGCTATCACTGAAAAACTTCTCAAAGAAGTTAGAAAGGATGAAGGATCCTCTAAAGCCGCTATTGCTTTGGATAATGAAGAACATGAGGAAGATGCGGATAGCGAAGCAGGTATCCATGCTATTACCAAAATTAGACCTCAGAGTTCTCATATTATGATTAAACTTGTTATTAATGATCATTTAACTCTTAACAAGATTGCTTTGTTAGATAGTGGTGCGGTCGAAATTGCATTATTGAAGGATTAATTCCTACTAAGTACCTTACCAAAGGGACTACCAAATTATCTGGTATACAGTGAACGTATAATTATTGATTATAAGTTATTTGATGCTCATATTTGCAATAATGGTATATGCCTTAAAAATGATTTTGTTATAACTAAAAATATTAACGAAGAAATTATATTAGGTATACCATTTATTACTCAAATAAAACCTTATATTTCTGATTTTGATTCTATCAAAACTAAGATCTTAGGAAAAGAAATTTCATTTCCTTTTATTAAAACTCTTTCTCACGAAGAAAGTAAATTTTTACATAAACAAACTGCTTTTAGAATTAATCTAATTTCCAATCAGATTTGTTTTCTTAAAGAAGATATAAAAATTAAGAAAATTGAGCAAATTCTAAAAACCCCGGGAATGGTAACTAAGATTGCCAATTTGCAAAAAACTTTTGAAAAAGAAATTTGCTCTGAATTTCCAAATGCATTTTGGGTCAGAAAAGCCCATACTGTTGATCTCCCTTATATTGATGGATTCAATGAAAAGGCCATTTCTACGAAAGCTAGGCCCATTCAAATGAATCATGATTTAATGGAAATTTGCAAAAAGGAGATTAATACTCTTTTGGAAAACAATATTATTAGGCCCTCTAAGTCCCCTTGGAGTTGTTCAGCCTTTTATGTTAACAACGCTGCTGAGAAGGAGAGAGGCTCTCCTCGACTAGTTATTAATTATAAACCTTTAAATTCTGTTTTAAAGTGGATTAGATATTCGATTCCTAATAAAAGGGATCTTTTAAAGAGAACTTTTAAAGCTAATATTTATAGTAAATTTGATATGAAATCGGGTTTTGGCAAATCTGATTTTGAAAAGGATAAATACAAAGCTTTCAATGTCCGTTTGGACAATATGAATGGAGCGTTATGCCTTTTGGGCTTAAGAATGCCCCTTAATTTCAAAATATTATGAATTCCATATTTAATCATATTAGTCATATTTCAATTGTTTACATTGATGATGTACTAATCTTTTACGAGACATTGATTCTCACTTTAAACATTTAAATATATTCTTTAAAATTGTTAAACATAATGGTGCAGTGGTTAGCGCCAAAAGATTAAACTTTTCCAAACTAAAATTAGATTTCTTGGTCATGATTTATATCAAGGCACATATAAACCCATTTGCAGAGCCATTGAGTTTTCTGATAAATTCCCAGATGTCATCTTAGACAAAACTCAGTTACAAAGATTTTTGGGTAGTCTTAACTATGTTGCGGACTTCATCCCAAAGGTAAGACAGGTTTGTAAACCATTATATGATAGGCTTAAGAAGACACCTGTTCCATGGACAAAAGAACAAACCTCATGATTATTAAGATTAAAGAAATGGTTAAGAGTTTGCCTTGCTTAGGTATCCCTAATCCGGATTCTTTTATGATTGTTGAGACTGATGCTTCAGACATCGGTTATGGCAGGATTCTCAAGCAAAAGAGAACACCTGAAAGTCATGAGCAATTAGTTTGTTTTACTTCCGGAGTTTGGAATTCCTTGAGAAAAACTATAATCTTGTTAAAAAGAAGTTTTAGCTATTGTCCTTTGCATTACTAAGTTTCAAGATGATTTAATTAATAAGGAATTCTTGCTTAAGGTAGATTGTAAATGCTAAAGAAATTCTACAAAGGATGTTAAAAATCTTGTTTCCAAACAGATATTTGCTAGATGGCAAGCTTTATTGTCGAGTTTTGATTTCCAAGTTGAATATATCAAAGGGGAAGAAAACTCTCTCCCGGATTTTCTAACAAGAGAATTTTTGCAGGGAAAAGCATGAGGCCGGTCATAAGGCGGGATTTGGAACAAAAGGCCCTTTCAAGAAAAGGGAAAAGAAGCAGACAAAAGCCTTGACTTCTCCTTTTTGCAATCAGGCCATCAACGAACAGCCCAAATCAGTTTTCGGCTCTTGCTAGCCTACCTCCTATCAATCCTTCTCAGGTCATAAGTCCTTTTCCATCGCTACCACCTAGCGCATCATCTTCCAGTCCCTTGATTCTTAAGAAACCCTTTCTTAAAGAATCAGAACCATGTTCATTTTCCCCATCAGGAAAACCTAGATTTTCCTCCCCAAACTAAAGACTCATATACAATGAAAGCTCAGAAAGCTTTAAAGCGATCTCACCATCATCAAACAAATCCAAAGAACGTGAAGTTTTGACATTGTTACTTTGCGAGTTAATCCTATCCTTGCACTTGACAAGGAATATGAAGGATACGAAGTCAAGCACTTACTAAAGCCCTGTTATACAAACAGGAATTATGTGGATACGGAGAATCCACTAAAGACTAGAAAATATTATGAGTTTATTTTGGTTGATACAGGATCCATAGAAGTGGAACATAAACTTAACCATGATTCAGATCCGGATAGCATTGCATATTCCAAATTCACTATTAAAAGAGTTTTTTCTCCATTCGACTGGATAGTCGATCATTTACATACTCCAGTTAATCTTTCAAGAGAACATAGGCCTCAAACCTATAATTGGTATGATTATAAAAATGCATGGTTTAACTTTCTATACTTAAGGCCAACCACGCACACCTGGTTTGTCAAGTATAGCCCCGAATTTTCAAAATCAGTTATCCCTAGATGGTTCTACGAGTTGTGGAACTGTTTTGGGGGAAACCAAAAGGTTTTGCCAAAATTATTTTCAGATAAATATAATCAATTTCAAACTGAACAAGACATCTCTACTTTGCCAGAACACATTAAATTGTGTAAATATTTCATCCAAAAATGGGTATCTTTTATTATCAGTTGGACTTTTGATTCGGTATTTGTGAGATTAAATATCTCTCAAAAGAGATACTCATCAAAGGATGGTCTCCAGCTCCCAAAGAAACTGTTCAACTATCTTCTACAGCCTCTACAAGTGGCAAAAGATCATCTTCCAAAAATGATTTGAAGAAAAGGCTTCAAAAGGCCTTGTCAGACTTAGATGAGGACAAATCCAATGAAGAAACAGCCTTGCAGCTGTTAGAAGAAGCCTCGTCCCAAAGTGATGATAATGGAGATATGTTAAGGCCAAAAGCTTTAGCACTATCTTATTCAGATCCCTTTTATGATTAGTTTAATAATCCAGTAGAGGATGTCAAAATCCGGAATTACTGACCCTTTGAATAGAGACTCAAAGAGTCGGAATTATTAAAAGGGTAAGAGATGAGACTCAAAGAGTTGGAATATCTCTTGATTATTAAATTATTCAGTGGAGACAAAAGGAATCCCACTACAGTGTAGCCGCCACTACTTTCCAAAAAAGAAAAGCAGATGGCCGACAACTTTAATAAAGCAGGAATCTCTTTTCAAAAAGAAGATGCCAGACAAGATTAAAGAAGATGCTTTCTCCAACCAATAAGAGAAAAGCACATATTCTCCAATGAACTGCTTGACAGGATAAATGAGCAATTGTCTAAGCTTAATATTACACAAGGCAATAAGCTTAGAACTTTGTTAGAAAGGCAGCCTAACAAAAGGAATTATTATCCTAGATCTTCTTTCCCTGATGTTCAATTTGAGGAAGATGTTCTCCATCCAGCATCTACTGCAGATGGCTCAAGCTTGACTGAATGGAACATAGATGGTATGGCCGAAGGTCAAATTTATTCTAAGCTCCAAGAAATGGGAATGAACATCACAGCATATAAAATGAAAGGTGCTGGTTGAATGTTTAAGGTTTAAGTATTAAGTTTTAAGGTTTAGGGTTTTGGGTTTTGTTTTTTGGGTTTAGGATATAGGGTTTATGGTTTAGGGTGTTGGGTTTAGGGCATAGAATTAAGGGTTTAGATTTTAGGGTTTATGGTTAAGGGTTTAGATTTTGGGGTTTAGGTATTAGGTTTTAGGTTAGGGGCTTTTGGTAAACTGTTTAGGGTTTAGGTTTTTTACTTATGGATTTAGGGTTTAGGGCTTAGGGTTTATGGTTTATAGTTTGGTGTTTAGGGTTAAGAGTTTGTGGTTTAGGGTTTAGCCTTTAGGGTTATCGTTTAGTGTTTAGGGTTTATGGTTTAAAGTTTAGGGTTTAGGGTTTAGGGGTTTGAGTTGTTAGTTTTGGGTTTACAGTTTAGGGTATAGGGTTTACGATTTAGGGTTTTGAGTTTAGTATTTAGTGTTTATGGTTTAGAGTTTAGGATTTGGGGTTTAGGGTTTGAGGTTGAGGGTTTAGAGTTTATATAGTTAAGGATTTAAGGTTTAGGATTAGTGTTAGGGTTTAAGATTTAGGGTTTAGGGTTTAACGTTTAGGGTTAAGGGTTTAGGTTTAGGGTTTAGGGTTTAGGGTTTATGGTTTAGGGTTTGTGGTTTAGGGTTTAGGGTTTAGGGTTCAAGGTTTAGGTTTAGGGTTTAGGGTTTAGGGTTTAGACTTTAAGGTTTAGGATTTAGTGATTAGGGTTTAGGATTTAGCATTTAGAATTTAGGGTTTAATGTTTAGGGTTTAGGGTCTAGACTTTAATGTTTAGGTTTTAGGGTTTACGGTTTACGGTTTATCATTTATAGTTTATGGTTTAATTTTTAGTGTTTAGGGTTTTGGGTTTAGTATTTTGTGTTTAGGGTTTAGAGTTTCGTATTTGGTATTTTAGCATTTGAGGTTTAGGGATTAGAGTTTTGATTTAGGGTTAAGGATTTATTATTTAGGATTAGGGGTTGGGGTTTACGGTCTAGACTTTAAGGTTTAGGTTTTAGGGTTTAGGGTTTAGGGTTTAACATTTAGTGTTTTGGGTTTAATGTTTAGGGTTTGGAGTTGGACGTTTAAGGTTTATGGTTAAGGGTTTATGGTTTAGGGTTTAGCGTTTAGGTTTTGGGTGTTAGGGTTTAGTGTTTAGGGTTTAAGGTTTGTTGTTGTAGGTTGAAGGTTTAAGGTTTAAGTATTAAGTTTTAAGGTTTAGGGTTCTGGGTTTTGTTTTTTGGGTTTAGGATATAGGGTTTATGGTTTAGGGTGTTGGGTTTAGGGCGTAGAATTAAGGGTTTAGATTTTAGGGTTTATGGTTAAGGGTTTAGATTTTGGGGTTTAGGTATTAGGTTTTAGGTTAGGGGCTTTTGGTAAACTGTTTAGGGTTTAGGTTTTTTACTTATGGATTTAGGGTTTAGGGCTTAGGGTTTATGGTTTATAGTTTGGTGTTTAGGGTTAAGAGTTTGTGGTTTAGGGTTTAGCCTTTAGGGTTATCGTTTAGTGTTTAGGGTTTATGGTTTAAAGTTTAGGGTTTAGGGTTTAGGGGTTTGAGTTGTTAGTTTTGGGTTTACAGTTTAGGGTATAGGGTTTACGATTTAGGGTTTTGAGTTTAGTATTTAGTGTTTATGGTTTAGAGTTTAGGATTTGGGGTTTAGGGTTTGAGGTTGAGGGTTTAGAGTTTATATAGTTAAGGATTTAAGGTTTAGGATTAGTGTTAGGGTTTAAGATTTAGGTTTAGGGTTTAACGTTTAGGGTTAAGGGTTTAGGTTTAGGGTTTAGGGTTTAGGGTTTAGGGTTTATGGTTTAGGGTTTGTGGTTTAGGGTTTAGGGTTTAGTATATTGTGCTTAGGGTTTAGAGTTTAGGATTTGGTGCTTTAGCGTTTGAGGTTTAGGGTTTAGAGTTTTGATATAGGGTTAAGGATTTAGGGTTTAGGATTAGGGTTAGGGTTAAGGGTTTAGGGTTTAGGGTTTAGGGTTTAGAGTTTCGGGCTTAGGTTTAAGGTCTAGGGTTTAGGGTTTAGGGTTTAGGGTCTAGACTTTAAGATTTAGGTTTTAGTGTTTAGGGTTTAGGATTTAGCATTTAGAGTTTGGGGTTTAATGTTTAGGGTTTAGGATTTAGTATTTTGTGTTTAGGGTTTAGAGTATAGGATTTGTTATTTTAGCATTTGAGGTTTAGGGTTTAGAGTTTTGATTTAGGGTTAAGGATTTTAGTATTTAGGATTAGGGTTTAGGGTTTAGGGTTTAGGGTTTAAGGTTTAGAGTTTAGGATTTGGTATTTTAGCATTTGAGGTTTAGGGTTTAGAGTTTTGATTTAGGGTTAAGGATTTAGTGTTTAGGATTAGGGTTTGGGTTTAGGGTTTAGGGCTTAGGGTTTATGGTTTAGGGCTAGACTTTTAGGTTTAGGTTTTAGGGTTTAGGGTTTAGGGTATAGCATTTAGAGTGTTGGGTTTAATGTTTTGGGTTTAGGGTTTAGGGTTTGGAGTTGTAGGTTAAAGGTTTATGATTAAGGGTTTATTGTTTAGGGTTTAGCGTTTAGGTTTTAGGTGTTAGGGTTTAGAGTTTAGTGTTAATGGTTTAGGATTTTTAGTTTAGGGTTTAGGGTTTAGGATTTGCAGTTTAGATTTTAAAGTATGGATTTAGAGTTCGGAGTTGTAGGTTGAAGGTTTAGGGTTTAGGGTTTAGGGTGTATGGTTTAGGGTTTATAATTTAGAGTTTAGAGTTTAGTATTTAGTGTTTAGGGTTGAGAATTTATGATTTGGTGTTTTAGCGTTTGATGTTTAGGGTTTAGAGTTTTGATATGGGGTTAAGGATTTAGGGTTTAGGATTAGGGTTAGGGTTTAGGGTTTAAGGTTTAGGGTTTAGGGTTTAGGGTTCAGGGTTTAGGTTTAGGGTTTAGGGTTTAGGGTCTAGACTTTATGGTTTAGGTTTTAGAGTTTAGGGTTTAGGGTTTAGCATTTAGAGTTTAGCGTCTAATGTTTAGGGTTCAGGGTTTAGTATTTTGTGTTTAGGGTTTAGAGTTTGGAATTTGGTATTTTAGCATTTGAGATTTAGGGTTTACAGTTTTGATTTAGGGTTAAGGATTTAGTGTTTAGGATTAGGGTTTGGTTTTAGGGTTTAGGGTTTTGGGTTTAGGGTTTAAGGTTTAGAGTTTAGGGTTTAGGTTCATGGTTTAGGTTTAGAGTTTAGGGTTTAGGATCTAGGGTTTAGTGTTTTGGGTTTAAGGTTCAGGGTTTAGGTTTAGGTTTTAGGGTTTAGGGTTTAGACTTTAAGGTTTTGGTTTTAGGGTTTAGGGTTTAGCTTTTAGAGTTTAGGGTTTAATGTCTAGGGTTTAGGGTTTAGACTTTAAGGTTTAGGTTTTAGGGTTTAGGGTTTAGGGTTTAGCATTTAGAGTTTAGGGTTTAGGCTTTCGGGTTTAGTATTTTGTGTTTAGTGTTTAAAGTTTAGGATTTGGTATTTTACCGTTTGAGGTTTAGGGTTTAGAGTTTTGATTTATGGTTAAGGATTTGGTATTTAGGATTAGGGTTTGGGTTTAGGGTTTAGGGTTTAAGGTTTAAGGTTTAGGTTTTGGGTTTAGGATTTAGGGTTTAGGGTTTAGGGTTTAGAGTTTAGGGTCTAGACTTTAAGGTTTGGGTTTTAGGGTTTAACATTTAGAGTTTAGGGTTTAATGTTTAGGGTTTAGGGTTTAGGGTTTGGAGTTGTAGTTTTAAGGGTTATGGTAAAGGATTTATGGTTTAGGGTTTAGCGTTTAGGTTGTGCGATTTAGGGCTTGGAGTTCAGGGTGTATGGTTTAGGATTTATGATTTAGGGTTTAGGGTTTAGGGTTTAGGTTTTACAGTTTAGGGTTTAAAGTTTGGATTTTGGGTTTAGGGTTTAGGGTTTAGGGTTTAGGATTTACAGTTTAGGGTTTAAAGTTTGGATTTTGGGTTTAGGGTTTAGGGTTTAGGATTTACGATTGAGGATTTAAAGTTTGGATTTAGGCTTTAGGGTTTAGGATATAGCATTGAGAGTTTTGTATTTATATTTTATGGTTTAATAAATAGAGTTTAGGATTTAGGATATAGTATTTAGGGTTTAGGGTTTAGGGTGTAGGGTGTAGGGTTTTGCGATTTAGGGTTTAGAGTTAATGGTATAGGGTTTACGATTTAGGGTTTTGAGTTTAGGGTTAAGGCTTTAGGGTTTAGGGTTTAGGTATTAGAGTTTTGTGTTGAGCGTTTATCATACAGGGTTTTTTTTTTTTTTTTTTTTATTTGAACGACCCTTGAGGGGGTCAGGGGCTTAGCAACACCCCCAGGCCTTAGCATAAATAGAAACAAGAACAAGTACAAGGAGGGGGACATAAACCTAACCTCCAGTCCTAAGATGGTTCCGGAGTCAACTGACCTATAAAGGAAAGTCGACTCCTCCCCGTACTAAAAGATGTAAACCTAATACTAATTACCTAAGGAGAGGACTCCTCTCGATACAATTATACTAGGAAAACTTAAATAAGGGAGACTCTCCCCTTACAAGGAAGAGACACTAAAGGAAACTATTCAGAAGAACTATAGCTCCGGCTATAGTTAAGGTGAAGTCTAAGCGAGATTCACGGAGGTTCCTTGATTCTCTTTGTCTTCCTTCTCCTGAAGTTGGTCACCTCTTGCATATCTAATTGGTGATATGCCTTTGTCTCCTTAGGTAGTTGTTGGCTGTTGAAATATACTTGAGGGCTAGTAATTTTATGGCTATGTTTCGATAATGAATCAGCAGCACAGTTGGCTTCTCGGTATATATGATTACATTTGAACTGTTTAATCTGTCCAATTAGCTGCTGAAGCTTCCTTAGTTGATTGTCGATGCTCCAAGGATGTTGTGCTCTGTTCATTATCCACGCAACTAGTAATTGTGAGTCAGCTTCTAAGATAATATTTTTGTAGCCCATTTCGGCGACGGGGCCAGTCAAACCGAGCCTCTTACGCTTGAATCTGGTTCCATCTCCCAAAGGAGTGGCAAATGCTAGCACCATTCTCCTGTGGTCTCTCAAAATACCTCCCGCTCCTATCTTTCTGGGTTCTCGATTGCGCCATCTGTGTTGATCTTTACCACAATGCAGGCTTTTTCCACCGACGAGGATCACTTTCGCATCATGCCGCATCTTTCCCCATTAAGATCAACTCTGTCCAATTCGATGGCCATTTGACGTAGGAAATTCGTGTTTAGGAGCTTGTATGATCCTTATAGATAGCATATTTGACCACCTTACATTTGAGATTTTACCCCATATTTGCTAGCACACCTATTCTTCCATAGGTTCCAAAGAAATGAAGATTGATATATGCAATAGTTTGTGAGCATCATTGTTGAATTTTCTTGACCACCATTGGTGATTAGTTGAGGCGGTGAGGTATGGTGCGTAGTAATCCCATTGCTGCGGCAAAACTCCTCCAAACATAAGCGACAAAATCCTTTGTTGAAGATGTGCTCTATGTTGTCCATGCCGGGCTGTTACAACAAAAACACTAATCGGCTCTTTGCCAAAACTAGTTAGTTTGTCATTAGTTGGTAACTTACCTCATGAATGCTCTCCATAAAAGAAAGGATGATTTAAAAGGAATACTCCTATGCCACATTAGAGTATTGAATTTAGATTTCTCCTTTTCTTTACGATGACATTCAAGTGAAGAACAAGTAAATTTTCCATCATTAGTAAGGGTCCAAATAGCTGATCAGTTTGCCATCTGGATATGAATTTACATTGCTAAAATGTTCGCAGTGGGCAGCTAGGAGCTTGTTAGTCAAGATTCTATAGTTCCATTGCCCATTTATCCAAAAATCGCAACTTTTTGTTGTTGAGCACTGGTATGTCTAGAGAACTGGCAAGGGGGCCAACTCCTAACTAGTTATCCCACCGAAGGAGCGGTTCCTAGTGTTGATTTTCCACAGTATATTCTCTTCCACCTTGATTTGTTGTGCATGAGGTGTTTCAGTGGTGATTCTCCTGTATCCCATTTCTTGCTAATGGGGTTGGATCTCCAGCGATATTTTGCTTTCGAAAATCACCCGAGAGAGTTTGTTTAGATCGAAAACCCACCATTGCTTATATTGGAAAGCTTTGCGACATCTGCGATTCATAACTCCTATTCCACCTTCTTCAATTGGGAAGCTTAAATTCTTCCATGAGGACGGTGATATTTTTCTTCTCATTTCTCCATCCCGGAAGAAATCTGCAATGATGCTTTGTATCCGCTTGAGAACCGTAATAGGGGAGTTGCGAGATAGAAGATGAATAAGCGAGATTGTAGTACATGCTTGATCAAAATTGCTTTACCTCCATAGCTTAGTATCTTTACCGCCACTGTAATTCTGTGAAGAATCTTGTTAATGAGATCAGAGAAATATATGACCCTGGATCTGCCAGCAAATAAAGGGCAACCCAGGTAGGTAGTAATCCCTTCTTTCTGTTTATAACTTGTTACCTTTTTTATTCTATCTCTAGTACTAGTGAAAGTATTGGAGTGTATAATGAAATGGCTTTTGTCCTTATTTACCTGCTGGCCTGATGTTTCCTCATACACATTCAAGGTTTGCATGACCAGTTGTAAGGTCTTTTGTCTCCCAGAAGTGAAGAGTATAATATCATCTGCAAAACTCAAATGGTTTACCTGTGGGCCTTTTCTTTCCATGAAAAAACCATGATAATCAGGATGATTATGAAGTCTGTTGAGAGATCTGGATAGTACTTCTGCACCTAAAATAAATAGTGCAGGGGAAAGGGGATCACCTTGTTTGAGTCCTCTAGATGATTTGAAGAAACCATACCTCTTACCATTGATAATAATAGAGTACTAGTTGTTAGCCATAATTCTCCAGACCATGTCTATAAAGCATTCACTGAACCCCATTTTCCTCAATACTAGACATGTATAAGACCATTGTACCCTATCATAAGCTTTAGCCATGTCTAGCTTGATAATCACATTGCTACCTATGTTTGGCTTTTTAATCTGATGAATCATTTCTTGCGCCAACATGATATTTTCAGAGATACTCCTACCTTTCACAAAACCAGATTGATTAGGGGAGATCAATTCAGGTAGGATGGGGCCCAATCTACTACTTAAGAGTTTAGAAATGATCTTGCTAATGAAGTTGCTTAGACTAATAGGTCTGAATTCCTTCAATTTAGTAGGGTTGCTCACTTTAGGCAATAGCACAATGCAAGAGTGGGAAAAATATTTAGGTATCATTTGTCCACAAAAAAAGGCTTGGATTACCTCAAATAGGTCATGTTTAATGATATGCCAGATTCGATAGAAATTACCATTCATCCCATCCGGACCAATTCTGAATTTGGATTCATTGAAAAGACAACATCTTTCAATTCCTCCAATGAAGGCATGGCAATGAGCCTCTCATTTGTGCTGGTTGACTCTCCCCGTGTATGCAGTCCAAAGCCTCCTCATTGATAATCCTGTTCTCCCTTGTAAATATATTCTCAAAGTAATCACAAGCGGTTGTTGCTATGGCATTGTCTCCTGTATCCACTCTCCTTCATCATTCAAAAGTTTGTGGATGAATAACCTTCTTCTTCTCCTCTTATCGCTGAATGAAAGTATTTGGTATTGGCATCCCCTTCTTTGAACCATTGTAGTTGTGCCTTCTGCTTCAATATAGAATCCTCTAGTTTCAGGAACTGATATACTCAAAGATTAAGCTCATGCTGCGCTTCTGTTACTATCGGTTTGGTCTGGATAAGTTTTTCTTCAGACTTGCACCTTATGTTCATAGTCCTTCACTTTATTAAATACATCTCCAAATTCTTCTCTAGACCATGAACTAAGAGTGTTGGATAACCTCTTCAATTTCGTGGAATTTCCACATCTTTGTTGCCCTCTACATTCCTTTCTCCAAAGAGCCCTAACAATATCAAGAAAGTTAGATTGATCGACCCGTAAATTAAGAAATTTAAAATACCGATGTAGTCATTCTCTGTTGCTTTCATTTCCATCAGTGGTGGGCAATGATCGACCCTACGAGAAGGTAGATGAGTGATGGTGGTCCGAGGCATCTTCTCTAACCACTCATCATTAGCCATAGCCTGTCTAGCCTTTTCAGATCCCGTGTTGAATACCTCTTTGATTGGTCCAGTGAATTTTTGTCCACTGAAGCCTAAGTCAATGAGTCCACATGCCTCTATAACAAGAATGAACTCCGTGCTTTTCTTCATATTGTAAGGGACCCTCCAAGCTTTTCTTCAATAGAGGTAATCACATTGTAGTCTCCTACAGAGCACCAAGGTTTGTTGTTTCCACTTGCTTGGTGTAACAATCATCCCATGCGGCCTTCTAAGATATTCCTTGCATTTTGCATACACAAAGGTGATAATGAATTGCTCGCGTATCTCAAAGATGCCTAATCGCAAGTAACCTGCTCATCCTCCTCTAATCGCACAATCAATATCATTGTTCCAAAAATCCAAATTTTTCCATTGCGATTCTTGATAGCTTGATCCGTTGCCAGTTGAATTCTATAGTTTTGGACCTGATTCTTATCTGAAAAAGGTTCCAACATAGTAATGATAGATGGTTGATGAAGCTTCCTGAGCATTTTAATTCTTTCCATCACCCCTTGGGTGTTAACCCCTCTCACATTCCAAGTAATTGTACTAATCATTGGGATGATTTTGAGGTAAACAATCTTGTATTTGGTGCACTGCGATGTGATGTGTTGATGTTCTGACTTTTGAAGTGAAATTTCTCATGTTGAAACCCTCTTGGGGACAAGCCCTGCTTGTTAGCTACCTGCTGGATTTCTTGTTCAAAATTGTGGTCATAATTAGAAGTAAAGGCTTTGATTAGAAGTTCACTAGTATCCTCCTCATCCTCTGGACCCTTCAAAGATTGGTTTCCTTCATCCATGTCATCTTCTGAGTTTTCCACAGCATACTCATCAATAGTAGGAATAGAGTTCATATGGCAAGTGCCCTGTCCTGTGTCTGGAGGATTCTCTGGGGGGGTCATATATTGAGCCTGCAGTGGAGTAATATCCATACCCTGCTGATCATCAACCATGATAAATTTCTTGCAAGCTTCTTCATAGTGTTTACATTTGTTCCTCTTTCTCTTTCACTTCATTAAAGTTCTGCCTTTTCTTAGCTGCCTCCCTTTTCTTTTTGCTGGGCTTATTTTTGCTTTTAGGTGTGATGTCCTGCTGACTAGTACCTGCTTTAGATCCCATATCCTTTGCCATAGCACCCCTTTGTTGATTATCCTCTGCATTTTGTTCAGCATCCTGTTTGTTGTTGTTGTTATCCTTACCTGTTTGCTTCTGCATGCCTGTCTTATCATATTGTTGAGTTGGTGTCTTTCTGGCTTTATGCTGAGGGGTTTCAGTGGTAGCAGTAGCTCTATATTCAGGGTTAAGGTCCATATCAGTCTCCTCAAGTACTTCCTGATGCAACTCCCCTTTTTTGGATATTCCTTCCTGCAAGTTAGTTATGTTCTCTTGACATACCCCATCAAGTCCTCCCGACTCTGACATTACAATTTTTGTTTCTAATGTTATAGTTTTGGGAGTAGAGAATATTGATGCCATACTGCATTACACATGTCGCTTATCTTGCCCTTGTTACTGTTTGTCTGATCTGGTTGGTTTGTTCTGGCTCCTTTTCCTGTCTGTTTTGTGTTTCATTTGCTGATGTCTTCCCCTTGTTGGGAGGTTCTCCCCTGTCCTCATTGTGTTGTCCCTGTATGCATAGATTATTAAAGTAGTTCTGTTGAGGGTTGTTAGTTATACCTGTTTGTGGAGTGATACTTTGATGCTGATCCTTTGTTGCTGCCTGTGGTGAGGTGGGTCTCCATATAGTCTTCGAGCTTTTTCCTCTTTGTTTGTTGTTTCTTCTTTTGTACTTGCCATATCTCCTCTGTTCTTGTGTGTGTTGTATTTGTTGTCCCTTTCCTTGTTCTTTCTTTGGGATGTTTCTCCTCCTGTTCCTTTACATTAGTCCAGTTATTGTCTTTTCCTTGTTGTGCTGCCTTTTTGTTTAGTATTCCTCTCAGTTTCCTGTTCCTTTCTTTTCCTGTATTCCTCATCCCTCAATTTGAAATTGCATTCTTCCACCATGTGCCCTTGATGCTTGCAATATACACAGTAAGGAGGTATATTCTCATATTCAATGGGTTGCCATCTTCCAATTGTGAGGTCTTCATCATTCAATCCTATCCATACATGTCTAGGTCTAGCCTTAGTCAAGTCTATTTGGACTTTAACCTTAGCCATGCTGGCCCTGGTTCTTTTTATGGAGGCTGTATCAACGTACAGAACTTTGCCTACAGAAGCAAGTAAAGGTGAGATGAACTCTTTCTTAAAACAGTGCCATGGTAATCCTGGCAACAACACCCATATAGGAACAATGAGAGTCTCTTCCTCAGGTTTAAAATTAGGTGTCCAAGCCTGTATTCTCATCAATTTACCCTCGATGGTCATTCTCTGTTGTGTCCAGACCGTATTGTAATCCAATTCATTTTCTAGATCTATAAACACATGCTTAGCATTGTAATGAGCTATATTAACTCCTTCATTAAGCTGAGTTTGCATGATGAAACTCTTTCTAATTAGTTCCACCTTCGGCATGGTGGAACTGAATTTACCTATTAAGGTATATTTGCAATCAAGCGCCAGCTTATTCATGAAATCATCCATGTCGTAAATCACAGCAGGTTGGCCTTGTTTGGTTGTATGTCTCGGAGGAACCAGTTCGATGGTCTGAGTCTGTGCAGAGTGTATTTGCCTAAGTCTTGCTGCCAAGGTTTGCACAACAGTGTAAGGAGCAGGTTCTATGTTTTGCTCCTGTTTATTGTATTGATTCTCCTTAGGCTTACTGGTACCTGTGAGTTGCTGAGCATGACTAGTCTGTTGGCTATTCAAGGTGGCAGCAATATGTTTCTCAAAGTTACTAGAGATTTTAGGGAAGTCATTATAGTATTTATTGAGCTCAATACTTCCCCCATTAGTAGCCTGCCAAGACTGTTGTATATCATATTGCTTTTCACCTTGATCCTGGCAACTCGGATTTGTGGATCTTTGCTCTTTAGCTTTGACCAGTTTATGGCTATCTTTATCATTCATATTATTAGCATTCAGATTAGGATTATGGAGAGAGTACTTACCTGCTCCGTTGTCATCTTCATTAGCATTCCTGTTTTGTGAGCTGTTGGCTGCTGCTGTGTATCCCTGTGATTGAACACAATTATGGAAGTTAGTAGAAATGGTTTCTTTACCTGATCTCTGCTGCTTCCCGCTGTATATCATTACTTCTGATGGCCTAATTCCAAACGAAAATTGCGATCCACTCTCCACTTTAATCACTTCCATATTTATGTTCTCCTGATGATCATTTTGATCCTGTTTCGTTCCATGTGTCTCTTTTCCTGCTTGAATTTCCTTATTTTGTTCCAAGTTCGTTTTCTGGCCTTGCTGTTGATTTATCGAGCATTGGTGAACCTGGGAATTAACCTCTTGGTCCTCGACATCATCTCGAAGCTTATCTTTATCACTTTGCACATTTCAAATGCGTATAATTCGATCAGGCCTTGCCGGAATTTCCTTGTGTATTTGCTCATTATTGAAAACATTGGCAATGTTAATAGAATGATCCTTTGCTGTAGTAGGACGAGTTCCTTCCTTAGTTCCTTCCTCCATTTCCAGTTCCTCAGGCGTCTGCCCACCAGAGTTTTTGCCGCCGGCGATTGGGCCGGCCATTTTGCTTGAGCTTGCACTGAGTTGTACCTCTTCACTAGGCGAGCAAACCCCAGTGTTCCACTCGCCATTTAATTGGTGGGAACCTGTTCGAATCTGAAGGCGGCGATCGGGCGATTCTTCGGCGATTTGCTCTTCAGTCGCGACTTCAGATCTCTCAATTGACAAGATGAAATCATCTAATTTTTTAGTATGTTGTAGGCATTGAGACGTAGAATCATTCCCTGTAATCAGTTTTCCTCGATTCAGTCCATCGCGGTCTAGGGAAATGATTTCTTGAACTCCATCTAATTCTCCCTCCGAGTTCGCACTGTTCATCGCTACCTTATTTCTCGAATTCGTGGAGATATATGATGAATTAGATGGTCGTGCTTGGTGGGTTGTGTTCGTTTGGTCTGAGCGCTCCTGTTGAGCTTGGTCCGGTGGCCGGACGGTACCTACCGGCGGCTCACGCGCCATTCCGGCGGCTGCTGGGAAACTAGCCGTTAGGCTAGAGCTGGAGAGCGTTCTTTTTAGTGAGAAGCGTTAGAGAGAGAAAATATTAGGAAAATGGGGAAGCGATCCATATAGGGTTTTGGGTTTAGGGTTTAGGGTTTAGGGTTTAGTATTTTGTATTTAGGGTTTAGAGTTTAGGATTTGGTATTTTAGCATTTGAGGTTTAGGGTTTAGAGTTTTGATTTAAGGTTAAGGATTTAGGGTTTAGGATTAGGGTTAGGGTTTAGGGTTTAGCGTTTAGGGTTTAGGGTTTAGGGTTTAAGGTTTATGGTTTAGGGTTTAGGGTTTAGGTTTAGGGTTTAGGGTTTTAGGTTTAGGGTTTAGGGTTTAGGGTCTAAACTTTAAGGTTTAGGATGTAGAATTTAGCATTTATAGTTTAGGGTTTAATGTTTAGGGTTTAGGGTTTTGGGTTTGGAGTTGTAGGTTTAGGTTTTGGGATTTATGGTTTGGAGTTTAGGGTTTATGGTTTAGAATTTATGATTTAGGGTTTAGGGTTTAGGGCTTAGGATTTATGGTTTAGGGTTTAAAGTTTGGATTTAGGGTTTAGGGTTAAGGGTTTGGGATTTACAATTTAGGGTTTAAAGTTTGTATTTAGGGTTTAGGGTTTAGGATTTCGGATATTGTATTTAGGACTTAGGGTTTACGGTTTATGTTGTAGGGTGCACGATTTAGGATTTAGAATTGACGGTATTGGGTTTACAATTTAGGGTTTTGAGTTGAGGGTTAAGGCTTTAGGGTTTAGGATTTGAAGTTTAGGGTTTAGGGATTAGAGTTTTGGGTTTAGGGTTTATCATTTAGGGTTTTGGGTTTTGGGTTTAGGGTTTAGGGTTTAGTATTTTGTGTTCAGGGTTTAGAGTTCAGGATTTGGTATTTTAGCGTTTGAGGTTTAGGGTTTAGAGTTTTGATTTAGGGTGAAGGATTTAGGGTTTAGAATTAGGGTGAGGGTTTAGGGTTTAGCATTTAGGGTTTAGGGTTTGGGGTTCACGGTTTAGGGTTTAGGTTTTAGGGGTTAGGGTTTAGTGTTTAGGGTTTAGGTTTAGGGTTTAGGGTTTAGGGTTTAGGGTCTAGACTTTAAGGTTTAGGTTTTAGCATTTAGGGTGTAGGGTTTAGCATTTAGAGTTTAGGGTTTAATGTTTAGGGTTTAGGGTTTTGGGTTTGGAGTTGTAGGTTTAAGGTTTATGGTTAAGCATTTATGGGTTAGGGTTTAGCGTTTACGTTTTGGGTGTTAGGGTTTAGAGTTTAGTGTTATGGTTTAGGATTTTGGGTTTCAAGTTTAGGGTTTAGGATTGACGATTTAGGGTTTAAAGTTTGGATTTACGGTTTAGGGTTTAGAGTTTATGGTTCATGGTTTAGTGTTTAGGGTTTAGGGTTTAGAGTTTGTGGTTTAGGGTTGTGGGTTGTGGGTTGTGGGTTTGGTATTTTGTGTTTATGGTTTAGAGTTTCGGATTAGGGGTTTAGGGTTTGAGGTTTAGGGTTTAGGGTTTAAGGTTTAGGGTTTAGGGTTTAGGGTTTAGGCGTAGGGTTTATGGTGTAGGGTGTAGGGTTTAGGGTTTAGGATTTAGGGTTTAGGGTTTAGGTGTTAGGTTATAAGGTTTAGGGTTTTTGGTTTAGTGTTTAGGGTTTACGGTTTTAAGTTGTAGGTTTAGGGTTAAGGGGTTAAGGTTTAGGATTTAGAGTTTATGGTTTATGGTTTAGGGTTTAAGGTTTGGTGTTTAGGGTTAAGAGTTTGTGGTTTAGGGTTTAGGGTTTAGGGTTTAGGGTTTATGGTTTAGTGTTTTGGGCTTAGGGTTTCGAGTTTAGGCTTTTGGGGTTCGAGTTGTAGGTTTTGAGTTTATGGTTTAGGGTATAGGGTTTACGATTTAGGGTATAGAGTTTAGGATTTAGGGTTTAGGGGTTAAGGTTTAGGATTTAGAGTTTTGACTTAGGGTTTAGGGTTTAGGGTTTAGAGATTTGGGTTTAGAGTTTAGGGTTGAGGGTTTAGGGGTTCGAGTTGTTGGTTTTTGGTTTAGAGATTTTGGTATAGGGTTTACGATTTAGGGTTTTGACTTCAGTATTTAATGTTTATGGTTTAGAGTTTAGGATTTGGGGTTTAGGGTTTAGAGTTTATATTCAGAGTTAAGGATTTAGGGTTTAGGATTAGTGTTAGAGTTTAAGGTTTAGGGTTTAGGGTTTAAGGTTTAGGGTTTAGGGTTTAGGTGTAGGGTTTTGGCTTTAGGGTGTAGGGTTTAGGGTTTAGTGTTTAGGGTTTATGGTTTAGGTTTTAGGGTTTAGTATTTTCTGTTTAGGGTTTAGAGTTTAGGATTTGGTATTTTAGCGTTTGAGGTTTATGGTTTAGAGTTTTGATATAGGGTTAAGGATTTAGGGTTTAGGATTAGGGTTAGGGTTTAGGATTTAGGGTTTAGGGTTCAGGGTTCAGGGTTCAGGGTTTATGGTTCAAGGTTTGGGTTTAGGATTTAGACTTTAAGATTTAGGTTCTAGGTTTTAGGGTTTACGATTTAGCATTTAGAGTTTAGGCTTTAATGTTTAGGGATTTGGGTCTAGACTTTAAGGTTTAGGTTTTAGGGTTTAGGGTTTAGGGTTTAGCGTTTAGAGTTTAGGGTTTAATGTTTAGGGTTTAGGGTTTAGGGTTTAGTATTTTGTGTTTAGGGTTTAGAGTTTCGAATTTGGTATTTTATCGTTTGAGGTTTAGGGTTTAGAGTTTTGATTTAAGGTTAAGGATTTAGGGTTTAGGATTAGGGTTTGGGTTTAGGGTTTAGGGTTTAGGGTTTAAGGTTTAGGTTTAGGGTTTAGGGTTTAGCATTTAGGGTTTAGTTTTAAGGGTTTAGGGTCTAGACTTTAAGGTTTAGGTTTTAGGGTTTAACATTTAGAGTTTAGGGTTTAATGTTTAGGGTTTAGGGTTTAGGGTTTAGGGTTTTGTGTTTAGGGTTTAGAGTTTAGGATTTGGAATTTTAGCGTTTGAGGTTTAGGGTTTAAAGTTTTGATATAGGGTTAAGGATTAGGGTTAGGGTTTAGGGTTTAGGGTTTAGGGTTCAGCGTTTAGGGTTCAGGGTTTGGGTTTAGGGTTTAGGGTTTACGTTTTAGACTTTAAGGTTTAGGTTTTAGGTTTTAGGGTTTAGGGTTTAGGCTTTAGGGTTTAGCATTTAGAGTTTAGGGTTTAATGTTTATGGTCGAGGCTCTAGACTCTAAGGTTTAGGTTTTAGGGTTTAGGGTTTAGGGTTTAGCATTTAGAGTTTAGGTTTTTGTTCTCCTGATGATCATTTTGATCCTGTTTCGTTCCATGTGTCTCTTTTCCTGCTTGAATTTCCTTATTTTGTTCCAAGTTCATTTTCTGGCCTTGCTGTTGATTTATCGAGCCTTGGTGAACCTGGGAATTAACCTCTTGGTCCTCGACATCATCTCGAAGCTTATCTTTATCACTTTGCACATTTCAAATGCCTATAATTCGATCAGGCCTTGCCGGAATTTCCTTGTGTATTTGCTCATTATTGAAAACATTGGCAATGTTAATAGAATGATCCTTTGCTGTAGTAGGACGAGTTCCTTCCTTAGTTCCTTCCTCCATTTCCAGTTCCTCAGGCGTCTGCCCACCAGAGTTTTTGCCGCCGGCGATTGGGCCGGCCATTTTGCTTGAGCTTGCACTGAGTTGTACCTCTTCACTAGGCGAGCAAACCCCAGTGTTCCACTCGCCATTTAATTGGTGGGAACCTGTTCGAATCGAAGCGGCGATCGGGCGATTCTTGGCGATTTGCTCTTCGCGACGGATCTCTCAATTGACAAGATGAAATCATCTAATTTTTTAGTATGTTGTAGGCATTGAGACGTAGAATCATTCCCTGTAATCAGTTTTCCTCGATTCAGTCCATCGCGGTCTGGGGAAATGATTTCTTGAACTCCATCTCATTCTCCTCCGAAGTTCGCATCGCTCATCGCTACCTTATTTCTCGAATTCGTGGAGATATATGATGAATTAGATGGTCGTGCTTGGTGGGTTGTGTTCGTCTGGTCTGAGCGCTCCTGTTGAGCTTGGTCCGGTGGCCGGACGGTACCTCTGACTGCCCAGCGCCATTTCGCAGGCTGTGAAACTAGCGCAGATTGAGCTGAGGCCCAGAGAAAGCGTTCTTTTTAGTGAGAAGCGTGACGTTAGAGAAAATATTAGGAAAATTGGGAAGCGATCCATATAGGGTTTTGGGTTTAGGGTTTAGGATTCAGGGTTTAGTATTTTGTGTTTACGATTTAGAGTTTAGTATTTGGTATTTTAGCGTTTGAGGTTTAGGGTTCAAAGTTTTGATTTAAGGTTAAGGATTTAGGGTTTAGGATTAGGGTTAGGGTTTAGGGTTTAGGGTTTAGGGTTTAGGGCTTAGGATTTAGGGCATAGGGTTTAGGTTTAAGGTTTAGGGTTTAGGATTTACAGTTTAGGGTGTAAGGTTTAAGGTTTAGGGTTTAGGGTCTAAACTTTAAGGTTTAGGATGTAGAATTTAGCATTTATAGTTTAGGGTTTAATGTTTAGGGTTTAGGGTTTAGGTTTTGGAGTTGTAGGTTTAGGTTTAGGGATTTAGGGTTTGGAGTTTAGGGTTTAGGGTTTAGAATTTATGATTTAGGAGTTTAGGGTTTAGGGTTTAGGATTTATGGTTTAGGGTTTAAAGTTTGGATTTAGGGTTTAGGGTTAAGGGTTTGGGATTTAGGATTTAGGGTTTAAAGTTTGTATTTAGGGTTTAGGGTTTAGGATTTGGATATTGTATTTAGGATTTAGGGTTTAGGGTTTATGTTTTAGGGTTTACGATTTAGGATTTAGAGTTATGGTATTGGGTTTACAATTTAGGGTTTTGAGTTGAGGTTAAGGTTTTAGGGTTTAGGATTTAGAGTTTAGGGTTTAGGGATTAGAGTTTTGGGTTTAGGGTTTATCATTTAGGGTTTATGGTTTGGGTTTATGGTTTAGGGTTTAGTATTTTGTGTTTACGATTTAGAGTTTAGGATTTGGTATTTTAGCATTTGAGGTTTAGGGTTCAAAGTTTTGATTTAAGGTTAAGGATTTAGGGTTTAGGATTAGGTTTAGGGTTTAGGGTTTAGGGTTTAGGGTTTAGGGCTTAGGGTTTTGGTTTAGGGTTTAGGGTTTAGGGTTTAAGGTTTAAGGTTTAGGGTTTAGGGTTTAGGGTTTAGGGGTTAGGGTTTAGAGTCTAGAATTGAAGGTTTAGGGTTTAGGGTTTAGGTTTTAGTATTTAGAATTTAGGGTTTAGGGTTTAGGGTTTGGACTTGTAGGTTTAAGGTTTATGGTTAAGGGTTTATGGTTTAGGGTTTATCGTTTAGGTTTTGGGTGTTATGGTTTAGAGTTTTGTGTTTACGGTTTAGGATTTTGGGTTTAAGGTTTAGGGTTTAGGATTTACAATTTAGGGTGTAAATTTTGGATTTAGGGTTTGGAGTTTAGGATTAAGGTTTAGTGTTTAGGGTTTATGGTTTAGTGTTTAGGTTTAGCGTTTGGGTTTTGGGTTGTGGGTTTGGTGTTTAACGTTTATGGTTGAGAGTTTGGGTTTAGGGTTTAGCGTTTAGGATTTATGGTTGATGGTTTAAAGTTTAGGATTTAGGGTTTAGGGTTGAGATATAGGATTTATGGTTTAGGAGCTTAGGGTTTAGGGTTTAGGGTTTAGGTTTAGAGTTTAGGGTTTTAGGTTTAGGGTTTATGGTTTAGGGTTTAGAGTGTAGGATTTAGGGTTTAAAGTTTGGCATTTATAATTTTGATTTAAGGTTTAGGGTTTAGGGTTTAGGGTTTGGAGTTTTAGGTTTAGGTTTTGGGATTTATTGTTTGGAGTTTAGGGTTTAGGTTTAGAATTTATGATTTAGGGTTTAGGGTTTAGGGTTTAGGATTTAAGGTTTAGGGTTTAAAGTTTGGATTTAGGGTTTAGGATTTAGTGTTTAGGATTTACGTTTAGGGTTTAGTTTGTATTTAGGGTTTAGGGTTTGAGGTATAAGGTCTAGGGTTTAAAGTTTTGATTTAGGGTTTAGGAATTAGCCTTTAGGTTTAACATTTAGGGTTTAGTTTAGGGTTAAGGGTTTATGTTTTAAGGTTTATGTTTAGGGTTTAGGGTATATAGTTTAGGGTTTAGAGTTTATATTTAGGGTTTTGGGTTTGAGTTTAGGATTTAGGGTTTAGGATTTAGGGTTTAGGGTTTAGATTTAGGGTTTAGAGTTTTGATTTTGGGTTTAGGGTTTAGGGTTTAGAGATTTGGGTTTTAGGGTTTAGATTTAGGGTTTAGGGTTTTGTGTTTATGGTTTAGTATTTACGATTTAGGGTTTAGGGTTTACGATTTAGGGTTTTGAGTTTATGGTTTAGGGTTTAGGGTGTACAGTTTAAGTTTTAGGTTTTAGGGTTTAGCATTTAGAGTTTAGGGTTTAATGTTTAGGGTTTGGAGTTGTAGGTTTAAGGTTTATGGTTAAGGGTTTATGGTTTAGTGTTTAGCGTTTAGGTTTTGGGTGTTAGGGTTTGGAGTTTAACGTTTATGGTTTAGGATTTTGGGTTTAGGGTTTAGCGCTTAGAATTTATGGTTGAGGGTTTAAAGTTTGGATTTAGGGTTTAGGGTTGAGGATATAGGATTTATAGTTCAGGGTTTAGGTGTAGGGTTTAGGGTTTAGGGTGTAGGGTTTAGGATTTAGGGTTTATGGTTAAGGGTTTAGGGTTTAGGGTGTAGGGTTTAGGGTTTAAAGTTTGGAGTTATAGATTTAAGGCTTAGGGTTTAGGGTTTAGGGTTTACGGTTTAGAGTTTATGGTTTATTTCTTATGGTTTAGAGTTTAGAGATTAGGTTTTAAGGTTTAGAGTTCAAGATTTAGGGTTTGGGGTATAAGGTTTAGAGTTTAATGTTTGGGTTTAGGGTTTAGGATTTAGCATTTAGGTTTAACATTTAGGGTTTAGTTTAGGGTTTAGGTTTTACATTTTAAGGTTTATCTTTTACGGTTTAGGGTTTAGGGCTTATATTTTTTGAGTTTAGGATTATGGCTTTAGGGTTTGGGGTTTGAAGTTTAGGGTTTAGTATTTAGTGTTTAGGGTATAGAGTTTAGGATTTAGGGTTTAGGGTTGAAGGTTTAGGGTTTAGAGTTTTGATTTTGGGTTTAGGGTTTAGGGTTTAGAGATTTGGGTTTAGTGTTTAGGGTATAGAGTTTAGGATTTAGGGTTTAGGGTTTAAGGTTTCAGATTTAGGATTTAGCAGTTCGAGTTATAGGTTTTGGGTTTTGGGTTTTGGGTTTAGGGTTTAGGGTTTACGATTTAGGGTTTTGAATTAAGGATTATGGCTTTAGGGTTTAGAGTTTGAAGTTTAGGGTTTAGTCTTTATGCTTTAGAATTTTGTTTTTAGGGTATAGGGTTTAGGATATAGGGTTTAGGGTTTAAGGTTGAGGCTTTAGTGTTTTGATTTATGGTTTAGGGTTTAGGGTTTAGAGATTTGGGTTTAGGGTTTATCATTTAGGGTTTAGGGTTTAGGGTTTAGTATTTTGTGTTTAGGTTTTAGAGTTTAGGATTTTGGGTTTAGGATTAGGGTTAGGGTTTAGGGCTTAGGGTTTAGGGTTTAGGGTTTTGGGTTTAGGGTTTAGGATTAATGTTTAGGATTTAGGGTTTAGGGTTTAGGGTTTAGGGTTTAGGGTCTAGACTTTAAGGTTTATGTTTTAGGGTTTATGTTTTAGGGTTTAGTGTTTAGGGTTTACAGTTTAAAGTTGATATTTTAGGCTTTAGCATTTAGAGTGTAGGGTTTAATGTTTAGGGTTTTGGGTTTAGGGTTTGGAGTTGTAGTTTTAAGCTTTATGATTAAGGGTTTATGGTTTAGGGTTTAGCATTTAGGTTTTGGATGTTAGGGTTTACTTTTTAGGGCTGATGGCTTAGGATTTTGGGTTTAGGGTTTACGATTTAGGGTTTAAAGTTTGGATTTAGGGTTTGGAGTTATAGGTTCAAGGTTTAGGGTTTAGGGTTTAGGGTTTGGTATTTAGTGTTTAGGGTATAGAGTTTAGTATATAGGGTTTATGGTTTAAGGTTTAGGGTTTAGAGTTTTGATTTACGGTTTAGGGTTTAGGGTTTAGAGATTTGGGTTTAGGGTTTATCGTTTAGTGTTTAGGGTTTAGGTTTTAGTATTTTATGTTTATGGATTAGAGTTTAGGATTTGGGATTTAGGGTTTGAGGTTTAGGGTTTAGAGTATTGATAAAGGATTTAAGATTAGGAATATAATTTACGATTTAGGGTTTAGGGTTTAGGGTGGGTTTAGGGTTTAGGGATTAGAGTTTTTGGTTTAGGGTTTAGGGTTTAGGGTTTAGGGTTTATGGTTTATGGTTTAGGGTTTAGGGTTGAGGGTTTAGTATTTTTTGTTGAGGGTTTAGAGTTTAGTATTTGGGGATTAGGGTTTGAGGTTTAGGGTTTATTGTTAAGGATTTAGGGTTTTGGATTACGGTTAGGGTTTAGGGTTTAGGTTTTAGGGTTTAGTGTTTAGGGTTAAGTATTTAGTGTTTTGGATATAGAGTTTAGGGTTTAGGGTTTAGAGTTTTGATTTACGATTGAGGGTTTGTGGTTTAGAGATTTAGGTTTAGGGTTTATCATTTAGGGTTTTGGATTTAGGGTTTAGGATTTAGGGTTTAGTATTTTGTGTTTAGGGCTTAGAGTTTAGGATTTGGGATTTAGGTTTTAAGGTTTAGGGATTAGAGTGTTGATGTAGGGTTTAGAATTATGAATATAGTTTAGGGTTTAGGGTGGGTTTAGGGTTTAGGGATTTTTTTTTTTTTTTTTTTTATTTGAACGACCCTTAAAGGGGTCAGGGGCTTAGCAACACCCCCAGGCCTTAGCATAAATATAAAAAACCAAAGTACAAGGAGGGGGGCAGAAACCTAACCTCCAATCCTGTGGTGGTTCATAAGTCTACCTTCCTACTAAGGATAGTCAACTCATCCCCATACTATAACGGGAAACCTAGAGACTATGTACCTAGACGAGGGGACTTCCCTCGATACAGAGCATCTGGGAAACATAAACAAGGGAGACTCTCCCCTTACAATGCTGAAAAGAAACAAGAAACTAAGTTATAACAAAAAAATTATAACTAGGTTGAGGAGGGTCTTCATCATGGTGGTTCCTTGATTCTTTTGATTTTCCTTCTCCTGAAACTTGCCATTTCCAGAATGTCTAGTTGATAGTGAGCTCGTGCTTCCTTGGCGATTGTTGGTATTTGCTATATATGTTGGGGCTCGTAATTTTGTGACTTTGTTTTGCTAAAGAATCAGCCACTGAGTTAGCTTCTCTGTAAGTATGTTTGCATCTAAAGTTGCTTGTCTGCCCTATAAGTGCCTTCATTTGTTGTACCTGCATGTTAACACTCCAAGGTGGTTTAGTTTTTGCCATGATCCAGTCAACTAGTAGCTGTGAACCCACCTCCAAAAAGACATTCTTGTAGCCTAATTGGAGGAGCCAAGTCATGCCAAATATAGCAGCTCCATTTCTTGATTGTTGGTTCCTTCTCCCATTGGTGTGGAAAAGGCTAATATTATTTCTCCTGTGGTCTCGGATGATACCTCGGCACCTAGCTTTCGAGATTGTTTAGTGCATTGCCGTCGGTGTTGAGCTTTACCCAATCTTTAGGTGGCCTTCTCCACGTAACCAAAGGTCACTTTAGTGTCATGAATCTGATTTTCCCCATTGCTATCGAGTCTTTCGGTTAGATGGCCATCGATGTGAGGAATCTGTGTTCATTAGTTTATGAATTATCCTTGTATATGGAATATTTAACTCTGCTCATATTGGGTGCTTGCCTCTATATTTGCTCGCACATCTATTTTCCGCAATTCAACGGATGAAGATTGGTGTGGCACTTTGTATCAACGACTATGAGCCGTTGTTTGGTTTAATTGACCACCATTGCATGTGATTGAGGCGAGGAAGCGTGATGCGTGGTGATACTGCGATTGCGAATAACTTTTCCATCGTAGGTAGCAAAGTGTCCATTGTTGAAGATATGCTCTATATTATCCATTCGGACTGTTACAACAAAAACACTTTGCGGCTCATTGCCAAACTTAGTTAGTTTTTCATTAGTTGGGAGTTTACCTCTTAAGGCTCTCCACAAAGAAAAGAAGCTTTAAAAGGAATGTTCTTATGCCAAATAAAGGAATTAAACTTAGATTTGTTCCTCTTATCTCTTATAGCATTCCAAGCGGAGGAAGCGAGTAAATTGTCCATCATTGTTGATTCGGATGGCTTGGTCGGTGTGTCTGCTTGGTATTGAAGTGCATTGCAAGGATGTTGGCTAATTGGCATGGAGGCGCTGTTGTATCGAACATGTCATAATTCCATTGTCCATTCATTAAGAACTACTGCAACCTTAGTATTATTGAACCTCTTGCTATCATTAGTAAATCTAGCAAGAGGTCAATGACAAGCCAATTATCCACGAAATTATGGTAATTGCTGAGTTGATTCGCCATTGGATGTGTTCCTCGACTTGCTTTTGTTATGCATCAATGCTTCCGAGTAATAGACTCTCACGTATCCATTTCTTACTTATGGGATTAGATCTCGACAATATTTAGCCAAGAAAGTCCCCAGTGTTTTCTTGCTCTGAAGATCCACATTGCTTGTATTTGAAAGCCTGCAAACATCTTTTAAATTCCTCACACTATGCCTCCTTCCTCTAGAGGATGGTTTTCCATGAGGACGATGGTATTTCTTCTGTCATTCCTCCATTTGAAAAATGCATTATCATTCCTTGTATTTGTTTGAGGATAATGTGAGGGTAATTGCGGTGAATGGTGAATAGGCAAAGATTGTAGAACATGCGATTAAAATTACCTTGCCTATAGCTAAGTATTTTAGTATGCCAACTTTGTTATTACATTGATCACCTTGTTGATGAGATCTGAGAAATATATAATTCTAGGCACCTTGCCAACAAATAAAGAGCGACTAGATAAGTAATGACTCCTTCCTTGTGCTTAAAACCTATCACTCTTATGATTCTTTCCTTAGTACTATTGAAAGTATTAGAATGAATCATGAAATGACTTTTCTCCTTGTTCACTAATTGTCTGAAATGTTTTCATAGGAATTCAGTCTGCATGATGAGTTGCGGGGTTTTACGTCTTCACGAGGTGAATATGATAATGTCATCTGCAAAGCTTAGATGATTAACTTGAGAGCCTCTCTTTTCCATGAAGAAACCATAGTGTCACGGGTTGTTATGCGGCTGTTAAGGGATCTGGATAGGACCTCTGCACCTAAAATAAATAGAGGCGGGGAGAGAGTCTCCTTGTTTGAGCCCTCTGGTAGATTTGAAGAAACCATATCTCTTGCCATTGACTATAATAGAATACCAATTATTAGTCATAGTCCTCCAAACCATATCAATAAAGACTTAAATCAAAACCCATTCTTCTTAGCACTAGACATATGTAGGACCGGTGAACCTATCATATGCCTTAGCCATGTCGAGTTTAATGATAACATTCTTGCCAATGTTAGGTTTCTTAGTTTGATGAATAATCTCTGTGCCAACATGATGTTTTACGAAATATTCCTACCTTTTACAAAACCAGTTGGTTGAGAGAAACCAAGTCACGGTAGTATAGCAAATCACGGAACTCAATAGCTTGGAAATGATCTTGCTAGTGAAGTTGCTGAGGCTGATAGGTCTAAATTCCTTCAACTTGTTGGGATTGTTCACTTTAGGGATTAGAGTTTTGGGTTTAGGGTTTATCGTTTAGGGTTTTGGGTTTATGGTTTAGGGTTTAGGGTTGAGGGTTTAGTATTTTCTGCTTCGGGTTTAGAGTTTAGGATTTGGGGATAAGGATTTGAGGTTTAGGGTTTAGAGTTAAGGATTTAGGGTTTAGTATTAGGGTTAGGGTTAAGGGTTTAGGGTTTAGGGTTTTGGGTTTAGAGTTTAGGTTTAGTGTTTAGGATTTAGGGTTTAGGGTTTAGGGTCTAGACTTTAAGGTTTATGTTTTAGGATTTATGGTTTAGGGTTTAGGGTTGAGCGTTTAGGGTTTAGGGTTTAGGGTTTAGGGTGGGTTTACTATTTAGGGATTAGAGTTTTGGGTTTAGGGTTTATGGTTTAGGGTTTAGAGTTGAGGGTTTAGTATTTTATGTTTAGGGTTTAGAGTTTAGTAATTGGGGATTAGGTCTTGAGGTTTAGCTTTTAGAGTTAAGGATTTAGGGTTTAGGATTAGGGTTAAGGTTTACGGTTTACAGTTTACGGTTTACGGTTTAGGTTTTAGGGTTTAGGGTTTAGGGTTTAGGGTTTAGGGTTTAGGGTTTAGTATTTAGAGTTTTGAATATAGAGTTTAGGGTTTAGGGTTTAGGGTTTAAGGTTTAGGGTTTAGAGTTTTGATTTACAATTTAGGGTTTAGGGTTTAGAGATTTGGGTTTAGGGTTTATCATTTAGGGAGTTGGGTTTAGGGTTTAGGGTTTAGGGTTTAGTATTTTATGCGTAGGGTTTAGAGTTTAGGAATTGGGATTTAGGGTTTAAGGTTTAGGGTTTAGAGTATTGGTTTAGGGTTTAGGATTAGGAATATGGTTTAGCATTTAGGCTGGGTTTAGGGTTTAGGGATTAGAATTTTGGGTCTAGGGTTTATCGTTTAGAGTTTTGGGTTTATGGTTTATGGTTTAGGGTTGAGGGTTTAGTATTTTCTGCTTAGGGTTTAGAGTTTAGGATTTGGGGATTAGGGTTTGAGATTTAGGGTTTAGTGTTAAGGATTTAGGGTTTAGGATTAGGGTTAGGGTTTAGGGTTTAGGGTTTAGTGTTTTGGGTTTAGGGTTTTGGTTTAGTGTTTAGGATTTAGGGTTTAGGGTTTAGGGTCTAGACTTTAAGGTTTATGTTTTAGGGTTTAGGGCTTAGGGTTCAGGGTTCAGGGTCTACTATTTAAGGTTTAATTTTTAGGGTTTAGCATTTAGAGTGTCGGATTTCATGTTTAGGGTTTTGGGTTTAGGGTTTGGAGTTGTAGCTTTAAGGTTTATGATTATAGGTTTGTGGTTTAGGGTTTGGCATTTAGGTTTTGGGTGTTAGAGTTTAGTGTTTAAGGCTGATGGTTTAGGATTTTGGGTTTAGGGTTTAGGGTTTAGTATTTATGATTTAAGGTTTAAAGTTTGGATTTAGGGTTTGAAGTTTTAGGTTGAAGGTTTAGGGTTTAAGTATTAAGTTTTAGGGTTTAGGGTTTTGGGTTTAGTTTTTAGGGTTTAGGATATTGGGTTTAGGGTTTAGGGTGTAGGGTTTAGGGTGTAGGATTAAGGGTTTAGAGTTTAGGGTTTATGGTTAAGGGTTTAGGGTTTAGGGTTTAGGTATTAGGTATTAGGGTAAGGGTTTTTGGTTTAGTGTTGAAGGTTTAGGTTTTTGAGTAGTAGGCTTAGGGTTTAAGGCTTAGAGTTTGTGGTTTATGGTCTAGGGTTTAGTGTTTGGTGTTTAGGGTTAAGAGTTTGTCGTTTAGTGTTTAGGCTTTAGGGCTTATGGTTTAGTGTTTAGTGTTTAGGGGTTTGAGTTGTAAGTTTAGTGTATAGGGTTTATGATTTAGGGTTTTGAGTTTAGGGTTAAGGGTTTAGGGTTTGAAGTTTAGTGTTTAGGGTTCAGGGTTTAGTATTTAGTGTTTAGGATATAGAGTTTATGATTTAGGGTTTAGGGTTTGAGGTTTAGTGTTTAGAATTTTGATTTAGGGATTAGGGTTTATTGTTAAGGTTTTTAGGTTTAGGGTTTAGTATTTAGTATTTTGTGTTTAGTGTTTAGAGTTTAGGATTTGGGGTATAGGGTTTCGAGTTTTGATTCACGGTTAAGGATTAGGGTTAGGGTTTACGGTTTAGGGTTTAGGGTTTTGGATGGGTTTTGGGTTTTGGAATTAGAGTTTTGGGTTTAGGATTTATCATTTAGGGTTTTGGGTTTAGGGTTGAGGGTTTAGTATTTTGTGTTTAGGGTTTAGAGTTTATGGTTTAGGGTTTATGGTTTTGGGTTTAGGGTTTAGTATTGTGTTTAGGGTTTAGAGTTTAGGATTTGGTATTTTAGAGTTTGAGGTTTAGGATTTAGAGTTTTGATTTAGTGTTTTGGATTAGGGTTAGGGTTTAGGGTTTAGGGCTTAGGCTATAGGGTTTAGGATTTTGGGTTTAAGTTTAGGGTTTAGGGTTTAGGTTTTAGGGTTTAGGGCGTTGGTATTAGAGTTTTGGTTTAGGGTTTATGGTTTAGGGTTTTGGGTTTATGGTTTAGGGTTTTGGGATGAGGGTTTAGTATTCTATGTTTAGGGTTTAGAGTTTAGTATTTGGGGATTAGGGTTCGAGGTTTAGGGTTTAGAGTTAAGGATTTAGGGTTTAGGATTAGGTTTAGGGTTTAGGGTTCAGGGTTCAAGGTTCAGGTTTTAGGGTTTAGGGTTTAGGGTTTAGGGTTTAGTATTTAGTGTTTTGGATATAAGGTTTAGGATTTAAGGTTTAGGGTTTAATGTTTAGGGTTTAGAGTTTTGATTTACGATTCAGGGTTTAGGGTTTAGAGATTTGGGTTTAGGGTTTATCATTTAGGGTTTTGGGTTTAGGGTTTAGAGTTTAGGGTTTAGGGTTTAGTATTTTGTGTTTAGGGTTAAGCATTTAGTATTTGGGATTTAGGGTTTAGGTTTTAGTATTTTGTGTTTAGGGTTTAGTGTATAGTATTTGGGATTTAGGGTTTAAGGTTTAGGTGTTAGAGCATTGATTTAGGGTTTAGGATTAGGAATATAGTTTAGGGTTTAGGGTGGGTTTAGGGTTGAGGGATTAGAGTTTTGGGTTTGGGGTCTATCGTTTATGGTTTTGGATTTATGTTTTAGGGTTTATGGTTGAGGGTTTAGTATTTTCTGCTTTGGGTTTAGAGTTTAGGATTCAGGAATTAGGGTTTGAGGTTTAGGGTTTAGAGTTAAGGATTTAGGGTTTAGGATTAGGGTTAGGGTTTAGGGTTTAGGGTTTTGGGTTTAGGGTTTAGGTTTAGTGTGTAGGATTTAGGGTTTAGGGTTTAGGGTCTAGACTTTAAGTTTTATGTTTTAGGGTTTAGGGTTTAGGGTTTAGGGTCTACAGTTTAAGGTTTAAGTTTTAGGGTTTAGCTTTTAGATTGTAGGGTTTAATGTTTAGGGTTTTGGGTTTAGGGTTGGAGCTGTAGCTTGAAGGTTTATGATTAAGGGTTTATGGTTTAGGGTTTAGCATTTAGGTTTTGGGTGTTTGGGTTTGGTGTTTAGGGCTGATGGTTTAGGATTTTGTGTTTAGGGTTTAGGGTTTAGGATTTACGGTTTAGGGTTTAAAGTTTGGGTTTGGGGTTTGGAGTTGCAGGTTGAAGGTTTAGGGTTTTGTGTTAAGTTTTAGGGTTTAGGGTTTTGGGTTTAGTTTTTAAGGTTTAGGATATAGGGTTTAGGGTTTAGGGTTTAGGGTTTAGGGTGTAGGTTTAAGGGTTTAGAGTTTAGGGTTTATGGTTAAGTGTTTAGGGTTTAGGGTTGAGGTATTAGGTTTTAGGGTAAGGGTTTTTGGTTTAGTGTTTAGGATTTAGGTTTTCGGGTTGTAGGTTTAGGATTTAGGGTTTAGGGCTTAGAGTATGTGGTTTATGGTTTAGGGTTGAGAGTTTGGTGTTTAGGGTTAAGAGTTTGCGGTTTAGAGTTTAGGCTTTAGGGTTCATGGTTTAGTGTTTAGGGTTTAGGTATTCGGTTATAGGGTTTAGGGTTTTAAGTTTAGTACTTAGGTTTTAGGTGTAATGCTTAGGGTTTAGGGTTTCAGATTTAGGGTTTAGGGTTTTGATTTATAGGTTTAGTGTTTAGGGGTTAGGATTTAGGGTTTAAGGTTTAGAGTTTATGGTTTAGGGTTTAGGATTTAGGGTTTAGGGTTTAGAGTTTAGGGTTTAAGGTTTAGGGTTTGATGTTGTAGGTCTAAGGCTTATGGTTTAGGGTTTTATGTTGTAGGTCTAAGGCTTAGGGCTTAGGCTTTAGGCTGTAAAGTTTAGGGTTTAAGGTTAGGAGTTTAGCATTTAGGGTTTAGGGTTGAAAGTTTTTATTTAGGATTTTGGGTTTAGGGTTTAGGATTGAGAGATTTGGGTTTAGGTCTTATGATTTAGCGTTTTAGGTTTATGGTTTAGTGTTTAGTGTTTAGGGTTTAGGATTGAGGATATAGGATTTAGGGTTTAGGGTTTAGGTATAGGGATTAGGGTTTAGGGTGTGGGTTTATCGTTAAGGGTTTAGGGTTTACAGTTTAGGGTTTATGGTTTATAGTTTGGAGTTATAGATTTAAGGCTTAGGGTTTAGGCTTTAGGGTTACGATTTACAGTTTATGGTTTATTTTTTATGGTTTAGAGTTTAGGGATTCGGCTTCAAGGTTTAGAGTTTAGGATTTCAGGTTTGGGTTTAGGGTTTAAGGTTTAAAGTTTGGATTTAGGGTTTAGGATTTACCGTTTAGGGTTAGGGTTTAGGGTTTAGGGTTTAATGTTTAGGGTTAGGGTTTAGTGTTTAATGTTTAGGGTTTAGAGTTTTGATTTAGGGTTTAGGATTAGGGTTAGGGTTTAGGATTTATGGTTTAGGGTTTAGGGTTTAGGGTTTATGATTGAGGGTTTAGTGTTGTAGGTTTAAGGTTTAGGGTTTAGGGTTTAGGGTTTAGGGTTCAGAGTTTAGGGTTGAGGGTTTAGGGTTTAGTATTTTGTGTTTAGGGTTTGGAGTTTAGGATTTGGGGTTTAGGGTTTAAGTTTTAGGGTTTATAGTACTGATTTAGGGTTTAGGATTAGGAATATAGTTTTGGGTTTTAGGGTTAGGGTGGGTTTAGGGTTTAGGGATTAGAGTTTTGGGTTTAGGGTTTATGGTTTGGGGTTTTGGGTGTATAGTTTAGGCTTTAGTGTTGAGGGTTTAGTAATTTATGTTTAGGGTTTAGAGTTTAGGATTTGGGGATTAGGGTTTGAGTTTTAGGGTTTAAGTTAAGGATTTAGGGTTTAGGATTAGGGTTAGGGTTTAAGGTTTAGGGTTTAGGGTTTAGGGTTTAGGTTTAGGTTTAGCGTTTAGGTTTAGCATTTAGGTTTTAGGGTTTAGGGTTTAGGGTCTAGACTTTAATGTTTATGTTTTAGTGTTTAGGGTTTAGTGTTTAGGGTCTACAATTTAAGGTTTAAGTTTTAGGGTTTAGCATTTAGAGTTTAGGGCTTAATGTTTAGGGCTTTGGGTTTAGGGTTTGGAGTTATAGCTTTAAGGTTTATGGTTAAGGGTTTTGGGTTTAGGGTTTAGCGTTTAGGTTTTGGGAGTTAGGGATTACAATTTAGGGCTTATGGTTTAGGATTTTGGGTTTAGGGTTTAGGGTTTAACATTTACGGTTTGGGGTTTAAAGTTTGGATTTAGGGTTTAGAGTGGTAGGTTAAAGGTTTAGCATTTAGGGTTTAGGGTTTAAGTATTAAGTTTTAGGGTTTAGGATTTAGGGTTTAGTTTTTAGGGTTTAGCATTTAGGGTTTAGGGTTTAGGGTGTAGGATTTAAGGTTTAGGGTTTAGACTTTAAGGTTTAGTGTTTAGGGTGTACAGTTTAAGTTTTAGGTTTTAGGGATTAGTATTTAGAGTTTAGGGTTTAATGTTTAGGGTTTGGAGTTGTAGGTTTAAGGTTTATGGTTAAGGGTTTACGGTTTAGCGTTTAGGATTTATAGTTAAGGGTTTAAAGTTTGGATTTAGGGTTTAGGGTTGAGGATATAGGATTTATGGTTCAGGGTTTAGGTGTAGGGTTTAGGGTTTAGGGTGTAGGGTTTAGGGTTTAGGATTTAGGGTTTATGGTTAAGGGTTGAGGGTTTAGGGTTTAAAGTTTGGAGTTATAGATTTAAGGCTTAGGGTTTAGGGTTTACGGTTTAGAGTTTACGGTTTATTTTTTATGGTTTAGAGTTTAGAGATTAGGCTTTAAGGTTTAGAGTTCAGGATTTAGGGTTTGGGGTATAAGGTTTAGGGTTTAAAGTTTGGATTTAGGGTTTAGGATTAGCGTTTAGGTTTAACGTTTAGGGTTTAGTTTAGGGTTTAGGGTTTACGTTTTAAGGTTTATGTTTTAGGGTTTAGGGTTTATGGTTTAGGGTTTAGGGTTTATATTTTTTGAGTTTAGGATTATGGCTTTAGGGTTTGGGGTTTGAAGTTTAGGGTTTAGTATTTAGTGTTTAGGGTATAGAGTTTAGGATTTAGGGTTTAGGGTTTAAGGTTTAGGGTTTAGAGTATTGATTTGGGGTTTAGTATTAAGGTTTAGGGTTTAGGGTTGAGGGTTAAGTATTTTTTGTTTAGGGTTTAGAGTTTAGGATTTGGGGATTAGGGTTTGAGATTTAGGGTTTAGAGTTAAGCATTTAGTGTTTAGGATTAGGGTTTAGGGTTTAGTGTTTGGGGTTTAACATTTAGAGTTTAGGATTTACGGTTTAGGGTTTAACATTTAGAGTTTAGGATTGAGGATATAGGATTTAGGGTTTAGGGTTTAGGTGTAGGGATTAGGGTTTAGGGTGTAGGGTTTATGGTTAAGGCTTTAGGGTTTACAGTTTAGGGTTTATGGTTTAAAGTTTGGAGTTATAGATTTAAGGCTTAGGGTTTAGGCTTTAGGGTTTACGATTTACAGTTTATGGTTTATTTTTTATGGTTTAGAGTTTAGGGATTCGGCTTCAATGTTTAGAGTTTAGGATTTCAGGTTTGGGGTTTAGGGTTTAAGGTTTAAAGTTTGGATTTAGGGTTCAGGATTTACCATTTAGGGTTAGGGTTTAGGGTTTAATGTTTAGGGTTAGGGTTTAGTGTTTAATGTTTAGGGTTTAGAGTTTAGGATTTAGGGCTTAGGGTTTAAGGTTTAGGGTTTACAGTTTTGATTTAGGGTTTAGGATTAGGGTTAGGGTTTAGGGTTTAGGGTTTAGGGTTTAGGGTTTATGATTGAGGGTTTAGTGTTGTAGGTTTAAGGTTTAGGGTTTAGGGTTTAGGGTTTAGGGTTTAGAGTTTAGGGTTTAGGGTTTAGGGTTTAGTATTTTGTGTTTAGGGTTTGGAGTCTAGGATTTGGGGTTTAGGGTTTAAGTTTTAGGGTTTATAGTACCGATTTAGGGTTTAGGATTAGGAATATAGTTTTGGGTTTTGGGGTTAGGGTGGATTTAGGGTTTAGGGATTAGAATTTTGGGTTTAGGGTTTATGGTTTAGGGTTTTGGGTGTATGATTTAGGGTTTAGTGTTGAGGGTTTAGTAATTTGTGTTTAGGGTTTAGAGTTTAGGATTTGGGGGGTTTAAAGTTGTAGCATTAAGGTTTATGGTTAAGGGTTTCTGGTTTAGGGATTAGCATTTATGTTTTGGGTGTTAGGGTTTAGAGTTTTGGGCTTATGGTTTAGGGTTTTGGGTTTAGGGTTTAGCATTTAGGATTTGCGGTTTAGGGTTTAAAGTTTTAATTTAGGGTTTGGAGTTGTAGGTTAAAGGTTTAGGGTTTAGGATTTAGGGTTTAAGTATTAAGTTTCAAGGTTTAGGGTTTTGCGTTTAGTTTTTAGGGTTTAGGATTTAGGATTTAGGGTTTAGGGTGTAGGGTTTAGCGTTTAGGGTTTAGGGTTTAAGATTTAGGGTTTAGGGTCTACAGTTTAAGGTTTAGGTTTTAGGGTTTAGCATTTAGAGTTTAGGGTTTAATGTTTAGGGTTTTGGGTTTCGGGTTTGGAGTTGTAGGTTTAAGGTTTATGGTTTAGGGTTTAGAATTTAGGTTTTGGGTTTTAGGGTTTATGGTTTAGCATTTTGGGTTTAGTATTTAGTGTTTAGGGTATAGAGTTTAGGATTTAGGGTTTAGGGTTTACAGTTTTGATTTTGGGTTTAGGGTTTAGGGTTTAAAGATTTGGGTTTAGGGTTTATCGTTTAGGGTTTTGGGTTTAGGGTTTAGGGTTTAGGATTTTGGGTTTAGGGTTTAGTATTTTGTCTTTAGGGTTTAGAGTTTAGGATATGGGGTTTAGGGTTTAGAGTATTGATTTAGGGTCTAGGATTAGGAATATAGTTTAGGATTTAGGATTTAGGGTGGGTTTAGGGTTTAGGGATTAGAGTTTTCTATTTAGGGTTTATCATTTAGGGTTTTGGGTTTATGGTTTAGGGTTTAGGGTTGAGGATTTAGTATTTTGTGTTTAGGGTTTAGAGTTTAGGATTTGGGGATTAGGGTTTGAGGTTTATGATTTAGAGTTAAGGATTTAGGGTTTAGGATTAGGGTATAGGGTTTAGGATTAGGGTTTAGGGTTTATGGCTTTAGTGATTAGGGTTTAGGGTTTTGAGTTTAGGATTATGGCTTTAGGGTTTAGGGTTTGAAGTTTAGGGTTTAGGGTTTAGGTTTTGGAGTTATAGGTTTAAGGTTTATGGTTTAGGATTTTGGGTTTAGGGTTTAGGGTTTAGTATTTAGTGTTTAGGATATAGAGTTTAAGATTTAGGGTTTAGGGTTAAAGGTTTAGGGTTTAGAGTTTTGATTTTGGGTTTAGGGTTTAGGGTTTAGAGATTTGAGTTTAGGGTATAATGCTTAGGGTTTTGGGTTTAGGGTTTAGAGTTGTATCATTAAGGTTTATGGTTAAGGGTTTCTGGTTTAGGGATTAGCATTTAGGTTTTGGGTGTTAGGGTTTAGAGTTTAGGGCTTATGGTTTATGGTTTTGGGTTTATGGTTTCGTGTTTAGGGTTTAGGGTTTAGAATTTAGGGTTTAGTGTTTAGGGGTTCTAGTTGTAGGTTTTAGGTTTTGGGTTTAGGATATAGGGTTTACAATTTAGGGTTTTGAGTTTATGATAATGGCTTCAGGGTTGAGGGTTTGAAGTTTAGGGTTTAGTATTTAGCATTTAGGGTATATAGTTTAGGATTTAGGGTTTAGGGTTTAAGGTTTAGGGTTTAGAGTTTTGATTTACGATTTAGGGTTTACTATTTAGAGATTTGGGTTTAGGATTTTGGGTTTAGGGTTTAGTATTTTGTGTTTAGGGTTTAGAGTTTAGGATTTGGGGTTTAGGGTTTAAGGTTTAGGGTGTAGAGTATTGATTTAGGGTTTAGGATTAGGAATATAGTTTAGGGTTTAGGCTTTAGGGTGGGTTTAGGGTTTAGGGATTAGAGTTTTGGGTTTAGGGTGTATCGTTTAGCATTTAGGGTTGAAGGTTATGTATCTTGTGTTTAGGGTTTAGAGTTTATGATTTGGGGATTAGGGTTGGAGATTTTGGGTTTAGAGTTAAGCATTTAGTGTTTAGGATTAGGGTTTAGGGTTTAGGGTTTTGGGTTTAGGCTTTAGGGTTTAGGATTTTGGTTTAGTGTTTAGGATTTAGGGTTTAGGGTTTAGGGTCTAGAGTTTAATGTTTATGTTTTAGGGTTTAGGTTTTAGGGTTTAGGGTCGACAATTTAAGGTTTTAGTTTTAGGGTTTAGCATTTAGAGTTTAGGGTTTAATGCTTAGGGTTTTGGGTTTAGGGTTTAGAGTTTAGCATTAAGGTTTATGATTAAGGGTTTATGGTTTAGGGTTTAGGATTTTGGGTTTAGAGTTTAGGGTTTATGGTTTAGGATTTTTGGTTTAGGGTTTAGGGTTTAGGATTTAGGGTTTAAGTATTAAGTTTTAGGGTTGAGGGTTTTGCATTTAGTTATTAGGGTTTAGGATTTAGAGTTTAGGGTTGAGGGTGTTGGGTTTAGGGTTTAGGGTATAGGGTTTAATATTTAGGGTTTAGGGTCTACAATTTAAGGTTTAGGTTTTAGGGTTTAGCATTTAGAGTTTTGGGTTTAATGTTTAGGGTTTGGAGTTGTTGGTTTAAGGTTTATGGTTAAGGGTTTGTGGTTTAGGGTTTAGCATTTAGTTTTTGGGTGTTAGGGTTTTGGAGTTTAGGGTTTATGGTTTAGGATTTTGGGTTTAGGGTTTAGGGTTTAGTATTTAGTGTTTAGGGTATAGAGTTTAAGATTTAAGGTTTAGTGTTTAAGGTTTAGGGTTTAGAGTTTTGATTTTGGGTGTAAGGTTTAGGGTTTAGAGATTTGAGTTTAGGGTTTATAGTTTAGGGTTTTGGGTTTAGGGTTTAGGGTTTAGGATTTTGGTTTAGAGTTTAGGATTTAGGGTTTAGGGTTTAGGGTCTAGCGTTTAATGTTTACGTTTTAGGGTTTAGGGTTTAGGGTTTAGGATTGATAGTTTAAGGTTTAAGTTTTAGGTTTTAGCATTTAGAGTTTAGGGTATAATGCTTAGGGTTTTGGGTTTAGGGTTTAGAGTTGTAGCATTAAGGTTTATGGTTAAGAGTTTTCGGTTTAGGGTTTAGCATTTAGGTTTTGGGTGTTAGGGTTTAGAGTTTAGGGCATATGGTTTAGGATTTTGGGTTTAGGGTTTTGGGTTTAGGATTTAGGGTTTAAGTATTAAGTTTTAGGGTTTAGGGTTTGGAGTTGTAGGTTAAAGGTTTATGGTTTAGGATTTAGGGTTTAAGTATTAAGTTTTAGGGTTTAGGGTTTTGCATTTAGTTTTTAGGGTTTAGGATTTAGGGTTTAGGGTTTAGGGTGTAGGGTTTAGGGTTTAGGGTTTAGGGTTTAATATTTAGAGTTTAGGATCTACAGTTTAAGGTTTAGGTTTTAGGGTTTAGCATTTAGTGTTTAGGGTTTAATATTTAGGGTTTCGGGTTTTTGGTTTGGAATTGTAGGTTTAAGGTTTATGGTTAAGGGTTTGTGGTTTAGGGTTTAGCATTTAGGTTTTGGGTGTTAGGGTTTTGGAGTTTAGGGTTTATGGTTTAGCATTTTGGGTTTAGGGTTTAGGGTTTAGTATTTAGTGTTTAGGGTATAGAGTTTAGGATTTAGGGTTTAGGGTTTAGAGTTTTGATTTTGGGTTTAGGGTTTAGGGTTTAAAGTTGTAGCATTAAGGTTTATGGTTAAGGGTTTCTGGTTTAGGGATTAGCATTTAGGTTTTGGGTGTTAGAGTTTAGAGTTTAAGGCTTTTGGTTTAGGGTTTAGGGTTTAGGGTTTAGCGTTTAGGATTTGCGGTTTAGGGTTTAAAGTTTTAATTTAGGGTTTGGAGTTGTAGGTTAAAGGTTTAGGGTTTAGGATTTAGGGTTTAAGTATTAAGTTCAGGGTTTAGGGTTTTGCGTTTAGTTTTTAGGGTTTAGGATTTAGGATTTAGGGTTTAGGGTGTAGGGTTTAGCGTTTAGGGTTTAGGGTTTAAGATTTAGGGTTTAGGGTCTACAGTTTAAGGTTTAGGTTTTAGGGTTTAGCATTTAGAGTTTAGGGTTTAATGTTTAGGGTTTTGGGTTTCGGGTTTGGAGTTGTAGGTTTAATGTTTATGGTTTAGGGTTTAGAATTTAGGTTTTGGGTTTTAGGGTTTTGGAGTTTAGGGTTTATGGTTTAGCTTTTTGGGTTTAGTATTTAGTGTTTAGGGTATAGAGTTTAGGATTTAGGGTTTAGGGTTTACAGTTTTGATTTTGGGTTTAGGGTTTAGGGTTTAAAGATTTAGGTTTAGGGTTTATTGTTTAGGGTTTTGGGTTTAGGGTTTAGATTTTAGGATTTTGGGTTTAGGGTTTAGTATTTTGTCTTTAGGGTTTAGAGTTTAGGATATAGGGTTTAGGGTTTAAGGTTTAGGGTTTAGAGTATTGATTTAGGGTCTAGGATTAGGAATATAGTTTAGGATTTAGGATTTAGGGTGGGTTTAGGGTTACGGATTAGAGTTTTGTATTTAGGGTTTATCATTTAGGGTTTTGGGTTTATGGTTTAGAGTTTAGTGTTGAGGATTTAGTATTTTGTGTTTAGGGTTTAGAGTTTAGGATTTGGGGATTAGGGTTTGAGGTTTAGGATTTAGAGTTAAGGATTTAGGGTTTAGGATTAGGGTATAGGGTTTAGGATTAGGGTTTAGGGTTTATGGCTTTAGTGTTTAGGGTTTAGGGTTTTGAGTTTAGGATTATGGCTTTAGGGTTTAGGGTTTGAAGTTTAGGGTTTAGGGTTTAGGTTTTGGAGTTATAGGTTTAAGGTTTATGGTTTAGGTTTTTGGGTTTAGGGTTTAGGGTTTAGTATTTAGTGTTTAGGTTATAGAGTTTAAGATTTAGGGTTTAGGGTTAAAGGTTTAGGGTTTAGAGTTTTGATATTGGGTTTAGGATTTAGGGTTTATAGATTTGAGTTTAGGGTTTATAGTTTTTTTTTTTTTTTTTTTTATTTGAACGACCCTTGAGTGGGTCAGGGGCTTAGCAACACCCCCAGGCCTTAGCATAAATAGAAACAAGAACAAGTACAAGGAGGGGGACATAAACCTAACCTCGATCTAAGATGGTTCGGAGTCAACTAACTTTTGCAAGGAAAGTCGACTCCTCCCCGTACTAAAAGATGTAAACCTAATACTAAGTACCTAAGGAGAGGACTCCTCTCGATACAATTATACTAGGAAAACTTAAATAAGGGAGACTCTCCCCTTACAAGGAAGAGACAATAAAGGAAACTATTCAAAAGAACTATAGCTCTGGCTATAGTTAAGGTGAATTCTAAGCGAGATTCACGGAGGTTCCTTGATTCTCTTTGTCTTCCTTCTCCTGAAGTTGGTCACCTCTTGCATATCTAATTGGTGATATGCCTTTGTCTCCTTAGGTAGTTGTTGGCTGTTGAAATATACTTGAGGCTAGTAATTTTATGGCTATGTTTCGATAATGAATCGTACGATTGGCTTCTCGGTATATGTGATTACATTTGGCTATTTAATCTGTCCAATTATTATTTGAAGCTTCACGAGTTGATTATCGATGCTCAAGGATGTTGTGCTCTGTTCATTATCCACGCAACTAATAATTGTGAGTCAATCTCTAAGATAATATTTTTGTAGCCCATTTCCGGACCGGGGCAGTCAAGCAGGCGCCTACTGCAGCTTGAATCTGGTTCCATCTCCCAAAGGAGTGGCAAATGCTATCACCATTCTCCTGTGTGGTCTCTCAAAATACCTCCGCTCCTATCTTTCTGGGTTCTCGATGCACTACCATCTGTGTTGATCTTTACCAGTGCAGGCTTTCCACAGCGAGGATCACTTTCGCATCATGCTGCATCTTTCCCCATTAAGATCAACTCTGTCCAATTCGATGGCCATTTGACGTAGAAATCATGTTTAGGAGCTTATGCTTGATCCTTATAGATAGCATATTTGACCACAACATTGAGATTTTACCCGTATTTGCTAGCACCTATTCTTCCGCAGGTTCCGACAAATGAAGATTAATCTGACTGCAATAACGGTTTATGAGCATCATTGTTGAATTTCTTGACCACCATTGGTGATTAGTTGAAGCGGTGAGGTATAGTGTAGTAATCCCGGTCTTGCTGAAAACTCCTCAAACATAAGCGTGGCCCATCGCTGTTGAAGATGTGCTCTATGTTGTCCATGCGGGCTGTTACAAAAAACAACGAAGCGCTCTTTGCCAAAAATAGTTAGTTTGTCATTAGTTGGTAACTTACCTGTAATGCTCTCCATAAAAGAAAGGATGATTTAAAAGGAATACTCATATGCCACATTAGAGTATTGAATTTAGATTTCTCCCTTTTCTTTACGATGACATTCAAAATTTGAAGAATAAGTAAATTTTCCATCATTAGTAAGAGTCCAAATAGCACGATCAGTTGCCATCTTGGATATGAACCTGTTGCTAAAATGTTCGCAATTGGTGGCGGTAGGAGCTTGTTGAGTCGGCATTCTATAGTTCCATTGCCCATTTATCCAAAAATCTGCAACTTTTTGTTGTTGAGCACTGTATGTCTAGAGAACACGGCGAGGGCGACTCGACGATTATCCCAGAAGGAAGCGGTTCAGTGTTGATTTTCCACTTGTATATTCTCTTCCACCGGTTTGTTATTCATGAGGTGTTTCAGCGGGTGATTCACTGTATCCATTTCTTGCTAATGGGGTTGGATCTCGGTGATATTTTGCTTTGAGAAAATCTCCCGGAGAGTTTGTTTAGATCCCGAAAACCCACCATTGCTTATATTGGAAAGCTTTGCGACATCTGCGATTCTAACTCCTATTCCACCTTCTTCAATTGGGAAGCTTAAATTCTTCCATGAGGACCAGTGATATTTTTCTTCTCATTTCTCCATCCCCGGAAGAAATGCGCAATGATGCTTTGTATACCGAGAAGTATGCGAGGGTAGTGCGGATAGAAGATGAATAGGCGAGAGATTGTAGTACATGCTTGATCAAAATTGCTTTACCTCCAGCTTAGTATCTTTACCCTTGACTGTAATGCGTGAAGAATCTTGTTAATGAGATCGGAGAAATATATGACCACTGGATGCCCGACAAATAAAGGAGTAACCCGGGTAGTGTAATCCTTCTTTACATTTTATAACTTGTTACCTTTTTATTCTATCTCTAGTACTAGTGAGAAATCTTGGAGTGAATAATGAAATAGCTTTTGTCTTATTTACTCTTGGCTTTGATGTTTCCTCATACACATTCAAGGTTTGCATGACCGGTTGTAAGGTCTTTTGTCTCAGGAAGTGAAGAGTATAATATCATGCAAAACTCAAATGGTTTACTGTGGGCCTTTTCTTTCCATGAAAAAACCATGATGTCGGGATGATTATGAAGTACATTGAGAGATCTGGATAGTATACGCACCTAAAATAAATAGTGCGAGGGGAAAGGGATCACCTTGTTTGAGTCCTCTTGATGATTTGAAGAAACCATACCTTTTACCATTGATAATAATAGAGTACCAATTGTTAGCCATAATCCTCAGGACCATGTCTATAAAGCATTCTGAACCCATTTTCCTCGATACTAGACATGTATAAGACCATTGTACCCTATCATAAGCTTTAGCCATATCTAGCTTGATAATCACATTGCTACCTATGTTAGGCTTTTAATCGATGAATCATTTCTTGTGCCAACATGATATTTTAGAGATACTCCTACCTTTCACAAAACCAGTTGATTAGGGGAGATCAATCGGGTAGGATGGGGCCCAATCTACTACTTAAGAGTTTAGAAATGATCTTGCTAATGAAGTTGCTTAGACTAATAGTGCTGAATTCCTTCAATTTAGTAGGGTTGCTCACTTTAGGCAATAGCCTTGATGCAAGTGGGAAAAATACTTAGGTATCATTTGTCCACAAAGAAGGCTTGGATTACCTCAAATAGATCATGTTTAATGATATGCAGTGATTCGATAGAAATTACCATTCATCCCATCCGGACCATTTCTGAATTTGGATTCATTGAAAAGACAACATCTTTCAATTCCTCCATGTAGGCATGGCGATGAGCCTCTCATTTGTGCACAGTTGACTCTCTGTGTATGCGGTCAAAGCCTCCTCATTGATAATCCTGTTCTCCTGTAAATAAATTAGAAAGTAATCCTGGCGGTATTGCTATGGCATTGTCTCCTGTATGCACTCTCCTTCATCATTCAAAAGTTTGTGGATGAATAACCTTCTTCTTCTCCCTCTTATCGGTGAATGAAAGTATTTGGTATTGGCATCCCTTCTTTGAACCATTGTAGTTGTGCCTGCAGCGATATAGAATCCTCAACCGAGAAACGATATACTCGGCATTAAGCTCATGCTGCGGATTACATTACTATCGGTTTAGTCTGGATAAGTTTTCTTGACTTGCACCTTATATTCATAGTCCTTCACTTTGTTAAATCGTCTCCAAATTCTTCTCTGGACCATGAACTAAGAGTGTTAGATAACCTCTTCAATTTACGGTGGAATTTCCACATGTTATTGCCTTCTACATTCCTTTCCGTGATCCCTAACAATATCAAAGAAGTTAGATTGATCGATCCGAAATTAAGAAATTTAAAATACACGATGTAGTCATTCTCTGTTGCTTTCATTTCCATCGGCGATGGGCAATGATCGACCTACTGAAGGTAGATGAGTGATGGTGATGCAGGCATCTTCTCTAACCACTCATCATTAGCCATAGCTCACCGGCCTTTTCGGATCTGTGTTGAATACCTCTTTGATTGGTCGAGGTGAATTTTTGTCACTTTGAGGCCTAAGTCAATGAGTCCGTACCTCTATAGCGTGATGAACTCGGGCTTTTCTTCATATTGTAAGGACCCCTCGAGCTTTTCTTGATAGAGGTAATCACATTGTAGTCTCTCTGAGCACGAGTTTGTTGTTTCCACTTGCTTGGTGTAACAATCACATCCCAGGGTTACAAGATATTCCTTGCATTTTGCATACACAAAGGTGATAAAGAATTGCTCCTGTATCTCAGCATGTCTAATGCTGCAAGGGTTTATAGTTTAGGGTTTTGGGTTTAGGGTTTAGGGTGTAGCATTTTGGTTTAGTGTTTAGGATTTAGGGTTTAGCGTTTAGGGTCTAGTGTTTAATGTTTACGTTTTAGGGTTTAGGGTTTAGGGTTTTAATTGAGTTTAGGGTTTAAGTTTTAGGTTTTAGCATTTAGAGTTTAGGGTTTATTGTTTAGGGTTTAGGATTCAGGGTTTGGAGTTGTAGGTTTAATGTTTATGGTTAAGGGTTTAGGTTTTAGGGTTTTGGGTTTAGGTTTTGGGTGTTAGGGTTTAGAGTTTAGGGTTTTGGGTTTAGGGTTTGGAGTTTAGGTTTAGGGTTTAGGATTTAGGTTTAGGGTTTAAAGTTTTGATTTAGAGTTAAGGTTTTAGGGTTTAGGATTAGTGTTAGGGTTTAGGGTTTAGGGTTTAGGTTTAGGGTTTTGGGTTTAGGGTTTAGGGTTTAGGGTTTAAGGTTTAGGGTTTAGGGTCTACAGTTTAAGGTTTAAGTTTTAGGGTTTAGCATTTAGAGATTAGGGTTTAATGTTTAGGGTTTTGGGTTTAGGGTTTGGAGTTGTAGCTTTAAGGTTTATGGTTAAGGGTTTATGGTTGAGGGTTTAGCATTTAGGTTTTAGGTGTTAGGGTTTTGAATTTAGGATTTATGGTTTAGGATTTAAAGTTTGGATTTAGGGTTTAGGGTTTAGGGTTTAACATTTAGAGTTTAGGCTTTGTGGCATAGGGTTTAGGTTTTAGTGTTTAGGGTTTAGGATTTAGTATTTAGTGTTTAGGGTATAGAGTTTAGGATTTAGGGTTTAAGGTTTAGGGTTTAGTATTTTGTGTTTAGGGTTTAGAGTTTAGGGTTTGGGGTTTAGGGTTTAAGGTTTAGGGTTTAGAGTATTGATTTAGGGTTTAGAATTAGGAATATAGTTTAGGATTTAGGGGGGTTTAGAGTTTAGGGATTAGAGTTTTGGGTTTAGGGTTTATTGTTTAGGGTTTTGTGTTTATGGTTTAGGGTTTAGGGCTGAGGGTTTAGTATTTTGTGCTTAGGGTTTAGAGTTTAGGATTTGGGGATTAGGGTTTGGGGTTTAGGGTTTAGAGTTAAGGATTTAGGGTTTAGGTATAGGGTTTAGGATTTAGGGTTAGGGTTTAGTGTTTAGGTTTTAGGGTTTAGGGTTTAGGTTTTGTGTTTAGTGTTTAGGGTTTAGGGTTTTGGGGTCTAGACTTTAAGGTTTATTTTTTAGGGTTTAGGGTTTAGGTTTTAGGGTCTATAGATTAAGGTTTAAGTTTTAGGGTTGAGCGTTTAGAGTTTAGAGTTTAGGGTTTAGGGTTTGGAGTTGTAGCTTTAAGGTTTATGGTTAAGGGTTTATGGTTTAGGGTTTAGCATTTAGGTTTTAGGTGTTAGGGTTTAGAGTTTAGGGCCCATGGTTTAGGATTTTGGGTTTACGGTTTAGGGTTTAGGATTTACGATTTAGGGTTTAAAGTTTGGATTTAGGGTATGGAGTTGTAGGTTGAAGGTTTAGGGTTTAGGGTTTAAGTATTAAGTTTTACGGTTTAGGGTTTAGGGTTTAACATTTAGAGTTTAGGCTTTGTGGCTTAGGGTTTAGGTTTTAGGGTTTAGGGTTTAGGGTTTAGGGTATAGAGTTTAGGATTTAGGGTTTAGGGTTTAAGGTTTAGGGTTTAGGATTTATCATTTAGTGTTTTGGGTTTACGATTTAGGGTTTAGGGTTTAGTATTTTGTGTTTAGGGTTTAGAGTTTAGGGTTTGGGGTTTAGGGTTTAAGGTTTAGGGTTTAGAGTATTGATTTAGGGTTTAGAATTAGGAATATAGTTTAGGATTTAGGGTGGGTTTAGGGTTTAGGGATTAGAGTTTTGGGTTTAGGGTTTATTGTTTAGGGTTTTGGGTTTATGGTTTAGGGTTTAGGGCTGAGGGTTTAGTATTTTGTGCTTAGGGTTTAGAGTTTAGGATTTGGGGATTAGGGTTTGGGGTTTAGGGTTTAGAGTTAAGGATTTAGGGTTTAGGATTTAGGGTTAGGGTTTAGTGTTTAGGTTTTAGGGTTTAGGGTTTATGTTTTGTGTTTACTGTTTAGGGTTTTGGGGTCTAGACTTTAAGGTTTATGTTTGAGGGTTTAGGGTTTAGGTTTTAGGGTTTACAGTTTAAGGTTTAAGTTTTAGGGTTTAGCGTTTAGAGTTTAGGGTTTTGGGTTTAGGGTTTGGAGTTGTAGCTTTAAGGTTTATGGTTAAGGATTTATGGTTTAGGGTTTAGCATTTAGGTTTTGGGTGTTAGGGTTTAGAGTTTAGGGCCCATGGTTTAGGATTTTGGGTTTAAGGTTTAGGGTTTAGGATTTACGATTTAGGGTTTAAAGTTTGGATTTAGGGTATGGAGTTGTAGGTTGAAGGTTTAGGGTTTAGGGTTTAAGTATTAAGTTTTACGGTTTAGTGTTTCGGATTTAGTTTTTAGTGTTTAGAATTTATGGTTTAGGGTTTAGGGTTTTCAATTTAAGGTTTAGGTTTTAGGGTTTAGCATTTAAAGTTTTAGGGTTTAGGGTTTCAAGTTTCGAGTTGTAGGTTTAGGGGTTAGGATTTAGGGTTTAGGGGTTAGAGTTTATGGGTTATGGTTTAGGGTTTACGGTTTAGGGTTTAGGGTTTAAGGTTTAGAGTTTATGGTTTTGAGTTTAGGGTTTAGGGTTATAGGTTTAGGGTTTAGGGTTTAAGGTTTAGGGTTTAGGGTCTATAGTTTAAGGTTTAAGTTTTAGGGTTTAGCATTTAGAGATTAGGGTTTAATGTTTAGGGTATTGGGTTTAGGGTTTGGAGTTGTAGCTTTAAGGTTTATGGTTAAGGGTTTATGGTTGAGGGTTTAGCATTTAGGTTTTAGGTGTTAGGGTTTGGAATTTAGGGTTTATGGTTTAGGATTTACGGTTTAGGATTTAAAGTTTGGATTTAGGGTTTAACATTTAGAGTTTAGGCTTTGTGGCTTAGGGTTTAGGTTTTAGGGCTTAGGGTTTAGGGTTTAGTATTTAGTGTTTAGGGTATGGAGTTTAGGATTTAGGGTTTAGGGTTTAAGGTTTAGGGTTTAGGATTTATCATTTAGTGTTTTGGGTTTACGGTTTAGGGTTTAGGGCAGAGGGTTTAGTATTTTGTGCTTAGGGTTTAGAGTTTAGGATTTGGGGATTAGGGTTTGGGGTTTAGGGTTTAGAGTTAAGGATTTAGGGTTTAGGTTTAGGGTTTAGGATTTAGGGTTAGGGTTTAGTGTTTAGGTTTTAGGGTTTAGGGTTTAGGTTTTGTGTTTAGTGTTTAGGGTTTAGGGTTTTAGGGTCTAGAATTTAAGGTTTATGTTTTAGGGTTTAGGGTTTAGGTTTTAGGGTCTACAGTTTAAGGTTTAAGTTTTAGGGTTTAGCGTTTAGAGTTTAGGGTTTTGGGTTTAGGGTTTGGAGTTGTAGCTTTAAGGTTTATGGTTAAGGGTTTATGGTTTAGGGTTTAGCATTTAGGTTTTGGGTGTTAGGGTTTAGAGTTTAGGGCCCATGGTTTAGGATTTTGGGTTTAAGGTTTAGGGTTTAGGATTTACGATTTAGGGTTTAAAGTTTGGATTTAGGGTATGGAGTTGTAGGTTGAAGGTTTAGGGTTTAGGGTTTAAGTATTAAGTTTTACGGTTTAGGGTTTCGGATTTAGTTTTTAGTGTTTAGAATTTATGGTTTAGGGTTTAGGGTTTTCAATTTAAGGTTTAGGTTTTAGGGTTTAGCATTTAAAGTTTTAGGGTTTAGGGTTTTGAGTTTCGAGTTGTAGGTTTAGGGGTTAGGATTTAGGGTTTAGAGTTTATGGGTTATGGTTTAGGGTTTACGGTTTAGGGTTTAGGGTTTAAGGTTTAGAGTTTATGGTTTTGAGTTTAGGGTTTAGGGTTATAAGTTTAGTATTTTATGTTTATGATTTAGAGTTTAGGATTTGGGATTTATGGTTTGAGGCTTAGGGTTTAGAGTTTTGATTTAGAGTTAAGGATTTAGAGTTTAGTATTAGTGCTACGATTTAAGATTTAGGGTTTAGGGTTTAGAGTTTATGGTTTAGGGTTGTGGGTTTGGTATTTTGTGTTTATGATTTAGAGTTTAGGATTTGGGGTTTAGGGTTTGTGGTTTAGGGTTTAAAGTTTTGATTTAGAGTTAAGGTTTTAGGGTTTAGGATTAGTGTTAGGGTTTAGGGTTTAGGGTTTAGGTTTAGGGTTTTGGGTTTAGGGTTTAGGGTTTAGGGTTTAAGGTTTAGGGTTTAGGGTCTACAGTTTAAGGTTTAAGTTTTAGGGTTTAGCATTTAGAGATTAGGGTTTAATGTTTAGGGTTTTGGGTTTAGGGTTTGGAGTTGTAGCTTTAAGGTTTATGGTTAAGGGTTTATGGTTGAGGGTTTAGCATTTAGGTTTTAGGTGTTAGGGTTTGGAATTTAGGGTTTATGGTTTAGGATTTATGGTTTAGGATTTAAAGTTTGGATTTAGGGTTTAGGGTTTAGGGTTTAACATTTGGAGTTTAGGCTTTGTGGCTTAGGGTTTAGGTTTTATGGTTTAGGGTTTAAGGTTTAGGGTTTAGGATTTATCATTTAGTGTTTTGGGTTTACGATTTAGGGTTTAGGGTTTAGTATTTTGTGTTTAGGGTTTAGAGTTTAGGGTTTGGGGTTTAGGGTTTAAGGTTTAGGGTTTAGAGTATTGATTTAGGGTTTAGAATTAGGAATATAGTTTAGGATTTAGGGGGGGTTAGGGTTTAGGGATTAGAGTTTTGGGTTTAGGGTTTATTGTTTAGGATTTTGTGTTTATGGTTTAGGGTTGAGGGCTGAGGGTTTAGTATTTTGTGCTTAGGTTTTAGAGTTTAGGATTTGGGGATTAGGGTTTGGGGTTTAGGGTTTAGAGTGAAGGATTTAGGGTTTAGGTTTAGGGTTTAGGATTTAGGGTTAGGGTTTAGGGTTTAGGTTTTAGGGTTTAGGGTTTAGGTTTTGTGTTAATTGTTTAGGGTTTAGGGTTTTGGGGTCTAGACTTTAAGGTTTATGTTTTAGGGTTTATGGTTTAGGTTTTAGGGTCTACAGTTTAAGGTTTAAGTTTTAGGGTTTAGCGTTTAGAGTTTAGGGTTTAGGGTTTAGGGTTTGGAGTTGTAGCTTTAAGGTTTATGGTTAAGGGATTATGGTTTAGGGTTTAGCATTTTGGTTTTGGGTGTTAGGGTTTAGAGTTTAGGGCCCATGGTTTAGGATTTTGGGTTTACGGTTTAGGGTTTAGGATTTACGATTTAGGGTTTAAAGTTTGGTTTTAGGGTATGGAGTTGTAGGTTGAAGGTTTAGGGTTTTGGGTTTAAGTATTAAGTTTTACGGTTTAGGGTTTAGGGTTTAGGATGTTGGGTTTAGGGTTTAGGGTTTAGGATTTGGGGTTTAGGGTTTGTGGTTTAGGGTTTAAAGTTTTGATTTAGAGTTAAGGTTTTAGGGTTTAGGATTAGTGTTAGGGTTTAGGGTTTAGGGTTTAGGTTTAGGGTTTTGGGTTTAGGGTTTAGGGTTTAGGGTTTAAGGTTTAAGGTTTAAGTTTTAGGGTTTAGCATTTAGAGATTAGGGTTTAATGTTTAGGGTTTTGGGTTTAGGGTTTGGAGTTGTAGCTTTAAGGTTTATGGTTAAGGGTTTATGGTTGAGGGTTTAGCATTTAGGTTTTAGGTGTTAGGGTTTGGAATTTAGGGTTTATGGTTTAGGATTTATGGTTTAGGATTTAAAGTTTGGATTTAGGGTTTAGGGTTTAGGGTTTAACATTTAGAGTTTAGGCTTTGTGGCTTAGGGTTTAGGTTTTAGGGTTTAGGGTTTAGGGTTTAGTATTTAGTGTTTAGGGTATAGAGTTTAGGATTTAGGGTTTAGGGTTTAAGGTTTAGGGTTTAGGATTTATCATTTAGTGTTTTGGGTTTACGGTTTAGGGTTTAGGGTTTAGTATTTTGTGTTTAGGGTTTAGAGTTTAGGGTTTGGGGTTTAGGGTTTAAGGTTTAGGGTTTAGAGTATTGATTTAGGGTTTAGAATTAGGAATATAGTTTAGGATTTAGGGTGGGTTTAGGGTTTAGGGATTAGAGTTTTGGGTTTAGGGTTTATTGTTTAGGGTTTTGGGTTTATGGTTTAGGGTTTAGGGCTGAGGGTTTAGTATTTTGTGCTTAGGGTTTAGAGTTTAGGATTTGGGGATTAGGGTTTGGGGTTTAGGGTTTAGAGTTAAGGATTTAGGGTTTAGGTTTAGGGTTTAGGATTTAGGGTTAGGGTTTAGGGTTTAGGTTTTAGGGTTTAGGGTTTAGGTTTTGTGTTTTGTGTTTAGTGTTTAGGGTTGTGGGGTCAAGACTTTAAGGTTTATGTTTTAGGGTTTAGGGTTTAGGTTTTAAGGTCTACAGTTTAAGGTTTAAGTTTTAGGGTGTAGCGTTTAGAGTTTAGGGTTTAGGGTTTAGGGTTTGGAGTTGTAGCTTTAAGGTTTATGGTTAAGGGTTTATGGTTTAGGGTTTAGCATTTAGGTTTTGGGTGTTAGGGTTTAGAGTTTAGGGCCCATGGTTTAGGATTTTGGGTTTAAGGTTTAGGGTTTAGGATTTACGATTTAGGGTTTAAAGTTTGGATTTAGGGTATGGAGTTGTAGGTTGAAGGTTTAGGGTTTAGGGTTTAAGTATTAAGTTTTACGGTTTAGGGTTTCAGATTTAGTTTTTGGTGTTTAGAATTTATGGTTTAGGGTTTAGGGTTTTCAATTTAAGGTTTAGGTTTTAGGGTTTAGCATTTAAAGTTTTAGGGTTTAGGGTTTCGAGTTTCGAGTTGTAGGTTTAGGGGTTAGGATTTAGGGTTTAGGGTTTAGAGTTTATGGTTTAGGGTTTACGGTTTAGGGTTTAGGGTTTAAGGTTTAGAGTTTATGGTTTTGAGTTTAGGGTTTAGGGTTATAGGTTTAGTATTTTGTGTTTATGATTTAGAGTTTAGGATTTGGGATTTATGGTTTGAGGCTTAGGGTTTAGAGTTTTGATTTAGAGTTAAGGATTTAGGGTTTAGGATTAGTGTTACGATTTAAGATTTAGGGTTTAGGGTTTAGGGTTTAGGTTTAGGGTTTAGGGTTTCGTGTTGTAGGTTTAGGGGTTGGGATTTAGGGTTTAGAGTTTATGGTTCATGGTTTAGGGTTTAGGGTTTAGGGTTTAGGGTTTAGAGTTTGTGGTTTAGGGTTGTGGGTTTGGTATTTTGTGTTTATGATTTAGAGTTTAGGATTTGGGGTTTAGGGTTTGTGGTTTAGGGTTTAAAGTTTTGATTTAGAGTTAAGGTTTTAGGGTTTAGGATTAGTGTTAGGGTTTTGGGTTTAGGGTTTAGGTTTAGGGTTTTGGGTTTAGGGTTTAGGGTTTAGGGTTTAAGGTTTAGGGTTTAGGGTCTACAGTTTAAGGTTTAAGTTTTAGGGTTTAGCATTTAGAGATTAGGGTTTAATGTTTAGGGTTTTGGGTTTAGGGTTTGGAGTTGTAGCTTTAAGGTTTATGGTTAAGGGTTTATGGTTGAGGGTTTAGCATTTAGGTTTTAGGTGTTAGGGTTTGGAATTTAGGGTTTATGGTTTAGGATTTAAAGTTTGGATTTAGGGTTTAGGGTTTAGGGTTTAACATTTAGAGTTTAGGCTTTGTGGCTTAGGGTTTAGGTTTTAGGGTTTAGGGTTTAGGGTTTAGTATTTAGTGTTTAGGGTATAGAGTTTAGGATTTAGGGTTTAAGGTTTAGGGTTTAGGATTTATCATTTAGTGTTTTGGGTTTACGGTTTAGGGTTTAGGGTTTAGTATTTTGTGTTTAGGGTTTAGAGTTTAGGGTTTGGGGTTTAGGGTTTAAGGTTTAGGGTTTAGAGTATTGATTTAGGGTTTAGAATTAGGAATATAGTTTAGGATTTAGGGTGGGTTTAGGGTTTAGGGATTAGAGTTTTGGGTTTAGGGTTTATTGTTTAGGGTTTTGGGTTTATGGTTTAGGGTTTAGGGCTGAGGGTTTAGTATTTTGTGCTTAGGGTTTAGAGTTTAGGATTTGGGGATTAGGGTTTGGGGTTTAGGGTTTAGAGTTAAGGATTTAGGGTTTAGGATTTAGGGTTAGGGTTTAGGGTTTAGGTTTTAGGGTTTAGGGTTTAGGTTTTGTGTTTAGTGTTTAGGGTTTAGGGTTTTGGGGTCTAGACTTTAAGGTTTATGTTTTAGGGTTTAGGGTTTAGGTTTTAGGGTCTACAGTTTAAGGTTTAAGTTTTAGGGTTTAGCGTTTAGAGTTTAGGGTTTTGGGTTTAGGGTTTGGAGTTGTAGCTTTAAGGTTTATGGTTAAGGGTTTATGGTTTAGGGTTTAGCATTTAGGTTTTGGGTGTTAGGGTTTAGAGTTTAGGGCCCATGGTTTAGGATTTTGGGTTTAAGGTTTAGGGTTTAGGATTTACGATTTAGGGTTTAAAGTTTGGATTTAGGGTATGGAGTTGTAGGTTGAAGGTTTAGGGTTTAGGGTTTTCAATTTAAGGTTTAGGTTTTAGGGTTTAGCATTTAAAGTTTTAGGGTTTAGGGTTTTGAGTTTCGAGTTGTAGGTTTAGGGGTTAGGATTTAGGGTTTAGGGTTTAGAGTTTATGGGTTATGGTTTAGGGTTTACGGTTTAGGGTTTAGGGTTTAAGGTTTAGAGTTTATGGTTTTGAGTTTAGGGTTTAGGGTTATAGGTTTAGTATTTTATGTTTATGATTTAGAGTTTAGGATTTGGGATTTATGGTTTGAGGCTTAGGGTTTAGAGTTTTGATTTAGAGTTAAGGATTTAGGGTTTAGGATTAGTGTTACGATTTAAGGTTTAGGGTTTAGGGTTTAGGGTTTAGGGTTTAGGTTTAAGGTTTAGGTTTAGGGGTTGTGATTTAGGGTTTAGAGTTTATGGTTCATGGTTTAGGGTTTAGGGTTTAGGATGTTGGGTTTAGGGTTTAGGGTTTAGAGTTTGTGGTTTAGGGTTTAGGGTTGTGGGTTTCGTATTTTGTGTTTATGATTTAGAGTTTAGGATTTGGGGTTTAGGGTTTAAAGTTTTGATTTAGAGTGAAGGTTTTAGGGTTTAAGATTAGTGTTAGGGTTTTCAATTTAAGGTTTAGGTTTTAGGGTTTCGGATTTAGTTTTTAGTGTTTAGAATTTATGGTTTAGGGTTTAGGGTTTTCAATTTAAGGTTTAGGTTTTAGGGTTTAGCATTTAAAGTTTTAGGGTTTAGGGTTTCGAATTTCGAGTTGTAGGTTTAGGGGTTAGGATTTAGGGTTTAGAGTTTATGGTTTATGGTTTAGGGTTTACGGTTTAGGGTTTAGGGTTTAAGGTTTAGAGTTTAAGGTTTTGAGTTTAGGGTTTAGGGTTTTAGGTTTAGTATTTTATGTTTATGATTTAGAGTTTAGGAGTTGGGATTTATGGTTTGAGGCTTAGGGTTTAGAGTTTTGATTTAGAGTTAAGGATTTAGAGTTTAGGATTAGTGCTACGATTTAAGATTTAGGGTTTAGGGTTTAGGGTTTAGGGTTTAGAGTTTATGGTTTAGGGTTGTGGGTTTGGTATTTTGTGTTTATGATTTAGAGTTTAGGATTTGGGGTTTAGGGTTTAAAGTTTTGATTTAGAGTTAAGGTTTTAGGGTTTAGGATTAGTGTTAGGGTTTGGGTTTACGGTTTAGGGTTTAGGGTTTAAGGTTTAGAGTTTAGGGTCTACAGTTTAAGGTTTAAGTTTTAGAGTTTAGCATTTAGAGATTAGGGTTTCATGTTTAGGGTTTTAGGTTTAGGGTTTGGAGTTGTAGCTTTAAGGTTTATGGTTAAGGGTTTATGGTTGAGGGTTTAGCATTTAGGTTTTAGGTGTTAGGGTTTGGAATTTAGGGTTTATGGTTTAGGATTTATGGTTTAGGATTTAAAGTTTGGATTTAGGGTTTAGGGTTTAGGGTTTAACATTTAGAGTTTAGGCTTTGTGGCTTAGGGTTTAGGATTTAGGGTTTAGGGTTTAAGGTTTAGTGTTTAGGATTTGTCATTCAGTGTTTTGGTTTTACGATTTAGGGTTTAGGGTTTAGTATTTTGTGTTTAGGGTTTAGAGTTTAGGGTTTGGGGTTTAGGGTTTAAGGTTTAGGGTTTAGAGTATTGATTTAGGGTTTAGAATTAGGAATATAGTTTAGGATTTAGGGGGGGTTTAGGGTTTAGGGATTAGAGTTTTGGGTTTAGGGTTTATTGTTTAGGATTTTGTGTTTATGGTTTAGGGTTTAGGGCTGAGGGTTTAGTATTTTGTGCTTAGGGTTTAGAGTTTAGGATTTGGGGATTAGGGTTTGGGGTTTAGGGTTTAGAGTGAAGGATTTAGGGTTTAGGTTTAGGGTTTAGGATTTAGGGTTAGGGTTTAGGGTTTAGGTTTTAGGGTTTAGGGTTTAGGTTTTGTGTTTAGTGTTTAGGGTTTAGGGTTTTGGGGTCTAGACTCTAAGGTTTATGTTTTAGGGTTTAGGGTCTAGGTTTTAGGGTCTACAGTTTAAGGTTTAAGTTTTAGGGTTTAGCGTTTAGAGTTTAGGGTTTTGGGTTTAGGGTTTGGAGTTGTAGCTTTAAGGTTTATGGTTAAGGGTTTATGGTTTAGGGTTTAGCATTTAGGTTTTGGGTGTTAGGGTTTAGAGTTTAGGGCCCATGGTTTAGGATTTTGGGTTTAAGGTTTAGGGTTTAGGATTTACGATTTAGGGTTTAAAGTTTGGTTTTAGGGTATGGAGTTGTAGGTTGAAGGTTTAGGGTTTTGGGTTTAAGTATTAAATTTTACGGTTTAGGGTTTCGGATTTTGTTTTTAGTGTTTAGAATTTATGGTTTAGTGTTTAGAATTTATGGTTTAGGGTTTAGGGTTTTCAATTTAATGTTTAGGTTTTAGGGTTTAGCATTTAAAGTTTTAGGGTTTAGTGTTTCGAGTTTCGAGTTGTAGGTTTAGGGGTTAGGATTTAGGGTTTAGGGTTTAGAGTTTATGGTTTATGGTTTAGGGTTTACGGTTTAGGGTTTAGGGTTTAAGGTTTAGAGTTTATGGTTTTGAGTTTAGGGTTTAGGGTTATAGGTTTAGTATTTTGTGTTTATGATTTAGAGTTTAGGATTTGGGATTTATGGTTTGAGGCTTAGGGTTTAGAGTTTTGATTTAGAGTTAAGGATTTAGGGTTTAGGATTAGTGTTACGATTTAAGGTTTAGGGTTTAGGGTTTAGGGTTTAGGTTTAGGGTTTAGGTTTAGGGTTTAGGGTTTAGGGTTTAGGGTTTCGTGTTGTAGGTTTAGGGGTTGGGATTTAGGGTTTAGAGTTTATGGTTCATGGTTTAGGGTTTAGGGTTTAGGATGTTGGGTTTAGGGTTTAGGGTTTAGAGTTTGTGGTTTAGGGTTGTGGGTTTGGTATTTTGTGTTTATGATTTAGAGTTTAGGATTTGGGGTTTAGGGTTTGTGGTTTAGGGTTTAAAGTTTTGATTTAGAGTTAAGGTTTTAGGGTTTAGGATTAGTGTTAGGGTTTAGGGTTTAGGGTTTAGGTTTAGGGTTTTGGGTTTAGGGTTTAGGGTTTAGGGTTTAAGGTTTAGGGTTTAGGGTCTACAGTTTAAGGTTTAAGTTTTAGGGTTTAGCATTTAGAGATTAGGGTTTAATGTTTAGGGTTTTGGGTTTAGGGTTTGGAGTTGTAGCTTTAAGGTTTATGGTTAAGGGTTTATGGTTGAGGGTTTAGCATTTAGGTTTTAGGTGTTAGGGTTTGGAATTTAGGATTTATGGTTTAGGATTTAAAGTTTGGATTTAGGGTTTAGGGTTTAGGGTTTAACATTTAGAGTTTAGGCTTTGTGGCTTAGGGTTTAGGTTTTAGGGTTTAGGGTTTAGGGTTTAGTATTTAGTGTTTAGGGTATATAGTTTAGGATTTAGGGTTCAGGATTTATCATTTAGTGGTTTGGGTTTACGATTTAGGGTTTAGGGTTTAGTATTTTGTGTTTAGGGTTTAGAGTTTAGGGTTTGGGGTTTAGGGTTTAAGGTTTAGGGTTTAGAGTATTGATTTAGGGTTTAGAATTAGGAATATAGTTTAGGATTTAGGGTGGGTTTAGGGTTTAGGGATTAGAGTTTTGGGTTTAGGGTTTATTGTTTAGGGTTTTGGGTTTATGGTTTAGGGTTTAGGGCTGAGGGTTTAGTATTTTGTGCTTAGGGTTTAGAGTTTAGGATTTGGGGATTAGGGTTTGGGGTTTAGGGTTTAGAGTTAAGGATTTAGGGTTTAGGTTTAGGGTTTAGGATTTAGGGTTAGGTTTTAGGGTTTAGGTTTTAGGGTTTAGGGTTTAGGTTTTGTGTTTAGTGTTTAGGGTTTAGGATTTTGGGGTCTAGACTTTAAGGTTTATGTTTTAGGGTTTATGGTTTAGGTTTTAGGGTTTAGGGTTTAGCACTTAGATTTTAGGGTTTAATGTTTAGGGTTTAGGGTTTAGGGTTTGTAGTTGTAGGTTTAAGGTTTATGGTTAAGGGTTTATGGTCTAGGGTTTTGTGTTTAGGTTTTAGGTGTTAGGGTTTAGTGTTTAGTGTTTAGGATTTTGGGTTTAGGATTTATGGTTTAGGGTTTTAAGTTTGGATTTAGGGTTTGGAGTTGTAGGTTGACGGATTAGGGTTTAGGGTTTAAGTATGAAGTTTTACGGTTTAGGTTTTTGGATTTAGTTTTAAGTGTTTAGAATTTATGGTTTAGGGTTTAGGGTTTTCAATTTAAGTTTTAGGTTTTAGGGTTTAGCATTTAAAGTTTTAGGGTTTAGGGTTTCGAGTTTCGAGTTATAGGTTTAGGGGTTAGGATTTAGGGTTTAGGGTTTAGAGTTTATGGGTTATGGTTTAGGGCTTACGGTTTAGGGTTTAGGGTATAATATTTAGAGTTTATGGTTTTGAGTTTAGGGTTTAGGGTTATAGGTTTAGTATTTTGTGTTTATGATTTAGAGTTTAGGATTTGGGATTTATGGTTTGAGGCTTAGGGTTTAGAGTTTTGATTTAGAGTTAAGGATTTAGGGTTTAGGATTAGTGTTACGATTTAAGGTTTAGGGTTTAGGGTTTAGGTTTAGGGTTTAGGTTTAGGGTTTAGGGTTTAGGGTTTAGGTTTAGGGTTTAGGGTTTAGGGTTTAGGGTTTCGTGTAGTAGGTTTAGGGGTTGGGATTTAGGGTTTAGAGTTTATGGTTCATGGTTTAGGGTTTAGGGTTTAGGATATTGGGTTTAGAGTTTATGGTTCATGGTTTAGGGTTTAGGGTTTAGGATGTTGGGTTTAGGGTTTAGGATTTGGGGTTTAGGGTTTGTGGTTTAGGGTTTAGGATTTGGGGTTTAGTATTTAGTGTTTAGGATATAGAGGTTAGGATTGAGAGATTTGGGTTTAGAGTTTATCGTTTGGGGTTTTGGGTTTAGGGTTTAGAGATTTGGGTTTAGAGTTTATCGTTTGGGGTTTTGGGTTTATGGTTTAGTGTTTAGGGTTTAAGGTTTAGAGTTTAGGGGTTAGGGTTTAGGGGTTCGAGTTGTAGGTTTTGGGTTAATGGTTTAGGGTATAGGGTTAATGATTTAGGGTTTTGAGTTTTGGATTATAGCTTAGGGTTTAGAGTTTGAAATTTAGGGTTTAGTATTTAGTGTTTAGGTTATAGAGTTTAGGATATAAGGTTTAGGGTTTAAGGTTTAGGGTTTAGAGTTTTGATTTACTGTTTAGGGGTTAGGGTTTGGAGATTTGGGTTTAGGGTTTATTGTTTAGGGTTTAGGGTTTAGTATTTTGTGTTTAGGGTTTAGAGTTTAGGATTTGGGGTTTATGGTTTATAGTACTGATTTGGGGTTTAGGATTAGGAATATAATTTAGGGTTTAGGGTTTATCGTTTAGTCTTTTGGGTTTATGGTTTATCGTTTAGTCTTTTGGGTTTATGGTTTAGTATTTTATGTTTAGGGTTTAGAGTTTAGTATTTGGGGATTAGGGTTTTTGAGGTTTAGGGTTTAGAGTTAAGGATTTAGGGTTTATGATTAAGGTTAGGGTTTAGGGTTTAGGGTTTAGGTTTTAGGGTTTAGGTTTTAGGGTTTAAGGTTTAGAGTTTTGATTTACGATTCAGGGTTTAGGGTTTAGCATTTAGAGTTTATGGTTTAAAGTTTAGGGTTTAGGGTTTAGGGTTTTGGGTTTAGGGTTTAGCATTTAGGGTTTAGGTTTTAGTATTTTGTGTTTAGGGTTTAGAGTTTAGGATTTGGGATTTAGGGTTTAGGGTTTAGGGTTTAGAGTATTGATTTAGGGTTTAGGATTAGGAATATAGTTTAGGGTTTAGGGATTAGTGTTTTTGGTTTAGGGTTTATCGTTTAGGGTTTTGGGTTTAGGGTTTAGGATTCAGGGTTTAGTATTTTGTGTTTACGATTTAGAGTTTAGGATTTGGTATTTTAGCATTTGAGGTTTAGGGTTGTGGGTTTAGTATTTTATGTTTATGGTTTAGAGTTTTGGATTTGGGGTTTAGGGTTTGAGGTTTAAGATTTAGAGTTTTGATTTAAAGTTAAGGATTTAGGGTTTAGGATTAGTTTTAGGGTTTAAGTTTTAGGGTTTAGGGTTTAGGGTTTAGGTTTTGGGTTTAGGGTTTAGGGTTTAGGGTTTAGGGTTTAGGGTTTAGGGTTTAGGGTTTAGGGTTTAGGGTTTAGGGTTGAGGGTTTAGTATTTTGTGTTTAGGGTTTATAGTATAGTATTTGGGGTTTAGGATTTGAGGTTTAGGGTTTAGAGTTTTGATTTAGGGTTAAGGATTTAGGGTTTAGGATTAGGGTTAGTGTTTATGGTTAAGGGTTTAGGGTTTAGGGTTTAGGTTAAGGGTTTGGGGTTTAGGGTTTAGGGTTTAGGGTCTAGGGTCTAAAGTTTAAGGTTTAGGTTTTTGGGTTTAGGGTTTAGGGTTTAGCATTTAGAGTTTGGGGTTTAATGTTTAGGGTTTAGGATTTAGTATTTTGTGTTTAGGGTTTAGAGTATAGGATTTGTTATTTTAGCATTTGAGGTTTAGGGTTTAGAGTTTTGATTTAGGGTGAAGGATTTTCGTATTTAGGATTAGGGTTTAGGGTTTAGGGTTTAGGGTTTAAGGTTTAGAGTTTAGGGTTTGGTATTTTAGCATTTGAGGTTTAGGGTTTAGAGTTTTGATTTAGGGTTAAGGATTTAGTGTTTAGGATTAGGGTTTGGGTTTAGGGTTTAGGGTTTAGAATTAGGAATATAATTTAGGATTTAGGGTGGGTTTAGGGTTTAAGGATTAGAGTTTTGGGTTTAGGGTTTATTGTTTAGGGTTTTGGGTTTATGGTTTAGGGTTTAGGGCTGATGGTTTAGTATTTTGTGCTTAGGGTTTAGAGTTTAGGATTTGGGGATTAGGGTTTGGGGTTTAGGGTTTAGAGTTAAGGATTTAGGGTTTAGGTTTAGGGTTTAGGATTTAGGGTTAGGTTTTAGGGTTTAGGTTTTAGGGTTTAGGGTTTAGGTTTTGTGTTTAGTGTTTAGGGTTTAGGATTTTGGGGTCTAGACTTTAAGGTTTATGTTTTAGGGTTTATGGTTTAGGTTTTAGGGTCTACAGTTTAAGGTTTAAGTTTTAGGGTTTAGCGTTTAGAGTTTAGGGTTTTGGGGTTAGGGTTTGGAGTTGTAGCTTTAAGGTTTATGGTTAAGGGTTTATGGTTTAGGGTTTAGCATTTAGGTTTTAGGTGTTAGGGTTTAGAGTTTAGGGCCCATGGTTTAGGATTTTGGGTTTAAGGTTTAGGGTTTAGGATTTACGATTTAGGGTATGGAGTTGTAGGTTGAAGGTTTAGGGTTTAGGGTTTAAGTATTAAGTTTTACGGTTTAGGGTTTCGGATTTAGTTTTTAGTGTTTAGAATTTATGGTTTAGGGTTTAGGGTTTAGGGTTTTCAATTTAAGGTTTAGGTTTTAGGGTTTAGCATTTAAAGTTTTAGGGTTTAGGGTTTCGAGTTTCGAGTTGTAGGTTTAGGGGTTAGGATTTAGGGTTTAGGGTTTAGAGTTTATGGTTTATGGTTTAGGGTTTACAGTTTAGGGTTTAGGGTTTAAGCTTTAGAGTTTATGGTTTTGAGTTTAGGGTTTAGGGTTATAGGTTTAGTATTTTGTGTTTATGATTTAGAGTTTAGGATTTGGGTTTTAAGGTTTAAGCCTTAGGGTTTAGAGTTTTGATTTAGAGTTATGGATTTAGAGTTTAGGATTAGTGTTACGATTTAAGGTTTAGGGTTTAGGGTTTAGGGTTTAGGTTTAGGGTTTAGGTTTAGGGTTTAGGGTTTAGGGTTTAGGGTTTCGTGTTGTAGGTTTAGGGGTTGGGATTTAGGGTTTAGAGTTTATGGTTCATGGTTTAGGGTTTAGGGTTTAGGATGTTGGGTTTAGGGTTTAGGGTTTAGAGTTTGTGGTTTAGGGTTGTGGGTTTGGTATTTTGTGTTTATGATTTAGAGTTTAGGATTTGGGGTTTAGGGTTTGTGGTTTAGGGTTTAAAGTTTTGATTTAGAGTTAAGGTTTTAGGGTTTAGGATTAGTGTTAGGGTTTAGGGTTTAGGGTTTAGGTTTAGGATTTTGGGTTTAGGGTTTAGGGTTTAAGGTTTAGGGTTTAGGGTCTACAGTTTAAGGTTTAAGTTTTAGGGTTTAGCATTTAGAGATTAGGGTTTAATGTTTAGGGTTTTGGGTTTAGGGTTTGGAGTTGTAGCTTTAAGGTTTATGGTTAAGGGTTTATGGTTGAGGGTTTAGCATTTAGGTTTTAGGTGTTAGGGGTAGGAATTTAGGATTTATGGTTTAGGATTTAAAGTTTGGATTTAGGGTTTAGGGTTTAGGGTTTAACATTTAGAGTTTAGGCTTTGTGGCTTAGGGTTTAGGTTTTAGTGTTTAGGGTTTAGGGTTTAGTATTTAGTGTTTAGGGTATAGAGTTTAGGATTTAGGGTTTAGGATTTATCATTTAGTGTTTTGGGTTTACGGTTTAGGGTTTAGGGTTTAGTATTTTGTGTTTAGGGTTTAGAGTTTAGGGTTTGGGGTTTAGGGTTTAAGGTTTAGGGTTTAGAGTATTGATTTAGGGTTTAGAATTAGGAATATAGTTTAGGATTTAGGGTGGGTTTAGGGTTTAGGGATTAGAGTTTTGGGTTTAGGGTTTATTGTTTAGGGTTTTGGGTTTATGGTTTAGGGTTTAGGGCTGAGGGTTTAGTATTTTGTGCTTAGGGTTTAGAGTTTAGGATTTGGGGATTAGGGTTTGGGGTTTAGGGTTTAGAGTTAAGGATTTAGGGTTTAGGTTTAGGGTTTAGGATTTAGGGTTAGGGTTTAGGGTTTAGGTTTTAGGGTTTAGGGTTTAGGTTTTGTGTTTAGTGTTTAGGGTTTAGGGTTTTGGGGTCTAGACTTTAAGGTATAGGGTTTAGGTTTTAGGGTCTACAGTTTAAGGTATAGGGTTTAGGGTTTAGCATTTAGAGTTAAGGGTTTAATGTTTAGGGTTTAGGGTTTAGGGTTTGGAGTTGTAGCTTTAAGTTTTATGGTAAAGGGTTTATGGTTTAAGGTTTAGCATTTAGGTTTTAGGTGTTAGGGTTTAGAGTTTAGGGCCCATGGTTTAGGATTTTGGGTTTAAGGTTTAGGGTTTAGGATTTACGATTTAGGGTTTAAAGTTTGGATTTAGGGTATGGAGTTGTAGGTTGAAGGTTTAGGGTTTAGGGTTTAAGTATTAAGTTTTACGGTTTAGGGTTTCGGATTTAGTTTTTAGTGTTTAGAATTTATGGTTTAGGGTTTAGGGTTTTCAATTTAAGGTTTAGGTTTTAGGGTTTAGCATTTAAAGTTTTAGGGTTTAGGGTTTCGAGTTTCGAGTTGTAGGTTTAGGGGTTAGGATTTAGGGTTTAGGGTTTAGAGTTTATGGGTTATGGTTTAGGGTTTACGGTTTAGGGTTTAGGGTTTAAGGTTTAGAGTTTATGGTTTTGAGTTTAGGGTTTAGGGTTATAGGTTTAGTATTTTGTGTTTATGATTTAGAGTTTAGGATTTGGGATTTATGGTTTGAGGCTTAGGGTTTAGAGTTTTGATTTAGAGTTAAGGATTTAGGGTTTAGGATTAGTGTTACGATTTAAGATTTAGGGTTTAGGGTTTAGGGTTTAGGTTTAGGGTTTAGGTTTAGGGTTTAGGTTTAGGGTTTAGGGTTTAGGGTTTAGGGTTTCGTGTTGTAGGTTTAGGGGTTGGGATTTCGGGTTTAGAGTTTATGGTTCATGGTTTAGTGTTTAGGGTTTAGGATATTGGGTTTAGGGTTTAGGGTTTAGGTTATAGGGTTTACTATTTAGGGCTTTGAGTTTAGGATTATGGCTTTAGGGTTTAGGTTTTGAAGTTTAGGGTTTAGGGTTTGGGGTTTAGTATTTAGTGTTTAGGGTATAGAGTTTAGGATTAAGGATTTAAGGTTTAGGGTTTAGAGTTTTGATTTAGGGTTTAGGGTTTAGGGTTTAGAGATTTGGGTTTAGAGTTTATCGTTTGGGATTTTGGGTTTATGGTTTAGCGTTTAGGGTTTAGGGTTTAGAGTTTAAGGTTTAGTGTTTAGGGGTTCGAGTTATAGGTTTTGGGTTTAGGGTTTTGGGTATAGGGGATTTGAGTTTCGGATTATGGCTTTAGGTCTTAGAGTTTGAAGCTTAGGGTTTAGTGTTTAGTGTTTAGGTTATAGATTTTAGGATATAGGGTTTAGGGTTTAAGGTTTAGGTTTTAGAGTTTTGATTTACTGTTTGGGGTTTAGGGTTTGGAGATTTAGGTTTAGGGTTTAGGGTTTAGGGTTTAGGGTTTAGTATTTTGTGTTTAGGGTTTAGATTTTATGATTTAGGGTTTAGTGTTTATAGTACTGATTTGAGGTTTAGGATTAGGAATATAGTTTTGGGTTTAGGGTTTATTGTTTAGGCTATTGGGTTTATGGTTTACGATTTTGGGTTGAGGGTTTAGTATTTTATGTTTAGGGTTTAGAGTTTAGTATTTGGGGGTTAGGGTTTGAGGTTTAGAGTTTCGAGTTAAGGATTTAGGGGGTTAGGGTTTAGGGTTTAGGGTTTAGGTTTTAGGGTTTAAGGTTTAGGGTTTAGGGTTTAAGGTTTAGGGTTTAGAGTTTTGATTTACGATTTAGGGTTTAGGGTTTATCATTTAGGGTTTTGGGTTTAGGGTTAAGGGTTTAAGGTTTAGGGTTTAGGGTTTAGTATTAAGGGTTTAGGTTTTAGTATTTTGTGTTTGGGGTTTAGTGTTTAGGATTTGCGGTTTAGGGTTTAAGTTTGAGGGTTTAGAGTTTTGATTTAGGGTTTAGGATTAGGAATATAGTTTAGGGTTTGAGGATTATTGTTTTGGATTTAGTGTTTATCATTTAGGGTTTTGGGTTTAGGGTTTAGGGCTCATGGTTTAGTATTTTATGTTTAGGGTTTAGAGTTTAGGATTTGGTATTTTAGCGTTTGAGGTTTAGGGTTTTGAGTTTAGTATTTAGTGTTTATGGTTTAGAGTTTAGAATATGGAGTTTAGGGTTTGAGGTTGAGGGTTTAGAGTTTATATAGTTAAGGATTTAAGGTTTAGGATTAGTGTTAGGGTTTAAGATTTAGGGTTTAGGGTTTAACGTTTAGGGTTAAGGGTTTAGGTGTAGGGTTTAGGGTTTAGGGTGTAGGGTTTAGGGTTTATGGTTTAGGGTTTGTGGTTTAGGGTTTAGGGTTTAGTATATTGTGCTTAGGGTTTAGAGTTTAGGATTTGGTGCTTTAGCGTTTGAGGTTTAGGGTTTAGAGTTTTGATATAGGGTTTAGGATTAGGGTTAGGGTTAAGGGTTTAGGGTTTAGGGTTTAGGGTTTAATGTTTAGGTGTAAGGTCTAGGGTTTAGGGTTTAGGGTTTAAGGTCTAGACTTTAAGATTTAGGTTTTAGTGTTTAGGGTTTAGGGTTTAGCATTTAGAGTTTGGGGTTTAATGTTTAGGGTTTAGGATTTAGTATTTTGTGTTTAGGGTTTAGAGTATAGGATTTGTTATTTTAGCATTTGAGGTTTAGGGTTTAGAGTTTTGATTTAGGGTGAAGGATTTTCGTATTTAGGATTAGGGTTTAGGGTTTAGGGTTTAGGGTTTAAGGTTTAGAGTTTAGGGTTTGGTATTTTAGCATTTGAGGTTTAGGGTTTAGAGTTTTGATTTAGGGTTAAGGATTTAGTGTTTAGGATTAGGGTTTGGGTTTAGGGTTTAGGGTTTAGGGTTTAGGGTTTATGGTTTAGGAGTTTAGACTTTTAGGTTTAGGTTTTAGGGGTTTAGGGTTTAGGGTATTGCATTTAGAGTGTTGGGTTTAATGTTTTGGGTTGAGGGTTTAGGGTTTGGAGTTGTAGGTTAAAGGTTTATGGTTAAGGGTTTATTGTTTAGGGTTTAGCGTTTAAGTTTTAGGTGTTAGGGTTTTGTGTTTAGTGTTTATGGTTTAGGATTTTTAGTTTAGGGTTTAGGGTTTAGGATTTGCAGTTTAGATTTTAAAGTATGGATTTAGAGTTTGGAGTTGTAGGTTGAAGGTTTAGGGTTTAGGGTTTAGGGAGTATGGTTTAGGGTTTATGATATAGGGTTTAGGGTTTTGTATTTAGTGTTTAGGGTTTAGAGTTTATGATTTGGTGTTTTAGCTTTTGATGTTTAGGGTTTAGAGTTTTGATATGGGGTTAAGGATTTAGGGTTTAGGTTTAGGGTTAGGGTTTAGGGTTTAAGGTTTAGGGTTTAGGGTTTAGGGTTCAGGGTTTAGGTTTAGGGTTTATGGTTTGGGGTCTAGACTTTAAGGTTTAGGTTTTAGAGTTTAGGGTTTAGGGTTTAGCATTTAGTGGTTAGCGTCTAATGTTTAGGGGTTTGAGTTGTTAGTTTTGGGTTTACAGTTTAGGGTATAGGGTTTACGATTTAGGGTTTTGAGTTTAGTATTTAGTGTTTATGGTTTAGAGTTTAGAATATGGAGTTTAGGGTTTGAGGTTGAGGGTTTAGAGTTTATATAGTTAAGGATTTAAGGTTTAGGATTAGTGTTAGGGTTTAAGATTTAGGGTTTAGGGTTTAACGTTTAGGGTTAAGGGTTTAGGTGTAGGGTTTAGGGTTTAGGGTGTAGGGTTTAGGGTTTATGGTTTAGGGTTTGTGGTTTAGGGTTTAGGGTTTAGTATTTTGTGTTTAGGGTTTAGAGTTAAGGATTTAGTGCTTTAGCGTTTGAGGTTTAGGGTTTAAAGTTTTGATTTAGGATTAATGATTTAGGGTTTAGGATTAGGTTTAGGGTTCATGCTTTAGGGTTTAGGGTTCAAGGTTTAGGTTTAGGGTTTATTGTTTAGTGTTTAGGGTTTATGGTGTAGGGTTTAGGGTCTAGAATTTAAGGCTTAGGTTTTAGTGTTTAGGGTTTAGGGTTTAGGGTTTAGCATTTAGAGTTTAGGGTTTAATGTTTAGGGTTTAGGATTTAGTATTTTGTGTTTAGGGTTTAGTGTATAGGATTTGTTATTTTAGCATTTGAGGTTTAGGGTTTAGAGTTTTGATTTAGGGTGAAGGATTTTAGTATTTAGGATTAGGGTTTAGGGTTTAGGGTTTAGGGTTTAAGGTTTAGAGTTTAGGGTTTGGTATTTTAGCATTTGAGGTTTAGGGTTTAGAGTTTTGATTTAGGGTTAAGGATTTAGTGTTTAGGATTAGGGTTTGGGTTTAGGGTTTAGGGTTTAGGGTTTAGGGTTTATGGTTTAGGGTCTAGACTTTTAGGTTTAGGTTTCAGGGTTTAGGGTTTAGGGTATTGCATTTAGAGTGTTGGGTTTAATGTTTTGGGTTGAGGGTTTAGGGTTTGGAGTTGTAGGTTAAAGGTTTATGGTTAAGGGTTTATTGTTTAGGGTTTAGCGTTTAAGTTTTAGGTGTTAGGGTTTTGTGTTTAGTGTTTATGGTTTAGGATTTTTAGTTTAGGGTTTAGGGTTTAGGATTTGCAGTTTAGATTTTAAAGTATGGATTTAGAGTTTGGAGTTGTAGGTTGAAGGTTTAGGGTTTAGGGTTTAGGGAGTATGGTTTAGGGTTTATGATATAGGGTTTAGGGTTTTGTATTTAGTGTTTAGGGTTTAGAGTTTATGATTTGGTGTTTTAGCGTTTGATGTTTAGGGTTTAGAGTTTTGATATGGGGTTAAGGATTTAGGGTTTAGGTTTAGGGTTAGGGTTTAGGGTTTAAGGTTTAGGGTTTAGGGTTTAGGGTTCAGGGTTTAGGTTTAGGGTTTATGGTTTGGGGTCTAGACTTTAAGGTTTAGGTTTTAGAGTTTAGGGTTTAGGGTTTAGCATTTAGTGGTTAGCGTCTAATGTTTAGGGGTTTGAGTTGTTAGTTTTGGGTTTACAGTTTAGGGTATAGGGTTTACGATTTAGGGTTTTGAGTTTTGTATTTAGTGTTTATGGTTTAGAGTTTAGAATATGGAGTTTAGGGTTTGAGGTTGAGGGTTTAGAGTTTATATAGTTAAGGATTTAAGGTTTAGGATTAGTGTTAGGGTTTAAGATTTAGGGTTTAGGGTTTAACGTTTAGGGTTAAGGGTTTAGGTGTAGGGTTTAGGGTTTAGGGTTTATGGTTTATGGTTTGTGGTTTAGGGTTTAGGGTTTAGTATATTGTGCTTAGGGTTTAGAGTTTAGGATTTGGTGCTTTAGCGTTTGAGGTTTAGGGTTTAGAGTTTTGATATAGGGTTAAGGATTTAGGGTTTAGGATTAGGGTTAGGGTTAAGGGTTTAGGGTTTAGGGTTTAGGGTTTAATGTTTAGGTTTAAGGTCTAGGGTTTAGGGTTTAGGGTTTAGGGTCTAGACTTTAAGATTTAGGTTTTAGTGTTTAGGGTTTAGGGTTTAGCATTTAGAGTTTGGGGTTTAATGTTTAGGGTTTAGGATTTAGTATTTTGTGTTTAGGGTTTTGAGTATAGGATTTGTTATTTTAGCATTTGAGGTTTAGGGTTTAGAGTTTTGATTTAGGGTTAAGGATTTTAGTATTTAGGATTAGGGTTTAGGGTTTAGGGTTTAGGGTTTAAGGTTTAGAGTTTAGGGTTTGGTATTTTAGCATTTGAGGTTTAGGGTTTAGAGTTTTGATTTAGGGTTAAGGATTTAGTGTTTAGGATTAGGGTTTGGGTTTAGGGTTTAGGGTTTAGGGTTTAGGGTTTATGGTTTAGGGTTTAGACTTTTAGGTTTTAGGTTTGAGGTTTAGGGTTTAGGGTATTGCATTTAGAGTGTTGGGTTTAATGTTTTGGGTTGAGGGTTTAGGGTTTGGAGTTGTAGGTTAAAGGTTTATGGTTAAGGGTTTATTGTTTAGGGTTTAGCTTTAAGTTTTAGGTGTTAGGGTTTTGTGTTTAGTGTTTATGGTTTAGGATTTTTAGTTTAGGGTTTAGGGTTTAGGATTTGCAGTTTAGATTTTAAAGTATGGATTTAGAGTTTGGAGTTGTAGGTTGAAGGTTTAGGGTTTAGGGTTTAGGGAGTATGGTTTAGGGTTTATGATATAGGGTTTAGGGTTTTGTATTTAGTGTTTAGGGTTTAGAGTTTATGATTTGGTGTTTTAGCGTTTGATGTTTAGGGTTTAGAGTTTTGATATGGGGTTAAGGATTTAGGGTTTAGGTTTAGGGTTAGGGTTTAGGGTTTAAGGTTTAGGGTTTAGGGTTTAGGGTTCAGGGTTTAGGTTTAGGGTTTATGGTTTGGGGTCTAGACTTTAAGGTTTAGGTTTTAGAGTTTAGGGTTTAGGGTTTAGCATTTAGTGGTTAGCGTCTAATGTTTAGGGGTTTGAGTTGTTAGTTTTGGGTTTCTGATTTAGGAGTATAGGGTTCTGATTTAGGGTTTTGAGTTTTGTATTTAGTGTTTATGGTTTAGAGTTTAGAATATGGAGTTTAGGGTTTGAGGTTGAGGGTTTAGAGTTTATATAGTTAAGGATTTAAGGTTTAGGATTAGTGTTAGGGTTTAAGATTTAGGGTTTAGGGTTTAACGTTTAGGGTTAAGGGTTTAGGTGTAGGGTTTAGGGTTTAGGGTTTATGGTTTATGGTTTGTGGTTTGTGGTTTAGGGTTTAGTATATTGTGCTTAGGGTTCAGAGTTTAGGATTTGGTGCTTTAGCGTTTGAGGTTTAGGGTTTAGAGTTTTGATATAGGGTTAAGGATTTAGGGTTTAGGATTAGGGTTAGGGTTAAGGGTTTAGGGTTTAGGGTTTAGGGTTTAATGTTTAGGTTTAAGGTCTAGGGTTTAGGGTTTAGGGTTTAGGGTCTAGACTTTAAGATTTAGGTTTTAGTGTTTAGGGTTTAGGGTTTAGCATTTAGAGTTTGGGGTTTAATGTTTAGGGTTTAGGATTTAGTATTTTGTGTTTAGGGTTTAGAGTATAGGATTTGTTATTTTAGCATTTGAGGTTTAGGGTTTAGAGTTTTGATTTAGGGTTAAGGATTTTAGTATTTAGGATTAGGGTTTAGGGTTTAGGGTTTAGGGTTTAAGGTTTAGAGTTTAGGGTTTGGTATTTTAGCATTTGAGGTTTAGGGTTTAGAGTTTTGATTTAGGGTTAAGGATTTAGTGTTTAGGATTAGGGTTTGGGTTTAGGGTTTAGGGTTTAGGGTTTAGGGTTTATGGTTTAGGGTCTAGACTTTTAGGTTTAGGTTTCAGGGTTTAGGGTTTAGGGTATTGCATTTAGAGTGTTGGGTTTAATGTTTTGGGTTGAGGGTTTAGGGTTTGGAGTTGTAGGTTAAAGGTTTATGGTTAAGGGTTTATTGTTTAGGGTTTAGCGTGTAAGTTTTAGGTGTTAGGGTTTTGTGTTTAGTGTTTATGGTTTAGGATTTTTAGTTTAGGGTTTAGGGTTTAGGATTTGCAGTTTAGATTTTAAAGTATGGATTTAGAGTTTGGAGTTGTAGGTTGAAGGTTTAGGGTTTAGGGTTTAGGGAGTAGGGTTTAGGGTTTATGATATAGGGTTTAGGGTTTTGTATTTAGTGTTTAGGGTTTAGAGTTTATGATTTGGTGTTTTAGCGTTTGATGTTTAGGGTTTTGAGTTTTGATATGGGGTTAAGGATTTAGGGTTTAGGATTAGGGTTAGGGTTTAGGGTTTAAGGTTTAGGGTTTAGGGTTTAGGGTTCAGGGTTTAGGTTTAGGGTTTATGGTTTGGGGTCTAGACTTTAAGGTTTAGGTTTTAGAGTTTAGGGTTTAGGGTTTAGCATTTAGTGGTTAGCGTCTAATGTTTAGGGTTCAGGGTTTAGTATTTTGTGTTTAGGGTTTAGAGTTTGGAATTTGGTATTTTAGCGTTTGAGATTTAGGGTTTAGAGTTTTGATTTAGGGTTAAGGATTTAGTGTTTAGGATTAGGGTTTGGGTTTAGGGTTTAGGGTTTTGGGTTTAGGGTTTAAGGTTTAGAGTTCAGGGTTTAGGTTCAGGGTTTAGGTTTAGGGTTTAGGGTTTAGGATTTAGGGTTTAGGGTTTAGGGTTTAGGGTTCAGGGTTTAGGTTTAGGTTTTAGGTTTTAGGGTTTAGACTTTAAGGTTTTGGTTTTAGGGTTTAGGGTTTAGCTTTTAGAGTTTAGGGTTTAATGTCTAGTGTTTAGGGTTTAGACTTTAAGGTTTAGGTTTTAGGGTTTAGGGTTTAGGGTTTAGCATTTAGAGTTTAGGGTTTAATGTTTAGGGTTTAGGCTTTCGGGTTTAGTATTTTGTGTTTAGTGTTTAGGGTTTTGGGTTTAGTATTTTGTGTTTAGGGTTTAGAGTTTCGGATTTGGTATTTTAGCATTTGAGGTTTAGGGATTAGAGTTTTGATTTAGGGTTAAGGATTTATTATTTAGGATTAGGGGTTGGGGTTTACGGTCTAGACTTTAAGGTTTAGGTTTTAGGGTTTAGGGTTTAGGGTTTAGCATTTAGTGTTTTGGGTTTAATGTTTAGGGTTTGGAGTTGGATGTTTAAGGTTTATGGTTAAGGGTTTATGTTTTAGGGTTTAGCGTTTAGGTTTTGGGTGTTAGGGTTAAGTGTTTAGGGTTTAAGGTTTGGAGTTGTAGGTTGAAGGTTTAGGGTTTAAGTATTAAGTTTTAAGGTTTAGGGTTTTGGGTTTTGTTTTTTGGGTTTAGGATACAGGGTTCATGGTTTAGGGTGTAGGGTTTAGGGCGTAGAATTAAGGGTTTAGATTTTAGGGTTTATGGTTAAGGGTTTAGGGTTTAGGGTTTAGGTATTAGGTTTTAGGTTAGGGGCTTTTGGTAAACTGTTTAGGGTTTAGGTTTTTTAGTGATGGATTTAGGGTTTAGGGCTTAGGGTTTATGGTTTATAGTTTGGTGTTTAGGGTTAAGTGTTTGTGGTTTAGGGTTTAGGCTTTAGGGTTATCGTTTAGTGTTTAGGGTTTATGGTTTAAAGTTTAAGGTTTAGGGTTTAGGGGTTTTAGTTTTTAGTTTTGGGTTTACAGATTAGGGTATAGGGTTTATGATTTATGGTTTTGAGTTCAGTATTTAGTGTTTGTGGTTTAGAGTTTAGGATTTGGGGTTTAGGGTTTGAGGTTGAGGGTTTAGAGTTTATATAGTTAAGGATTTAAGGTTTAGGATTAGTGTTAGGGTTTAAGATTTAGGGTTTAGGGTTTAACGTTTAGGGTTAAGGGTTTAGGTGTAGGGTTTAGGGCTTAGGGTGTAGGGTTTAGGGTTTATGGTTTAGGGTTTGTGGTTTAGGGTTTAGGGTTTAGTATATTGTGCTTTGGGTTTAGAGTTTAGGATTTGGTGCTTTAGCGTTTGAGGTTTAGGGTTTAGAGTTTTGATATAGGGTTAAGGATTTAGGGTTTAGGATTAGGGTTAGGGTTAAAGGTGTAGGGTTTAGGGTTTAGGGTTTAGGGTTTAGGGTTAGGTTTAAGGTCTAGGGTTTAGGATTTAGGGTTTAGGGTCTAGACTTTAAGATTTAGGTTTTAGTGTTTAGGGTTTAGGGTTTAGCATTTAGAGTTTGGGGTTTAATGTTTAGGGTTTAGGATTTAGTATTTTGTGTTTAGGGTTTAGAGTATAGGATTTGTTATTTTTGCATTTGAGGTTTAGGGTTTAGAGTTTTGATTTAGGGTTAAGGATTTTAGTCTTTAGGATTAGGGTTTAGGGTTTAGGGTTTAGGGTTTAAGGTTTAGAGTTTAGGATTTGGTATTTTAGCATTTGAGGTTTAGGGTTTAGAGTTTTGATTTAGGGTTAAGGATTTAGTGTTTAGGATTAGGGTTTGGGTTTAGGGTTTAGGGTTTAGGGTTTATGGTTTAGGGTCTAGACTTTTAGGTTTAGGTATCAGGGTTTAGGGTTTAGGGTATTGCATTTAGAGTGTTGGGTTTAATGTTTTGGGTTTAGGGTTTAGGGTTTGGAGTTGTACGTTAAAGGTTTATGGTTAAGGGTTTATTGTTTAGGGTTTAGCGTTTAGGTTTTAGGTGTTAGGGTTTAGAGTTTAGTGTTTATGGTTTAGGATTTTTAGTTTAGGGTTTAGGGTTTAGGATTTGCAGTTTAGATTTTAAAGTATGGATTTAGAGTTCGGAGTTGTAGGTTGAAGGTTTAGGGTTTAGGGTTTAGGGTTTATGATTTAGGGTTTAGGGTTTAGTATTTAGTGTTTAGGGTTTAGAGTTTATGATTTGGTGTTTTACCGTTTGATGTTTAGGGTTTAGAGTTTTGATATGGGGTTAAGGATTTAGGGTTTAGGATTAGGGTTAGGGTTTAGGGTTTAAGGTTTAGGGTTTAGGGTTTAGGGTTCAGGGTTTAGGTTTAGGGTTTATGGTTTAGGGTTTAGGGTTTAGTGTTTAGTGTCTAATGTTTAGGGTTCAGGGTTTAGTATTTTGTGTTTAGGGTTTAGAGTTTGGAATTTGGTATTTTAGCATTTGAGATTTAGGGTTTAGAGTTTTGATTTAGGGTTAAGGATTTAGTGTTTAGGATTAGGGTTTGGGTTTAGGGTTTAGGGTTTTGGGTTTAGGGTTTAAGGTTTATAGTTCAGGGTTTAGGTTCAGGGTTTAGGTTTAGGGTTTAGGGTTTAGGATCTAGGGTTTAGGGTTTAGGGTTTAGGGTTCAGGGTTTAGGTATAGGTTTTAGGGTTTAGGGTTTAGACTTTAAGGTTTTGGTTTTAGGGTTTAGGGTTTAGCTTTTAGAGTTTAGTGTTTAATGTCTAGTGTTTAGGGTTTAGACTTTAAGGTTTAGGCTTTAGGGTTTAGGGTTTAGGGTTTAGTATTTAGAGTTTAGGGTTTAATGTTTAGGGTTTAGGCTTTCGAGTTTAGTATTTTGTGTTTAGTGTTTAAAGTTTAGGATTTGGTATTTTACCGTTTGAGGTTTAGGGTTTAGAGTTTTGATTTATGGTTAAGGATTTGGTATTTAGGATTAGGGTTTGGGTTTAGGGTTTAGGGTTTAAGGTTTAAGGTTTAGGTTTTGGGTTTAGGATTTAGGGTTTAGGGTTTAGGGTTTAGAGTTTAGCGTCTAGACTTTAAGGTTTGGGTTTTAGGGTTTAACATTTAGAGTTTAGGGTAGAATGTTTAGGGTTTAGGGTTTAGAGTTTGGAGTTGTAGTTTTAAGGGTTATGGTAAAGGATTTATGGTTTAGGGTTTAGCGTTTAGGTTTTGCGATTTAGGGCTTGGAGTTTAGGGTGTATGGTTTAGGATTTATGATTTAGGGTTTAGGGTTTAGGGTTTAGGATTTACAGTTTAGGGTTTAAAGTTTGGATTTAGGGTGTAGTGTTTAGGGTTTAGGATTTACGATTAAGGATTTAAAGTTTGGATTTAGGCTTTAGGGTTTAGGATATAGCATTGAGAGTTTTGTATTTATATTTTATGGTTTAATATATAGAGTTTAGGATTTAGGATATAGTATTTAGGGTTTAGGGTTTAGGGTGTTGGGTGTAGGGTGTAGGGTTTTGCGATTTAGGGTTTAGAGTTTATGGTATAGGGTTTACGATTTAGGGTTTTGAGTTTTGATTGAGAGTTAAGGATTTAGGGTTTAGTATTTAGGGTTTAGGGTTTAGTATTTAGGGTTTAGGGTTTAGTATTTAGGGTTTAGGTGTAGGGTTTAAGGTTTAGGTGTAGGGTTTATGGTTTAGGGTTTAGGATTTAGGGTTTACGGTAAAGGGTTTAGGGTTTTGTTAGGTTTTAAGGTTTAGGGCTTTTGGTTTAGGGTTTAGGGTTTAGGGTTTAGGGCTTAGGGTTTACGCTTTAGGGATTTGAGTTGTAGGTATTGGGTTTAGGGTTTAGGTTAGAGGGTTTACTATTTAGGGCTTTGAGTTTAGGGTTGTGGCTTTAGGGTTTAGGATTTGAAGTTTAGGGTTTAGGGTTTAGTATTTAGTGTTTAGGGTATAGAGGTTAGGATTGAGGGTTTAAGGTTTGGGGTTTAGAGTTTTGATTTAGAGTTTAGGGTTTAGGGTTTAGAGATTTGGGTTTAGAGTTTATCGTTTGGGGTTTTGGGTTTATGGTTTAGTGTTTAGGGTTTAGGGTTTAGGGTTTAGGGTTTAGGGTTTAGGGGTTTGAGTTGTAGGCTTTGGGTTTAGGGTTGAGGGTATAGGGTTTATGATTTAGGGATTTGAGTTTCGGGTTATGGCTTTAGGTCTTAGAGTTTGAAGTTTAGGGTTTAGTGTTTAGTGTTTAGGTTATAGAGTTTAGGGTATAGGGTTTAGGGTTTTAGGGTGCATGGTTTAGGGTTTATGATTTAGGGTTTAGGGTTTAAGGTTTAGGTTTTAGAGTTTTGATTTACTGTTTGGGGTTTAGGGTTTGGAGATTTAGGTTAAGGGTATATGGTTTAGGGTTTAGGGTTTAGTATTTTGTGTTTAGGGTTTAGATTTTAGGATTTGGGGTTTAGGGTTTATAGTACTGATTTGAGGTTTAGGATTAGGAATATAGTTTTGGGTTTAGGGTTTATCGTTTAGGCTATTGGGTTTATGGTTTACGGTTTTGGGTTGAGGGTTTAGTATTTTATGTTTAGGGTTTAGAGTTTAGTATTTGGGGATTAAGGTTTGAGGTTTAGGGTTTAGAGTTAAGGATTTAGGGTTTAGGATTAGGGTTAAGGTTTAGGGTTTAGGGTTTAGGGTTTAGGGTTTAGGTTTAAGGGTTTAAGGTTTAGGGTTTAGGGTTTAGTATTTAGTGTGTAGGGTATAGAGTTTACGATTTAGGGTTTAAGGTTTAAGGTTTAGGGTTTAGAGTCTTGATTTACGATTTAGGGTTTAGGGTTTATCATTTAGGGTTTTGGGTTTAGGGTTTAGGGTTTAAGATTTAGGGTTTAGGGTTTTGTGGTTTGTGTTTAGGGTTTAGAGATTAGGATTTGGGGTTTAGGGTTTAAGGTTTAGGGTTTAGAGTACTTATTTAAGTTTTAGGATTAGGAATATAGTTTAGGGTTTAGGGTGGGTTTAGGATTTAGGGATTAGAGTTTTGGGTTTAGGGTATTTCTTTTAAGGTTTTGGGTTTCTGGTTTAGGGTTTAGGGTTAATGGTTTAGTATTTTATGCTCAGGATTTATAGTTTCGGATTTGGGGATTAGGGTTTGAGGTTTTGTGTTTAGAGTTAAGGATTTAGGGTTTAGGATTATGGTTAGGGTTTAGGGTTTAGGTTTTAGGGTTTAGGGTTTAGGTTTAGGGTTTAGGGTTTAGGATTTAGGGTCTAGGCTTTAAGGTTTATGTTTTAGGGTTTAGCGTTAGGGTTTAGGTTCTACAATTTAAGGTTTAAGTTTTAGGGTTTAGTATTTAGAGTTTAGGGTTTAATGTTTAGGGTTTTGGGTTTAGGGTTTGGAGTTGTAGCTTTAAGGTTTATGGTTAAAGGTTTATGGTTTAGGGTTTGTCATTTAGGTTATGTGTGTAAGTGTTTAGAGTTTAGGGCTGTTGGTTTAGGATTTTGGGTTTAGGGTTTAGGATTTAGGATTGACGATTTAGGGTTTAAAGTTTGGATTTAGTCTGTGGAGTTGTAGGTTGAAGTTTTAGGGTTTAGGGTTTAGGGTTTAAGTATTAAGTTTTAGGGATTAGGGTTTTGGGTTTAGGTTTTAGGGTGTAAGATTTATGGTGTAGGATTAAGGGTTTAGAGTTTAGGGTTTATGGTTAAGGGTTTTTGGTTTAGGGTTTAGGTATTAGGTTTTAGGGTAAGGGTTTTTGGTTTAGTGTTCAGGGTTTAGGGGTTAGAGTTTATTTTTTATGGCTTAGGGTTTAGGGTGGATTTAGGGTTTAAGGATTGGAGTTTTGGGTTTAGGGTTTATCGTTTAGGGTTTTGGGTTTATTGTGTAGGGTTTAGGGTTGAGGGTTTAGTATTTTATGTTCAGGGTTAAGAGTTTCGTATTTGGGGATTAGGGGTTGAGGTTTAGGGTTTAGAGTTAAGGGTTTAGGGTTGAGGATAGGGTTTAGGATATAGGGTTAGGTTGTAGGGTTTCTGTTTTAGGGTTTAGGGTTTAATATTTAGTGTTTAGGGTATAGGGTTTAGTATTTAGGGTTTAGGGTTTAGGGTTTATGTTTTAGTATTTTGTGTTTAGGGTTTAGAGTTTAGGATTTGGGGTTGAGGGTTTAGAGTATTGATTTAGGGTTTAGGATTAGGTATATAGTTTAGGGTTTAGGTTTTAGGGTTTAGGGATTAAAGTTTTGGATTTAGGGTTCAGGGTTTAGTATTTTGTGTATAGGGTTTAGAATTTAGGATTTGGTATTTTAGCGTTTGAGGTTTAGGGTTTAGAGTTTTGATTTAGGGTTAAAGGTTTAGGGTTTAGGATTAGGGTTAGGGTATAGGGTTTAGGGTTTAGGGTTTAGGTTTAGTGTTTAGGGTTTAGGTTAGGGTTTACGGTTTAGGGTTTAGGGTTTAAGGTCTAGACTTTAAGGTTTAGGTTTTAGGGTTTAGGATTTAGGGTTTAGCATTTAGAGTTTAGGGTTTAATGTTTAAGGTTGAGGGTTTTGGATTTGGAGTTGTAGGTTTAAGGTTTATGGTTAAGGATTTATGGTTTAGGATTTAGCGTTTAGGGTTTAGGTTCTATAGTTTAAGGTTTAAGTTTTAGGGTTTAGCATTTAGAGGTTAGGGTTTAATATTTAGGGTTTTGGGTTTAGGGTTTGGAGTTGTAGCTTTAAGGTTTATGGTTAAGGGTTTATGGTTTAGGGTTTATCATTTAGGTTATGGGTGTAAGGGTTTAGTGTTTAGGGCTGTTGGTTTAGGATTTTGGGTTTAGGGTTTTGGACTTAGGATTGACGATTTAGGGTTTAAAGTTTGGATTTAGGGTTTGGAGTTGTAGGTTGAAGTTTTAGGGTTTAGGGTTTAGGGTTTAAGTATTAAGTTTTAGGGATTAGGGTTTTGGTTTTAGGTTTTAGGGTTTAGGATATAGGGTTTAGGGTTTAGGGTGTAAGGTTTAGGGTGTAGGATTAAGGGTTTAGAGTTTAGGGTTTATGGTTAAGGGTTTTTGGTTTAGGGTTTAGGTATTAGGTTTTAGGGTAAGGGTTTTTGGTTTAGTGTTCAGGGTTTAGGGGTTAGAGTTTATTGTTTATGGCTTAGGGTTTAGGGTGGATTTAGGGTTTAAGGATTGGAGTTTTGGGTTTAGGGTTTATCGTTTAGGGTTTTGGGTTTATTGTGTAGGGTTTAGGGTTGAGGGTTTAGTATTTTATGTTCAGGGTTAAGAGTTTCGTATTTGGGGATTAGGGTTTGAGGTTTAGGGTTTAGAGTTAAGGGTTTAGGGTTGAGGATAGGGTTTAGGATATAGGGTTAGGTTGTAGGGTTTCTGTTTTAGGGTTTAGGGTTTAATATTTAGTGTTTAGGGTATAGGGTTTAGGATTTAGGGTTTAGGGTTTAGGGTTTATGTTTTAGTATTTTGTGTTTAGGGTTTAGAGTTTAGGATTTGGGGTTGAGGGTTTAGAGTATTGATTTAGGGTTTAGGATTAGGTAAATAGTTTAGGGTTTAGGTTTTAGGGTTTAGGGATTAAAGTTTTGGATTTAGGGTTCAGGGTTTAGTATTTTGTGTATAGGGTTTAGAATTTAGGATTTGGTATTTTAGCGTTTGAGGTTTAGGGTTTAGAGTTTTGATTTAGGGTTAAAGGTTTAGGGTTTAGGATTAGGGTTAGGGTATAGGGTTTAGGGTTTAGGGTTTAGGTTTAGTGTTTAGGGTTTAGGTTAGGGTTTACGGTTTAGGGTTTAGGGTTTAGGGTCTAGGCTTTAAGGTTTAGGTTTTAGGGTTTAGGGTTTATGGTTTAGCATTTAGAGTTTAGGGTTTAATTTTAAGGGATTAGGGTTTACGACTTGGAGTTGTAGGTTTAAGGTTTAGGGTTTAGCGTTTAAGTTTTGGGTGTTAGAATTTGGAGTTTAGTGTTTATGGTTTAGGATTTTGGGTTTAGGTCTTAGGGATTAGGGTTTAGAGTTTATGGTTCATGGTTTAGGGTTTAGGGTTTAGAGTTTAGGGTTTAGAGTTTGTGGTTTAGGGTTTAGGGTTGTGGTTGTTGGTTTAGTATTTTATGTTTTTGGTTTAGAGTTTTGGGTTTGGGGTTGAGGGTTTGAGGTTTAGGGTTTAGAGTTTTGGTTTAGAGTTAAGGATTTAGGGTTTAGGATTAGTTTTAGGGGTTAAGGTTTAGGGTTTAGTATTTAGGGTTTAGGGTTTAGGGTTTAGGTGTAGGGTTTAGGTTTTAGGTGTAGGGTTTATGGTTTAGGGTGTAGGGTTTAGGGTTTAGGATTTAGGGTTTATGGTTAAGGGTTTAGGGTTTAGGTGTTAGATTTTAAGGTTTAGGGTTTTCTGCTTAGGGTTTAGGGTTTAGGGTTTAGAGTTTAGGGTTTACGCTCTAGGGGTTTGAGTTGTAGGTATTGGGTTTTGGGTTTAGATTATAGGGTTTACTATTTAGGGCTTTGAGTTTAGGATTATGGCTTTAGGGTTTAGGGTTTGAAGTTTCGGGTTTAGGGTTTAGGGTTTAGTATTTAGTGTTTAGGGTATAGAGTTTAGGATTGAGGGTTTAAGGTTTAGGGTTTAGAGTTTTGATTTAGGTTTTAGGGTTTAGGGTTTAGAGATTTGGGTTTAGAGTTTATCGTTTGGGATTTTGGGTTTATGGTTTAGCGTTTAGGCTTTAGGGTTTAGAGTTTAGGGTTTAGTGTTTAGGGGTTCGAGTTGTAGGTTTTGGGTTTAGGGTTTTGGGTATAGGATTTATGATTTAGGGATTTGAGTTTCGGATTATGGCTTTAGGTCTTAGAGTTTGAAGTTTAGGGTTTAGTGTTTAGTGTTTAGGTTATAGATTTTAGGATATAGGGTTTAGGGTTTAAGGTTTAGGTTTTAGAGTTTTGATTTACTGTTTGGGGTTTAGGGTGTGGAGATTTAGGTTTAGGGTTTATGGTTTATGGTTTAGGGTTTAGTATTTTGTGTTTAGGGTTTAGAGTTTAGGATTTGGGGTTTAGGGTTTATAGTACTGATTTGAGGTTTAGGATTAGGAATATAGTTTTGGGTTTAGGGTTTATCGTTTAGGCTATTGGGTTTATGGTTTACGGTTTCGTGTTGAGGGTTTAGTATTTTATGTTTAGGGTTTAGAGTTTAGTATTTGGGTATTAGGGTTTGAGGTTTAGAGTTTAGAGTTAAGGATTTAGGGGGGTTAGGGTTTAGGGTTTAGGGTTTAAGGTTTAGGGTTTAAGGTTTAGGGTTTAGGGTTTAGTATTTAGTATGCAGGGTATAGAGTTTAAGATTTAGGGTTTAAGGTTTAATGTTTAGGGTTTAGAGTTTTGATTTACGATTTAGGGTTTAGGGTTTATCATTTAGGGTTTCGGGTTTAGGGTTAAGGGTTTAAGGTTTAGGGTTTAGGGTTTAGTATTAAGTGTTTAGGTTTTAGTATTTTGTGTTTGTGGTTTAGTGTTTAGGATTTGCGGTTTAGGGTTTAAGGTTGAGGGTTTAGAGTTTTGATTTAGGGTTTAGGATTAGGAATATAGTTTAGGGTTTGAGGATTATTGTTTTGGATTTAGTGTTTATCATTTAGGGTTTTGGGTTTAGGGTTTAGGGCTCATGGTTTAGTATTTTATGTTTAGGGTTTAGAGTTTAGGATTTGGTATTTTAGCGTTTGAGGTTTAGGGTTTAGAGTTTTGATTGAGGGTTAAGGATTTAGGGTTTATGATTAGGGTTAGGGTTTAGGGTTTAGTATTTAGGGTTTAGGGTTTAGGGTTCAGGGTTTAGGGTTTAGGGTTTAGGGTTTAGGGTTTAGGGTTTAGGGTTTAGGGTTTAGGGTTTAGGGTTCAGGGTCTAGACTTTAAGGTTTAGGTTTCAGGGTTTAGGGTTTAGGGTTTAGGGTTTAGGGTTCAAGGTTTAGGTTTAGCATTTAGGGTTTAGGGTTTAGACTTTTAGGTTTAGGATTTAGGGATTAGGGTTTAGGGTTTAGCATTTAGAATTTAGGGTTTAATGTTTAGGGTTTAGGGTCTAGCATTTAGTGTTTTGGGTTTAATGTTTAGGGTTTGGAGTTGGACGTTTAAGGTTTATGGTTAAGGGTTTATGGTTTAGGGTTTAGCATTTAGGTTTTGGGTGTTAGGGTTTAGTGTTTAGGGTTTAAGGTTTGTAGTTGTAGGTTGAAGGTTTAGGGTTTAAGTATTAAGTTTTAAGGTTTAGGGTTTTGGGTTTTGTTTTTTGGGTTTAGGATATAGGGTTTATGGTTTAGGGTGTTGGGTTTACGGCGTAGAATTAAGGGTTTAGATTTTAGGGTTTATGGTTGAGGGTTGAGGGTTTAGGGTTTGGGGTTTAGGTATTAGGTTTTAGGTTAGGGGCTTTTGGTAAACTGTTTAGGGTTTAGGTTTTTTAGTTATGGATTTAGGGTTTAGAGCTTAGGGTTTATGGTTTATAGTTTGGTGTTTAGGGTTAAGAGTTTGTGGTTTAGGGTTTAGGCTTTAGGGTTATCGTTTAGTGTTTAGGGTTTATGGTTTAAAGTTTAGGGTTTAGGGTTTAGGGGTTTGAGTTGTTAGTTTTGGGTTTCTGATTAGGAGTTTAGGGTTTAGGGTTTCGATTTAGGGTTTTGAGTTTAGTATTTAGTGTTTATGGTTTAGAGTTTAGGATTTGGGGTTTAGGGTTTGAGGTTGAGGTTTAGAGTTTTAGAGTTTAGGTTTAGGGTTTAGGGTTTAGGATTTAAGGTTTAGGGTTTAGGGTTAGGGTTTGGAGATTAGGGTTTTAGGGTTTAGGGTTTAGGGAGTTAGGTTTAGGGTTTAGGAGTTTAGGTTGGGGTTTAGGGTTTATGGTTTAGGGTTTGTGGTTTAGGAGTTTAGGTTTTAGTATTGGGTTTAGGGTTTGGGTTTATATTGTTAGGGTTTAGGGTTTAGAGTTTAGGGTCTTGGTTTAGGATTTGGTGTTTTAGTGTTTTGAGGTTTAGCATTTAGAGTTTAGGGTTTAATGTTTAGGAGTTTAGGGTTTAGGGTTTAGGATTCTGTTATTTAGATTTGGGTTTAGGGTTTAGGGTTTAGGGTTTAGCATTTAGAGTTTAGGGTTTTGGGTTTATGGTTTAGGGTTTAGGGTTTTAAGGTTAGAGTTTAGGATTTGGTATTTTAGCATTTGAGGTTTAGGGTTTAGAGTTTTGATTTAGGGTTAAGGATTTAGTGTTTAGGATTAGGGTTTAGGGTTTAGGGTTTAGGGTTTTAGGTTTAGAGTTTAGGATTTTAGGGTTTAGGGTTTAGGGTTTAGGAGTTTAGGTTTAGGGTTTAGAGTTTAGGGTTTAGTTTTGGGTTTAGGTTTAGGGTTTGGAGTTTTAGGGTTTAAGGTTTGGTTTAGATTTTAGGATTGTTTAGAGTTTAGTGTTTCTGGTTTAGGATTTTTAGTTTAGGGTTTAGGGTTTAGGATTTGCAGTTTAGATTTTAAAGTATGGATTTAGAGTTCGGAGTTGTAGGTTGAAGGTTTAGGGTTTAGGGTTTTAGGGTGTATGGTTTAGGGTTTATGATTTAGAGTTTAGGGTTTAGTATTTAGTGTTTAGGGTTGAGAGTTTATGATTTGGTGTAGCGTTTGATGTTTAGGGTTTAGGTTTAGGGTTTAGGATCTAGGGTTTAGGGTTTGGGGTTCAGGGTTTAGGTTTAGGTTTTAGGGTTTAGGGTTTGGGTTAGAGTTTTGAGTTTAGGTTTAGAGTTTAGGGTTTAATGTCTAGTGTTTAGGGTTTAGACTTTAAGGTTTAGGTTTGAGGGTTTAGGGTTTAGGGTTTAGCATTTAGAGTTTAGGATTTAATGTTTAGGGTTTAGGCTTTCGGGTTTAGTATTTTGTGTTTAGTGTTTAAAGTTTAGGATTTGGTATTTTACCGTTTGAGGTTTAGGGTTTAGAGTTTTGATTTATGGTTAAGGATTTGGATGGATTAGGGTTTAGGTTTTAGGGTTTAGGGTTTTAGGGTTTAGGTTTTGGGTTTAGGATTTAGGGTTTAGGATTTTAGGTTTTAGAGTTTTAGGGTTTAGAGTTTGGAGTTTTAGGGTTTAACATTTAGGGTTTGGGTTTTAGGGTTTGGTTTTAGGGTTTAGGAGTTTAGAGTTAGGGAGTTTAGGGTTTAGGGTTTTAGGGTTTAGGGTTTAGGTTTAGGGTTTAGGGTAAAGGAGTTTAGGTTTAGGGTTTAGGGTTTATGGTTTAGGGTTTAGTGTTTAGGGTTTATTGTTTAGGGTTTAGGGTTTAGGGTTTAGGGTTTTAAGCTTTATTTGTGAGGTTTAGGGTTTAGTTTAGGTTTTAGGGTTTAGATTTGGGTTTAGGGTTTAGTGTTTAAGATTTGAGTTTTTAGTGTTTAGGGTTTAGGGTTTAGGGTTTAGAGTTTGGGGTTTAATGTTTGGGTTTTAGAGTTTAGTATTTTGTGTTTAGGGTTTAGAGTTTAGGATTTTATTTTAGGGTTTGAGGTTTAGGGTTTAGAGTTTTGTTTTAGGGTTTAGGGTTTTAGTTTTTAGGTTTAGGGTTTAGGGTTTAGGATTTGGGTTTAGGGTTTAGGGTTTAGTTTAGTTTAGATTTAGGGTTTTAGGGTTTAGATTTTGAGTTTAGGGTTTAGGAGTTTTAGGATTTAGGGTTTAGGATTTAGGGTTTAGGGTTTAGGGTTCTGGGTTTAGGGTTTAGGGTTTAGGGTTTAGGAATTAGTGTTTAGGTTTTAGGGTTTAGGGTTTAGGGTATAGCATTTAGAGTGTTGGGTTTAATGTTTTGGGTTTAGGGTTTAGGGTTTGGAGTTGTAGGTTAAAGGTTTATGATTAAGGGTTTATTGTTTAGAGTTTAGTGTTTATGGTTTAGGATTTTTAGTTTAGGGTTTAGGGTTTAGGATTTGCAGTTTAGATTTTAAAGTATGGATTTAGAGTTCGGAGTTGTAGGTTGAAGGTTTAGGGTTTAGGGTTTTAGGGTGTATGGTTTAGGGTTTATGATTTAGAGTTTAGGGTTTAGTATTTAGTGTTTAGGGTTGAGAGTTTATGATTTGGTGTAGCGTTTGATGTTTAGGGTTTAGGTTTAGGGTTTAGGATCTAGGGTTTAGGGTTTGGGGTTCAGGGTTTAGGTTTAGGTTTTAGGGTTTAGGGTTTAGACTTTAAGGTTTTGGTTTTAGGGTTTAGGGTTTAGCTTTTAGAGTTTAGGGTTTAATGTCTAGTGTTTAGGGTTTAGACTTTAAGGTTTAGGTTTGAGGGTTTAGGGTTTAGGGTTTAGCATTTAGAGTTTAGGATTTAATGTTTAGGGTTTAGGCTTTCGGGTTTAGTATTTTGTGTTTAGTGTTTAAAGTTTAGGATTTGGTATTTTACCGTTTGAGGTTTAGGGTTTAGAGTTTTGATTTATGGTTAAGGATTTGGTATTTAGGATTAGGGTTTGGGTTTAGGGTTTAGGTTTTTGGGTTTATGGTTTAAGGTTTAGGTTTTGGGTTTTGGATTTAGTTTTTTGGGTTTAGGGTTTAGGGTTTAGAGTTTGGGTTAAGGTTTAGAGTTTTAGGGTTTAATTTTTATTTAGAGTTTAGGGTTTAATGTTTAGGGTTTAGGGATTAGGGTTTGGAGTTGTAGTTTTAAGGGTTATGGTAAAGGATTTATGGTTTAGGGTTTAGCGTTTAGGTTTTGCGATTTAGGGCTTGGAGTTTAGGGTGTATGGTATAGGATTTATGATTTAGGGTTTAGGGTTTAGGGTTTAGGATTTACAGTTTAGGGTTTAAAGTTTGGATTTAGGGTTTAGGGTTTAGGGTTTAGGATTTACGATTGAGGATTTAAAGTTTGGATTTAGGCTTTAGGGTTTAGGATATAGGATTGAGAGTTTTGTATTTATATTTTATGGTTTAATAAATAGAGTTTAGGATTTAGGATATAGTATTTAGGGTTTAGGGTTTGGGGTGTAGGGTGTAGCGTTTTGCGATTTAGGGTTTAGAGTTTATGGTATAGGGTTTACGATTTAGGGTTTTGAGTTTAGGGTTAAGGCTTTAGGGTTTAGGGTTTAGGTATTAGAGTTTTGTGTTGAGCGTTTATCATATAGGGTTTTTTTTTTTTTTTTTTTTATTTGAACGACCCTTGAGGGGGTCAGGGGCTTAGCAACACCCCCAGGCCTTAGCATAAATAGAAACAAGAACAAGTACAAGGAGGGGGACATAAACCTAACCTCTAGTCCTAAGATGGTTCCGGAGTCAACTGACCTATAAAGGAAAGTCGACTCCTCCCCGTAGTAAAAGATGTAAACCTAATACTAATTACCTAAGGAGAGGACTCCTCTCGATACAATTATACTAGGAAAACTTAGATAAGGGAGACTCTCCCCTTACAAGGAAGAGACACTAAAGGAAACTATTCAGAAGAACTATAGCTCCGGCTATAGTTAAGGTGAAGTCTAAGCGAGATTCACGGAGGTTCCTTGATTCTCTTTGTCTTCCTTCTCCTGAAGTTGGTCACCTCTTGCATATCTAATTGGTGATATGCCTTTGTCTCCTTAGGTAGTTGTTGGCTGTTGAAATATACTTGAGGGCTAGTAATTTTATGGCTATGTTTGATAATGAATCAGCCTGATTGGCTTCTCGGTATATATGATTACATTTGAGCTATTTAATCTGTCCAATTAGCTGCTGAAGCTTCCTTAGTTGATTATCGATGCTCGAAGGATGTTGTGCTCTGTTCATTATCCACGCAACTAGTAATTGTGAGTCGACTTCTAAGATAATATTTTTGTAGCCCATTTCAGCGACCAGGGCAGTCAAACCAGGCTGCCTCTACCTGCTTGAATCTGGTTCCATCTCCCAAAGGAGTGGCAAATGCTAGCACCATTCTCCTGTGTGGTCTCTCAAAATACCTCCGCTCCTATCTTTCTGGGTTCTCGATTGCGCCATCTGTGTTGATCTTTACCCACAGTTGGAGGCTTTCCACACAGCGAGGATCACTTTCGCATCATGCTGCATCTTTCCCCCATTAAGATCAACTCTGTCCAATTCGATGGCCATTTGGCGTGAAATCTGTGTTTAGGAGCTTATACTTGATCCTTATAGATAGCATATTTGACCACTGCTTACATTTGAGATTTTACCCCGTATTTGCTAGCACACCTATTCTTCCATAGGTTCGGCAAATGAAGATTAGTATAACTGCAATATGATTTGTGAGCATCATTGTTGAATTTCTTTGACCACCATTGGTGATTAGTTGAAGCGGTGAGGTATAGTGCAGTAATCCCAGTGCTGCGACAAAACTCCTCAAACATAAGCGACAAAGCATCCTTTGTTGAAGATGTGCTCTATGTTGTCCATGCCGGGCTGTTACAACAAAAACACTGGCGGCTCTTTGCCAAAACTAGTTAGTTTGTCATTAGTTGGTAACTTACCTCATGATGCTCTCCATAAAAGAAAGGATGATTTAAAAGGAATACTCCTATGCCACGTTAGAGTATTGAATTTAGATTTCTCCTTTTCTTTACGATGACATTCAATTTGAAGAACAAGTAAATTTTCCATCATTAGTAAGGGTCCAAATAGCTTTGATCAGTTTGCCATCTTTGGATATGAATTTACATTGCTAAAATGTTCGCAAGTGTGAGCTAGGAGCTTGTTAGTCGGCATTCTATAGTTCCATTGCCCATTTATCCAAAAATCTGCAACTTTTTGTTGTTGAGCACTGGTATGTCTAGAGAACTGGCAAGGGACGACTCCCAACGAGTTATCCCACGAAGGAAGCGGTTCCAGTGTTGATTTTCCACTGTATATTCTCTTCCACCTTGATTTGTTGTGCATGAGGTGTTTCCAAGTGGTGATTCTCCTGTATCCCATTTCTTGCTAATGGGGTTAGATCTCGTGATGTTGCTTTGGAAAATCTCCCAGAGAGTTTGTTTAGATCTGAAAACCCACCATTGCTTATATTGGAAAGCTTTGCGGACATCTGCGATTCTAACTCTATTCCACCTTCTTGAATTGGGAAGCTTAAATTCTTCCATGAGGACGTGATATTTTTCTTCTCATTTCTCCATCCCGGAAGAAATCTGCAATGATGCTTTGTATCTGCTTGAGAAGCTAATAGGGGAGTATTTGCAGATAGAAGATGAATAAGCGAGAGATTGTAGTACATGCTTGATCAAAATTGCTTTACCTCCATAGCTTAGTATCTTTACCTGACTGTAATTCGTGAAGAATCTTGTTATTGAGATCGAGAGAAATATATGACCACTGGATGCCCGACAAATAAAGGGCAACCCGGTAGGTAGTAATCCCTTCTTTCTATTTATAACTTGTTACCTTTTTTATTCTATCTCTAGTACTAGTGAAATCTTGGAGTGTATAATGAAATGGCTTTTGTCCTTATTTACTGCTTGGCTTTGATGTTTCCTCATACACATTCAAGGTTTGCATGACCGGTTGTAAGGTCTTTTGTCTCCGAAGTGAAGAGTATAATATCATCTGCAAAACTCAAATGGTTTACTGTGGGCCTTTTCTTTCCATGAAAAACCATGATAATCGGGATGATTATGAAGTCTGTTGAGAGATCTGGATAGTATACGCACCTAAAATAAATAGTGCAGGGGAAAGGGGATCACCTTGTTTGAGTCCTCTAGATGATTTGAAGAAACCATACCTCTTACCATTGATAATAATAGAGTACCAGTTGTTAGCCATAATCCTCCAGACCATGTATATAAAGCATTCACTGAACCCCATTTTCCTCAATACTAGACATGTATAAGACCATTGTACCCTATCATAAGCTTTAGCCATGTCTAGCTTGATAATCACATTGCTACCTATGTTTGGCTTTTTAATCTGATGAATCATTTCTTGCGCCAACATGATATTTTCAGAGATACTCCTACCTTTCACAAAACCACATTGATTAGGGGAGATCAATTCAGGTAGGATGGGGCCCAATCTACTACTTAAGAGTTTAGAAATGATCTTGCTAATGAAGTTGCTTAGACTAATAGGTCTGAATTCCTTCAATTTAGTAGGGTTGCTCACTTTAGGCAATAGCACAATGCAAGAGTGGGAAAAATATTTAGGTATCCTTTGTCCACAAAAGAAGGCTTGGATTACCTCAAATAGATCATGTTTAATGATATGCGTGATTCGATAAATTACCATTCATCCCATCGGACCAGTTCTTGAATTTGGATTCATTGAAAAGACAACATCTTTCAATTCCTCCAATGAAGGCATGGCGATGAGCCTCTCATTTTGTGCTGGTTGACTCTCACTGTGTATGCGGTCCAAAGCCTCCTCATTGATAATCCTGTTCTCCTGTAAATATATTAAAGTAATCACAAGCGGTATTGCTATGGCATTGTCTCCTGTATCCACTCTCCTTCATCATTCAAAAGTTTGTGGATGAATAACCTTCTTCTTCTCCTCTTATCGGTGAATGAAAGTATTTGGTATTGGCATCCCCTTCTTTGAACCATTGTAGTTGTATACTGCTTCAATATAGAATCCTCTAGTTTCGGGAACTGATATACTCGACATTAAGCTCATACCTTTGCGATTACTGTTACTATCGGTTTAGTCTGGATAAGTTTTTCTTGACTTGCACCATATGTTCATAGTCCTTCACTTTATTAAATACATCTCCAAATTCTTCTCTAGACCATGAACTAAGAGTGTTGGATAACCTCTTCAATTTACAGTGGAATTTCCACATCTTTGTTGCCCTCTACATTCCTTTCCCGAGCCCTAACAATATCAAGAAAGTTAGATTGATCAGTCGAGAAATTAAGAAATTTAAAATACGATGTAGTCATTCTCTGTTGCTTTCATTTCCATCAGCGATGGGCAATGATCGACCTACGAAGGTAGATGAGTGATGGTAGTGAGGCATCTTCTCTAACCACTCATCATTAGCCATAGCTCTGTCGAGCCTTTTCGGATCATGTTGAATACCTCTTTGATTGGTCGGTGAATTTTTGTCCACTGAAGCCTAAGTCAATGAGTCCACATGCCTCTATAACAACAATGAACTCGGGCTTTTCTTCATATTGTAAGGGACCCCTCCAAGCTTTTCTTCAATAGAGGTAATCACATTGTAGTCTCTCTGAGCACGAGGTTTGTTGTTTCCACTTGCTTGGTGTAACAATCATCCCCACAGCCTTCTAAGATATTCCTTGCATTTTGCATACACAAAGGTGATAATGAATTGCTCATGTATCTCGGCATGCCTAATCTTGCAAGTAACCTCTTGCTCATCCTCTACAATCTTTGCACAATCAATATCATTGTTCCAAAAATCCAAATTTTGCCATTGCGATTCTTGATAAGCTTGATCCGTTGCGGTTGAATTCTATAGTTTTGGACTGATTCTTATCGAAAAAGGTTCCAACATAGTAATGATAGATGGTTGATGAAGCTTCACGAGCATTTTAATTCTTTCCATCACCCCTTGGGTGTTAACCCTCTCACATTCAAGTAATTGTACTAATCATTGGGATGATTTTGAGTAAACAATCTTGTATTTAGTGCACTGCGATGTGAGTGTTGATGTTACGACTTTTGAAGTGAAATTTCTCATGTTGAAACCCTCTTGGGGACAAGCCACCTTGTTAGCTTCTCTTTGGATTTCTTGTTCAAAATTGTGGTCATAATTAGAAGTAAAGGCTTTGATTAGAAGTTCACTAGTATCCTCATAAATCCTTTGGACCCTTCGGAGATTGGTTGTCTTCATCCATGTCATCTTACGAGTTTTCCACGACATACTCATCAATAGTAGGAATAGAGTTCATATGGCAAGTGCCTGTCACGTATGCGGAGGATTCTCTGGGGGGGTCATATATTGAGCCTGCAGTGGAGTAATATCCATACCCTGCTGATCATCAACCATGATAAATTTCTTGCAAGCTTCTTCATAGTGTTTCTGTTGTTCCTCTTTCTCTTTCACTTGCTGTAAGTTCTGCCTTTTCTTAGCTGCCTCCCTTTTCTTTTTGCTGGGCTTATTTTTGCTTTTAGGTGTGATGTCCTGCTGACTAGTACCTGCTTTAGATCCCATATCCTTTGCCATAGCACCCCTTTGTTGATTATCCTCTGCATTTTGTTGACATCATTTTATTTGTTATTGTTATCCTTACTGTTTATACATGCCTGTCTTATCATATTGTTGAGTTGGTGTCTTTCTGGCTTTATGCTGAGGGGTTTCAGTGGTAGTAGTAGCTCTATATTCAGGGTTAAGGTCCATATCAGTCTCCTCAAGTACTTCCTGATGCAACTCCCCTTTTTTGGATATTCCTTCCTGCAAGTTAGTTATGTTCTCTTGACATACCCCATCAAGTCCTCCTGCAACTACAGCATTACAATTTTTGTTTCTAATGTTATAGTTTTCAGGAGTAGAGAATATTGATGCCATACCTGCATTACAATGCTTATTCTTTGTCCTTATTACTGTTTATACGATCTGGTTGGTTTATTACAGCTCCTTTTCCTGTCTGTTTTGTGTTTCATTTGCTGATGTCTTCCCCTTGTTGGGAGGTTCTCCCCTGTCCTCATTGTGTTGTCCCTGTATGCATAGATTATTAAAGTAGTTCTGTTGAGGGTTGTTAGTTATACCTGTTTGTGGAGTGATACTTTGATGCTGATCCTTTGTGCTGCACATTACGTGGTGAGGTGGGTCTCCGTATAGTCTTGAGCTTTTTCCTCTTTTCTTTGTTTGTTGTTTCTTCTTTTCTACTTGCCATATCTCCTCCTATTCTTTGTGTGTATTTGTATTTTGTTGTCCCTTTCCTTATTCTTTCTTTGGGATGTTTCTCCTCACTGTTCCTTTACATTAGTCTGGTTATTGTCTTTTCCTTGTTGTGCACATTCCTTTTTGTTTAGTATTCCTCTCGGTTTCTGTTCCTTTCTTTTCTGTATTCCTCATCCCTCGATTTGAAATTGCATTCTTCCACCATGTGCCCTTGATGCTTGCAATATACGATGGAGGTATATTCTCATATTGATGGGTTGCCATCTTCCAATTGTGAGGTCTTCATCATTCAATCCTATCCATACATGTCTAGGTCTAGCCTTAGTCAAGTCTATTTGGACTTTAACCTTAGCCATCTTTGTACAGTTCTTTTATGGAGAAATTTGTATCAAGGTCTGAACTTTGCCTCTGAAGCAAGTAAAGGTGAGATGAACTCTTTCTTAAAAGCAGTGCCATGGTAATCCACAGCAGCAACACCCGTATAGGAACAATGAGTCTCTTCCTCGGGTTTAAAATTAGGTGTCAAGCTGTATTCTCATCAATTTACCCTCGATGGTCATTCTACTGTTGTGTCGGACCGTATTGTAATCCAATTCATTTTCTAGATCTATAAACACATGCTTAGCATTGTAATGAGCTATATTAACTCCTTCATTAAGTGAGTTTGCATGATGAAACTCTTTCTAATTAGTTCCACCTTCGGCATGGTGGGCCCAGATTTACCTATTAAGGTATATTTGCAATCAAGCGCTGCTTATTCATGAAATCATCCATGTCGTAAATCACAGTGAGTTGGCCTTGTTTGGTTGTATGTCTCGGAGGAACGATTCGATGAGTGCAGTGCATGCGAGTGTATTTGCTAGTCTTGCTGCGAGTTTGCCTGTGATGTAGGAAGCGAGTTACATGTTTTGCTCCTGTTTATTGTTTTGATTCTCCTTAGGCTTCTGGTACTGTGAGTTCTTTGAGCATGATGACTAGTGCATTGGCTATTCAAGGTGGCGACAATATGTTTCTCAAAGTTACTAGAGATTTTAGGAAGTCATTATAGTATTTATTGAGCTCAATACTTCCCCATTAGTAACTGCGAAGGCTGTTGTATATCATATTGCTTTTCACCTTGATCACGCAGCTCGGATTTGTGGATCTTTGCTCTTTAGCTTTGACGGTTTATGGCTATCTTTATCATTCATATTAGCATTGATTAGGATTATGGAAGTACTTACCTGCTCCGTTGTCATCTTCATTAGCATTCCTATTTTGTGAGCTGTTGGCTGCTGCTGTGTATCCCTGTGATTGAACACAATTATGGAAGTTAGTAGAAATGGTTTCTTTACCTGATCTCTGCTGCTTCCCGCTGTATATCATTACTTCTGATGGCCTAATTCCAAACGAAAATTGCGATCCACTCTCGGCAATCACTTCCATATTTATGTTCTCCTGATGATCATTTTGATCCTGTTTCGTTCCATGTGTCTCTTTTCCTGCTTGAATTTCCTTATTTTGTTCCAAGTTCTTTTTCTGGCCTTGCTGTTGATTTATCGAGCCTTGGTGAACCTGGGAATTAACCTCTTGGTCCTCGACATCATCTCGAAGCTTATCTTTATCACTTTGCACATTTCAAATGCGTATAATTCGATCAGGCCTTGCGAATTTCCTTGTATTTGCTCATTATTGAAAACATTGGCAATGTTAATAGAATGATCCTTTCTTTGTAGTAAAGTTCCTTCCCTTAGTTCCTTCCTCCATTTCAGTTCCTCGATGCGCCACGGAGTTCTTCTGCGGCGGTGGGCGGCCATTTGCTGAGCTTGCTGAGTTGTACCTCTTCACTAGGCGAGCAAACCCGGTGTTCCACTCGCCATTTAATTGGTAGGAACACATTCGAATCTGAAAGCGGCGATCGGGGCGATTCTTGGCAATTTGCTCTTGATCGCGACGGATCTCTCAATTGACAAGATGAAATCATCTAATTTTTAGTATGTTGTAGGCATTGAGACGTAGAATCATTCCTGTAATCAATTTTCCTCGATTGATCCATCGGTCTAAGGAAATGATTTCTTGAACTCATCTAATTCTCCTCCGAGTTTGCCTTTGTTCGCGCTACCTTATTTCTCGAATCGTGGGATATATGATGAATTAGATGGTAGTGCTTGGTGGGTTGTGTTAAATTAGTGCAGCGCTCTGTTGAGCTTGGTCGGTGGCGGGCGGTACCTGCGTGGCTCACGTGCCATTCAGTTTCTTTGAGGAAACTAGCCAGTTAGGCTTAGAAATTTGGAGCGTTCTTTTTAGTGAAAGCGTTAGAGAGAGAGAAAATATTAGGAAAATGGGGCGATCCATATAGGGTTTTGGGTTTAGGGTTTAGGTTTCAGTGTTTAGTATTTTGTGTTTACGATTTAGAGTTTAGGATTTGGTATTTTAGCATTTGAGGTTTAGGGTTCAAAGTTTTGATTTAAGGTTAAGGATTTAGGGTTTAGGATTAGGGTTAGGGTTTAGGGTTTAGGGTTTAGGGTTTAGGGTTTAGGGTTTAAGGCTTAGGGTTTAGGTTTAGGGTTTAGGGTTTAGGGTTTAAGGTTTAAGGTTTAGGGTTTAGGGTTTAGGGTCTAAACTTTAAGGTTTAGGATGTAGAATTTAGCATTTATAGTTTAGGGTTTAATGTTTGGGTTTAGGGTTTTGGGTTTGGAGTTGTAGGTTTAGGTTTTGGGATTTATGGTTTGGAGTTTAGGGGTTTATGGTTTAATTTATGATTTGAGGTTTAGGGTTTAGGGCTTAGGATTTATGGTTTAGGGTTTTAAAGTTTGGATTTAGGGTTTTAGGGTTAAGGGTTTGGGATTTACAATTTAGGGTTTAAAGTTTGTATTTAGGGTTTAGGGTTTGAGGATTTGGATATTGTATTTAGGACTTAGGGTTTCGGTTTATGTTGTAGGGTGCACGATTTAGGATTTAGAATTAGCGGTATTGGGTTTACAATTTAGGGTTTTGAGTTGAGGTTAAGGCTTTGGGGTTTAGGATTTGAAGTTTAGGGTTTAGGGATTAGAGTTTTGGGTTTAGGGTTTATCATTTAGGGTTTTGGGTTTTGGGTTTAGGAGTTTAGGGTTTAGTATTTTGTGTTCGGGGTTTAGAGTTAGGGATTTGGTATTTTAGCGTTTGAGGTTCTGGTTTAGAGTTTTGATTTTGGGTGAAGGATTTAGGGTTTAGAATTAGGGTGAGGTTTAGGGTTTAGCATTTAGGGTTTAGGGTTTGGGGTTCACAGTTTAGGAGGTTTAGTTTTAGGGGTTAGGGTTTAGTGTTTAGGGTTTAGGTTTAGGGTTTGGGTTTAGGGTTTAGAGTCTGACTTTAAGGTTTAGGTTTTAGCATTTAGGGTGTAGGGTTTAGCATTTAGAGTTTAGGGTTTAATATTTAGGGTTTAGGGTTTTGGGTTTGGAGTTGTGGGTTTAAGGTTTATGGTTAAGCATTTATAGGTTAGGGTTTAGCGTTTACGTTTTGGGTGTTAGGGTTTAGAGTTTAGTGTTATGGTTTAGGATTTTGGGTTTCAAGTTTAGGGTTTAGGATTGTGATTTAGGGTTTAAAGTTTGGATTCACAGTTTAGGGTTTAGAGTTTATGGTTCATAGTTTTAGTGTTTAGGGTTTAGGGTTTAGAGTTTGTAGTTTAGGGTTGTGGGTTGTGGGTTGTGGGTTTGGTATTTTGTGTTTATGGTTTAGATTTCGGATTAGGGGTTTAGGAGTTTGATGTTTAGGTTTAGGGTTTAAGGTTTAGGAGTTTAGGGTTTAGGGTTTAGGCGTAGGGTTTATGGTGTAGGAGTGTAGGGTTTAGGGTTTAGGATTTAGGGTTTAGGGTTTAGGTGTTAGGTTATAAGGTTTAGGGTTTTGGTTTAGTGTTTAGGGTTCTGATTTTAAGTTGTAGGTTTAGGGTTAAAGGGGTTAAGGTTTAGAGATTTAGAGTTTATGGTTTATGGTTTAGGGTTTAGGTTTGGTGTTCGGGGTTAGGATTTGTGGTTTAGGGTTTAGGGTTTAGGGTTTAGGGTTTATGGTTTAGTGTTTTGGGCTTAGGGTTTGAGTTTAGGCTTTTGGGGTTGAGTTGTAGGTTTTGAGTTTATGGTTTTTAGGGTATAGGGTTCTGATTTAGGGTATAGAGTTTAGGATTTAGGGTTTAGGGGTTAAGGTTTAGGATTTAGAGTTTTGACTTAGGGTTTAGGGTTTAGGGTTTAGAGATTTGGGTTTAGGTTTAGGGTTGAGGTTTAGGGGTTCGAGTTGTTGGTTTTTGGTTTAGAGATTTTGGTATAGGGTTTCTGATTTAGTTTTGACTTGATATTTAATGTTTATGGTTTAGAGTTTAGGATTTGGGGTTTAGGGTTTAGAGTTTATATTCGAGTTAAGGATTTAGGGTTTAGGATTAGTGTTAGAGTTTAAAGTTTAGGGTTTAGGGTTTTAAGGTTTAGGGTTTAGGGTTTAGGTGTAGGGTTTTGGCTTTAGGGTGTAGGGTTTAGGGTTTAGTGTTTAGGGTTTATGGTTTTAGGTTTAGGGTTTAGTATTTTCTGTTTAGGGTTTAGAGTTTAGGATTTGGTATTTTAGCGTTTGAGGTTTTATGGTTTAGAGTTTTGATATAGTTAAGGATTTAGGGTTTAGGATTAGGGTTAGGGTTTAGGATTTAGGGTTTAGGGTTCAGGGTTCAGGGTTCAGGGTTTATGGTTCAAGGTTTGGGTTTAGGATTTAGACTTTAAGATTTAGGTTCTAGGTTTTAGGGTTTACGATTTAGCATTTAGAGTTTAGGCTTTAATGTTTAGGGATTTGGGTCTAGACTTTAAGGTTTACGTTTTAGTGTTTAGGGTTTAGGGTTTAGCGTTTAGAGTTTAGGGTTTTAGGTTTATGGTTTAGGGTTTAGGGCTGATGGTTTAGTATTTTGTGCTTAGGATTTAGAGTTTCGAATTTGGTATTTTATCGTTTGAGGTTTAGGGTTTAGAGTTATGATTTAATGTTAAGGATTTAGTGTTTAGGATTAGGGTTTGGGTTTAGGGTTTAGGGTTTGGGGTTTAAGGTTTAGGTTTAGGGTTTATGGTTTAGCATTTAGGGGTTAGTTTTAAGGGTTTAGGGTCTAGAATTTAAGGTTTGAGTTTAGGGTTTAACATTTAGAGTTTAGGGTTTAATGTTTAGGGTTTAGGGTTTAGGGTTTAGGGTTTTGTGTTTAGGGTTTTAGAGTTTAGGATTTTGAATTTTAGCGTTTGTGGGTTAGGGTTTAGAGTTTTGATATAGGGTTAAGGATTAGGGTTAGGGTTTAGGGTTTAGGGTTTAGGGTTCAGCGTTTAGGGTTCAGGGTTTGGGTTTAGGGTTTAGGGTTTACGTTTTATTGTTTATGTTTTAGGTTTTAGGTTTTAGGGTTTAGGGTTTAGGCTTTAGGGTTTAGCATTTAGAGTTTAGGGTTTAATGTTTATAGTGAGGCTCTAGACTCTAAGTTTTATTTTAGGAGTTTAGGGTTTAGGGTTTAGCATTTAGAGTTTAGGTTTTTGTTCTCACGATGATCATTTTGATCTGTTTAGTTCCATGTGTCTCTTTTCTGCTTGAATTTCCTTATTTTGTTCCAAGTTCATTTCTGCCTTGCTATTGATTTATCGAGCCTTGGTGAACACAGGAATTAACCTCTTGGTCCTCGACATCATCTGAAGCTTATCTTTATCACTTTGCACATTTCAAATGCCTATAATTCGATCGGGCCTTGCGGAATTTCATAATGTATTTGCTCATTGTGAAAACATTGGCAATGTTAATAGAATGATCCTTTCTTTGTAATGGGGCGAGTTCCTTCCTTAGTTCCTTCCTCCATTTCCGTTCCTCGGGCGTACGCCCACGAGTTTTGCATGGCGGCGGTGGGCGGCCATTTGTGAGCTTGCCGAGTTGTACCTCTTCACTGCGTGAGCAAACGATGTTCCACTCGCCATTTAATTGGTAGGAACATTCGAATCTGAAAGAAGCGGCGATCAGGCGATTCTTGGCGATTGCTCTTGATCAGCGACTTGGATCTCGATTGACAAGATGAAATCATCTAATTTTTAGTATGTTGTAGGCATTGAGACGTAGAATCATTCCTATGTCGATTTTCCTCGATTGATCCATGCGGTCTAGGAAATGATTTCTTGAACTCCATCTAATTCTCCTCCGAGTTATGCTGTTTATTCGCTACCTTATTTCTCGAATTCGTGGAGATATATGATGAATTAGATGGTCGTGCTTGGTGGGTTGTGTTCGTTTAGTCTGGCGCTCTGTTGAGCTTGTCAGGTGGCGGACGGTACCTACTGGACTCACGCGCCATTCGGTAATTGGGAAACTAGCCGTTAGGCTAGAGCTGGAGAGCGTTCTTTTTAGTGAGAAACGTTAGAGAGAGAAAATATTAGGAAAATTGGGAAGCGATCCATATAGGGTTTTGGGTTTAGGGTTTAGGGTTTAGGGTTGAGTGTTTAGTATTTTGTGTTTAGGGTTTAGAGTTTAGGATTTGGTATTTTAGCATTTGAGGTTGAGGGTTTACAGTTTTGATTTACGATTAAGGATTTATGGTTTAGGATTGGGGTTAGGGTTTAGGGTTTAGGGTTTAAGGTTTAGGGTTCAGGGTGTAGGTTTAGGATTTATGGTTTAGGATTTACGTTTAGGGTTTAGGTTTAGGGTTTAGGGTTTTAGGTTTAGGGTTTAGGGTTTAGGGTCTAAACTTTAAGGTTTAGGATGTAGAATTTAGCATTTATAGTTTAGGGTTTAATGTTTAGGGTTTAGGGTTTTGGGTTTGGAGTTGTAGGTTTAGGTTTTGGGATTTATTGTTTGGAGTTTAGGGTTTATGGTTTAGAATTTATGATTTAGGGTTTAGGGTTTAGGGCTTAGGATTTATGGTTTAGGGTTTAAAGTTTGGATTTAGGGTTTAGGGTTAAGGGTTTGGGATTTACAATTTAGGGTTTAAAGTTTGTATTTAGGGTTTAGGGTTTAGGATTTCGGATATTGTATTTAGGACTTAGGGTTTACGGTTTATGTTGTAGGGTGCACGATTTAGGATTTAGAATTGACGGTATTGGGTTTACAATTTAGGGTTTTGAGTTGAGGGTTAAGGCTTTAGGGTTTAGGATTTGAAGTTTAGGGTTTAGGGATTAGAGTTTTGGGTTTAGGGTTTATCATTTAGGGTTTTGGGTTTAGGGTTTAGGGTTTAGTATTTTGTGTTTAGGGTTTAGAGTTCAGGATTTGGTATTTTAGCGTTTGAGGTTTAGGGTTTAGAGTTTTGATTTTGGGTGAAGGATTTAGGGTTTAGAATTAGGGTGAGGGTTTAGGGTTTAGCATTTAGGGTTTAGGGTTTGGGGTTCACGGTTTAGGGTTTAGGTTTTAGGGGTTAGGGTTTAGTGTTTAGGGTTTAGGTTTAGGGTTTAGGGTTTAGGGTCTAGACTTTAAGGTTTAGGTTTTAGCATTTAGGGTGTAGGGTTTAGCATTTAGAGTTTAGGGTTTAGGGCTTTGGGTTTGGAGTTGTAGGTTTAAGGTTTATGGTTAAGCATTTATGGGTTAGGGTTTAGCATTTACGTTTTGGGTGTTAGGGTTTAGAGTTTAGTGTTATGGTTTAGGATTTTGGGTTTCAAGTTTAGGGTTTAGGATTGACGATTTAGGGTTTAAAGTTTGGATTTACGGTTTAGGGTTTAGAGTTTATGGTTCATGGTTTAGTGTTTAGGGTTTAGGGTTTAGAGTTTGTGGTTTAGGGTTGTGGGTTGTGGGTTGTGGGTTTGGTATTTTGTGTTTATGGTTTAGAGTTTCGGATTAGGGGTTTAGGGTTTGAGGTTTAGGGTTTAGGGTTTAAGGTTTAGGGTTTAGGGTTTAGCGTTTAGGCGTAGGGTTTATGGTGTAGGGTGTAGGGTTTAGGGTTTAGGGTTTAGGTTTAGGGTTTAGGGTTTTAGGTTTAGGGTTTAGGGTTTAGGGTCTAAACTTTAAGGTTTAGGATGTAGAATTTAGCATTTATAATTTAGGGTTTAATGTTTAGGGTTTAGGGTTTTGGGTTTGGAGTTGTAGGTTTAGGTTTTGGGATTTATTGTTTGGAGTTTAGGGTTTATGGTTTAGAATTTATGATTTAGGGTTTAGGGTTTAGGGCTTAGGATTTATGGTTTAGGGTTTAAAGTTTGGATTTAGGGTTTAGGGTTAAGGGTTTGGGATTTACAATTTAGGGTTTAAAGTTTGTATTTAGGGTTTAGGGTTTAGGATTTTGGATATTGTATTTAGGACTTAGGGTTTACGGTTTATGTTGTAGGGTGCACGATTTAGGATTTAGAATTGACGGTATTGGGTTTACAATTTAGGGTTTTGAGTTGAGGGTTAAGGCTTTAGGGTTTAGGATTTGAAGTTTAGGGTTTAGGGATTAGAGTTTTGGGTTTAGGGTTTATCATTTAGGGTTTTGGGTTTCGGGTTTAGGGTTTAGGGTTTAGTATTTTGTGTTCAGGGTTTAGAGTTCAGGATTTGGTATTTTAGCGTTTGAGGTTTAGGGTTTAGAGTTTTGATTTTGGGTGAAGGATTTAGGGTTTAGAATTAGGGTGAGGGTTTAGGGTTTAGCATTTAGGGTTTAGGGTTTGGGGTTCACGGTTTAGGGTTTAGGTTTTAGGGGTTAGGGTTTAGTGTTTAGGGTTTAGGTTTAGGGTTTAGGGTTTAGGGTTTAGGGTCTAGACTTTAAGGTTTAGGTTTTAGCATTTAGGGTGTAGGGTTTAGCATTTAGAGTTTAGGGTTTAATGTTTAGGGTTTAGAGTTTTTGGGTTTGGAGTTGTAAGTTTAAGGTTTATGGTTAAGGATTTATGGGTTAGGGTTTAGCGTTTAGGTTTTGGGTGTTAGGGTTTAGAGTTTAGTGTTTATGGTTTTGGATTTTGGGTTTAGGGTTTAGTGTTTAGGATTTACGATTTAGCGTTTAAAGTATGGATTTAGGGTTTAGGGTTTAGAGTTTATGGTTGATGGTTTAGGGTTTAGGGTTTAGGCTTTAGAGTTTATGGCTTAGGGTTTAGGATTGTGGGTTATGGGTTTGGTATTTTGTGTTTATGGTTTAGAGTTTAGGATTTGGGGTTTAGGGTTTGAGGTTTAGGGTTTAGGGTTTAAGGTTTAGGGTTTAGGGTTTAGCGTTTAGGCGTAGGGTTTATGGTGTAGGGTGTAGGGTTTAGGGTTTAGGATTTAGGGTTTAGGGTTTAGGTGTTAGGTTATAAGGTTTAGGGTTTTTGGTTTAGTGTTTAGGGTTTACAGTTTTAAGTTGTAGGTTTAGGGTTAAGGGGTTAAGGTGTAGGATTTAGAGTTTATGGTTTAGGGTTTAGGGTTTAAGGTTTGGTGTTCAGGGTTAAGAGTTTGTGGTTTAGGGTTTAGGGTTTAGGGTTTAGGGTTTATGGTTTAGTGTTTTGGGCTTAGGGTTTCGAGTTTAGGCTTTTGGGGTTCGAGTTGTAGGTTTTGAGTTTATGGTTTAGGGTATAGGGTTTACGATTTAGGGTATAGAGTTTAGGATTTAGGGTTTAGGGGTTAAGGTTTAGGGTTTAGAGTTTTGACTTAGGGTTTAGGGTTTAGGGTTTAGAGATTTGGGTTTAGAGTTTAGGGTTGAGGGTTTAGGGGTTCGAGTTGTTCGTTTTTGGTTTAGAGATTTTGGTATAGGGTTTACGATTTAGGGTTTTGAGTTCAGTATTTAGTGTTTATGGTTTAGAGTTTAGGATTTGGGGTTTAGGGTTTAGAGTTTATATTTAGAGTTAAGGATTTAGGGTTTAGGATTAGTGTTAGAGTTTAAGGTTTAGGGTTTAGGGTTTAAGGCTTAGGGTTTAGGGTTTAGGTGTAGGGTTTTGGGTTTAGGGTGTAGGGTTTAGTGTTTAGTGTTTAGGGTTTATGGTTTAGGTTTTAGGGTTTAGTATTTTGTGTTTAGGGTTTAGAGTTTAGGATTTGGTATTTTAGCGTTTGAGGTTTATGGTTTAGAGTTTTGATATAGGGTTAAGGATTTAGGGTTTAGGATTAGGGTTAGGGTTTAGGATTTAGGGTTTAGGGTTCAGGGTTCAGGGTTTAGGGTTTATGGTTCAAGGTTTGGGTTTAGGATTTAGACTTTAAGATTTAGCTTTTAGGTTTTAGGGTTTAGGGTTTAGCATTTAGAGTTTAGGCTTTAATGTTTAGGGCTTTGGGTCTAGACTTTAAGGTTTAGGTTTTAGGGTTTAATGTTTAGGGTTTAGCGTTTAGAGTTTAGGGTTTAATGTTTAGGGTTTAGGGTTGTGGGTTTAGTATTTTGTGTTTAGGGTTTAGAGTTTCGAATTTGGTATTTTATCGTTTGAGGTTTAGGGTTTAGAGTTTTAATTTAAGGTTAAGGATTTAGGGTTTAGGATTAGGGTTTGGGTTTAGGGTTTAGGGTTTAGGGTTTAAGGTTTAAGTTTAGGGTTTAGGGTTTAGCATTTAGGGTTTAGTGTTAAGGGTTTAGGGTCTAGACTTTAAGGTTTAGGTTTTAGGGTTTAACATTTAGAGTTTAGGGTTTAATGTTTAGGGTTTAGAGTTTAGGGTTTAGGGTTTTGTGTTTAGGGTTTAGAGTTTTTGATTTGGAATTTTTGCATTTGAGGTTTAGGGTTTAGAGTTTTGATATAGGGTTAAGGATTAGGGTTAGGGTTTAGGGTTTAGGGTTTAGGGTTCAGCATTTAGGGTTCTGGGTTTGGGTTTAGGGTTTAGGATTTACGTTTTAGACTTTAAGGTTTAGGTTTTAGGTTTTAGGGTTTAGGGTTTAGCATTTAGAGTTTAGGGTTTAATGTTTATGGTTGAGGCTCTAGACTCTAAGGTTTAGGTTTTAGGGTTTAGGGTTTAGGGTTTAGCATTTAGAGTTTAGGTTTTCATGTTAAGGGTTTCGGGTTTTGGTTTTAGTATTTTTTTGTTTAGGGTTTAGAGTTTTGGATTTGGTATTTTAGCGTTTGAGGTTTAGGGTTTAGAGTTTTAATTTAGGGTTAAGGATTTAGTATTAAGGAGTAGGGTTTGTGTTTAGGGTTTAGAGTTTAGGGTTTAAGGTTTAGGGTTTGGGTTTAGGGTTTAGGTTTTAGGGTTTAAGGTTTTGGGTTTATGGTTTAGGTTTTGGGTTTAGGGTCTAGACTTTAAGGTTTAGGTTTTAGGTTTTAGGGTTTAGGGTTTAGCATTTAGAGTTTTGTGTTTAATGTTTAGGGTTTAGGGTTTAGGGTTTGGAGTTGAAGGTTTAAGGTTTATGGTTAAGGGTTTATTGTTTTGGGTTTAGCGTTTAGATTTTGGGTGTTAGGGTTTAGAGTTTAGTGTTAATAGTTTAGGATTTTGGGTTTAGGGTTTAGGGTTTAGGATTCCCGGTTTAGAGTTTAAAGTTTGGATTTAGGGTTTAGAGTTGTTGGTTGAAGGATTAGGGTTTAGGGTTTAGGGTTTAAGTATTAAGTTTTAGGGTTTTGGGTTTTAGGTTTTGTTTTTTGGGTTTAGGATATAGGGTTTAGGGTTTAGGGTGTAGGATTAAGGGTTTAGAGTTTAGGGTTTATGGTTAAGGGTTTAGGGTTTAGGTTTTACGTATTACGTTTTAGGGTAGGGGCTTTTGGTAAAGTGTTTAGGGTTTTGGTTTTTGAGTTATGGGTTTAGGGTTTAGGGTTTAGGGTTCAAGGTTTAAGGTCTTGACTTGAACGTTTAGTTTTTAGGGTTTAGGGTTTAGGTTTAGAAATTAGAGTTTAGGGTTTAATGTTTAGGGTTTAGGGTTTAGTATTTCGTGTATAGGGTTTAGAGTTTAGGATTTGGTATTTTAGCGTTTGTGGTTTAAGGTTTAGAGTTTTGATTTAGGGTTAAGGATTTAGTGTTTAGGATTAGGGTTTGGGTTTAGGGTTTAGGGTTTAGGGTTTAAGGTTCAGGGTTCAGGGTTTAGGTTTAGAGTTTAGGGTTTAGGGTTCAGTATATAGGTTTAGGGTTTATGGTTTAGGGTTTAGACTTTAAAGTTTAGGTTTTAGGGTTTAGGGTTTAGGGTTTAGCATTTAGAGTTTAGGGTTTAATGTTTAGGGCTTAAGGTCTAGACTATAAGGTTTAGGTTGTAGGGTTTAGCATTTAGAGTTTATGGTTTAATGTTTAGGGTTTAGGGTTTTGGGTATAGTATTTTGTGTTTAGGGTTTAGAGTTTCGGATTTGGTATTGTAGCGTTTGAGGTTTAGGGTTTAGAGTTTTGATTTAGGGTTAAGGATTTAGTATTTAGGATTAGGGTTTTGGTTTAGGGTTTAGGATTTAGGGTTTAGGGTTTAGTGTTTAGGGTTTAGGGTGTAGACTTTAAGGTTTACGTTTTTGGGTTTAACTGTTAGAGTTTAGGGTTTAATATTTAGGGTTTTGGGTTAAGGCTTTGGAGTTGTAGTTTCAAGAGTTATGGTTAAGGATTTATGGTTTAGGGTTTAGCGTTAAGTTTTGGGAATTAGTGTTTCCAATTTAGGATTTACGGTTTAAGATTTATGATTTAGGGTTTAAGGTTTAGGGTTTAGGATTTACAATTTAGGGTTTAAAGTTTGGATTTTTGGTTTAGGGTTTAGGATTTACGATTTAGAGTTTAATGTTTGGATTTAGGGTTTAGAGTTTAGGATTTCGCATTTAGAGTTTTGGATTTATGATTTAGGGTTTAATATTTAGAGTTTAGGGTTTAGGATATAGTATTTAGGGTTTAGGGTTTAAGGTGTAGCGTGTAGGGTTTACGATGTAGAGTTTAGAGTTTACGGTATAGGGTTTACGATTTAGGGTTTTGAGTTGGGGGTTAAGGCTTTATGGTTTAGGGTTTGAAATTTAGGGTTTCGGGTTTAGGGTTTAGTATTTAGTGTTTAGGGTATAAAGTTTTGGATTTAGGGTTTAGGGTTTAAGGTTTCAAGTTTAGAGTTTTGATTTATGGTTTAGAGATTTGGGTTTAAGGTTTATCGTTTAGGGTTTTGGGTTTAGGGTTTAGCATTTCGGGTTTAGGTTTTAGTATTTTGTGTTTGGGGCTTAGAGTTTAGGATTTGGGGTTTAGGGTTTAAGGTTTAGGGTTTGGAGCATTGATTTAGTGTTTAGGAATAGGAATATAGCTTAGGGTTTAAGGATTAGAGTTTTGGATTTAGCGTTTATCATTTATGGTTTTGGGTTTAGGGTTTAGGGCTCAGGGTTTTGTATTTTATGTTTAGGGTTTAGAGTTTAGGATTTGGTATTTTAGCGTTTGAGGATTAGGGTTTAGAGTTTTGATTTAGGGTTAAGGATTTAGGGTTTAGGATTAGGGTTAGGGTTTAGGGTTTAGCGTTTAGGGTTTAGGGTTTAGGGTTCAGGGTTTAGGGCTTAGGGTTTAGGGTTCAGTGTTTAGGTTTAGGGTTTACGGTTCAGGGTTTAGGGTTTAGGGTCTAGACTTTAAGGTTTAGGTTTCAGGGTTTAGGGTTTAGAGTTTAGCATTTAGAGTTTAGGGTTTAATGTTGAGGGTTTAGGGTTTAGTATTTTTTGTTTAGGGTTTAGAGTTTAGGATTTGGTATTTTAGCGTTTCAGGTTTAGGGTTTAGAATTTCGATTTTGGGTTAAGGATTTAGTGTTTAGGATTAGGGTTTGGGTTTAGGGTTTAGGGTTTAGGGTTTAGGGTTCTGGGTTTAGGTTCAGGGTTTAGGGTTTAGGGTTTAGGGTTTAGGATTTAGGATTTAGGGTTTAGGGTTTAGGGTTTAGGGTTCAGGGTTTAGGATTAGGGCTTAGGGTTTAGGGTTTAGACTTTAAGGTTTAGGATTTAGGGATTAGGGTTTAGGGTTTAACATTTAGAGTTTAGTGTTTAATGTTTAGGGTTTAGGGTCTAGATTTTAATGTTTAGGTTTTAGGGTTTAGGTTTTACGGTTTAGCATTTATAGTTTAGGGTTTAATGTTTAGTGTTTAGGGTTTTGGGTTTAGTATTTTGTGTTTAGGATTTAGAGTTTCAAATTTGGTATTTTAGCGTTTAAGGTTTAGGGTTTAGAGTTTTGATTTAGGGTTAAGGATTTATTATTCAGGATTAGGGTTTGGGGTTTACGGTCTAGACTTTAAGGTTTAGGTTTTAGGGTTTAGGGTTTAGGGTTTAGCATTTAGAGTTTTGGGTTTAATGTTAAGGGTTTGGAGTTGGACATTTAAGGTTTATGGTTAAGGGTTTATGGTTTAGGGTTTAGCGTTTAGGTTTTGGGTGCTATGGTTAAGAGTTTAGTGTTTATGGTTTAGGATTTTGGGTTTAGGGTTTAGGGTTTAGGATTTACGATTTAAGGTTTAAAGTTTGTATTTAGGGTTTGGAGTTGTAGATTGAAGGTTTAGGGTTTAAGTATTAAGTTTTAGGGTTTAGCATTTTAGGTTTTGTTTTTAGGGTTTAGGATATGGGCTGTAGGGTTTAGGGAGTAGGATTAAGGGTTTAGAGTTTAGGGTTTATGGTTAAGGGTTTAGGGTTTAGGGTTTAGGTATTAGGTTTTAGGGTAGGGGTTTTTGGTAAAGTGTTTAGGGTTTACGTTTTTGAGTTGTGGGTTTAGGGTTTACGGGTTAGTGTTTAGGGCTTAGAGTTAGTGGTTTATGGTTTAGGGTTTAGGGTTTAAGGTTTAGTGTTTAGAGTTTAGGTTTAGGGTTTAGGGTCTAGACTTTAAGGTTTAGGTTTTAAGGTTTAGGGTTTAGGGTTTAGCATTTAGAGTTTTGGGTTTAATGTTTAGGGTTTAGCGTTTAGGGTTTGGAGTTGTAGGTTTAAGGTTTATGGTTTAGGGTTTAGCGTTTAGGTTTTGGGTGTTAGGGTTTAGAGTTTAGTGTTTATGGTTTAGGATTTTGGGTTTAGGATTTAGGATTTACGATTTAGAGTTTAGAGTTTCAATTTAGGGTTTGGAGTTGTAGGTTGAAGGTTTAGGGTTTAAGTATTAAGTTTTAGGGTTTAGGGTTTTGGGTTTTGTTTTTAGGGTTTAGGATATAGGGTTTAGGGTTTAGGGTGTAGGGTTTAGGGTGTAGGATTAAGGGTTTAGAGTTTAGGGTTTATGGTTAAAGGTTTAGGGTTGAGGGTTTAGGTATTTGGTTTTAGGGTAGGGGCTTTTGGTAAAGTGTTTAGGGTTTAGGTTTTTTAGTTATGGGTTTAGGATTTAGGATTTAGGGGTTAGGGTTTATGGTTTATAGTTTGGTGTTTAGGGTTAAGAGTTTGTGCTTTAGGGTTTAGGCTTTAGGGTTATAGTTTAGCATTTAGGGTTTATGGTTTAAAGTTTAGGGTTTAGGGTTTAAGGGTTTTAGTTTTTAGTTTTGGGTTTACAGATTAGGGTATAGGGTTTATGATTTATGGTTTTGAGTTCAGTATTTAGTGGTTGTGGTTTAGAGTTTAGGATTTGGGGTTTAGGGTTTGAGGTTGAGGGTTTAGTGTTTATATTTAGAGTTAAGGATTTAAGGTTTAAGATTAGTGTTAGGGTTTAAGGTTTAGGGTTTAGGGTTTAAGGTTTAGGGTTAAGGGTTTAGGTGTAGGGTTTAGGGTTTAGGGTGTAGGGTGTAGGGTTTAGGGTGTAGGGCTTAGGGTTTATGGTTTAGGGTTTAGGGTTTAGTATTTTGTGTTTAGGGTTTAGAGTTTAGGATTTGGTGCTTTAGCGTTTGAGGTTTAGGGTTTAGAGTTTTGATATTGGGTTAAGGATTTAGGGTTTAGGATTAGGGTTAGGGTTTAGGTTTTAGGGTTTAGGGTTTAGGGTTTAGGGTTTAGGGTTTAGGGTTTGGGTTTAGGGTCTAGTGTTTAGGGTCTAGACTTTAGGGTTTAGGGTTTATGGTTTAGGGTTTACGGTTTACCATTTAGAGTTTGGGGTTTAATGTTTAGGGTTTAGGGTTTAGTATTTTGTGTTTTGGGTTTAGAGTTTAGGATTTGGTAATTTAGCATTTGAGGTTTAGGGTTTAGAGTTTTGATTTAGGGTTAAGGAGTTAGTATTTAGGATTAGGGTTTAGGGTTTAGGGTTTAGGGTTTAGTGTTTAAGGTTTAGAGTTTAGGATTTGGTATTTTAGCATTTGAGGTTTAGGGTTTAGAGTTTTGATTTAGGGTTAAGGATTTAGTGTTTAGGATTAGGGTTTGGGTTTAGGGTTTTGGGTTTAGGGTTTAGGGTCTAGACTTTTTGGTTTAGGTTTTAGGGTTTAGGGCTTTGGGTATAGCGTTTAGGATTTTGGGTTTAATGTTTTGGATTTTGGGTTTAGGGTTTGGAGTTGTAGGTTAAAGGTTTATGGTTAAGGGTTTATTGTTTAGGGTTTAGCATTTAGGTTTTGGGTGTTAGGATTTAGAGTTTAGTGTTTATGGTTTAAGATTTTGAGTTTAGGGTTTAGGGTTTAGGATTTGCAGTTTAGAGTTTAAAGTTTGGATTTAGGGTTTGGAGTTGTAGGTTGAAGGTTTAGGGTTTAGGGTTTAGGGTTTAAGTATTAAGTTTTAGGGTTTAGGGTTTTGGGTTTTGTTTTTAGGGTTTAGGGTTTAGGGTGTAGGGTTTAGGGTGTAGGATTAAGGGTTTAGAGTTTAGGGTTTATGGTTAAGGGTTTAAGGTTTAGGTATTAGGTTTTAGGATAGGGGATTTTGGTAAAGTGTTTAGGATTTAGGTTTTCGAGTTGTGGGTTTAGGGTTTAGCGGTTAAGGTTTAAGGCTTAGAGTTTGTGGTTTATGGTTTAGCATTTAGGGTTTAGGGTTTAGGGTTTAGAGTTTGGTGTTTAGGGTTAAGAGTTTGTGGTTTGTGGTTTAGGCGTTAGGGTTTTTCGTTTAGTGTTTAGGGTTTATGGTTTAAAGTGTAGGGTTTAGGGTTTAGGGGTTCGAGTGGTTGTTTTGCGTTTAGAGTTTAGGGTAGAGGGTTTACGATTTAGGGTTTTGAGTTCAGTATTTAGTGTTTATGGTTTAGAGTTTAGGATTTAGGGTTGAGGGTTTGAGGTTTAGGGTTTAGAGTTTATATTTAGAGTTAAGGATTTAGGGTTTAGGATTAGTGTTAGGGTTTAACATTTAGGGTTTAGGCTTTTTTTCTTTTTTCTTTTTATTTGAACGACCCTTGGGGGGTTCAGGGGCTTAGCAACACCCCCAGGCCTTAACATACATAGAAATCAAAAAATTACAAGGAGGGGGACATAAACCTTACCTCCGATCCTAGGTGGTTTCGAAGTCGACTAACCAACTACGGCTAGTCAACTCTTTCCCATACTAAACAAGGAAGAAACCTAGTGCTAAGCACCTAAGGAGAGGAATCCTCTCGATACAAAGAAACTAGGAAAACATAAATAAGGGAGTCTCTCCCCTTACAAGGAAAGAATAACCAAAAGAACCTAGCCAAACTATACCTATCTAGGCCTAAGTACAGATGACAAGGAGGAAGCACCTAGCTGAGGACAATTCATGGGGGCTTCTTAATCCTTTTAAGTTTCTTCCTTCTGAAACTTTGAACTCCCATTTTCTCAAGAATATAGCTACCTCTTGCTATATTAGGTAATTGAGTGTATGTGTAATAATGTTGAATGATATCTTGCCTGTGACTATGCTTAAGGTTTAGGGTTTAGGGTTTAGGTATAGGGCTTAGGGTTTAGGGTGTAGGGTTTAGGTTTAGTGTTTAGGGTGTATGGTTTAGGGTTTATGATTTAGGGTTTAGGGTTTAGTATTTTGTGTTAAGGGTTGAGTTTAGGATTTGGTGTTTTAGCATTTGATGTTTAGGGTTTAGAGTTTTGATATAGGGTTAAGGATTTAGGGTTTAGGATTAGGGTTAGGGTTTAGTGTTTAGAGTTTAGGGTTTAGGGTTCAGGGTTCAAGTTTAGGGTTTAGGGTTTAGGGTTTAAGGTTTATGGTCTAGACTTTAAGGTTTAGGTTTTAGGGTTTAGGGTTTAGGGTTTAGCATTTAGAGTTTAGCGTTTAATGTTTAGGGTTTAGGGCTTAGTATTTTGTGTTTAGGGTTTAGAGTTTGGGATTTGGTATTTTAGCGTTTGAGATTTAGGGTTTAGAGTTTTGATTTAGGGTTAAGGATTTAGTGTTTAGGATTAGGGGTTGGGTTTAGGGTTTAGGGTTTAAGATTTAGGGTTTAGGGTTTAGCTTCAGGGTTTAGGGTTTAGGGTTTAGGGTTTAGGGTTTAGGGTTCAGGGTTTATGTTTAGGGTTTAGACTTTAAGGTTTTGGTTTTAGGGTTTAGGGTTTAGGGTTTAGGGTTTGGCATTTAGAGTTTAGGGTTTAACGTCTAGGGTTTAGGGTTTAGATTTGAAGGTTTAGGTTTTAGGTTTTAGGGTTTAGGGTTTAGCATATAGAGTTTAGGGTTTAGGGTTTTGTGTTTTGTGTTTAGAGTTCAGGATTTGGTATTTTAGCGTTTGAGGTTTAGGGTTTAGAGTTTTGATTTATGGTTAAGGATTTAGTATTTAGGATTAGGGTTCGGGTTTAGGGTTTAGGGTTTAGGGTTTAAGGTTTAGGTTTAGGGTTTAGGATTTAGGGTTTTGAGTTTAGGGTCTAGACTTGAAGGTTTAGGTTTTAGGGTTTAACATTTAGAGTTTAGGGTTTAATGTTTAGGGTTTAGGGTTTTGGGTTTGGTGTTGTAGTTTTAAGGGTTATGGTTAAGGATTTATGGTTTAGGGTTTGGCGTTTTGGTTTTGGGATTTAGGGTTTGGAGTTTAGGGTTTATAGTTTAGGATTTATGATTTAGGGTTTAGGGTTTAGGGTTTAGGATTTATGGTTTAGGGTTTGAAGTTTGGATTTAGGGTTTAGGGTTTAGGGTTTAGGATTTAGGATTTAGGGTTTAAAGTTTGGAATTAGGGTTTAGGGTTTAGGATTTAGCATTTAGATTCTTGCATTTATGGTCTAGGGTTTAATATTTAGAGTTTAGGATTTAGGATATAGTATTTAGGGTTTAGGGTGTAGGGTGTAGGGTTTACGATTTAGGGTTTAAAGTTTACGATATAGGGTTTACGATTTAGGGTTTTGAGTTGAGGGTTAAGGCTTTAGGGTTTAGGGTTTAGGGATTAGAGTTTTGGGTTTAGAGTTTATCATTTAGGGTTTTGGGTTTAGTATTTTGTATTTAGGGTTTAGAGTTTAGGATTTGGTATTTTAGTATTTGAGGTTTAGGGTTCAGAGTATTGATTTAGGGTTAAGGATTTTGGGTTTAGGATTAGGGTTAGGGTTTAGGGTTTAGGATTAGGTTTTAGTGTTTAGGGTTCACAGTTTAGGGTTTAGTGTTTGGGGTTTAGGGTTTAGGGTTTAGGGTTTAGTGTTGAGGGTTTAGGTTTAGGGTTTAGGGTTTAGGGTTTAGGGTTTAGGGTCTAAACTTTAGGTTTTAGGGTTTAGGATGTAGGGTTTAGCATTTATAGTTTAGGGTTTAGGGTGTAGGGTTTCGAATTTACGGTTTAGGGTTTAAAGTTTGGATTTAGGGTTTACGGTTTAGAGTATATGGTTCATGGTTTAGGGTTTAGGGTTTAGGGTGTAGACTTTAAGGTTTAGGTTTTAGGGTTTAGGGTTTAGGGTTTAGCATTTAGAGTTTAGGGTTTAATGTTTAGGGTTTAGTGTTTAGTATTTTGTGTTTAGGGTTTAGAGTTTAGTATTTGGTATTTTAGTGTTTGTGGTTTAGGGTTTAGAGTTTTGATTTATAGTTAAGGATTTAGTATTTAGGATTAGGGTTTGGGTTTAGGTTTTAGGGTTTAAGGTTTAGGGTTTAGGGTTTAGGGTTTAGGGTTTAGGGTTAAGGGTTTAGGGTCTAGACTTTAAGGTTTAGGTTTTAGGGTTTAACATTAAGAGTTTAGGGTTTAATGTTTAGGGTTTAGGGTTTAGGGTTTGGAGTTGTAGTTTTAAGGGTTATGGTTAAGGATTTATGGTTTAGGGTTTAGCGTTTAGGTTTTGGGATTTAGGGTTTGGAGTTTAGGGTTTATGGTTTAGGATTTCTGATTTAGGGTTTAGGGTTTAGGGTGTAGGATTTATGGTTTAGGGTTTAAAGTTTGGATTTAGGGTTTAGGCTTTAGGATTTAGCATTTAGAGTTTAGGATTTGGTATTTTAGCGTTTGAGATTTAGGGTTTAGAGTTTTGATTTAGAGCTAAGGATTAAGGGTTTAGGATTAGGGTTAGGGTTTAGGGTTTAGCATTGAGGGTTTAGGGTTTAGGGTTCACAGTTCAGGGTTTAGGATTTAGGGTTTAGTGTTTAGGGTTTAGGGTTTAGAGTTTTGATTAGGGCTAAGGATTTAGGGTTTAGGATTAGGATTAGGGTTTAGGGTTTAGCGTTGAGGGTTTAGGGTTTAGGGTTCACGGATCAGGGTTTAGGGTTTAGGGTGTAGAGTTTAGGGTTTAGGGTCTAGACTTTAAGGTTTAGGTTTTAGGGTTTAGGGTGTAGGGTTTAGCATTTAGAGTTTAGGGTTTAATGTTTAGGGTTTAGGGTTTTGCATTTAGAGTTGTAGGTTTAAGGTTTATGGTTTAGGGCATAGCGTTTAGGTTTTGGGTGTTAGGGTTTAGAGTTTAGTGTTTGTGGTTTAGGATTTTGGATTTAGGGTTTAGGGTTTACGAATTATGGTTTAGGGTTTAAAGTTTGGATTTAGGGTTTAGGGTTTAGAGTTTATGGTTCATGGTTTAGGGTTTAGGGTTTAGAGTTTGTGGTTTAGGGTTTAGGGTTGTGGGTTTGGTATTTTGTGTTTATGGTTTAGAGTTTAGGATTTGGGGTTTAGGGTTTGAGGTTTAGGGTTTAGAGTTAAGGATTTTGGGTTTAGGATTAGTGTTAGGGTTTAAGGTTTAGGGTTTAGGGTTTAGGGTTTAGGCTTAGGGTTTATGGTTTAGGGTGTAGGGTGTAGGGTTTAGGATTTAGGGTTTAGGGTTTAGGTGTTAGGTTATAAGGTTTAGGGTTTTTTGTTTAGTGTTTAGGGTTTAGGGTTTTAAGTTGTAGGTTTTGGGTTAAGGGGTTAAGGTTCAGGGTTTAGAGTTTTGATTTACGATTTAGGGTTTAGGGTTTAGAGATTTTGGTTTAGGGTTTATAGTTTAGGATTTAGGGTTTAGGGTTTGGGGTTTAGTATTTTGTGTTTAGGGTTTAGAGTTTAGGATTTGGGGTTTAGGGTTTGGAGTACTAATTTAGGGTTTAGGATCAGGAATATAGTTTAGGGTTTAGTGTTTAGGGTGGGTTTAGGGTTTAAGGATTAGAGTTTTGGGTTTAGGGTTTATCGTTTAGGGTTTTGGGTTTATTGTTTAGGGTTTAGGGTTGAGGGTTTAGTATTTTATGTTGAGGGTTTAGTATTTTATGTTTAGGGTTTAGAGTTTAGAATTTGGGGATTAGGGTTTGAGGTTTAGGGTTTAGAGTTAATGATTTAGGGTTGAGGATAGGGTTAGGGTTTAGGATTTAGGGTTAGGTTTTAGGGTTTATGTTTTAGGGTTTAGGGTTTAATATTTAGTGTTTAGGGTATAGAGTTTAGGATTTAGGGTTTAGGGTTTAGGGTTTCGGTTTTAGTATTTTGTGTTTAGGGTTTAGAGTTTAGGATTTTGTGTTTAGGGTTTAGAGTTTAGGATTTGGGGTTTAGGGTTTAGAGTATTGATTTGCGGTTTAGGGTTTAGGGTTTTGGGATTAAGGTTTTGGGTTTAGGGTTTGCAGTTTAGGGTTTAGGGTTCAGGGTTTAGTATTTTGTGTATAGGGTTCAGAATTTAGGATTTGGTATTTTAGCGTTTGAGGTTTAGGGTTTAGAGTTTTGATTTAGGGTTAAAGATTTAGGGTTTAGGATTAGGGTTAGGGTTTAGGGTTTAGGGTTTAGGGTTTAGGTTTAGTGTTTAGGGTTTAGGGTTTAGGTTTTAAGGTCTTGACTTTAAGGTTTAGGTTTTAGGGTTTAGCATTTAGAGTTTAGGGTTTAATGTTTAGGGTTTAGGGTTTTGGGTTTGGAGTTGTAGGTTTAAGGTTTATGGTTAAGGATTTATGGTTTAGGGTTTAGCGTTTAGGTTTTGGGTGTTAGAGTTTTTTTTTTTTTTTTTTTTTAATTTTAACGACCCTTGGAGGGGTCAGGGGCTTAGCAACACCCCCAGGCCTTAGCATATATAGAAAAAAAGGATACATAGAGGGGGACATAAACCTTACCTCCGCTTCAAGGTGGTGAAAGAATTAGTAGCCTACTATTTAATAGCAGGTTCTCCAACTTTTCACCAAACAAAAACGGAACCTATCATCTACGCACCTATGTGAGAGGACTCCTCTCGATACAAAGATTCTAGGAAAGCATAAATGAGGGAGACTCTCCCCTTACAATTCAAAAACTAACAGTTCTATCCTAGCGAGGAGGTCAATGAAGGTGGATGATTGGAGATCACCCAAGAAAACTTGAAGGAGTTCGATCCTTTCAATGTCTTCTTGTGTATTGAATGTATCATGGTGGTTCCTTTATCCTTTTCTTTTTCCTTCGTCTGAAACTTGCCATGCACTGCTGATCTGTTGGAGATAATTTGCCGTTAACTTGGGAAGGCTTTGGTTGCCAAAGTATATCGTAAATTTGGTAATTTTGTGACTATATTTCGCAAGAGAGTCTGCTACAAAGTTTGCCTCCTAAGAGTATGCATACATTTGAGCTAGTTAAAGCGATTGATTGTGCATTGAAGTTTTTGCAGCCCAGGCGATCCGCCAGGAGCTGATGTTGTTCTTGACCATTCTACAAGTAGTTGTGAATCAACTTCAAGAATCACATTGTTGTAATTTAGTCGAGCACACCAAGTTAGGCCAAATATAGCTGCTTCCACCTCTGCTGATTGTTTGTTCCTTGTCCCAAAGGAAATTTGCAAAAGCACGAGATAGTGTTCCCATTTTGGTCCCGAGTATTCCTCCAACTCCTATCTTGCGGGGTTGTCTCGAGCACTCCCATGATATTAAGCAACCCACTGTCGGGGTCTAATCCACTTCACCATAGTGACCTTGGTATCATGGTTGCAAGTCTCAATGTAGGTGCATAGCCTTTTCCACTCCAATGGCCAAGTAATGTAAGGGAAAGCGGTGTGCGGCTTGAAGGTGTCGAGACCACAAGGTATTTAACCCTTGCGATGTTGGATGGCTTGCCTCCATACTTCTTATTACACCTATTCTTCCATAAGTTCCAACATATAAATATGGGGATAGATTGAAGAACAAGCTTGTGTGCTTCATTGTTATAATTAGTATTCCACCACCTCATGACCATGCTTACGAGAGGCAAATAGTCTATTTGGATCCTTAGTGCATTGCAAAATATCTCCAAACATTCTGGCAAAATTCCCGAAATGAAAATATGCTCAATGGAATCAATTCCCGAGGAATGACAACAATAACAACCTTGAGTTCTATCCCAAAGCTTGCGATCTCTCATTAGTAGGCGGTTTGTATCGATTGCCCTCCATGAAGGAGCATTTAAAGGATATTCTTATGCCAAGTGTGAGTGTTGAATTTGGTTTTCTCTCTGGTTTGTCGAATGTTATTCCAAGCGGAGGATCTGAAGAAGGAACCATTGGTATTAAGTGTCCAAATTGCGGATCGATGCGCGGTGCGATTGAATCTGGGTAGAAAGAATGTTTTGTACGACTTTGAGGGCTAAGCGCATCACTTTTCTCTGTTCCACGGCCTTCCTCTATAAAATCGACAACCTTGTCATTATTAAACTGTTGCTATTACTGTGAAGTGAGCCAAGGGGCCTACTCTAACCAATTATCCACCAAAAGGAGCTAGAACCATTTTGATTTTCCACTGGATATGTCTTTCCACGGTGATTTTGTTCTTCATCATCAACCTCCATGCTTGGGATTCACGATATCCCACTTCTTGCTAATTGGATTAGATCTCTGGCAATACTTGGCTTTAAGAAAATCACCCATAGGGTTTGTTTGGATCTAAATGTCCACCATTGCTTGAATTGGAATGCACGACAAACATCTTTCATGAGTTTAACCCCAATTCCTCCTTCCTCGTATGGAAAGCTTAAGTTTCTCCATGACGACCAATGATATTTTTCTTATCCTTCCTCCATCCCAAAGAAATCAGCCATGATGTGTTGTATTTGCTTAATAACTTGATGGAGGAGGGGAGATTGAAGATAGAAGGTGGATAGGGATCGATTGCAATATATGCTTGATCAAAGTAACCTTGCCTCCATAACTAAGCATCTTGGATTGCCATCCTGTGATTTTGTTAACTATCTTGTTGATAAGATCAGAGAAATAGATAATCTTAGGCCTTCCAATAAAAATGGGACATCGGTACATGAGAGGAGCCTCTTTCTAGTGGAAGCGGTGCATTTTTAACTCTTTCTTTGGTATTTACGAAGGCATTAGAATGAAGCAAGAAGTGACTCTTAGCTTTGTTGATCGGTGACGAAGTTCCTTCATAAATACTCGAGTATCCATAATGAGCTTGAGAATGCTTTCTTCCGAAGTGAATATAATAATATCATCTGCGAAGCTAAGATGATTAATTTGAGACCACTGCTTTCCATATGGAAATTGTGATATAAAGGATTCTGCTGCGATGCATTCGGTGATCTGGATAACATCTCGGCACCTAAAATAAATAGGGCCGGTGATAAAGGATCACCTTGCTTGAGTCCTCTAGTGGAATGAAAGAAACCATGTCTCTTTCCATTAATAATAATGGAGTACCAATTGTTGGCCATGATTCTCCATACCATATCAATGAAAAACTCATCAAATCCCATCCTCACGAGAACCAGGCAAGTGTAGGACCAAGAAACCTGTCATAGGCTTTTGTCATGTCAAGTTTAATGACAACATTACTTCCTATGATAAGTGCTTAATCGATGGATAATTTCTGGGCGACATAATGTTTTGATTATACTCCTCCGCTTTTACAAAACTGATTGATTAGGAGAGATCGGGTTTGGTAGGATAAGCCAATTTGAGACATAGAAGCTTAGAAATAATCTTGTTGGTGAAGTTACTAAGGTGATTGGTGAAATTGAGAAAGTTTATTAGGGTGCTTCACTTTTGGAAGAAGAACAAGACATGCATGAGAGATATATTTTAGAATCATATGACCATTGAAAAAGGAGTGAATAAGCGCGATGGGTCATTCTTGATAACACCCCAACATACGGAAAAAACAACCATTCATTCCATCGGCCTGCGGTGAATTAGGATCCATTGAGAAAACCACCTCTTTAAGCTCCTCCATAGTAGGAAAGGCTTTCATTCTATCATTATGTTCCTTATGACCATCCTAGGAATGCGATCCGGAGGGTCTCATCAATAAACTCATCCTCTCGGTGAAGATGTTACAGTAATATTCACGAGGCACTGTGTGCAACTTGTTCATCCTTGAATCCACTCATCATTGTCCTTGAGAATTTTGTGAATAAACAATCTCCTTCTTCTTCCTCTAACCAAAGCATGAAAGTATTTCAATTTCCATCCCCTTCCTTAAACCATTGCGGTGATTGAGTCTTTTGTTTAAGGATAGAGTCTTCCACTTTCATGAATTTAATGTATTGCATTTGCACAATGAAGCTCGACTCTGCTCTTACGTATTATTATGAATAAGATTCTCCTCTGCCACCACGACTCTTTCCTCAAAATCTTTAACCTTGGCATAAATGTCCCCAAATTGCAGTCTTGACCATGTGCGAGGGTAGAGGCGATCTCTTCATCTTACGATGGAAAATCCACATAGGATTTCCTTCTGAGTCTGTCGACACTTAGCAGCTGTTTACGCAAATGAAGGTGGTCAACCCAGATTTAAGAATTTGAAATATTTAATGTGGTCTTGAGTGCGGCTTGGATTTCCATGAGAAGTGGGCGTGATCGAGATCCTCTGAGAAGGAAGATGGGTGATGCTAGTGTGGGGCATGTCTTGCAACCATCTATCATTAACCATAGCTCTGTCGACCTTTTCCAGTTACGAAGTTTATCCCTTTGGTTAGACCAGGTGAACCTAGGACCATTAAATCCCAAGTCCAAGAGTCCACAAGCTTGATGACACCATAAACTCTAGACTTTTCTTCATGTTATAGGGAATACCACCTAGTTTTCCTCTGTATTTGTTATCACATTGTAGTCTCCCAGCATGCACGAGGAGTAGCATCTCTAGTGTCGACAAAATGAAGAAGTCTATCCCACAATGGCTTCTGAGATATTCTTTGCACTTGGCATATACAAAGGTCTTGATATAGTTGCCATGAGCTTGATGTAGTTGATTTCATAAGTCATCTGCTTTGTTCATCGATTTCCAACACTTCTGAGATAATATCATTGTTCCAGAATAACCAGATTTTTCCATTGATGTTGCTAGCAGCATGATCCATGGCAAGCATACTTTTAAACCTGTCAATCTAAACTGTATCTGAGAAGGGTTCCAGGATAGCAATCATGGACAGATGATGAATAAGTTTGAGATTTTTTAGTCTTTCCACAACACCTTGGGTGTTGATTCCTCTAACATTCCATATGATTGTACTAATCATTGGGATGATTTAGAGGTGAAAAGCCTAGTGTTTGGTCTTCTCTTTATCACGGGAATGGTTTTGAGTTTTCTTGAGAGGTAGTTTTCAGTGCATCCCTGCAGGAGAGAGTCCTTGTTTGTTGGTAATCTGTTGCAACTCTTTGTCCAGTTCCTTGTTATTGTTGGGGCTGAAGGCTCTGATCAAAAGTTCACTGTTCTCATCATCTTCATCTTGAGCCTGTTCTATAGGATGATCTTCCTCTATTTCATCTTCTGAATTCTGTACCTCATACTCATCCCTTAGACAAATATTGGTGTGATCTGGGGGTTTTGCAGGTGTCTGGCTGCTGTACTGAGCTTTGAGAGGGATCACATCCATGATTTGTTGCACCATAATGAATTTTTTACAGGAGTTTATACCTGCTGGTTGATTTATACAGTTGGTATCACTCTGATCCACAGTCTGTTGTTGTTGTTCAGCTTGTTTCCTCTTTGCAGCTTCTCTCTTTTTTTTGCTGGGTTTGTTCTTACTTTTAGGAGTCTTTGCCTGTGTACTAGTGCTAGCTTTATTCCCCATATCTTTTGCCATAGATTCTTTGGTTTGATTTTCCTCCACTTCCTTTCTGTGATCATGTTGCCCTCCTTCCTTAGTGCTTTGACGAACTTTCTTTTGATGGTGTTGCATATCCTCCACAGTGGTAGCAGGGGCTTGAGAGTCACACCTAAGTTTAGTCATTTGGTTCTCATGCAGAACATGAGACAGATCCCTCCCCCTAGGTTCCCCTTCCTGCAGACTAGTGCTTTTCTCCTTCCTATCCATCCTCCCTCCAAGCGGCTTCATGGCCGATAAAGGGGCACGGGGGTTGGGATAGGATGAACATCATCCTCAGCAATAATAACGGGGATGGAGGTGTGAGAGCACGATCGTGAGACTCTTCACTAATAATTCTGAGGAGTTTTAGCATTTATACATTCTCTCATCTGTTTGTTGATCTTGGTACATTGTGTTCTGTTTGTACTTGTTCTTCTTGCACTGAAAATTTTAGTTCTTACCACGATTTTGATTGTGTTGGTTGTTTTTATTTTTCCTCTGGTTTGAGTTTGCCATTGCTTCTCCTTGTATGTTATATCATGACTCACAGTTCCTTTGCTTTTATTTGCCTGTTTGCTTGAACTTTTTCTTTACCTTCGTCCTTCTGTTGGTTGTTATTCAAAGTTTGATCCAGCTGTTTCTCCTGTCCTTTCTTGTTGGCTTCCATTTCCTTTCTTTTTTTGATTTCTTCATCCCTTGCCTTCCCAGGACACTCCCCAAGAACATACCCTTGGTGTTTGCAGTATAAACAGTAGGAAGGAACATCCTCAAATTTGATAATTTGCCATTTTCCTAAAGTAGGGTCCTTCTCAGAGAAACCCATCCACACATGTTGAGGTCTTTCCTTAGTGATATCAATTTGGACCCTCACCTTTGCCACACTTCCCCTAGTCTTTTGCATAGTAGCAGAATCCAAGTATAATGCTTTACTAATAGGGGACAACAAAGGGGTAAGAATATCCATATAGTAGCAATGCCAGGGGAGTTCCGGTAGCGTAACCCAGACTGGAACTATGGGGGTTTCTTCAGCAGGTTTAAAGGTAGGAGTCCATACCTGCAGCTTCATTGAATGACCAGCAATGAACATTTTTTGTTTAGTCCAAACTGAAATGTGATCAGCTTCATTATCCAAGTCAATATAAATGTGTCTTGAGTTGAAATGAGCAATTTTGACTCCTCCTGTAAGCTCTGTTTGAGCAACAAAACTTTTCCTGATGACTTCTATTTTTGGCATAGCATTGGTGAACTTGCCAATCAGGGTGTACTTGCATCTCGGGCATTTTCTGCATGAAATCCTCTTCATGGAGGTTATGGAGGATATCCTTGTCTAGTGGTGATAATCGGGGTGATAATGTCTAAAGGGTAGCATTTTTAATTTGGTTGGCTCTAAGTCTTGTGGCTAGGGATTGGAGTATGATGGGAGTGCGGGATCGGGAATTTGATGATTGACATTTCTTGTAGAAATTGCTAGTGGAAGTTTATTCGATTCTGTTTTGGGTAGTTTGGGTATTTCTTTCTTTGGGTAGATCGATAAGTATCAAAGTTAATAGAAACTTTGATAGGGGAGGATTCTTGAGTCCGCCATCTTTGCTGTATGAATAGTGCACTGCTTTAATCTTCTAACGGAATAACACCTGGCACTATAGATTGACCTTTCTCGTGCTCATTTTGGCTTTTATGAGAGTTAGTGCTTATAATATTGTTAAGATCATCTTTGTTAGGGATATGGTTATCACTCGACCTATTTTGTCCTTCTTTGTTGGTGTTTGATTTGTGATCTCCTTCTTCCTTGTTTTGGTTCTTCATGTTCTCCTTGAAGTTAATTTTGTCCTTCACTCTCAGTTGCCTTTTCACCTTTCCCATAGTGTATTTCAATTGATGTATCTATTGGTGCACCTTTCGGATGTGTTATGTGTTGCTTTAGATTCTTTGTAAGGTTACGCCTGCTCCTCTGCATTTCCTTTTGGTTTTTACGCCTCGGTGATCATATTTGTGATCTCATTGGTGATCATCTCCTCTTGTTCATATTGCCTTTGGTTCTTCCCCTTGAATTGGTGTATGTTCCTTATCATGTTTGTGTGCCTAATTCCCTGCTATTCCTCTGCTCGATTCATTTTCCTCACCTTTTTACGATCATCAATTGTGACATGTTCTGCAAATCGGAAATCAAACAACCATTAGTTCTTTCTTGAGTTGGGGTTACTGTTACCTTGAAGTACATCCTCATCGCATGAGTCGTTTGGAGTATCATTTTTGTCATTGTTGGCCGGACTCGGTGGCGTTATCGGTTGATGTCGCGAAAATTCCACCGTCAGAATGACTTGAAATTCCAGTATGATGTGCTCCTTGACATGGGGAACATTCCCCAGTAGTTGGAACTTCATTTCTCTCCTCCGAAGATGGTCGGAATTGAAGGCGGCCTTCAGGCGATTTGGCGGTGATTCCTCCAAATTTCTCCATCTCAGATCTTTCAATTCTTAAGATGGAATCACTTGATTTTTGGATATTAGATAGATCTTTAGACGTAGATTCTTGATTTCCATTCGAATTAACCCGAATCAGGCAGTTGCTCTAGAAATAATTTTTGAGCAGTCGATTCTTCGAAATTGCGACGTGCATCGCTTCAATTCTTTGCAATTTCGAGGAGTTGGCTGATGAATCTGATGAAGCGCCCTACTGGGGTTTGTAGCTATTGGAATTCCGCACTGACTGGATTTTGTTCGGTGGCCGGAGCGGCATCCCCGGCGGCTCTGTGGCCATTCCGGTAGACTGCTGTTCTTCCGCGATTTTGAGAGCATTTTCAGTTAGAGAGCGTTTTAGAGAGAGAAAAAAATTCTGAAAATGGGAAGCGATCAGGGTTTAGGATTTAGGGTTTATGGTTAAGGGTTTAGGGTTTAGGTGTTAGGTTTTAAGGTTTAGGGTTTTTGGTTTAGTGTTTAGGGTTTAGGCTTTAGAGTTTAGGGTTTACGCTTTAGGGGTTTGAGTTGTCAGTATTGGGTTTAGGGTTTAGGGTATAGTGTTTACTATTTAGGGCTTTGAGTTTAGGGTTATGGCTTTAGTGTTCTGGGTTTGAAGTTTAGGGTTTCGGGTGTAAGGTTTAGAGTTTAGTATTTAGTGTTTAGGGTATAGAGGTTAGGATTGAGGGTTTAAGGTTGAGGGTTTAGAGTTTTGATTTAGGGTTTAGGGTTTAGGGTTTAGAGATTTGGGTTTAGAGTTTATTGTTTGGGCTTTTGGATTTATGGTTTAGTGTTTAGGGTTTAGGGTTTAGAGTTTAGGGGTTAGGGTTTAGGGGTTCGAGTTGTAGGTTTTGGGTTTAGGTTTTAGGGTATAGGGTTTATGATTTAGGGTTTTGAGTTTCGAATTATGGCTTTAGGGTTTAGAGTTTGAAGTTTAGGGTTTAGTATTTAGTGTTTAGGTTATAGAGTTTAGGATATAGGGCTTAGGGTTTAAGGTTTAGGGTTTAGAGTTTTGATTTACTGTTTAGGGTTTAGGGTTTATTGTTTAGGGTTTAGGGTTTAGTATTTTGTGTTTAGGGTTTAGAGTTTTGGATTTGGGGTTTAGGGTTTAGAGTACTGATTTGGGGTTTAGGATTAGGAATATAGTTTAGGGTTTAGGGTTTAGGGATTAGAGTTTTGGGTTTAGGGTTTATCGTTTAGGCTTTTAGGTTTATGGTTTACGAATTAGGGTTGAGGGTTTAGTATATTATGTTTAGGTTTAAGAGTTTAGTATTTGGGGATTAGGGTTTGAGGTTTAGGATTTAGAGTTAAGGATTTAGGGTTTAGGATTAGGGTTAGGGTTTAGGGTTTAGAGTTTAGGGTTTAGAGTTTAGGGTTTAGTGTTTAGGGTTTGGAGTTTAAGATTTAGGGTTAAGGGTTTAGGGTCTAGAGTTTAAGGTTTAGGGTTTAGGATTAGGAATATATTTTAGGGTTTATGGTGGGTTTAGGTTTTAGGGATTAGAGTTTTGGGTTTAGGGTTTATCATTTAGGGTTTAGGGTTTAGGGTTTAGGGTTCAGGGCTTAGTATTTTGTGTCTGGGGTTTAGAGTTTAGGATTTGGTGTTTTAGCATTTGACGTTTAGGGTTTAGAGTTTTGATTTAGGGTTAAGGATTTAGGGTTTAGGGTTTAGGGTTTAGGGTTTAGGGTTTAGGGTTTAGGGCTTAGGGTTTAGAGTTTAGGGTTTAGGGTTTAGTGTTTTGGGTCTAGACTTTAATGTGTAAGTTTTAGGGTTTAGAGTTTTGATTTAGGGTTAAGGATTTTTGGTTGAGAGATTTGGGTTTAGGGTTTATCTTTTAGGGTTTTGGGTTTATGTTTTAGTGTTTAGTGTTTAGAGTTTAGGGTTTAGGGTTTAGGGTTTAGGGTTTAGGGTCTAGAGTTTAAGGTTTAGGTTTTAGCGTTTAGAGTTTTGATTTAGGGTTAAGGATTTAGGGTTTAGAGATTTGGGTTTAGGGTTTATGTTTTAGGGTTTTGGGTTTATGTTTTAGTGTTTGGGGTTTAGGGTTTAGAGTTTAGGGCTTAGGGTTTAGGGGTATGAGTTTTAGGTTTAGGATGTAGGGTTTATGATTTAGCATTTTGAGTTTAGGATTATGGCTTTAGGGTTTAGAGTTTGAAGTTTATGGTTCAGGGTTTAGGGTTTAGTATTTAGTGTTTAGGGTATAAAGTTTAGGATATAGGGTTTAGGGTTGAAGGTTTAGGGTTTAGAGTTTTGATTTGCGGTTTAAGGTTTAGGGTTTAGAGATTTGGGTTTAGAGATTGGGGTTTAGGGTTTATCGTTTAGGATTTAGGGTTTAGGGTTTAGGGTTTAGGGTTTAGGGTTTAGGGTTCAGGGTTTAGTATTTTGTATTTAGGGTTTAGAGTTTAGGATTATGTATTTTAGCATTTGAGGTTTAGGGTTTAGAGTTTTGATTTATGGTTAAGGATTTAGGGTTTAGGATTAGGGTTAGGGTTTAGGGTTTAGCGTTTAGGGTTCAGGGTTTAGGGTTCACAGTTTAGGGTTTAGGGTTTAGGGTATTGTGTTTAGGGTTTATGTTTAGGGTTTAAGGTTTAGGGTTTGGGGTTTAGGGTCTAAACTTGAAGGTTTAGGTTTAGGGTTTAAAGTTTGGATTTAGGGTTTAGGGTTTAGGGTTTGGGATTTACGATTTAGGGTTTAAAGTTTGGATTTTGGGTTTAGGGTTTAGGATTTAGCATTTAGAGTTTTGGATTTATGGTTTAGGGTTTAATATTTAGAGTTTAGGATTGAGGATATAGTATTTAGGGTTTAGGGTTTAGGGTGTAGGTAGTAGGGTGTACAATTTAGGGTTTAGAGTTTACGGTATCAGGTTTACGGTTTAGGGTTTTGAGTTGAGGGTTAAGGCTTTAGGGTTTAGGGTTTGAAGTTTAGGATTTAGGGATTAGAGTTTTGGGTTTAGGGCTTATCATTTATAGTTCAGGGTTTAGGGTTATGGGTTTGGAGTTGTAGGTTTAAGGTTTATGGTTAAGGATTTAAGGGTTTGGGTTTAGCGTTTAGGTTTTGGGTGTTAGGATTTTGAATTTAGTGTGTATGGTTTAGGATTTAGGGTTTAGGGTTTAGAGTTTAGGATTTACGATTTAGGGTTTAAAGTTTGGATTTAGGGTTTAGGGTTTAGAGTTTATGGTTCATGGTTTAAGGTTTAGGGTTTAGGGTTTAGGATCTAGACTTTAAGGTTTAGGTTTTAGGGTTTAGGGTTTAGAGTTTAGCATTTAGAGTTTAGGGTTTAATGTATAGGGTTTAGGGTTTAGTATTTTGTGTTTAGGGTTTAGAGTTTAGCATTTGGTATTTTAGCGTTTGAGGTTAAGGGTTTAGAGTTTTGATTTATGGATAAGGATTTAGTATTTAGGATTAGGGTTTGGGTTTAGGGTTTAAGGCTTATGGTTTAAGGTTTAGGGTTTAGGGTTTAGGGTTTAGGGTTTATGGTTTACGGTTTAGGGTTTAGGGTTTAGTGTTTAGGGTCTAGACTTTAAGGTTTAGGTTTTAGGGTTTAACATTTAGAGTTTAGGGTTTAATGTTTAGGGTTTAGGGTTTTGGATTTGGTGTTGTAGTTTTAAGGGTTATGGTTAAGGATTTATGGTTTAGGGTTTAGCGTTTAGGTTTTGGGATTTAGGGTTTGGAGTTTAGGGTTTATGGTTTAGGATTTATGATTTAGGGTTTAGGGTTTAGGGTTTAGGATTTGTGGTTTAGGGTTTTAAGTTTGGATTGAGGGTTTAGGGTTTAGGGTTTGGGATTTACGATTTAGGGTTTAAAGTTTGGATTTAGGGTTTAGGGTTTAGGATTTAGCATTTATAGTTTTGGATTTATGGTTTAGGGTTTAATATTTAGAGTTTAGGATTGAGGATATAGTATTTAGGGTTTAGGGTTGAGGGTGTAGGTAGTAGGGTGTACAATTTAGGGTTTAGAGTTTACGGTATCAGGTTTACGGTTTAGGGTTTTGAGTTGAGGGTTAAGGCTTTAGGGTTTAGGGTTTGAAGTTTAGGATTTAGGGATTAGAGTTTTGGGTTTAGGGTTTATCATTTACAGTTTAGGGTTTAGGGTTTTGGGTTTGGAGTTGTAGGTTTAAGGTTTATGTATAAGGATTTATGGGTTAGGGTTTAGCGTTTAGGTTTTGGGTGTTAGGATTTTGAGTTTAGTGTGTATGGTTTGGGATTTAGGGTTTAGGGTTTAGGGTTTAGGATTTACGATTTAGGTTTTAAAGTTTGGATTTAGGGTTTAGGGTTTAGAGTTTATGGTTTATGGTTTAGGGTTTAGGGTTTAGGGTTTAGGGTCTAGACTTTAAGGTTTAAGTTTTAGGGTTTAGGGTTTAGGGTTTAGCATTTAGAGTTTAGGGTTTAATGTTTAGGGTTTAGGGTTTAGTATTTTGTATTTAGGGTTTAGAGTTTAGGATTTGGTATTTTAGCGTTTGTGGTTTAGGGTTTAGAGTTTTGATTTAGGGCTAAGGATTTAGGGTTTAGGATTAGGGTTAGGGTTTAGGGTTTAGCATTTAGGGTTTAGGGTTTAGGGTTTACGGTTTAGGGTTTAGGGTTGAGGGTTCACGGTTTAGGGTTTAGGGTTCATGGTTTAGGGTTTAGGGTCTAGACTTTAAGGTTTAGGTTTTAGGGTTTAAGGTGTAGGGTTTAGCATTTAGAGTTTAGGGTTTAATGTTTAGGGTTTAGAGTTTTGGGTTTGGAGTTGTAGGTTTAAGGTTTATGGTTAAGGATGTATGGTTTAGGGTTTAGTGTTTAGGTTTTGGGTGTTAGGGTTTAGAGTTTAGTCTTTATGGTTTAGGATTTTGGGTTTAGGGTTTAGGGTTTAGGATTTACGATTGAGGATTTAAAGTTTGGATTTATGGTTTAGGGTTTAGAGTTTATGGTTCATGGTTTAGTGTTTAGGGTTTGGGGTTCAGGGTTTAGAGTTTGTGGTTTAGGGTTTAGGGTTATGGGTTTGGTATTTTGTGTTTATGGTTTAGAGTTTAGGATTTGGGGTTTAGGGTTTGAGGTTTTGGGTTTAGAGTTAAGGATTTTGGGTTTAGGATTAGTGTTAGGGTTTAAGGTTTAGGGTTTGGGGTTTACGGTTTACGGTTTAGGGTTTAGGCATAGGGTTTATGGTTTAGGCTGTAGGGTTTAGGGTTTAGAATTTAGGGTTTAGGGTTTAGGTGTTAGGTTATAAGGTTTAGGGTTTTTGGTTTAGTGTTTAGGGTTTAGGGTTTTACGTTGTAGGTTTAGGGTTAAGGGGTTAGGGTTTAGGATTTAGAGTTTATGGTTTATGGTTTAGGGTTTAAGGTTTGGTGTTTAGGGTTAAGAGTTTGTGGTTTAGTGTTTAGGGTTTAGGGTTTAGAGTTTAGGCTTTAGGGGTTCGAGCTGTAGGTTTTGGGTTTAGGGTTTAGGGTATAGGTTTTACGATTTAGGGTATATAGTTTTGGATTTAGGGTTTAGGGTTTACAGTTTTAACTTAGGGTTTAGGGTTTAGGGTTTAGAGATTTGGGTTTAGAGTTTATCGTTTAGGGTTTTCGATTTATGGTCTTGTGTTTAGGGTTTAGGGTTTAGAGTTTAGGGGTTAGGGTTTAGGGGTTCGAGTTGTAGGTTTTGGGTTTAGAGTTTAGGGTGTAGGGTTTACGATTTAGGGTTTTTAGTTTAGGATTATGGCTTTATGGTTTAGAGGTTGAAGTTTAGGGTTTAGGGTTTAGGGTTTAGTATTTAGTGTTTAGGGTATAGAGTTTAGGATATAGGGTTTAGGGTTTAAGGTTCAGGGTTTAAAGTTTTGATTTACGATTTGGGGTTTAGGGTTTAGAGATTTGGGTTTAGGGTTTATAGTTTAGGATTTAGGGTTTAGGGTTTAGTATTTTGTGTTTAGGGTTTAGAGTTTAGGATTTGGGGTTTAGGGTTTAGAGTATTGATTTAGGGTTTAGGATTAGGAATATAGTTTAGGGTTTAGGGTTTAGGGTTTAGGGTGGGTTTAGGGTTTAAGGATTAGAGTTTTGGGTTTAGGGTTTGTCGTTTAGGGTTTTGGGTTTTATCGATTAGGGTTTAGGGTTGAGGGTTTAGTATTTTATGTTCAGGGTTTAGAGTTTAGTATTTGGGGATTAGCGTTTGAGGTGTAGGGTTTAAAGTTATGAATTTAGGGTTGAGGATTAGGGTTAGGGTTTAGGATTTATGGTTAGGTTGTAGGGTTTATGTTTTAGGGTTTAGGGTTTGATATTTAGTGTTTAGGGTATAGAGTTTAGGATTTAGGGTTTAGGGTTTAGGGTTTAGGGATTAGGGTTTAGGTTTTAGTATTTTGTGTTTAGTATTTTGTGTTTAGGGTTTAGAGTTTAGGCTTTTGGGTTTAGGGTTTAGAGTATTGATTTAGGGTTTAGGATTAGGTAAATAGTTTAGGGTTTAGGGTTTAGTGTTTAGGGTTTAGTATTTTGTATTTAGGGTTTAGAGCTTAGGATTTGGGGTTTAGGGTTTAGAGTATTGATTTAGGGTTTAGGATTAGGAATATAGTTTAGGGTTTAGGGTTTAGGGTGGGTTTATGGTGTAAGGATTAGAGTTTTGGGTTTAGGGTTTATCGTTTAGGGTTTTGGGTTTATGGTTTACGGTTTAGCGTTGAGAGTTTAGTATTTTATGTTTAGGGTTTAGAGTTTAGTATTTGGGGATTAGGGTTTGAGGTTGAGGGTTTAGAGTTAAGGATTTAGGGTTTAGGATTAGGGTTTTGGGTTTAGGGTTTAGGGTTTAGGATATGGGGTTTAGAGTATTGATTTAGGGTTTAGGATTAGGTATATAGTTTAGGGTTTAGGGTTTACGGTTTAGGGATTAAAGTTTTGGGTTTAGGGTTTACAGTTTACGGTTTAGGGTTCAGGGTTTAGTATTTTGTGTATATGGTTTAGAATTTAGGATTTGGTATTTTAGCGTTTGAGGTTTAGGGTTTAGAGTTTTGATTTAGGGTTAAAGATTTAGGGTTTAGGATTAGGGTTAGGGTTTAGCGTTTAGGTTAGTGTTTAGGCGTTAGGTTTAGGGTTCAGGGTTTAGGGTTTAGGGTTTAAGGTCTAGACTTTAAGGTTTAGGTTTTAGGGTTTAGGGTTTAGGGTTTAGCATTTAGAGTTTAGGGTTTAATGCTTAGGGTTTAGGGTTTTGGGTTTGGAGTTGTAGGTTTAAGGTTTATGGTTAAGGATTTATGGTTTAGGGTTTAGCGTTTAGGTGTCGGCTGTTAGAGTTTGGAGTTTAGTGTTTATGGTTTAGGATTTGGGGTTTAGGGTTTGAGGTTTCGGGTTTAGAGTTTTGATTTAGAGTTAAGGATTTAGGGTTTGGGATTTGTGTTAGGGGTTAAGGTTTAGGGTTTAGTTTTTAGGGTTTAGGGTTTAGGGTTTAGGTGTAGGGTTTATGGTTTAGGGTTTAGGATTGAGGGTTTAGGGTTTAGGTGTTAGGTTTTAAGGTTTAGGGTTTTTGGTTTAGGGTTTAGGGTTTAAGGTTTAGAGTTTTGATTTACGATTTGGGATTTACGGTTTAGAGATTTGGGTTTAGGGTTTATAGATTAGGATTTAGGGTTTAGGGTTTAGGGTTTAGTATTTTGTGTTTAGGGTTTTGAGTTTAGGATTTGGGGTTTAGGGTGTAGAGTATTGATTTAGGGTTTAGGATTAGGAATATAGTTTAGGGTTTAGGGTTTAGGGTGGGTTTAGGGTTTAAGGATTAGAGTTTTGGGTTAGGGTTTATCGTTTAGGGTTTTGGGTTTATCGTTTAGGGTTTAGGGTTTAGGGTTTAGTATTTTATGTTCAGGGTTTAGAGTTTAGTATTTGGGGATTTGGGTTTGAGGTTTAGGGTTTAAAGTTAAGCATTTAGTGTTGAGGATTAGGGTTAGGGTTTAGGATTTAGGGTTAGGTTGTAGGGTTTATGTTTTAGGGTCTAGGGTTTAATATTTATTGTTTAGGGTATAGAGTTTAGGATTTAGGGTTTCGGGTTGAGGGTTTAGGGATTAGGGTTTAGGTTTTAGTATTTTGTGTTTAGTATTTTGTGTTTAGGGTTTAGAGTTTAGGATTTTGGGTTTAGGGTTTACATTATTGATTTAGGGTTTAGGATTAGGTAAATAGTTTAGGGTTTAGGGTTTAGTGTTTAGGGTTTAGCATTAAGGGTTTAGGGTTTAGGGTTCACGGTTCAGGGTTTAGGGTTTAGGGTTTAGTGTTTAGGGTTTAGGGTTTAGAGTTTTGATTTAGGGCTAAGGATTTAGGGTTTAGGATTAGGATTAGGGTTTAGGGTTTAGTGTTGAGGGTTTAGGGTTTAGGGTTAGGGTTTAGGGTTTAGAGTTTAGGGTTTAGAGTTTAGTATTTTATGGTTTAGCATTTAGAGTTTAGAGTTTAATGTTTGGGGTTTAGGGTTTGAGAGTTGAGGTTTGAGGTTTATGGTTTAGGGTTTAGGATTAGGTTTTTGGGTTTAGGGTTTAGGGTTTAGTGTTTGGGGTTTAGGATTTTGGATTTAGGGTTTAGGATTAGGTATATAGTTTAGGGTTTAAGTTTGGATTTAGGGTTTAGGGTTTAGAGTTCATGGTTTATGGTTTAGTGTTTAGGGTTTATAGTTTGTAGTTTAGGGTTTAAGGTTTTGGGTTGTGGGTTTAGTATTTTGTGTTTATGGTTTAGAGTTTAGGATTTGGGGTTTAGGGTTTAGAGTTTTGATTTAGAGTTAAGGATTTTGGGTTTAGGATTAGTGTTAGGGTTTAAGGTTTAGGGTTTAGGGTTTAGGGTTTAGGTGTAGAGTTTATGGTTTAGGGTGTAGGGTTTAGGGTTTAGGATTTAGGGTTTAGGGTTTAAGTGTTAGGTATTAAGATTTAGGGTTTTTGTTTTAGTGTTTAGGGTTTAGGGTTTTGAGTTGTAGGTTTAGGGTTAAGGGGTTAAGGTTTAGGATTTAGAGTTTATGGTTTATGGTTTAGGGTTTAAGGTTTAGAGATTTTGGTTTAGGGTTTATAGTTTAGGATTTAGGCTTTAGGGTTTGGGGTTTAGTATTTTGTGTTTAGGGTTTAGAGTTTAGGATTTGGGGTTTAGGGTTTGGAGTACTAATTTAGGGTTTAGGATTAGGAATATAGTTTAGGGTTTAGTGTTTAGAGTGGGTTTAGGGTTTAAGGATTAGAGTTTTGGGTTTAGGGTTTATCGTTTAGGGTTTTGGGTTTATTGTTTAGGGTTTAGGGTTGAGGTTTAGTATTTTGTTGAGGTTTAGTATTTTATGTTTAGGGTTGATAGTTTAGAATTTGGGGATTAGGGTTTGAGGTTTAAGGTTTAGAGTTAATGATTTAGGGTTGAGGATAGGGTTAGGGTTTAGGATTTTGGGTTAGGTTTTAG